>CM024614.1:15440764-16040764 GCA_014182575.1 Eucalyptus decipiens | reverse complement strand
AAAAATTTAAAATAAATGTGTGGCGATAGGTATAATTTAGGATTTTTGATTGAAAATGTTTATTTCGACGTAGCCAATTTGGAAGTTCCGCTTCAAGGTCATCGACGTTGTTCCTCTCGCCGAGCGAACCTTCGGAGGTGGGATGCTCCGTGGGAAGATTGCGAGCAAAGTCAAAGGCGGGGAACGAACAGAGATTTGTCGTCAACACGTGACTCCTTCTCTGGTCTGTGACAGAACCACTTGGATTGACGGCGGCAAATGATGGCCTCCACTGCTTTCGCTTCCCCTGTTTTTTTATTCTTTATCTCACGATTTTTCCTTCTCTTTTTTTTTTTTTTTTTTTCAAACTGAAATCATTCGCTTTAGGTATCAGTGTTCAAATTAGGAACTTCGATGCTCGTGGTTGCTGCCCATCTGGTTCACGATCTATTCTTCTCTCTGGTCTTCACTTCATGTTCAGGCTCAAATGGTGCACTCAGAATTTGCTGCACTTGTGGGTTGGGGCCTGTCACCGTACCAGCATCGCCACCCTCACATACCCGGCAAGAAGGACCGCCAGCTTGCTAAGTATGGGGCAGCGACGCCACCTTATAATCCAAAACACTGAATCTCTTAGATATTTCGGCAATTTTAAAATATTTGTTAAAAATTATGGCCATTATAAAAATCATCATTTTTATAACCGTTTTATAACAGTAATATGACCACTTTATAACATGCTTTTATAATATTTGATTTATTTTTTTCATAAACTCTTCGTTATTTTATAACGGCTATATAACAATCATATTCTTCTTTAAGTACCAATTAATTTATAACGGTTTTCATATGGCTCTCTCTCTCTCTCTCTCTCTCTCTCTCTGTGTTAACTATCTGTTAACATATAAATAACTACTTTGAACATTATTGGAAAGTAATATTTGATATATCAAAACCAAAATTGCAATGTTGGATTTTTTGAATCCTAAATCGGAATTGGTAATGAAGTAGTCATTTTTTTTTTCCAAAGATGGCACTAAAGATTTAGTACTGAAATACAAAAATTATGGCACTTTTAGTATCTTTTTTTGCAAATTAGACTTTATTTCTTTCTTTCTTTCTTTCTTCTTTGGCATCTACTAGTGCTCTCTCTATCTATATTCTCTATATGATACGAAAATGAAGCTATAATAATGTTCCTCCTCATTTCCCTTTTGAACAATTCATTGATAATTTAAATTAAATAATCAGGGATCATTGTGCGTTCTTTATCATTAGATTGCCTCTTGAATTGTTTTTTGTTTTTTTTTAAAACAATACAGTGGCCTATGAGCATCGACACTCTCCAAATGCTTTCGTGCCGTGTCCGATACTCTAATACGTGTTCGATACACTCCGACACTTTTCAACACATGATCAGCTCTTCCCGACATGCAATTTCAACAAACATAAGGTCAATTTTAAAATTTTCAATATTTAAGGGATCAAAATGTAAAAATATGAAAATAACAAAAATAAAGGGGAAAGAATAAAATTCTCACTCTCGAGTTTCTCACTTATGAGTTTTGACCTTTTTGTGAGTGATGATAGAACATCCTTCTTCTCGCCGACGTCACTCCTCTTGCCAGCATCACTCCGCCACCCCCGTGGCCCGCCCCACTAATTGCCGTAGCCACCTCCACCCCAAAAAAAACTCACCTCGAACTCA
The DNA here is from genome assembly GCA_014182575.1 of Eucalyptus decipiens. Lineage (NCBI taxonomy): Eukaryota > Viridiplantae > Streptophyta > Magnoliopsida > Myrtales > Myrtaceae > Eucalyptus > Eucalyptus decipiens. Next base: position 16,039,077 of record CM024614.1, on the reverse strand, counting down.
TCTCCTCCAGGTGTGTTTCCGTACACATTTCACAACTTGATTTGACCGATTGGGTTTGGAATTTTCTCGAAGGGTCACTTGTCATGTGCAAACTTATCCAACTATGTTGTCTGATGGCCCTTTCTAGGAGATTCCATGTCATTGTGTGGTTGTATCTGGGAAAAATGTTAGACAAGGTCGATGTTTGCCTAAGGAGTCAGATTTGATTGAAACTTGGAATTCAAGTAGTTTCGTTACTTTCGGAATGAGACCCGGTTAGGAAATTCCATCTTTTTGCTGGTTTGGGATTAGTGATTTCATGACCCAACTGTGGGTAGTTGGCTTGGCTCATGGTCAGAAAGATTGAAAAGAATGAAGCAAAAGATACCCAATATTTGTATGATTCACAGATTCTTGACAACAAACTTAAAGTTGTGATTTTTTTTGCTTCTTTCTGCCTCTCGCAAGCGTCGCCTGTAAGTTATCTCCTTTGGTCTATGTCATTGGCTTGTGAGTTATCTTTCACATTTTCCATGGTAAATTTAGTGATTTCCTTTTCTTTTGGTCGTACTTCAAGAGTTCTTGTCTTGGATTTTCATTTTTCTCAAACCTTATTTTGAAGAGGAGCTCCAAGCCAGTCTTTATCAAGAACTCCAAACTCTATCTGGGACTATAAGAAATCTCACTAATCTACGACGAGTGTAAAAAACAAGATATGTTCCTTCAATTAACCTTCTTCTTCTTTTTTTTTTTTTTTTTTTTTTGTAAAAGTAAGAATTATATTGAGCTTTAACCAAACTATACAAGAAGTGGACCCGGCAACAAAATTTACACTCAGAATGACAAGGAGTCATGGTGAGTGGAAGGGTGCCGGGATGAAACAAAAGAAAGCCAAAACAGTGGCTCACACAGCCAACCGACAACACCCACCAAAACGACAATGAGAAACAGCCAAAAACAGTGGCAAGAAACAAGCAAAGCACCGACAACAAAGAAGGAGACAGGACAGAAGGAACTGCCAGCAGTCGGAGCATCCCTCAAGCAACCTTTGAAGACAAAGCTAACTCCAACTACCAAAACTTCCAGCCAACCACACCAGCTGCGAGCAGACCTCCAAGGAGAATGTTGAAACAACCCAACCTTCGCCTCCAAAGGAACACAACCATGAGAGGGGAAGATGCCCAACTCAGAGAAGCAGACCATAGCGAGACGCCAGCAACAGCATCAACAACCATGAAGAAATCGCTAAAGAGAAGGTGCCGAAACCCTAGAAGAGAAAATGGATGGGTCAGTTCCCCGATTGCGCTGAAACCTCCTATTTCTTGGATTATCCACAATGTTCATGAACGTTAAGGCTTTATCTCTAACGACCTTAATGAGGTGGTTTTTCAAGGCCTGAACCGCCAAAGTCTGGTCTCTAAATAGAATACTATTCCTCATATTCCAAATCCCATGGCAAAGGGCACCAAAAGAGAAATGGGCAATGTAGTGATAAAAATCCTTGCGTGAGAGATACTTCATAGTCCACTGGAGATTGTCCGACCAAGACCTATTCTGCCAAGGGAGATTACATCTAGCTGCCCAAAAAAAAAGCAAGACCGGCTCAGATGCAACACCCAAAAAATAAGTGATCGATGGAATCCAGCCTTGTATTGCAAAAGGCGCACATCCCAATTTCTATCCTACCACACGATAAAAGAAAAACCTGGGTAGGAAGCCGATTCTTGTTAACTCTTTTGTGTTTGCAATTTTTGAATTTCTCGTTTAATCTCTGTCAAATTAAAACAATGAATGATATTAACAAATGTTAGATTAATTTGTTAGTATAAATTAATTATATGCTCTTTTTTATTATTTTTTTGCATTTATATATAAATATATATTTAATATATAACGTGTCGGAACGTATCTGAATTATTTATTTTTTGATAAATGACTTGTCGACGTGTCATGGCATGTTGTATTGCATGTCTGTGTCAATGCTATATAGGTTATGGCTACATTAATGGTGCCACTTGCAATATTTTTTGTTTACTAAATCTTCTTTACTCAAGATAATTTGGCCTTTCGTTAACTTTATTAGGTCACCTTTTAAAAGTAAATCCAAATTTTCATAAAACTTGTTAATATTGAACGAGTAAATTTGAGTGTCTTTGGTCCTAGCCATTATATCTTGTTCTACTTTGACAGGCCTAAGGATCGACAAATGTGAAACTTGTTGAGCATAATTTTTGTCACATTTATTTCAATGTTTTCATTTGAGTCAGATTGATTCTCTAACTCATGTTTTTTATAAAAGCCATGCAATGTTTTTAGGTGGCCCTTTAGTTTTGTCTTTAAGAAGTTGTTCATACCTAGATACTCACCTAGCCAATTGAAATAAATCGACAAAATCTTGGCCTTCAAATATTTTTCTTAGATTGAATTTCAATTCATCAAAAACCAAACTTGTGAAATCTTTTTCTGGTAGTGAAGTAAGAAATTTATTCTTAGTTTTCTTAAATTGAGCAACCAACTGCTTAATCGAGTCATTATTATATCGATAAAGTCTAGCCAAATTAGTGACTGATGCCTTGGGTTTTGTTCTATAAAATTTAGAATGAAATCATCTTTCTATTTTGCCCAATTGCCCAGCAAAGTAGGTGGTAAATTAATTTTCAACAAAGACAAAGGAAATAACCTAAGTTTTAAAAATTTATTTATCCTTGCTTCCCCACACTAGGCTGTAAATCAAACCAGGTGTTTGATGATCGATGGCTTATCCTCCCTGGTAAAAATGGCAAAGTTAGACGTTTTGAAACCTATTGAAAAATGCTGATAATCGACCTAGGATGTGGTTCCCTATACACTGGTACGATAACACTCCTGCCATACCCAAGTGTTGTTGAACTTTTCGACAAATTGTGCAAGGCTAGTTGGGGATTTAGTTGGCCATCTCATCCCCCAGGCCGCGATGCTGTTTTCTAAGATTATATATGTTAATTGGCATGTTAGGCCCAAGAGGAATATTTGTATTGGGTGGTTTCAATGGAGCCATCGAACTTACATTTTCAATATTTGGCAATTGAGCTTGTCAACCAGTTTAATTTGCCAAATTATTATTATCAATTTGGTTATTTTGACCAATTTTAGCTTGATTATTACTTTAATAAAAAGATTCAGGCCTTTGCATCTTTCTTTTGGAGGTTTGACTACTTTAACCAATATTATTAGCATCCATAAATAGAGAGGAACTAGGAATATACCCTGCTACTACTGGATTGACTTGGAATGGTGGTGATGGATTGAATGATTTTGGCCTCGACGAAGCATCGTTTACAGCATTAATGATAATTGACTTGATCACATCCGATGTGCAATTCATGATGTACTTAGTCATATATCACTTTGCTATTATTCGAGCAATTTTCCTGTTTGAATTTCGAGCAACATCTCTTAATTGCTCTATAATAAGATGCCATTCGAGTGGCTGAGAACTCTGAATGTGCAACAACATCATTTCCAGTTTGTAATACTGGATTGTTGCTGCCAGCAACATTATTGAACTCTTATTGATTTATGGTTCTTACTATCATATATCTTTGAAAAGTGTCAATGGAATATCTTTCAAAAATATGGGTGGATCAATATGAATCGACAAACCTAGCGAATGGTCCTTCATTGCTTTTTGCGTAGGAACGTAAATGACAATAAATGTAAAAGTCTGAAAACCGGACACAATCGCGGAAAACTATTTAAATTGCATGAAAATAATGATAAAGATAAATTTGCAAAAAAATGTTGAGTTCGGAGATTTTAAACAAAGAGAAAGATGTGGCTAATGGCTATATGAAAAGATAAAATCCTATCTTTAGGACAAATAACTTAATGTTCCTATTTGTAGTTACAAAAAGTTGTAAAAACATTTATCAAAAAGAAGTCACAATATCCTTAAATAGTGGCAATGAATATAACTAAGTAGCATCATTTACCTTTTAGTATTGATTGGTCGTTGTCAATGAATTCCTTGTCGTTATTCTTCAAGTTGTCGACTGTCTATATTATCGATGACTTATGTTATTCACTAAACTCTTGTCGTTATCGACAAAGTTTGTCATTTGTTGATTATAACCAAAAGTTGATCATTTTTGGGTATCAGCAAGACCCAATTAAATCTCATTTTGTGTAGAATACTTTATAGGATGTACTTATAAAATTAGCAATCGCGGTGGGAAGAAAGAAATTCTTGAATTGAGTTTCTTATAGAACTTTTGATCCTTTTTCTGAAGATCCATCTCCTGCTCTCGTGGGTACTTTTTATCAGAAATTTAAGGATTTCATGAAAGCGAGTCGATCCATTTTTTTGTCTTCTGCAGAAGCCCACAAAGTTGCATACTAGTTCACCAGCGGTGCTTGGGTAAAAACATGATTTCATATCATTCTCTAAGGACTCTTTTCTTTATATGGTGAAGCTCACTTATCTGAGTAATTGGCAACAGGAGAATTTATCTATTATATTTGACTCGGCAAATGATAGAATTTATGCATACCTTTTGGTCCTTGTTCCCATTTAGCACCTTGAAACTTACTCAATGCCATAAGGTTCGAACGCTAGCATAAACCGATTGAAAGAGGTCCATCAAATTAGAGGTTTCCCCTTCCGGAGAAAGCTCAAACTGTACCAATCCACAAGCGTGTTTTGTAATGCAAGCGATCAACTAAACAAATGCACAGTAATCATCTATATTTTTTTCCCCTTGAACTCAATTATACAAGTGCAGAAACTCAACTATCTGGAGGCCTGAAAAACATCCTACAAGCCCTGTGAACACGCTGTTTCTTTTTTTTTCGTTCATCAACCAATGAATAAAAGATCATATATGTCTAGAAAAAGAAAAAACAATGACTTGTCCGAATATCTGATCCAAATTTATTCAAGAACAAAGGGATCCAAATAGCAGAACCACGTACGTGCCTGCGCCCGTATAAATCATCTAGTAATATTGTGAGACAGCATGAATTCAGCACCTTATGCTATACACATGTAGATCCCACCCTTCCCCTTTGCCGCCATAACTCGAGTCCAACTTGTGACCCACCAGATCCATGGGATTACTTCTTTCATATGGAAATTACGTTTATTGCTGTAGATCCACAAAGAAATGCCGCAAGCACTCGACGATTCAATCTTAAAAACTTTTGATCAGGTGCATTCGGCAGTCTTGACCTAATATGAAACGAATCAAGATTTGAAATTATTTATCTCTCTTAAAAATAAAAGAATCATTAATAGCTGGAGATCTAGATAAAATTTGCAGCGTAGGGAAAACGGAGCCCTTATCATCGTCAGAAAACGTAGAGCTCGGCCAGTTCTTCCAGCGACTCGGGACCGATGCTTGGGTCGGCATTGTCGAGCATCCACAGGAGGTGGTCGAAGAGAACCACTTCGCACTTCACCTGAATAACACCATCCCCGTCTCCTGGCTTCTGCTTCGACGACGAGGAGGACTTCTGGATGAGAGCGTTCAACAAGGGGTGGCTCAAGTGCTTGGAGCTGATCATGTAACGCTTCCTTGAGCTCCCGACAATTATGGTCTCGCGAGGCTCGTCGTCGTCGTCTTGCATGTCGCACCACAGTTCCACATCTCTCGCCGACTTGGACCTGAGGTTGCTGTAGGACAACGATCTCCCCAGTTGCCGGGACAAGCTCTTGCACTTCCTCAGTATCAGCTGATTGATCTTCTTCATGCTGTGCTCTCTCTCTCTCTCTCTCTCTCTCTCTCTCTCTGTGTTGGTTGAGAGAGGGGAGACAAAAGGGTGACTTGATATACACTCTTGATCGAAAGCAAGAGAGAAACAAAATTAAGTGGTGAAGGTGATGGTGTTGGGTAAGGAGTCATTGTTTTCCGGTGCTGGAAAAGGATGGGGTCTACACAGCTAAAACGCAACCGAACGTAAGTTGACGCAAACAAGTCATCTTTTCTCATCGCAATTTTTCTTCTGCTGTAAAATCGCACCAGACCATCTGCTGGTCACCAGTCATATGCATCTGTAATACGCGACAAAACTCAAAACCTTACATTCGTGCAGAGAATCGTCGGTTTCGATTGAGACATCTCCTTAATTTTTGATCCCTTCCAGCGGAAATTCATTATTCAGTTGCCTAAAAATATGGATTTTCGTTCCAATTTCATCAAGTGTTGTTAAGTGCCTAAAAAATATTTTTAAGAAAATGACTTTTTTTTTCAAATAACTTGTTGATAAATAATCAACACTTTTATGAAACGGTTAACTTCTTTTACTATCTTTCAAACTTAGTTTTATTTGGATAATTTACTCATGTTTTGAATTTATTAACTCTTATATGAAGATACCAATATAATTTAAAGTGATTTACCAAACTTTGTCAAATTAAAATTACGATCTACTTTTGAATTACCAACTCTCGGTTAAGTTACCACCAACATTCAGTACTTTTTCTTTCTAATTCACTAAGTTTCCTATTAAGTTACCAATTTTTCTTCAACTTGGTCAATAACCCTTTGCATTTACTAAATCTTTTAAGATTACCTACCTAGTGTGACCCACCATCTTTTCTCCCATTAAATTACCACGTAGTATTAGGTCACCGACAATCATTACAGACATTCATATAGTTTTTTTTTATTCCTCAACCTTTCTTATTGTTAACAAACTTTGTGCATATCTTAATAACGTCTTGAATTTACTAAACCTTTTTTTAGATATAACCTACCTTAATTAGAATCTTCCATTTTTTATTGATTAAGTTACTAATTAGTTTTCAGTTAACAACTCTTCATTCAAGTTACTTACCAAGTTTGTTTTTCTTTTAATTATCAATTTTTCTTATATTTTACTAACTTTCTTTTACCGTTCTTAGGTCTTAATTTGCCGATTCTTATGTTAAACTACTGACTTTAATTTAAGTAACTTATCAGCTATTTTCAGATTAAGTTATCAACTAGTCTGGGTCATTGCCAACTCTCAATTGAGTTAGCTACCCACAATTTTAGGAATAAAGTTGGTAAATTACTAAATAAAGTTGGTAATAACATATGATAGTTTGTAAATTTAAAGTGTTCATAAGAATATTAAATAAAAGTTGTACATAATAAAAGAAGTTTTGTACTATCAGATATAAGAGAGGTCGGTGACTAAAAATATATAATTGAACGTTCCTAATTAATTCAAGTAGGAGTTAGTTGGTAATTTAATTGAACGTTCCTAATTAGTTGGTAATTTAATTGTGAATAGGGTTGGTGAGTAAGACAAATAAAAGTGCTGACTCTGTGAAAAAATTCGTAAATTATAAAGACCAAATGAACATGAGTATAAGAAATTGAAAGAGAGATGGTAATCTAAAACTAGTTGATAACATCTAACTAATGACACCTTCTCGTTTACAGACAAATAATAATTCATGGATATTCTAATGTTGGTTGAAAAAGTGATATGGTAAGTAACTAAGGCGAACTCTTATTAGGTGTTGAGGGTGTATCACATGTTCAGAAATCTACTTGTAGCATGTTACTGTGTTATATTACCAAAACTTGCTTTGAGAAACAACACTTTCTCTATTTTTCTGTCTTTTTAGTCAGTATACCAGCTTAGTGAATCAATCTTCATATTACTTATGCTGACTAATACATCTCGACACATGAGTTACTTTTCACGGTTTAGATGATGAGTTTAGTTAGGATGTTCACGTTGTTCCCCATATTACTTGTCATGGTCTTTTGGAAGAAACATGAAGGACCAGACACCACGACATTTACTATGCTCTCATAAATTATATGCAATTTCTTCTTCATATTAACAAAATTAAATTAGCCCCATTACTTTGGCAGATTTGACGGGCTACCTGCTCTAAAATAGGCAATTGACAAAATTTGAGTTAAACTTCATTTTAAGATTCCGTTCATTTTGCGAAAAACAATTTTCAGAAAAACGTTTTTCGGATTTTCCGCGTTCATTTCGCGGAAAATAAATTGAGTGGGGAAAACATTTTCTATGAAGAAAGGAAAGACTTCTAGACTAGGAGAAAATGTTTTCAACTTTTTAAAAGTGAAAAATATTTTTCTCACTTGATCTCTTTTATCTGACACCCCTACAAGCCCTCACTTCCCTCTTTTTTCTTTACTTTTTTTTTTAATTCAAAAAATATGTTTTTCCCCCTTCTTCTTTCTCAGACAGTCGCTGGCCGTGGCGACAGCCAAGAAGATGAGAAAAACAAAGAAAAAAAAAAAAAAAGAAAAAAAAAATAATCTATTTTTAAAAATAAAAATAATTTTCGATTTTAAAAGATAAAATAAATGAAAAATATTTTTCACTTCATTTTCAAGTTTCACCCAAACACCGGAAAAATAATTACATGTTCTTAAAAAATGGCTTTCTAGAAAATATTTTCAAAAACTCCATATTTTCTACGAAACAAACGGAACCTAAGAGCTTTGGAGGACCCATGAGACTGGCATGGCATACTCCCTTCAAAGTGGGGAAAATTGTCTAAGAAGTCCTAAATTTATTGCATTTTTACCAATTTAGTCATAAACCTTTTAATTATACAAATTAAGTCTTAACCTTTTTCAAATTTTGCTAATTGAATCTATATGGCCAATTTTGACAGAAATTGCTAAGTGGACACCAATTGTCCTAAGTGGTTCAAGTCTAATTAACGAGGACCAATGTGTGCTCTTGTGTTCTTCATACTATTGATAAGTTAGATGGTAGATTTTCGATTTTTGGTTTAAGTCTCAAGTCTTGTTCTTCAAACATTTTCACCTGCATGTTAACATCAGTCGTAACCATGGATTAAGTCAATGACGATAGCTAGGGGACAAGAGTTTAGGAAGAAAGCATCTAATCGAGCTTAGCTTTCAAGAGGGAAAAGTTCCCCCTTATTTGCACTTTGCTTAGAAGCAAATGCATCCTCTGTCCACTTTTTGCGTCGGTGATGGGAAGGGAACTTATGTACTTAATTAGGATGTCTGTAATTCCCATGACAATGACCCCACGAGAAAGCTGAGTTTAAATCAAAAGACATCATTATGTCCTCATTGCATCTCTTCTTATCTAAACTCACCAAATTCTTTATGCTCGAATGCTCGCCGTGATTACCTTCTTTCTAGTCCCGCGCTCCAATTCATCTTCACATCAACGCGATTGCCATTATATTTTCCTCCATCCAATTATTGATAGATGAATTATAAGCTTCACCATTACTTATATTTATATTTACTTAAATTTGCATATAGATGAGATGCTCATAAATAATGTTAGTATTTAAAGTTATTATAAATTTATATTTTCATAAAATATATGTCTACTTAGCAGATAACTCAACTGGGCCTTATTAGATATGTTAAAGTCATCAATGAGTTGATCCGAAAGGCCTCTGAGATATGAATCGCGATATACATCTTCCTCAAAATTTTCTCAGGTGAAGAATTATCTTTTCAATTTACTTTTCTGTTGCAAATTCAAATAATTTCAGAGTAGTTTTTTCTTTCCATTGTAGTCGGGCTTCTATCTTCGAGTTTCTACGAATGAATATTTCAAATTGCAAAGTCTCATGTCACAACTTCCAATATGTTAATATGCGATTCTGTAGCACTGAAGCTGGGTATGTGATTCTGTACAGCTGACCCTGTGGGATAGGAATGCATCATATAGCCATTTAAGCTTACAGAATAATTGCATAACGAGATGAAGTAGCTTTGGCTTCGATGGATAAAATTTAGATAATGGCTTCTCTGCGTACAATTAATCAATATAATCTCATGCTTTCTCTCGTACCTTGCTAGTGGATTAGGAGGAACTCCACTAGTCACTTACCATCATTATGGTAATCAACCCATCATGACCCTGGACAATGGCCAAGAACATGACTCTGTACAAAATCACCTCTCCCCATCAAGACTCCAGGATCAACCCACTTAGAATACTCCATATCTATCTGCCATGACTCTCTCAGGACCTGCTTGCCACTGACAAAAGATGTCCCAACAATCCCAACTTGATTACGGAAATTTCAGTCGCTTGAACTCATTCTTGAACAATCTCTTATAAGTTTATCTGTGAAAGGCAACGTAGTACAAAGGTATTTCCAAATTGGGAGCTCGAGGTCATTCGGTGGGCTGAAGGATCCTCCTCCTAAGATCATTAGCGCCTGGGTTCCTGCCCCCGTGAGGATGCTCATCAGGAAGTTCGGTACGTGCTTGCCACTGTCATCATCAGGCTCTCCACCAACATCACGCGAGTGAACAACACCGAGACGTGGAAGAACAGAGTGTTTTCATCCTCTCTGGAGTCCCGTGAGGTAGTATGCAATCGCTCTGGGATCAGGGAGATCTGCAACAAATATGGCTTGGAGGAGAGTGCGTTCCTAATCACGAATGCCCCACTTCCATAGTGTCCATTTAATCTTTTTTGTGGACATTAGTTCAAGGTCCAGAAAATTGAGACGAGAAAAGAAGTATTCGTTTTTTTCCTTTTGTCGGGAATATAGTTTTCATTCATTAGGATTAAAGAATGAGCATGCATAATTGCAGCTTCAGAGCAAATGTGAGGCCAAACGGATTGAGAAGATATAAGGTCCAGTTGGAAGGAATGCTTTTTTGACTTTAGGATTTGGCAACTCAATCCACCTCCTTATTTGCTTTTCGGATGCAGTGAGCCACTTTAAAGTCCGAATAATGCCTAAGCTGAGTCTGGGCTTCCTTGATATGTAAACTTATCTCCCAAGATGCTTGATCTTCGCTGGTGAAGCCTTTGATCTGAGTTCAGTTCAAATTAAGTCTTTGACCGAGTTCTGAAGTATTTAGGGTTTCCAGCAGCGCCAGAGCTTCCACTGGAGCTGCAGAGGACGCCATGACCGTACGCGAGAAGCCATCCACGAGAAGACCCGAACTGCCACGACACATGTTCTCCACAAAAGAAGAAAAAGCTAGCAATCGCCAGAAAGTCAAGAATGAAGCAACTAAAGCCATGAACGATCCTCTAGCTGGCAAATGTCAATGTCGAAATTTGTGAGAATTATCCTTCCCAGTGATTATCCACTATGTGTATAATTAGGTTTTCCCCTCGATTTGCAGAGTACATACATGCTGAACCCCTACTTGGCACATACCTGAACTGAGCATAAGTAGATCCAATGCCGTAGTATATGGTTTTGAGGCCGGAGGCCTAAGTTACATATATAGCTAAAAGCGAACAGTAGGAGTCTCGATCACGGTCCATGTTCAGTGAAGATCTTCTAGTAAGAACAAGACACCGCGTCACAGATTCTGCATGGGCTTCTCTCTTTCACTGGTGCTCCGTGACCACGAGAACAGTTGGAGAAAACACGATCGAAATCATTGGAAATTTTGCATGAGCCAAGACAAAGCGTTGTTGATCCTGGGATTCCTCTAACTGTTGTGAGTCCCATTAGTAAATTCGGCATGACTCTGGCAACAAGACTTGACGCGAAGTCCTGCGAGATGGTAAGTGATGGCTCTGGGCATTAGGAAAATGATTAGTAAGAAGGGCATGGATGACAGGGTCTTGCCAGGAACAATTGCACTTGTTCAATTTAGTCTTTCCCTCTCAAGCACCTAGACAAAGGAAATGATGAGAAGTGAGGTAAGTCAGAATTTAATCATGAAGTTGCGTACATCTCCTACAGGATAAATTGCTATTATCCGATCTTCAAATCCTCCATAAAGAAAGCAAAATTCCCAATCGCCATTGTCATCAAGAACGAAGCAAGAAACATTAGCATTGAACTTCTGGCCTGAATTAATCAAACAACTTGCATAAGTCTATTAAAATCAATAAGCATCACTGCGGTTTGAATTGAAACTTAGTAAAAACAACTAAGAACATAAAGCGTCTTGAATGCAAAGATGGAGCTTACCTGAATCAAACTATGACTTGAGCCGATGTCACAGAAAACTATGCCTAAACCTAATCCTAAAGGCTACACATATGACAATTGATAACACTCAACCAATAGTTTCCTGGATCCCCTTACAAGTTAACAAAGGCCTTCTTGTAAGGACAGGGAATTGGGCAAAAAGCAAGCTTGGCTGTCTTTTGTCTTGTACATTTTGTCAACCTTGGACAATGCCATTTTAAACTTTAACATTCACCAATGCCGATGCCCTCTCTTTAGAGAATTGACATACGTGATAAATTATGCTACCTACTTCTCCACATATCTTGGGTATTTGAAGTTGAATTTGCCTATAGATATTAGATGATGCAAAAGTTCTTACAAGTGGTAAATTTAATTGCTTATTGTGAGCTTTATGTGTTAAACTCATAGATAATTCTTAAGAAAGGCATCGTGATCATATGCTTAGTAAAAACTATACCCACAAGATTCGCGAAGTCAAGTTGAAATACTTGTAGAAAAGTGTAAGAAAGAGCTAATTTATTTCAAGGTTCACAGCTTTTTCTTATAAGGGTATTATTAGCTTTACTAATTGAAGTCATCATGTCAATACATTGTGAGATTATTACACATTGAATGAATTTATTATATCCTCGAATTGTTCCTTGTATAAAACAGGATTAACATTGTCAAAGAATTTCTCGGAGGTAGGGACTTGCCTCTTGCAAATTACGTTACTTGTAGGGACCACTACTTACCCTTAATTTGCGCTTCTCAGAATTGTAGTACAAGGCATATGTGACGTGTGAGATGACGGAATTTCATCATTTTGATTGGACCTCAGCCCGTCTCGTCAGGCCCAGAGAGTGAATAACACGGCGGTTGTTGATGGTGAGGTCTTTCCCACGGTCGGTCATATCTGGCAGCTTTGCAAGTGCCCATCTATCTCGGTTCTACCTAGTGCATGATTGCGAATTTGCATTTGGCTTCATAGCACTAACCCATCAACGGTGGGGAAAGCGCCTTCTTTATATCATATTACCATGTTCAGGAGTTGCTTCAGCCTCCGGGAATCGCTACTTTCATTTTTATATCAGTTTCCGCATTAAGTTGGATGCCGACTGCGGAGTCGTTCGTCATTTCATTTTTTTCTTTTCTGTCCTTTAGTTAGGCGGCCGTTTACTTTCGGGATTATATGGCGCAATGGCTTCGGTGGGAAACCAGGGGCGAGCTCGCTTGACATTCTCGATGTCAACTTCGGCCGGCTGCGTCGCTCTACGAAGTGTACTAAACCCAACAAATTCAAGCGTAGAAACGGGTCCCCCTGCTTCCGATCTAACTACAAGTCGAAACCGCATGTCACTCGGCGCTGGGGAACTTGCCTCGTCAGCTGTCACGATGATATTTTGATTTGGACCAAGAGTGAGTCGCTGGCGTTCAGTCAAATGAAACGGGCGTGACCTACAATTCCCTGTAAAAAAGCTCGACTCCCAGTCGCTTTCGAATCATTTATTTTTATGTTCTTGCATTAAGAGTTGGTGACAATATTCCTTCCCAATGTGGGGCTCGTTGCGTAAGCCTCAGTTCTCACTTCTCGCTTGTATCGAATTTCTCATAGTCGCGACGTAACGAATTCGGGAACCAACAACGACGGCTTCGGTCAACTCGTATGCTCTGATCATTTTGATAAAAAAGGAACTGATAAAACCCCATCCCAGATGGTGCAGCCGGCATCACTGGATTTCGGGTTTGCGATCTTGTCGGGTTACAACGAATAGGGTTCCAAGTTCCAACCAACGGCTCAAAACTGAAGGACTACTATTTGCCGAGGTTGCTAGTGCGCAGGCGTGTCGATCGCGTTTATAGTCATGGAATTGACTGAGACGATGGTGGAGACAGTTGGAATCCCATGGCTCCCTCGAAAGAATTCGTTTTCATGAACATTTAAAAAAGACAAAAGAAATAAGTGCTGCCGACATGGTCAAAGTGTGCGAACGCCGAACGGTCTCCATCACCCGTAGCCCCCTCTTCACGGACTTTACCGGGGGAGAGAAAAAGAATAGCAAGCTTACATAGATTTCTAATATGTTTTTTCCTGGATACCAAGCTTGCCCGGGCCTTCCGTATTCAAAGTTCATTAGCCACCCAGAAAGGACTAATTTGGCGGGGATCACGATCTACCTAATTTTCACGCTGGAGTAATTTGACTTGCCCTGAGTTTACAGTGTAACCCAACATTTTTTAGTGCTAATCATTGCAAGCATAGTTGGACTCTCCCCTCTGATCCACATTATTATTGTGCAGTTCTTTCTCGCCAGGCAGCAACGCATTAACAGATGAATGAATCCAATTTGAGTGAACAAATTATTTCGGCTAATTATAATAGTTCAGATAAGATCTATTCATTTTGAATGAGATTAAACCAAGCAACAAGTAGAACCATCAAATGGATGAATCAGATCAAAAATGATTTGATCCAAATTGATCAATTTAACCTATTTTTATTTTATTTATATGTAACACAAATCTAGTACCCAACTGAACCTTAATCCATCTTACTATATATTTAACCCAAACTGAGGGCTAGAGAAAATCTTCAAAGTGGGTTAAGTGTAAATAAATCGTGAATCCATTTTAACATCCATGTTATATTAAGCTTAATTATTCTAAATCCGTTTACTATGACTTGACCCATTAAATATGCATTGAGCAACGGATTCGTGATCCATTTTAACAAGTTTAGTGGCCAATGAAAAATTGCCATCTTTCTGCATGGGGCATGTGGATCTTAAAATAGAAATGCCATGTGTGATCATGATGAGATTTTCTTCTCTGGCTGATCTTGGAAGTGTGTACTGGTTTAGATTTGATCCCTTGGTCACGGCAATTTCTGTGCTACATCATGTTAATCTCGGGTTGATTTCCCCGGAGAAAGTTTCCACGCTTGAATTGGTCAGCGATGGCTGGCTCAGTGGCTAGCCAACTCTCCCGTATAAAAAACACAACCATCTGCCCACCACAAAGCACTCATTCTCTTCATTCATCGCTTCCCCTGCTCTCTCTCTCTCTGCCTCAAACGCCAAACATTCTAAACATGGAGCTCCTGCTTCTCGTGTCGCTCTCCTCCGTCCTCGCCCTCTCTCTCATCTTCCTCCTGTTCAAGCACACGTTGAGCAGCGGCCCCAAGCTCCCGCCGGGCAGCTTCGGATGGCCCGTCCTCGGCGAGACGGTCGAGTTCCTCTTCGGGAATCCGGATAAGTTCGTTGGGGACCGGATGAGGAAGTACTCGTCGACCGTGTTCAAGACCAAGATCCTCGGCGAGAAGGTGGCCGTCTTCTGCGGCCCCGCCGGCAACAAGTTCATATTCTCCAACGAGCAGAAGCTCGTGACCGAGTGGCGGCCACACTCCATGCAGAAGCTCATGCGATCCTACGAGGCCAATTCGCCGCCGCCGCCCTCGGCCAACCCGAACGAGTCCAAGACCAAGGTGCTGCGCCAGCCCGGCTTCCTCAAGCCCGAGGCCTTGTCCCGCTTCATGGAGCAAATGGACTCAACCACGCAACAGCACATGAAGCTCCACTGGGAAGGCCAGAGCGAGGTCCTCGTCTTCCCTCTCTCCAAGAACTTCACCTTGTCCCTCGCCAGCAAATTCTTCCTCGGGCTCAACGAGCACGACCGCATCACAAGGCTCGCGAACGAGTTCGACGACGTCTCCCTCGGGCTCCACTCGATCCCCTGGAAATTCCCGGGGACGATATTCTACAACGCCAGCCGTGGGGCCGTAGCGATCAGGAAGGCGCTCTTGTCGGTGATCAGGGAGAAGAAGGAGGCGCTGGCCAGCGGCGCGAGGTCACAGGACATACTGACGTACATGGTGGCGGCAGCCGACCCGGCCACCGGGAGGATGATGCCCGAGACCGAGATCGCCGACAAGATGATGGGGCTGCTGACCGCCGGATACAACACGGTCGCTAGTGCCATCACCTTCCTCATGAAGTTCGTTGGCGAGAGGCCCGACATCTACGAAAAGATTCTCGCAGGTACATTACCCCTAGGAGAAAAAACGTCTCAGTTGAAGACAAATCGCTTGTTTCAGCACAGTATGTCAATAATGTTGTCTAGGGCTAAGAAAAAAAATAATCTTGGGAGTGACCTATGCGCGCCGTATTCCCAGGAAAAAAATAATATAACATGCGAAGAAAAATCTGATTGATTGCCCTGAGTAGATCAACACCTAAAGTTTTGACGTTATTTCTTTGGGTGGGAAACAGAGCAATTAGAGATCAAGAAATCCAAGAACCCTGGGGAGACACTGGCGTGGGAGGACATTCAGAAGATGAAGTACTCCTGGAACGTGACGAGCGAAGTGTTGAGGCTCACTCCGCCTCTGCAGGGAACTTTCAGAGAGGCCATGACCGACATCACCTACGAAGGCTACACCATTCCCAAAGGCTGGAAGGTGATTCTCGCTTCATAACTTCGTAATCCCCGAATATCGACCCACATTTACATTACTAATTTCTCTCTCGTGGCTGTTCCGAATCGTTAGATCTACTGGACGGTGAGCACCACGAACAAGGATCCGACTTATTTCCCGAACCCGGCGACGTTCGACCCGACGAGGTACGAGGAAGGGAATGCAGCGCTGCCGCCCTACACGTACGTCCCCTTCGGCGGAGGGCCGCGGCTGTGCCCTGGGAAGGAGTATGCGCGCTTGGTCATACTCACGTTCCTCCACAACATGGTGAACAGGTTCAAGTGGGAGCTAGTCGACCCCAAGGAGAAGATCATCGAGGATATGATGCCCACTCCATCGAAAGGGCTCCCAGTTCGCCTCATTCCTCACTCGGCATAGATTCAAATTACCCACATGCGGAGCCCCACCTAGCGTTCAGACGCAAACTGTTACTCGTTTGGCTGTTTAGCTATTTTTAAGTAATTTCTCTGTATAATTTCCAACACGCTGATGTGACAATATTGGTGTAACGACAATTCTAGAGGACCAGGAGGAAATTTGGCAAAATGCGCGTCCATCATTCACTGTAGCTTCGCACCTGGCACAATCGGAACGCAAGACGAAACTTTAAAAATTCGGGTCCTCCGTCTCGGTGTGTGCGAACGAGTGGAAGGAGAGAACCATAGTGGTAGTGGGACCGTCCCCAGCAAAAGCGACACATCTCAGCGTCTGCGCTAGCGACTGACGAGACTGCGCTAGCGACTGCGCTAGGCACTGTTCTGGATAGATCACAACGTCGGTACGAAAAGGATTGCTAGACGGGGGAATCTACTCCGTCCCATTAAATGTTTCAAATTGGTCGCCCTTCCACTTCGAAACGCAACGAGAGACCTTACCTTGCCATCGGATGGAGATATGCGTCCTTAGGAAATAATTCGAATATGTCGAGTATGCTGCAGTTCCAATGTCCTCTGCGTGTTTGTTTCCCCACTCAAATTTCGTTTCTCTTTTTATTAGCGAAACCAAGGCTCCAATGAATTTATGTCCGTCTACATGCATAAGAGAAGAAAAAGAAGAAGAGAGGGTACGGGAACTTGTAATTTATTAACTGAAGCGAAACCCTTGACGGGAGGGGAGTAGATAAGAGAAGAGAGTGAGAAAGAAAAGAAAGGAAAGGGCATGGACGTTGCTCAGCCGGTGCTTGTGCTTGTTGAGGTAGCAGGAGCCTTGTCAGGGGCGTTCGAATCATCGTCGGGCGACGGAGGAGGCGGAGCAGCGCTAGGGTGGGGTCGCGGCTGTGGCTGGGACGGAGGAATGTTGTGGGCGGAGGAGAAGAGGTGGACCCGCTCCGATTCAGCTATGTGGCCTCCCTCCAGGGGAGTCCCGTGCTTGTACGCGACTCGCAGCGTGTCGTCTACGGCCAACTTCGCCTGCGCCGTTCCGTATTTGATGTCCTCCTTGCTCTTCGCCATCTCTCTCTCTCTCTCTCCCTCTCCCCTTCCCGGTGGGTGGGTGGGTGGACCGTGACTCCTGCCATATAGGACCTCCTCCCCTTTACGTGGCGGCCTCTTTGTCAGTCAGGTGTGATAACAAGTGTTGTCGAGGTAGGGCGACTGGTGGCTTCTCTACCTGCGCCCCACGTGAGAGCGACAAGTTATTTTGACGAACGGACAGGGACAATTGCATTATTCTATGTTTACGCTCTATGATCAGATATGTATACAAAGCGAGTATTATGATATTTCCAAAATACTTACATTTTTTGTGAGAGTAATTGAGTTCAAAAGCCTCTAATTAAAATGATTGCGAGCAGCTGAGCTCTCAAAACCATCTTCGCCACCACTTTTCTCGCCGCCGACCGCCACCGCCACCGTCACGGGTTGCTCCGCCGCCACCAAGCTGATGCCCGTCGCTGCACCGATCTCCTCCTCTCTCACCGTCTGCCGTAGCTCTCCTTCTCTGTGCGCCACCGTCCCCTCCATTCATCCCCGTGCCTCTCTCCTCCACTGGATCTCTCTCTCTCGTGTTTTTCTCCCTCTACTGTGCTCACTTGTAGGGCTGAGGATGGCATTGCAGGGACGGCAACGGCGATGTCAGTCTGGGAGGAGGGAGGGGGGGTTCAAATTATGTCTACTATAAAACTCAAACTTATGTGACATAATTACGCAAAATTTATATATTCATGAAACGCAGTTACCCTTGTCAAAATTTGGTTAACGAGCGCTACTAAAGATTTTATTTGGACACCTACGCCATACTCAAGTAGAAAAAGATATGTCAACTTATTGTATGTTTTCCTTTTCTTCTTCGGTTTGGCGATGCTGAGGACGAATCAATGCACCAGAACGTACGTCAATGGGGCATCATTGCAAAAATGCCCAAAAATAGAGATCTTTCTTTCTTTACCCCCGCGACAAGATGACTAGCTGTAAAGAGTGGGATCCCTCTTTTGGGTTTCTGTACGGGCGCGAGGCTGTTGGGCATCGTCATGTGCCCTGACCACCATAATCAAGAACATTAAATAATTGCATCAAAGCGTGCATCGATATGTCACCATCGCATGCCTGCAATGGAGATCTCTTTTTTTTTTTTTACCCCCGTTATTAAATGACAGCTATAGAGTGGACTCACATGGGACGGCCGGTCTCTCTCCTGGGTTTCGGTATGGGCGTTTGGCTCTAATTAAACCTGAATTTGGTCAGGGTTCCACTTCAATCATGCACTTACAGTAAATTTCTGATTCCGATGGAATGTCTATGATAATTCGATACAGTCGCGGTGCCATAAAAGTTGCCCAATTATCAGACCGTAAAAACTAAAAGATGCCCCATTTACCAAGTCCCAGCATTTTTCCCACCAAGCCTAATCCTCAACATCATCTTGTCAAGAGAAGTCTTAAATGGATCATTTCAATGTTGAAGAGCCTTTTTTAAAAATGAGTTAAAAAATTTAAAAGTTTAAAATAGATGAATCTAAATAGATCGAGTTTAAGACTCAATTTCTACAAGACTCGTACACAGTCTCTCCCACTTCAGCTTTATAAAAATATTTTTTAAAATCAAAATTATTATTATTATTTTTCTTTCTTCTTCCTTTCTCCTTTTTCTTACTATCAGCGACCGAACTTGAGATTGGCAATTTAGCGAGACTTGAGCCTCACTGATCCAATGAGACTAGAGCTTATAGGCATCAAGCAAGCTCGATCTTGCCGATCCAGCGAGGTGGAGCCTCCCCTCGAAGATGGTAGAAGAAAAACGAAAAAAAATAAATTAAAATGTCAATTTAAAATATATATAAAATATATAATTCAATTTATTTTCAGATTTTTAGCAAACACCAGAAAATATTGCTATTTTCTTGAAAAACATTTTCCAAGAAACAATGCATGAAAATATTTTAGTAATACCATTTTAAAAAAAAATCATAAGATATAATGTTTCCTAAATTTAGTAAAATAAGTCGAGTTGGATATGGATTGAATATGAGTCAAGAAATTTACATTACGATGAATGGGCTATAAATGAAGTAAAAGGGTTAATTTGGATTGAACCATTTATAACCCGATCAATACTCAATCCAACCCACTCATTTAACAATTTTAAAGAATACTTAGCGTCAATTGGACATGGAGATCATTTTGATCAAAGCTAAGTCCAACTGGTTGAGGATAAAGCCATTACTAAAGGCCCCTCAATCAGCAACTTAATCCCGCATCCAGATGGTACAGTTTTGGCTTATTCTAAAGGCTCAGACGGCAAACTCTTTCTTCTGCTTGTAGAAATCGCTATGTGAATGAGCTAAGGCAATGAGTTAGCGATGCGAGGCACGCTAATTGTAATATCTGCAGCCTGTCGGTATCATATTAAAACATGATATATGGACTTTGCGAAAATCCATACACAAGGAAGTTAAACAAAATCATGAGCGCAAAATCCCTGCTTCATCGGTACTTAAACAATCTCCAAGCAACATGTCTAAACGCATCAAAGCATTTCATTAAGTCAAACAACATGCCTATTTGTGTAGAACTCAAAGAAAGTCTGATATGCAACAAGTAAGCTAATACCAAATGATCAAAAAGCCCCTCATCCACTCTGACAGCCCTTTATAGTATGTTTATCAGGTAGACAAGATGAAAGCTAATCAAGGCCAACGGAACTTCACACAACATGAAACTACTTTGACCTCTGCCTCATCTTTCGGCGCTTCCTCTTAAGCCTCCTCATACGCTTCTTCTTCCACTGGATTGCAAAAGAGTCAGGGGTTAGGGCGAAATAAAGCCAGCTTGAAGAAGAAAGTGATCAGTAACCAATTGTTCATTCTCGCAGATAATGAAAGCACCATTATCAAAGAAACTACGATAAGCATCTCTGCAGACCACAAGTTGAGAACAAGATGAAACAAGTGGCAGTAAGGAGAATTAAACCAATTGCACCATCAATGTAACTACAAAACAACGCTTTGTATTCATGTGCTTTCCAATCTAAATACAAAAAGCTCCATCAGCAAATAAAATTACACTTCCATAGTTTTCCAAAAAGCAAGAAAAATGATCAAGTAATAACACTACAAGCATTGCAATGACGTACATGGCACAAATTAAAGAGCATTTTCAATCTCAGTTCAAGATCAAACAGGTGCCAGCAACAGAAACAGCTTAGGCAATGCAATACCAGAACTTGATAGCACAACAACATATATGGGTGCCGATCACGAAAGAGGAACACAGGCCATCCAAGAAGCATGTTCTATGATATCATAATCATGGGACGCCAACACAAACGGCAAATTGAATACATATTAATAAAGGAACGACCTATTACAGAATGCAACCTCTCTATCTATCCCAAAAACAAGGATGAAGAGAATGCCGCGAGTTCACGATCTAGAATCTACTTTTCTTGATTGAAGAATGCCGCAAAGTTTGCAACCAAACGATCATTGGATTACTACATTTTTCTCGCTAAAAAACCCAACAAATTATGCAGGGTAATGAAGGGAAAACGCCCAGAGTGCCAGCTCCAATAACTAGCAGAACAGTCCTCCAGTAAATTGAACCTCAAACCTCATTCTAAATAGAAGCCGAAGAAAATTCAATTGTCTCTGCTAAAACGCAAGCGCGATAAAACCCATCCTAATCTCGTCGACACATCGACAATTCCCCTCCCGCGAGCCGCTCAATCTGGTCAGGCCCCTACGCCACGAACCCTCCTGACGCGTGCATTAATAAGACAGCTCCAATCACGAGTGGGAACATGCATATACTTCCACTCGACATCTATCGAAGCTACTCGGGACATGCGAAATCAAACGAATGGCAATAACACATTCACATCCTACACACGGAAAAACACCCCACTAGACCGATCGCCGTTTCGGACACTGAGATATTCGAATTACCTTGGCCCTCATTCTGATCTGAGCTTCGCTTCCTCTGTCTCTCTTCTCTTCTCTTCTTTGTCCGCGACGACAAATCTCCGAAACGCAAACGATATTGGGACGGCGGAGTTTCCAGTTCTTATATATGACCTCGTGACGCGGAAACCCTAGCTCAATGGAGGGCCTTTCACTGGGCCCTCATATGGTGGGCCCCAGAGGGCCCACTTCAATGGGCTTCAAAACAGGCCTATCCACTGGGTTCGCACGACCCATTTGTTCCCCTGTCCTCAAGAAAATTTCTTCCCATCGCGCGTTCACCGCCAAAGCGTAAACTCGACGAAATATGAACGTGGCGATGTCCACATTTTCAAAGCCACCAATCAAAGATTGGTCAGAAGAAATTTCTCTGATCAGATCGGAGGCAAAGATAATCCCATTCAAAATACGGACCTACAAAAACTTGTTAGCATTCGAGGTGATCGAATAACGTAGTTTTAACGGGAACCCAAAGTCGAGCGAGCTCATAAATTTTGCTAGATTGGTATGACCTATTTCAATTGATGATGTTTGTGATTCAATAAAATGAGAACTTGTATGAGAAGATGCACTGAGACGAACATGTTCTTGCTGGTATTATTAGTATTAGTATTTAGACAATATAGGTACAGAATAGTAATCTCTATTTTCCCTGTTTCTTCTGCTGGTCTCCTTTGACCTTGTGCATTATATGGTTGTCGCCAGCATCCGACTTGGTCGATCCACCGCTAGAAAACTAACAAGCCCTCGCCTGTCAGGTAGGTTAGCTAACTCCTAGGTTTCGGATACGGTACAACAGTGTAATTACTCCAAGTGCTACCCATGCATTCGTCACTAGACGATATACATCACGAAGCACAGCGCAGCCCCATTATCTTTTCTTTAAGACGGGCGGAAATTATAGTTTAAAACGGGCAAACTGCATGGCTTCGCTTGCACATGTCTGATTTAACAAACTGGGAAAAACCTAAGTGCTCCCCGTGAAAGCCGACTTTCTTCTGGAACTTGACAAGAAGGTGACCTAACAAAGGCCATCCACCCCAAGCACGCCAAACTTTTCTCTGACTTCATCTTCTGATTTCGCATTATACTAAGTTGGAGCCCCTGCATGGCCTTTCCCTATTTATACGCTCCAAAAACCCCCCTCGTCTCCCACATCCCTCCCATCCGAAGCTCCGATCAATCCGGCACGCTCGCATATACTCTCGTAATCGAAAGAAGCAGCATCGATGGCTTCCGCACGCGGCTCCTTCTTCACGGCCTTCGTTCTGGCGCTTGTGGCTGTCCTAGCGACCGACCAAATGGGTCGGTGTGAGGCGGCTCGCAATCTGCTACAGCTGCCGAACATTCCGAACTTGCCAACAATCCCGGGGACGATGCCACTCCCCTCGATCCCAGGACTCCCC
The DNA here is from genome assembly GCA_014182575.1 of Eucalyptus decipiens. Taxonomy (NCBI): domain Eukaryota; kingdom Viridiplantae; phylum Streptophyta; class Magnoliopsida; order Myrtales; family Myrtaceae; genus Eucalyptus; species Eucalyptus decipiens. The sequence continues at coordinate 16,015,946 of CM024614.1, read as the reverse complement.
ACCACAAACCCGACCATCCCGACACTCCCATCAGTCCCACCACTCCCGTCGATCCCGACCATCCCTACGATCCCGACCATACCCTCCATCCCTTTCCTCTCTCCACCACCCTCGACCTCTTCCACTAGCCCTTGAAGTATACAAGCCCCATTTGAATATGATATAGACGTTGCCCACACGACTTCGAGGGGCTAAATATTACACGAGTGCGTGTGATCCATTCAGTGTGACGATATATTGGAGATCTACAAGTTGTAGCTTAGCTAGGCCTAGCCTTTGTGATGAGTAGGTGAGGCTATGATGCCTCGCTTGTGTGTCTTGGATGTGGTCTCTCCGCTGGAGGACTTAGATATGCGTACTTTTTTAAACCCTACACGGGTGATTGGATGCTATGTAATCTACCCATGTTCCTACGTTATCCGGTATTGATATATAATGTATGGTATTATCTCCTTACTTGTTTTATTATGATTCAATCTTTTGGAATGTATTGTTTCTATGCATTTATATTCGATTCATGTGATTGCAAGGAAAAATTTATTAATTGTGTAAAAAATAATAATGATACTATATCTACTGAAGTGACATTGGAAATGGCAAAACCATTTTGGAGCTCACAAAAGGGGAATACATCAATTAATTTCAAAAGAAAACCTTTTAATTCGGAAATGAAATTGATGGCTGTGATTGTTCGTGAATCATTAATAAAATTACCATAATATATCTATAGTCAAAGCTCTACTTCGCAAGTTAAAAAAGAGCAATTGACAAAAGCCCAGGCCCCCAAAAAAGAGGAAACCAGGTATCCCCCTTACATCGTTCGTGGCTTGGAAGGGCTTGGTAGTTGGTAGGATCTCATGGCCCATCATCCAAATTGACCTGCCGAGCCTGCTAGGAACAATACAAAAGATTCAAATCTATCAGCTTGACTAAACCTTAAGATATTATCATTGTGAATTTCAATAAATTCTTTGGGCATTGCCACTCCAAACCTACTCTTACTCAACCAGAGTGATCAATTTACCTTAACTCATACAATTGTATTGAACAAGAATCTTTGATACCGTCAACTTAAATTACATGTTTGGATATTATGTATATATGCTTGCATGTTAAAGAGAGAGCAGGTAAAACATGAACTAATATTTGCAAAAAAGAATAGATCTAGTAGGCCTATTTCTCCTCAATTCACTTTGTTCCAATTAGGATGAAATCTCCGTTGACGAAAATTGCACAAAATCAATGACCTGAACCAAGCCCAGCTCATCTGTCTTTCATAAGGCCAGGGGAATTTTGACATGGAGAGAAACACGAGCATGACGACCCGACCCGATGCATGGGCTCCATCAAAAATTGAGGAAACGATGATAAGGCCCGGTCCGATTACACTGACCCGGCCCGATCCATGTCCGATCGCTCCTCCTTTGAGATTGGGGGTCGATCGAATTCGAACTCGGAAATCAACTGAAACCGAGAGAGGCTGTAGCATCTCCTCTCTTTCCTTGGCAGCCACCAGCAATGGCGGGGACAGGCAAGTATTCCTGCGAGACCGCAAGCCAAACCCTAGAATGGATCAACGCCATCGTCCGCTTCATCGAACCATACGCCTTCCTCATGAACGCTCACGTCGTCAATTTCTTCACGGTTCGTGGATCTCAGCTCAACTCCCCGCTTCCGCTTCCGCTTCCGCTTCCGCTTCGCTTCCTTTACCAGCACCGCCGTAATCTGCATCGCTCGTTAGCTTCCGCATTACTGGCATGCTGCTGCACGATCGTCCCGATTCGGTTCTGAACTTCGCTCATATCTCAGGATAGGTTATGGGAAGCAGTCGATAAGGAGTGGATGGACTGCTTGCGTGCGGAGCCTGTGGAAAACCTTATCCTGATTCCTTGCGGAGAAGTTCAGGTGCGCTTCTTTATTCCTCCGACGCATGGTCACACGTTGCGTGCATCTGCTGCTGAAGTTGATCTCGGAAGGTCCGAGAGAGATTACTGGCTTATCTTGAAGGAGGAGGATTCCACATTCTCGTGCTACTACTGTTCTCAGCTCGTAGAGTAACTAGGTCGCAGACTGCGTGCAGTCTGGTTCTGATGGTTTCTTCGTAATCGTCTTGCTGCTAGGATCACTGGCCTGCTTCGCTCAAGAATTTCCTACGCGACCTCAGGTCTCTCGTTTTTCCTCGAGAGCAGGTGGACTTGCAGAAGGTAAAAATCTTTGGCCCTCGAAGTTCGACCTTTGTCTACAGACAGTCGATACAAATCTATTGATCCGAATGTCGATTTAACATCCGAGTATTCTCGTCAGTTCGTTTCTTCAATTATATTGATGCTGTATACCATTTCATTTCTCCGCAGCGTTATAAGCTAGTACGTTATATTTTCTATTCTTGTCTGTAAAGCATTCAGAAATAGACAACTACGATAGCAACTTATTATGTGTAGAAACCAGTATACAGGTCTTTTCATTACTGGCCTCAGAAGTAGTGTCAGCCAAGAATCTCATATGACATGAAAAACGATTGGAGAGTGCTTCTTTGATTCATATTTAGCTTGACTTAGCTTATTCTCCTCCTGTTGATTTCATTTTTAGCATTGTTCATATCCATTCACCTTGAATTTTCTGTCAGTTTTCCCTATTTGAATTTATTACCCTCTTTTGCCTCGGAATTAGTCCTGAAACAGGTGCTAATGACACTCATATTATTTCTTTTGTTGCAGATTTTCCCCGGTTTAACTGTAGCTTCACTTGGTAGTGTTCTCGCCCAAGGCATGAATGTCAAAAAGAAACATGAAGTAGGCTGTTTCCCTAATTTCTGCTACATTTAGTACAATGCTTTCTACAATTCCTTTTCATTTTTCCGGTCACTGCTCTATCCAGATTCGATGTAATTTTCTGTGACCACCTTTCTTGTGCGTGCTTGTGACGGTGGTAATTCCTTTTCGTTCGAAACTTCTAGGGGGTTCCTTTTGATATCGCCTTTTTTTTTTTTTTTTTTTTTGAAATCATGAATTGAGCTGGCAATTTTAACATAGGTTGTTGAATTTGATGTTCATATCTTTAATTGTAAGTTTCTTGCAAAATCAGGTCGAAATTCTGTCTGCTATTACAAGCTTCATTGCAAAGAGGGTGGGAGCTCAAACAGTTGTCGACGTCGGTGCTGGTCAAGTATATTTTTTCTTTTCAAGAGATGTTTTTCTTGTTTTGGAGTCCCTGTAATAAATGTTCACTCATATCAAAAGACATGATTGAGATTACTTTATGTGTTCATCTGACCAAATCTTCAATCCGGAGAAAAGCTATTTCTCTTTTTTAATTGTGTAAACTTTCTGTGCTTCATATCCATTTGACTAGATTTTCTTTTTAACCGCTTTGGCTTCAACAAGTTTGCTCTGAGTGCCTCCAAAATATTTTCCCAGGGTTATCTTGCACAAGTACTTTCATTTCAATATCAACACTCGGTAGTTGCAATTGATGCTTGTTCTCATCATGGGAGTGTTACAAATGCACGAGCAGAAAGAATTAAGAAGCATTATGCTGCTCAAATACGTAGATCTGGGTATGGTCAAATCTCCTTCTATTGAATCTTTCTTCCGAGGCACATTTCCTGACTTAATTGACAAAATTTATCTTCTAAATTTCATACATTCAAAATGACTGGAGTATTATGTTCATGCAAGCATTTGGATATGTTGTTTCTAAAGAATCTGGCAGTGTGTAGTCCATTCTTTCTAGATTTTGCTTTCTTGCTACTCGAAAAGTTAAAATGATATTCCTGCAATTGGCAGTCTCTCCCATTTCTTGTTGTTATGCTTCTTTGAAGATTGAAATGATGGCGAGCCGTTGCAACTTATAAGATTATCAGAGTTGCTATTTACTGCATAGTGCCTTGCATTCACCTTTATTATTATTTGTTGCCTAGCAAATTACCTCTCAAAATCTTTGACTTATTTTTTTCTGTTAGATCAGTGAACACGAGTTTACTTGTGCCCAAGACAGTAACGTGCCGGGTTTTGTCGACTGACATGTTGAAAGCCTTAAGTGACATGTTTATCCATGAAGATGGACAAACAAATTTGATAGGAGAGGACAATGAAGAATTATGTATGAAAATAGATTCCTCATACGGCAAAGGGAAGGAAGATTCCTTGGTTCTTGCTGGTCTTCATGCATGTGGGGATCTTTCAGTGACAATGCTCAAGTGAGTCCTACATCAATTCCGGGTGAAACTTTGTGTAATGCTCATACCTCACATACACTGTGCGGTGAAGTTGCAATATCCCTATCCATCACAAGATTAGATTGTGAATGGCTTTGATTTTATGGGATCTTTTGTTTCTCAGTGATTAGTATACAGTGGCAGTAGAGACCCTTGCTGTGTGCGGGACATATTTTTCTTTTTGGTTTAATTGATGAATTAATTTTCCAGTAGAGATATATAATTGGGCCATGTGCAACTTTAAGAGATGCCTTCTTGTTTTTCCTTGTTTATTGGTAATCTTTTTTGATTAGTCAATTATTGATAGTTTATATATTTTTTTAAAGATTTTATTCTGTTAAGAACAGTATTGGAATGTATATGTTTGGTTTTCCTTTGCTTTTGTATTACGGAGAGCTAAGTGTGGTGAAATACTTCCCTCCATCATGTTTGATAAGCACAATATCACTATTGTTCTCATTCGTAACCTGCCGATTTTTGTCTTTTAAATAATCACTCAGTATTTGCAGCAAATGATCTCATTTACTATTCGTTTTTGTTAGATATTTATCTTTCGATTATCAATGTACTTTTTCCAGTTGATAAGCAATGTTTCATATCATCTCATTAATGATAGGGTGCAAATTTGTAACATTGTATATTGGTCATCTGTTCTCATGGTAACTAAATGCATGATCTTCTCCAGTAGAGGCAATCAAGTGTTAATGTGTGCATGGAGTTCCAGGGAACTATAATTATAGATGCCAGAGTTTCTTATCTCACCATCTATTTTGCATCATATGACATGTTTCCCTGGGACTCTTAAGCGACTGAGACTCAATTTTTGCTTCTCTGTTTTTTTTTTTTTTTTTTTTTCTTTTCCAATCACATAATAAATGTCTTTTGTAACTGAATCAGGAACTTTGTGGAGTGTGTGGAAGTTAAAGCAGTTGTTAGCATTGGCTGTTGTTATAACTTATTGTCTGAGGATGGTGTTGACAATGCTGGCATGCAGTGCGGCTTCCCCATGAGCAATGGTGTTAAATCTGAGGAGCTTCTCACTTGGCAAATGTGCACGTGATCTTGCTTGTCAGGTGATTTCTGTTTTCTGTTTTTATTTTCAATAATTCAATAATTTATTGACAAAACACAAAAGCAGGGGAGCAACCTGCTACATGCTCAGCAACGGTGCTATAGCCTACAAAATCCAGTCCTCAAAACCCCAATTACAGCACAACGAACTATGTTTATCTGAAGACAGCTTGCTTCTAATGTTGAACAATTGCCATGCCTTTCCCTAACCAATCTCTTGATCAGGGAAAGAATTGAACTAGGTTGCATAGTAGAAGTAATATGCATGCAGCAATTCCTAGCATGCCATATACAGTCAAAGAAGGCACAGGAGAAGAGTTTAAACGGAAGTTGAGGGAAGGCATTCCCTTGAAAAGCTGAGGCAGCCCAAGAAAGTTCCTCATCCCAATCTCCACTAGATCTAGGAATCAATTGAAGCTGCAGATTTTTTGTTTTTTTCTTTTCTTCTATAACCAGTTCTTCATGGAAGAGGACATGATTAAGAGTTTGTTTTTTATTTTTGGTTGAGTAGTTCACTTCTGAAAACACCAAAAAAAATAAAAAAAAAATAGAGAATGTAGAAATTGGTTGGCATCAACAGGGATAAGGAGAGTTTGAAATCTCTTTCATTTTGAGTTTTACACACGTCTTTTTTAGGAGGTCTACAGCACATAATGTACAAAACTTAATAGTATAACACTTCTATGAATAGTTCGTAATGCTGCACCTCTTCCAAGACCTGGACCTTTTATCATGACTTCTACTCATTGCATATCTTGATCTACTACTGTCCAAATAGCGTTTCCTGCTGCAGTTTGACCAGAAAATGACCATTTTTAGGTTTAGTGATTTTCTGTGGTATGCATAGGAAGCACCAAAGATCAGGACTTCTGCTTAGATGGATTGTCTACACCTTGAGACAAAATGTTATTTTGAACTAGAATATTAAACACAGCAGTGGTTTGACAGTACCACCCCCAGAATTAGTTTCTTCTGTTGAAAACCCAGCAGTTGATTGTCCGCTGGAGATACTTACAGAAATTGACTTCTCTGTCTGTACCAAGAATACTTATATTTCTGGTGCAAAAATGTATATGGGGCTTCTTGAACCGCACTCCAGTACACTGAGAAAGCTGTTTGTCTTTATTTCTTTGACTTTCTAGGGATCGGGGTGGAAAGAGAAAAACGACAGTTTTAAGTTGGGACAAAATGATTAAGATGTGTATTGTTTTGGATGTAACTTTCTTTTTCCCTTAGCTATGATCTCTTGCTAGTGATCGATGTGTACTAGGCTTGCACCCCTTTATTTACTCTTTGATGAGTTTTCTGTTCATTTGGCCATACTTATTTATCTTTGAGGTAACTCTTTCAGAGTGCAGAGAGATGGAGAAGCCTTGAAAAAGATGATGCTAGTCACAACTTTGAGTTGCATTCATTTCGTGCTGCTTTTCAGATGGTAAATCACGACAAGAATTCTCGCACCTTTGTTTTGTTAGATATCGAAGTTTTTGTTTTTGCAATTGTCAACTGCTTATGCCTATTGATCAGAATGCTGTTCAGTCAGATGGGTTTTTCTTGTATTTTTTTTTCCCTCCTTTCTGGATGTATGTCAGTGATTATCCCCTGAGACTTCTCTAATATACTGGTGGACTTGCTTGTGCAGAAAATTAGACTCCTAAGATGTTTAGGTTAATTCGAAGAAAATAGAAGAGATTTTAATGCAAAACCAGATAGTGTTCATAGAGAAAACATCTACTAAAATCAACATCCACATGATGGGTTGCCTTTCTTTATAGAAGGATAAAATGAATAAAATGTAAGTAACGTTATTGTTTGAATTGAACCTAGCTGTCATCATGGTTTCTTTCATGATGGGCTGCAATTCCTTATATCTTTTAACCTTGCTAGAAGTTGCAATCCTATCATGGATGGTAATCCGTTTCTTTGAGGAAGACCGAATATTCTATGGTCATTCAAAATTTTAGCAGTATTAACTTATTTTCAAGCATCAATTCCATCTTTTGAATTTTCACTACACGGGGCATGACTCCACTGGGCCGCGGTGTGCTGCTCATCTTTGAACAAATATGTGCCTGTTTGTTTTGGCTTTTTTGAAGAAAACAGTACTTGTTGACTCTCCTGCCAAAATTAAGTGTATTATCTTGATTTTAAAAAATAATGGAATAAATTCTATATGATTCTATATGTCAATATTAGCATCAATTTTACTTTCAGTGTTAAGTCCATATTTCTAATTTTCACTGGACAAGGCATCAGACCACAGGGCGGTTTGTGTGCTGCTCATCTTTGATTATCAGCTTGTTTTGTTTGGGCTTCTTTGGAGAAAAAAGTACTTGTTGACTATCCCACCAAAATTAAAAGTAGTATGTGAATTTTAAAAATTAATGAAATCAATATGATTCTATATGCCAAAATTTGCACATTTTGAAAAGTTTCAGGCATGTCACAAGTAAATAACTTGCTCCCAAAGTTGCATGAATGGGTGAAAATTTGTACTGTTGACCTTCTATAGGATGAGGAGAGTGTATGTCCTAGTTCGGAGTGTTCAGACGTGTGCTAACTTGCAAATTTAATTGATGACATAGGATTTTAATCCAGAGTCAATCAGGTTGCTTCCACGTTTTTGGATCCTTCAGATTGAAAATTTGGGTGTGATACTGGATGAATGGCTTGGAAAAATGATCTCTGTCTGCTACCAACCAATAAAACAATATCCCTTTGCAAGCATGTGTTACTAACATGTAGTTCATCTTAAATTGCTTGGCTGGAGACATAAAATTTAATTCTTTTCAAGTTTTTTTTTGTGTTTTTCTTGGCCTATCCAATACAACTGTTCTTGTTATACCTACTGAAGGTTCTTTCCAAGTATTATCCGGAGGTATTGAAAACAAGTCCCTCAATTGGGCGCCATGGGAAGGCCTTGCGCCGTCAACAGCGGAGGAGGATCCTAGAGTCTTCAGTGAATTCAAGTGTGCAATCACAGAGAGATTGTGAAGGTGGCCCTCTTGTAAGACAAATTGAAGCAGATACAGGTTCATAATGAATCACATTGTGTAGAACCAAAAAATGCTTAGACTAATACAATGGAACTGTACTGCAGTAGTTTGTGATGGATTATGAGTCAAATTATCTCAAGACTCACATTTAGTAATTTAATTATGCTGCAGGCGGCAAATCAGGCTTGGTGTTGGCCAAACTTGCTGCGCAAAGTGGTGCTAGATGTGAGGACACTTTATTTGGAGACAAATGTCTGCATTTTGAGAAGTTTAACTTGTCTGGATTACATCGCCTTGGGCTCAAGCCTCTGCAGGGCATAAATTTTCAAACGATATGGAAAGAAACTGAGCCATTTGCTGTATGCTACTCATCTTGACTTTGTCTTTAAATGCATAAGTTTCTTCCTTTTTGGTTGTCTGGGAAAGTAAGGAAATGGAAGCACACACTAAAAACCTAAAAATGGCATTTGCTTCAATGCTTATATCTATGGTTTATGAACTTCCAGGTATTGTCAGTTTATGCGGTGTACAGTTATCTTACAGATATAGAAAAGGAGTGCAATGGCTGTTTTTATGTGATTATACATACCGGTGTGTGTAAAAATGTTGGAAGAGTTTGCAGATGTGGTGTTCTTAATGTCTTATTATGTAGATTAAAATTTAACAAAAATTAATCTTAATGTAGACAACCTTCCCTTGTGACTTTTGAGCCTAAGATGGACTTGTGCATAGCAATTGGATTGAAGTTTACTGGTCAGAAACAATGCGTCATTTAGCAGAACTGCCAAATTGCTTTGATACTGACTTAATTTATCTGAAGGAATAGACAAGTGTCTTAAGAGAAGGGAAATAGTTTGGTATTTACTTGAAGCACATAAATAAGCTGGCTAGTGCTAATTAACCTTTTCCATTCTAAGCAGGAACTTATAGGACCTTATTGGTCTCTGCGAGCTTCTCTAGGAGCTGTCCTGGAAACTCTCATTTTGCTCGATAGATTGTTGTTCCTTCAAGAGAAAGGGAGTTCCTTGGAAGCTTTCATGTTGCCTGCTTTTGATCCTTCTTTATCCCCGAGGAATTTAGCTATAGTGGCTGTAAAGATTTGAGACGAGCCTGGACTTTTGTTTTAACAGGTCTCTCTCTCTCTCTCTCTCTCTCCCCAGCACTATCCGTACAAGCATCCAGATGAGCAGGCTCACTTTTGTTTGGCATTTCTTGCTCTTCTATTTTTCTCTGTGGGGATGGACAATATCAGAGCAGCACTGTAATAATAGGGTCGTGGTTCCTTCTCTCACATGCCATATTTAATTGGTTGTACATCCAAAATCTTTTATGTTATATCTGCAATCAGCGATTGCTTGTTATGTGCTCTATCTACTTGTCTTGCCTATTAGTCGCTCACATTTTCCCAAGGACCATCTTGAGATCTGCTTCTTGGTTGCAAAATTGGGATTTCTACATTTTCGATTGGAGAACTTGTGTTTCTTAGTTTGGTGGTTCAGATTTCTCTTACGTATGTAGGGAACTATCTTTTATCTGAAATCCATGCGTATGGATCTGAGTTATCCTCAGGTAGAAGCGATTGCATAATTTATCCTATAGTCACTAAAGTCTGACGCTTATGGTTTGCTGTGGTGGCAAGTTATATGCCACTTGGCATAAAGGAAGTCATTAAATAATGACCCCTTATTGTGTCATGATGATATAACTAAATGACTGGAGATCAAGCATCAGATGGGCACTGCTTCTTATAATTATCTTTTCCTGTCTCATTGACCAATGATTACCTTGGACCTATTTCCTCCTGCGAGCTATGAAGCGAATACCCTGATTAACGTTTAACTGGATAGGGACAACGTCTTTGTCAGTTAGATTGCTGTAGCAGCAAGGTATATACCATTGGGGGGTGCCTTCATATGTTTGACTTTTGACTAGATTCAATTCCAGTTCGTGCGTACCGGAAAGTTGATGCGAACATGTATTTTGTCAATTCTGAATTTCCCTCAATCATAGCTACGCCTATGCCCTTGAAGGTCTCCTCGAAATGTCTAATTGAGCCCCTCGTGTGAGGGGGACGGATTTGTCTGCACTCCATCCTTTACCTGCTTGCTTTGACCCATTCTTAGAATTCGTGTGACTTCAGAGGGGAAGGAAGGGATTATATTATCTCTTGACATGAGCAATGACTATATTGACGGAAAGTTCAAACTATTCCAATCCTAAAATTTAGATACTCTAATCATTCATACATTCTTCTAGGGACCATTCTATCTTAGGGGGCTAGTTTTTGATGCCTTCTTCTGACTTTTTAACCCATGGTGACGCAAAACGGACCGTATTGGTTCGGTATCAACGTTTTTTGAACTGCTTGCGTTTTCAAGACGTAATTTGTGGAGACGTGCTGACGATGACACCCTGATTCCAGCTTTTCCCTGACGCTGTCGAGAATTTCTTGCTTGATGATACCCAAGGTAAATTGTGGTACATAATTTTGCACGATTCCAAGATTCTTTTTTTTTTTTTGTGGAAAGTGATTTCTTTGACCCGGAGCTTCGTGGACGCTAATTATGCAAAGTTCAACAGACTTTGAATTTACATGGCGACACGTCTCTTTACTTGTTTTGTCCGTTTGTACACCTGCACGTTCCTCCTATTCCTGGTGGGGGCGATCGGGGCTTGGAGCTTTGTGACACGAAGGGTGCCGTCGGGCCTATCATCGTGCGAGTTAAACTCATTCCGAGTCGGTCCAAGTACAGAGTAGAGGGTGATGACACGAGAACATCCATCCATTTCAAGATTTCACCATCGTCGCCCATGGCCATGCCCACATGCGTGTCTTCGAGTGTATTCACCGATGTCCCGATCAAGTTTCTGCAAGGCGCCAACGCCTTCTTTTGGAATCAGGGAATGAGTTTGGAAGGAAATTTAGTATTTGTTTTTTCTTTTTCCGTATTCAAAGCTCTTCCTTTCCTTTCCTTTCCTTTCCTCTGATGTTAGTTGTCTTTTAGAGAAAGATAACTTCATCTGAAGAGGAAGTGGTGCGAATGATGAATTCGGAAGTGGACTATCAGCGTCGGGTCCTTGTCTTCGATGCGGGTTATCTTGTTCTTATCTTGGTCAAAATTTAACATGGCGACGGCTTAGAACTCAGTTTGATTGTGATGCAGTGTAAAGACGACGGCTAGACGACGGCTTGTCTTTTATGGCATAGATTCTACCGCCGTCCACGGGCTTCTACCATCTAACAAGTTACCGTTCAGGAGATTGGTTGGACGAAACGAGGATAAGAATCCTACAAAAGAATTGTAAACAGGCTTGTCCACCGTTCCTTAAGATTCGCGACTGTGCTTGTCCGAAATGAGAGAGTGACTAGCGATTTAGATGGTGAGATCACAAAAAGTGAATAAAAATGGAAATCCTGCAAAGAAGAGTTGAAACCCTTTTTTTACGAGGTAAATTATTAAGAAAGTTATAAAACTATTGCATTTGTATCCATTTAGTCTTATTTGAATTTTATCAATTAAGTCCTAAATATTTTAACAATTTACCAATGTAATCAATTCGGCTAATTTTGATCCAAAATCGTTAACTTGGATACTAGTTATTCTATGTGACACGATCTACATTAATCTAAATAATTTTTCAATATATTTTTTGAATTTATTTCTTTTTGCCGATGGTTGTTTGTTGACCACTAGCTATAGGTGATGGCCTACAAGGGCAAGTGTCAGCAAGGCTCCCCTGCCCAGATCTGGCAAGGCAAATCCTCATCCAAGCCAGGGCGGCCTTGCTCTTGCTAGATCCAGCAAGGAGAGCTCTCGTCAGTGTTTGTCCTCACCCAAGCAAGACTGACTCTCGCTTGTAGCTAATGGCTGTCAACTAGCCATTGGCAAAAAGTAGAGGGAAAAAAAAAAGTAACGTGTAAGAATGAAAAAAATCAGAATTTTTTTTTTTAAATATCTATATTAGTGCTGGTCGTATCACATAGGATGACTAATATCTATATTAACAACTTTTGCCAAAAAAAGGCCAGATGGACCACATTAGCAAATTGAAAAGATTATGACTATATTGACTAAATTAAAATATTTAAGATTTTTTCGCTAATTTTTCATTTTTTGATAAATATAGATGAAACAGAAACGAGTCATCAATGACCGACTCTACGATAATAAGTTTCATGCTTTGTCGTAAAAAAATAGATAAGTGACCTTAAACTTGTGACGGGGTAATGGAGAATTCATAAATTTCTCATTTGAGTTTGAATAGCAGATAGAGCTATATGGTAAGTCTCAATACCACGTCTCCTCTTGGTAAAATTGCAAAGGGCTTGCTAGGGTCAGATTGAGATTAGGATCCTAATAAATGCAAACCACCTTCCCATCCTTACCGACGCGGTGATGGGGTAATTAGTTGAGGGTAGGGGCCCGGTAGGTACAGTAGGACGATAGGCCGAGATTAGTTGCAGGCGGCAGACGTCTTTCCGGTCATTGACCGTCCTGCGGCACATGCCGGCCACGAGGACGAAGACGGAACTTCGCTGGAACATCCTCATCTTTTTTCACCTCCACATGAAAAAGGGAAGGGAGAAGGAACCACGACTAGTGGACAAGCCTCGGTCTTTTGCACCAGCCGCCAAACCAGTCGCACGGTCCTTGACCAGCGACCGGGGAGTGCAAAGATTCAAGCCTGCAATTATGATGTCGCCCGCCGAGCCCCGGCGTGTGAGCGTGTGGTCACTCCTTTTCTTTTTTTCCAAAGGGGGTGGTTCACCATGTGTTGTTTGGCCAATGGCCAGTCCTGCTTCTCTTTCCTCCCGATGTTAGGCATCCAACACAAACTCCATCACTTTCCGCCCATCTCTTTTCCATGCCATATGATCAGGCGCATGAACCTGTATGCTTCAGTAGCTATGCTGGAAAAGTATGGAAGATACACCCTATTTTTGACCCGACGGCCATTTATATATCTTTATATTTGTAATAATCGTCGCACGCTTCTAAGTAGACCTGTCAAAATGAATTATTGATTCATTTCTTAATTGATAGTTGATGAGCTTAGTTGTTATATGAGTTGATTATATTTATAGGTTATAAGTGGATTATTCAAAATAATATGAGTGTTAAATGATTTTGCAGCTTACTTTGACCCAATTAACCTTTGCTCACTCTCTTTTGCCCTTGTTCAATCTCACCTTTACGCAATCTGTGCTTTCACTCAATTTGAGTATGGGTTCTTTCAGATTGGGTCAATTATGGGGTGTTTTAGTAATATGGATCAGAATGGGTATAGGTCACTAAATTTGTATTACATGAAAATAGACTAAAACGAGTTAATTTGGTTGGACCATTTTTGACTTGACCTATCCGTTTGATGGGTTTACCTTGGAGCAAATGTATCGCCTACTAACAAAACCAATTTGCCCCTCACAGTCACTACAAACTCATTTTAGCAATTTACTTAGGGTTTGATGGTTTGTTCTTTAGTTGGGTGTGAAAGTTTAGGTTTTGGAATGGGCATTATTGAAAAGAAAATGTCTTTGGCAAATAATAGGGACATGGGATGAATATGCGAAGATATAAAATGTTCTTTGAAGGTAAAAATTCTAGATGAGGTCTAGTGACCTTGTTGGAGCCTCGTTGGTGGCTAGTTCAGCTGTGCCTAGCCTTGGCTAGGCAAGGCTCCTGATTGAGTGAGGCTCGGCAAAGCTCCTTCAATGTAACAATCGGCTAGAAAAAGAAGAAAAAATTTTAAAAAAAAAAGGAAAAGAGAAAAAAATTTTAAGTCACGAAAAAATCGGGGTTGTATCAAATATATTTTTATTTCGAGTATAAAAATTTTATGTAATTACCAAATATATATTTTTTTTTAGAAACTTATCAAGGAAATAGAAATATAAAAATTATTTATGAATAAAAATTATTTTCGAAAATAAAAAGGTTATCATATGATGTTAAGAGAGAAAAAGAAGACTTGGGGGCATCCCGGCTTGCCAAATGGTTTAGTTGAGCTTTTTTGACCTCTCTAGAGAAAAGCTGATTTAGCTCAATAAATCACGGAATCTAGCTGCGAGACGGTGCATACTTTTCAATTACACACACACACACACACACACACACACACACACACACATAATATATATATATATATATATATTTCCAAGGTCGTACAGCGATGCTCTTTTTAGTACATCCTCTGCCAAACTCACAGTGTGGACCGAAAGGAGAGGTGCTTCCACTGTAGAGTCTTCCCCTGCCTTTAACTACACACGTTATCCCGAAGAAGACGGTTTCTCACACAAGCGAGCACGTTATTCCAAAGTCTATCTGCTTCTTCTGATCTCAGTTTGGAAAAGTTACAGTCCAACAGGCAACCGCGTACGGACATCATCAGATGATTGGATCTGGTTCTTGCCTCGAGCTTTCCTATTCTACCCAGGATTGGCCCCTTTTTTTCTTTTTTGTTGCAGCAATAATTTCCTTGGCAGAAAAGTCAATTTCCACGCTTGAACATTTCTTGCTGGGCCTGACCTCAGGCTACTTTACAATTAATATTCAAAGAGAATTCCATCTAAGTGTACGGGTGCGAGAAAAACTTCTCAGAAAATATGCATATTGGTCCATCAGTCTCTGCATGTCTAATTGATGATACACCTTTACGAGAGGATTACACTAATTTCATTCTATCTTTTCACGCCTTCTCTCGCCCGAAAGAAGAAGGGAAGGCAAATGAAATGGAACTACTCAAATGATCTCTTATTTTTGAGTTTAAGAGATTGGAAGATTTAAAATTGGTCGAGGCCTAAGTGAAAGTGATGTTCCTATTCAGTGAAGAGGCATCTTCACATCATAGGTCGGGAAACTTGAAAAGCTTTAATATGTACCTGAATTATATAAATTTACTTCATCCCAATTATTAAATATCAAGAACCACACATGATTTAATCATTAGAATGAAATGAAAATCACATGTACCGGATGTATGTAGAAGTTGCCGACTCGAAATATTTTGTGAATTCTCTAATCTTTAGGTTTTGAATCCAGCTCATCTGTGATGTCAATAGAAGAAGCCAACCCATATTTGGGGTGTTGTGGTACACATCAGCAGACCGCCAGTGCCAGCTATTGGCCTTGCCACGTCATCGGACGCCCAACGCAAGATCCAATCCCACTCTTCCCTTTCCTTCTATTGCGGGATGATGCCCAGTTTGACCTCCCCCACTATTTATACCCTTTGTTTATGCCCACCGATCACCTCTCCTAATTGCCTTCTTCTCCAACCTCTCTCTCTCTCTCTCTCTCTCTGAGACACAGAAAATGAGCAACATAAGCATGGTGGAGGCAAAGTTGCCACCAGGATTCCGGTTCCACCCGAAAGACGACGAGCTCGTCTGTGATTATCTGATGAAGAAGATGACCCACTCGGATTCTCTCCTCATGATCGAGGTCGACCTCAACAAGTGCGAACCTTGGGATATTCCTGGTTAGTTAGTTCAGCCATCTCTCTCTCTCTCGCCTTCTCCTTCACTATCCGCACCCGTCTTGACTTTTGCTATCGTTTATGTCCACCGATTGTTTGTTCCAGCGCAGAGAGGTTCATGCACTTGCTCATGCATGCATCAAAATCAACACATAACTTTTCCCTCATTTGTTTCATCAGGAAGAATCAATTATACATCGGTTTCGCAGTCGTAATACTGTTGTTCTTTGATTGGTGTCATTAATTCTGTTTGTTCCATTTGGAGAAAGGAAACAAGGTTAGAGTGGAGTGTAGTGTGTTTCTGGGGTGAGGCGATAGCAACTGCACTGGCCATAAATAGACACATTCATGTGGATTCGTATGCGTGCTTGTCCTCAGCTTTGTGGCTCAGAAAGATTTGAACTCCATGATCTCATCTTACCTATTCGGAATCAAAACAGACTTACAGTATGGTGATCATTCACGAATTTATTGTGTACCTGTTTGATGAAGACAAGCACGATAGTTGCTTCTTTGACCTTCTTAAGTCCCCATCTTTTCCAGCTGTGTATAACATTGCATTTCTTGCCTGCCCTACAACCCAAGATGCTTCCACAGAATCTTAACGGGCGTGTGCACAAAAAGCATCTTATGCAGTGGATTCACCACACCACAGGTGTTAGGTCAAAGTTTAGAAACGGTAAAATCAAAGTATATTTCCTCGGTAACTATTAGGACATAACGACTTTATGAAGTGAAGTCATGAGATCAATTACTGCTCCGCATAACTATACGTTGTTACATGAATACTTTCTGTACACGTACAGCCTACGATACATATGCCGATGTTGATACTTCGAGAATTGAGTAAAACTTTTTTGTCTGATTTTTGGACTGCAATTGACGCAAAACTCATGTCCCTTTCTCATGTCACTGCACATATGTTGATTCATCATTGCCTTGAATAATTTTCTCCCCTAATACTGTCAGTTGCTTGTATCCTTCTCTACAATCAAAACTGATGTGCTCTATGTCAAAGCTTACCATCAAATTGATTGAAAGAAATGGATAAATTGAAGGCGCGGGTCTAACAACTGGTTTGACTGTCTTGGTTTTAGCAAAACATATCACGGTATCATAGATTTAGGCTTGTGAGTATTAGCCGGGTCAGGTATGCAGCTTCATATTAAATTATCATCTACTGAAGAGATAATTAAACATTTGTTGCATAGGTTTTGTAAGGTTTTGTCATAATTACGTGAGACTCCTGTTTCTGAAAGGTTTTATCTACTTCCATTTACCGTTACTAGAGAATTTACATCACCTTGTCTGATTTCATGTAAAGATACCATACACCACAAGGGACGAGAAACTAAACAATTGTGGACTCGAAAGGACACACGCACATACCCAAGTTAGGAGTATCACACGATATAAGATCGACCATTCCCCCAGCACAATTCAAAGCATTTCGCAGTCGTTGCTTTTTGGTGACATTGACGCAATTCTTGGCGTCATATTGAACCAAAAAGATGTGATGGCGACCCTGATTACAATGCCAAGAGAACCCCCCTTTCCCCGAAGTCGTATCTCCCCATTGGCTCTTCCTCAAATCCGCCACACGTGTTCACCCACTTGAAAATTTTTAGGTGTGCACAAATATTTTTTATTTCCTCCCTACCTAATCAAATAAAGGCTAGGTCACCATCGATGAGCTAGAAACTTTCTTTGTCCTTTTCCGGAAGAATTTTCATGCCCTCCACTCTCTCCGGTTCACGGTGCCGAAATTTTCTTCCAAGAAAACAGTGAGGTTTTGAAAACTTTCGAGAGCTCCCATAGAAGTTGCGACTTTCAAGTTCAGCTTATTGTTGTCAAAGCTTTAGCCTTGGCATACTAACCACGGCCATCTCCCATAATGACGCATTACGGCACGGACATTGACCCATCACCGGCAATATCATTTAGATCAAATGGGGTCGACCGCGGATGGAGAAACTTGCCATTTTTATACATGATTTGCCTTCTTCTGTAGCCACGTGTTTGCCATGAGTGAACCTTTGTCCAAGCTCATTTGATAGCGACAACCCCAGATTTTTCTTTACCGATTCAATCCATACATTCAATGGTACATATGTTAAAAGTACCGAAATTGTGAGGCCGATTTGTACCGTGATGCGTGTAGATTGGTAGTACGGCGTTTGCTTTGCCATAGTATATATAGCTGCATGTACTGGTGCCCTTTGGAGTTTTCTTAGCATACACGATATTCTTTCTATTATCAAATCAACTCAATTTTCAGGAAGGAACCGCAACTCTATTACGATATCCTATACTATAAGATTGAAGAGGTCAAAGAAAAAGTGGAGCGGAAGGAAAAGAAAAATAAGACAAGCAACCCGCTTTGACTAAATAGAAAAGATCTTTCCTCTATGCTGATCTTTTCGCCCCCTTTTTGTTTTGTAGAAACTGCGTGTGTGGGAGGGAAAGAGTGGTACTTCTACAGCCAACGTGACCGGAAATACGCGACTGGGCTCCGAACAAACCGTGCTACGGCAAGTGGGTATTGGAAGGCCACTGGGAAGGACAGAGCAGTGCTTAGGAAGGGCACGCTGGTGGGCATGAGGAAGACTCTGGTGTTTTACCAAGGGAGAGCCCCCAAAGGCAGAAAGACCGACTGGGTGATGCATGAGTTCCGAGTTGAGGGTCCTCACGGCCCTCCAAATAACGCCAAGATTTCTTCCCTCAAGGTAACACCTTTTTTTTCCTTTTATTTTTTGCAGTCGTGACCTGCTTTTCTAGGTTATATCTTCCATCTTAGACTTTATTTGAGTTCTCGCTTTGTTTTCTAACTTTGAAAAATCAACCATTCATTTCTCAGCCTGATGGGTTTTGCGGGAGTTATGCGCAAGTTGAGATTTTCTAAGCGCAGTTTGTTTAAAGTAAACCTTGACTCTCTCTTTTCTTTTTTTTTTTTTTTGGGTCCCCCTTCTTTGGCTCACGCACCGAACCCTAATTTGTCTTAGTATATACTATAGCTAGGATTCGTACGAGAACCTTGGTTATTAGCTGACTTTTAAGATGTTCCTCGTTGATTATTGGTGATCATTGATTATTTTATTAGGCCTGACTAATGATACATCTTAATCTAATTATTCATTTACTCGTGTGACTTGACCCTCCATCGGAATTCCAAGGCCATCGCTATCTCCAAATAAACATCCCAGCTTTCACATTCAACCCCTTGATCTAATACTAATTCGTACAATAATTAAACCAACCTGTAAATAATAAGCCACTTGCGCTCATGGTGTGACCTTAATTAGGGGATGAAAAACAATGACCGACGTCCCGTCAACTGCTTCTAATTCGGTTGTGTTAGCAGGCGAAATAGTAGTTTAACCAATCATTAGCTCAAGGCCAAATTTTAATATAAAAGTCATGATTGAAACCATGGAATATCTTCTCGAGATTTGATTTGAGTTTTTTCTCCTCTTCTTTCTCTTTTTTTTTAAAGGAAAATTTCTAAATCTCTTGTCCCTGGTTAACAGGAAGATTGGGTGTTGTGTCGGGTGTTCTTCAAGAGCGTAGAAGTGGCCACCAAACCGAGCACGGGAATCGTCAGTTGCTACGACAACAGAGGCACTTCATCTCTCCCGTCGCTGATGGACTCCTTCATCACCTTCGACCAAGCTCATCCTCAGCCTAACCTTATAAGCAACATCGAGCAAGTGCCCTGCTTCTCCATTTTCTCTCCGAGTCAAGCCAATCCAATCCATGTGGAACCAAGCATGCCCGCCAGGACCATCCTCAACGCCTCCGCATTCGGGGTAATGCCTGACTTCAGTTCCTGTAATAATCTGGACTCCTACGCATGCGACAAGAAGGTGCTAAAGGCCGTCTTGAACCAGCTCACCGAGATGGACTCGCCAAGCTTAGGAGATCAAGGGAGTTCTGAGAGCTTCCTGTCCGAAGTGGCCATGCCCAACAATATGTGGAATCGTTTCTGAATTTTGGAGAGGCTTGAAAAGAGAGAGAAAAACAAAAAAGAGTGACCTAATTTGCCTTTAGTCTTCATATTAATCTCGCACCCTTCAAAAAGGATGATTAATGTAAAGTATTAGTTATGCATATTATGATTGATTATCTCCGTTTGGATGTGCATATCTAGGCTGTGGCATCGTTTCATTTGTCGACCTTGGAAGTGTTGTATACTAACTCTTGATTGTAATATAATCTTTGTCAAGTTAGGTGAATTGTTGAAATGTTATTTTCAAAGTTCAATCACGAATTGGGTTATGTTACTATGTACATACGGGGTATATTATGATCTCGTTTTTAGGAAACCAACGCTGCTACCAAACTCGTAGAACTTCAAGTATCCACAGTTGAAAGTGCATGTGAACTCTTTGAATGTGTGAACTATAATAAATGTTTGAATGATTCAATATGGACCCCATCTAGTCTAGCTATAACTCTCACGACCTAAAATTGAAAAGAGAAGAAGAGGAAGAAGAGAGAGAGTCAAGTTTCTTTAAAGTGACGACGTGGAGGAGCCGCTCTCAACTTTATTTTTACCTTCTCCATTGGCCTAATCTTTGTTTCCTCTTTCTTCTGTTTGACTTTTTCTCTTTGAAAACTCAATGTCAAGACACACAAACCTCGACGAATGATTTCACACGAGGCGTGTCATGTCCCCACAGGTTTTGACCTCTTCTTGGGTTAGGCATATGATGCTGTTAGCTTCCCAAGAATTTCACAGTAGAGTGGTTAACGTTAGGAATTCCTTTTTTTTTAGTTATGTCATGCGAATTTGTGCATGGAACCACAACGCCCAGACAAAAGCAAATGATTGCACCTCTCAGTTGCACTAGATTTCACCGGGAATAATTACTGTTAAAGATATTATAACTAAAATCACATTTTTATTTAACATCTCAAATTTTTACAATAATTAATAGTTATCACTTAGTATCAGAGCTAAATGATCCTAAAGGTACACTCGGTTCACATCTAAGTGCACGCCCAAAGCACGTATCGAGGTCAAGCCTAGGACCTTGGTGCTTGAGGACACTTGCACTCGGGTACATCGGGGCTGGGATCGGGACCCTAGAGCCTATCTCTCAGTCCCCGGCGCTAAGGTCTATTGAGGCCAAGCCTAGGTCAGGTCAAAGACCTTGGTCCTCATATCCGGTTGTTGGCTGTTTATGCGTAAGTTATTAGCGCTCGAATAACGTATTTTTATTTTAAAAAAATCAAATCGGATTTTTCTTACCAAATAATGAAAAATACTTTCAAACTCATTTTTGAATTATAGCTAAACACGAAACATTATCATTTTTCCCGAAAATAACTTATGGAATATATTTTTCAAAAATATCACATTTTTCGTTAAACGAAAGGAGCCTAAGATGGCGTTTGTGCAGACCTTCAACTTTTAAAAAGGGTAATTCAACGTCAACAACGTACGTGACAAAATATTAGGAAGTTCAAGTACATCACATCTTGTGGAGCAAAAAAGAAACCAAGAAGCATCCCACGGACAAAAGCAATAAGCAACTATGTTTCTAAGAAGTTGTCCCCACCCGATTCAAGAAATACCCATTTAAATCGTGTAATGCTAGGTGTATTTCGCATTTTCTTTTAGTTTCTTTTGATAATGCAGGGCACGACCATAATTAGCCGGTTACATTGAGGAGGACTAGCACATGAACCCATCGCTATGAACCCCGCTTAAATCTGAGTTCGTTAGAGCAGAAATCAAGTCCACGATCATCAATTTCTGAGTCAAAGTTATGACGACTTTTTTGACATTGAGTAGTCACTCCGAGGATTGATATTCACATTTGTTTTTGTAGGACAGTTGTAACACAAGACACGCTGTAATGATGTGTGAGCGTGCGCCCTTGATATTTGTTAAGTAAACTGAATATTTAAAGTCATAATTCTTAGAAATATCTCTAGTCGGAACAAGTGTTGGAGTTCATGTGCTCAAATGTAGAAATCTTGGTCCAAGCACCAGTACGTAGTAATATTTTTGAAAGTAATTTCTTTTCTTTTTTTAAGAGGAAACCCATTTACCTAAATTTAAGCTTCGCTTGTTTGCGGAAAATAAATTATTTGAAAAATATATTCCTAATAATGATCGCTCGTATCACTTGAAATAATTATTTAATGAAAAATGTTTTCATTATCAACAACAATCTACAATCTATGTCTAGACAATTTTGAGAACAATTAAAAAAAATTCATTTATTCATTTTTTAAGAATTATGATAAATCATTTTTAGAAAAAATGATTTTCAAATCATTTATTTTCCACGAAACAAATAAAATCTTAAACATGGATTTTCCATTAATTATGAATTTTTTTTTCTGTCGACTCATTTTCCTAAGGAATCCAAATGTCGAAAAATAAGAAAAATGTTTTTTTGAAAAATATTTTTCGCAAAAAAAAACAGAGCCTTATAATTGAGTTATGGCAATTGTACATTGTTGAATTGAACTGATTTTGAGAAAATAAGCAAAATGAGGCTCATATATTATAAGATCGCATCCTCCTAAGCTAGGAAGGTCTAAATTACTCCATCTGTCTAGCTGTATTATTTACAAGGTATCACTTGTAATTTATTTTCAGTAATGTTTTTCCGAAATGATAATAGGAGATGGATCTGAGGAGTTAGAATGAAGTAAGGAAATTGATAGGATTCCACTATTTTGTAATCTTTTTGTCTCTTGATTGCAAAGTGCTACTAGCATCCTCAAAATAGTGGTTGAGTCACCAGCTTGAACAATCTTTTCAACCCCTTAGTATCGATATATCTAAATAGTCATAAACTACCCTATATTCTCACGTACATGACTGTTAAACCATTTAAATATTAAATCATACATTCATTAGTGGTTGATAGTGATTTCACATAAC
Source organism: Eucalyptus decipiens (assembly GCA_014182575.1). NCBI lineage: Eukaryota > Viridiplantae > Streptophyta > Magnoliopsida > Myrtales > Myrtaceae > Eucalyptus > Eucalyptus decipiens. The sequence continues at coordinate 15,993,286 of CM024614.1, read as the reverse complement.
ATTATCACTTAAAGTTATGAGTTCAAATCTTTTCAAATTCTTTATGGCTCTCCTGTATTAACATTTTTTCAAGCTTTGGTCCAAGGTCAAATTCTAGCTTGCAAGTGGGGGAGAGTGCTAAACCATTTAAATGTTAGACGGGCTTCATTTGCTTTTAGAGCAGTTGGAGTGGTTCTACAAAACTTCGAATTGAACACCATGGGAGAGAGAGAGAGGGAGAGAGAGAGAGAGAGAGAGATGAAAAGAGTAGCAGCCACAAAATCATTATTTTGCGGGGGCAGACTTTACCTAAAAATTGATTGGGAATCTCTGCAAAAAACTAGAGGAAACGCCAAGCACAAGAGAACAAGCAGAGGATGCGGTTTAGGAGGCAAAAACAATTTGGACTGTCTCTTTCCCTAAATTAACAAATCGGATTAGGACAAAAATGCAATGGGAAGAAAGACCAAATCCTCATGAGCTCACCCCAGAGATTCGCTGACTAAATTCCGAAGGCATCATTTGGTTTTGGTTTTTGCTTTTGCTTTGCTTCCGAGACATCCCAAACGTACCCAGGAAGCAGAAGTTAGACAGTGGTCAAGTGCTTCATTGATTCAATCCAGCAAGCCAGTCTCCATTAAGGAAAACACATAAAAAAATCAGGAGCTTTCTCTGTTGCTTCCTTCGCTATAATATCCCCGTAAGTGGAAGTAACCTCAATCGAGAAACCTTAGCTCGCCTGATTTTTTTATTGGTTGTTTAGGAATACGATTATTATATCGTCTCCATTTTGAGGTTATGACTGGTATATACTCTCGTTTGGAAGATAATCAAAGGATTCTAGGCTCCATCCATTAATAACCCCTTTTTTCCGGGTCAATCTACAAGACTTATTACTTCGCAAGGGATCCGGCGGCCTATAGAAAATAGCGAGTCAACGTCATTTTCCTGTTAGTTTCGCGTCCTTAAACTACAAAAATCAGCGAAAAAAAAGGAGGAAAATATATGTTTCGAGAAGCCTTAAATTGTGGTATGCCTTCTGACCCTCTGTTTGATCGAGAGGTAGGGAGACGGCATAATCATTGTTCCTTACGAAATCCTACGACTTGGGCAAAACAACAACAGGGTTAGTAGGCATAAAACACAAGGGAAGTATCCTTTTCATCAGCACACGGATGCAAGTGACTGAATAGTTTCTTAGTACAGGAATATTATAAGATGATGGAGAATCTGTACCATTGATTATTCCCCGAGACGGACAAATCGTTTGCACAGTAGTAAACTATGGATGACGATGACTAATGGGAAAAGCAAAGGGAAGAAAATTAGGTACGAGATGTAAAAAGTCTTCAATAGAATCTCAGTCCGGGATTATAATAAACACCGAGTGTGGGGTAGTGCCCCCGAGAAAGCAACGGATAACCAAACCCTCTTCCCTACTCCAAAGTCAGCAAGTCCTCCCACCACCACCCCATCTTTGTAGGTGCACAATGAGCCTGTTTTCTTCTTCTTTTTTCTCGAGACAATGACCTAGCTACAGATCAATAGTAGCTAACACGGGTGCATATGTCTATGTTTTGATTGACCAAAAAAAAATGTCTATGTATGGATTGAGATATGAATGACCCTTGATCCCATCAACTATACTTGTGAAATGACCCTTGATCCCATCAACTATACTTGTGAAAAGTTGGTTATAGTGAAAGTTGATACCATTTTTTTTCTTTTGGGCCAGTAAAATCAATTGATGATGATGAACAAGGAATTACGACACTACTAATAAAATGAATCCTCATCCATTTTTTGGTGGGTGTTTCGTGCCTTCGATACGGATCTAGAGTTTATTAGGGATCCATGATGTTTTATCATACAGACTTGATACTTTCACGGTGCGCTTCTTGCCTCTTGGAAACATGTGATGTGAAGATGTTCTAATTTCTAGGTAATTAAGCATTAAGTTCATTCATCATTTCGTCGGTAAAATGAGCTTGTTACAGACAAAAATAGCTTGGGAACTGGCATGTGAAAACATTGGATGCAAAAACATGGGATTCTATTAGCTCTCTCAGCTGGTGTTCATCTGGGTTTTCTCCCTTAAAACCTCACGAGACCTTCGACGTTTTCAGCTCTCAAGTATGCAGAGCAGTTGGATGGGTGACTCCAATTCAAACTCAACAGCCCGACAGAAAGCCTAAGTTTAAGTTCAGACCCACCACCATCTAGGAACCAGAAAAAGGAAGAGGAGCGAAACCGAAAGAAAATAGAAATTGGGCCAAACGTGACCAATGGGCTTATTCCGAGTCCAACTCGGAGGGCCTCTTTTATGAACTTGGACTGAAGCCCAATAGCCCAATAAAAGTTTGACATTTTTTTTTTTGCTCGCTCCCACTTTCTTTCCTTTTGAGGAGAGGGCTTGTTTCTTGATGATTAAGTTTGAAATAGAAAATGTATTTTTTCCCCGCAATTTTAAAAATTACGCAAAAAAAAAAAAATGTACGTTACATTTGCATATTGTGCAATTCGAATGTCTAGGGTCGAAAAAAAATCAAAGTGCATTCATCACAAGATTCGGATTTAGTTAAAAACGAAAAGTAAAAGTTTATCCAAAAAAGCTTTTTAACATATGTTCTCATGTATTCATAATTTTTTGGCCCCAAAAACATGCTCATAGGCCAAGCAAACTTGTCCTTTTTTTTTTTCCTTTTGTCATCTTATGCCAATTTAAAACTGAATTGATTGTAATTAATATTTAATACATGTAATGATATTTTTTTTATCCTTTTTCCCTAGCACTTACCTCTCACACAATTTCACTCCATCGGAGGACAATTCTTTAATTTACCAATGGAAGAGTCATTGGATCTTACTTTCTTGCATTTTTTTTTTTGTAATACTATGAAAAATGTTGTAACAAACAAAAAATTAAAAGGGTAAGATCACCTCTTTTTTTTTTTTTTTTTTTTTCATAATTTGGTGATCATCCAAAGATCGGAATCCATTCACCAAGAATCCCTAGTAATGTTGCTTCATCCAATTACCTTTTCATCACTTCTTTCCCATTCTTACAAATGCACTATCAGTAAATGCAAACAAACATCATTTTAGTATTGAGGGTATTTTTGAGGAATGTATGCCTCAATCTTTCTACCAATGATATAATATAGAGATTGATATATCAAATATCAAACTCATTTCAATCATTTTTACTCAAATTATTGCATAAATTTGTCTTTTGAGCACAAGCAGTCAATCGAATTCATTCAATGTCCCCCAGACAATTTTGAGAAAACCTCTCTTCACATCTTTTTTAATCCTGAAAATGTTTTTCTGTTTATATTTTATTTCTTCTAAGAGCAAAATCGGCAAAAAGCGAAAAAAGTGCCAAAAATATCCGAACCCGACGCCTTCGATTCCTCAAGTCCCCCCCGACTCAGACACACTCAACACAAAAGAACAGCAGCTCCGCCCTCGCGACGAGCTTCTGCAATGGAGCTCTTGAGTTCCCGCGTGATTGCTCTGAGCTCGGGCGCGGCGTTCTCTCTGAAGCCCCGGTTCGCCGCTCCGGGAGCCAGGCCGCTCCTCCGTCCGCCGCGATTCCGAGCTTCCCGCGCGCGCTCCTCCCCAGATCAGTTCAGCAGAAGCTGAAGGTCCAGTGCGAGCACGAAGGCAGGGTGAACGGCTCCGCCCTCCCCTTCGACCCCGACTCCCGCTTCCTCGACCGGGTAAGACACGGCGCACCGGTTCGGAGAAAAGCCGTTTCGGTCGCGCCTCGCGTCGGCGCTCCCTCGTAATCTCCCGGAATCGGGCGAATGCGCGCGGGGACGGAAAGACGATGCTCGACTTTCGGTCTTTAGGAGGAGAAGGCGTTTTGAATTCCCTCCGTTTCCGCGCGATGTGTTCTGCTTGTTTTGCTGCTGTCTTGCCTCGCTAGCGTCATTGCTTTGAATAAGCTAGAACAGAGGTGTTTCTCTGTGGTCCGTGACCGTCGCTTCAATCCGTTTGGAAAGTTAGCACCAGATTACTAGTAGCGCCAATGTGCTAGATCACAGCGAGCGACTTGCTATCGTTGGATTTCATCCCATGTTCATCAGCGCAGGACTGTAAGCGAACGGACCTGTTGAGGAGGCCACTGCATCATCCTATAGCTGTTATCAATTTCCACCTCTAAGTCTGTTACTCGAAAACAAGGCCGCGCGGCACGTACTAAGAACCGTGTCAATTGTGAATCGGATAGGGTGCTACAGTCTTTCGAGAGTCCTGCATCATCTTTCGGTTATCTGCAGAGGCGTGATCGTGAATTTAGGCATCCGCTTGGCCTCGTCGTTCTTTACAAACTGCTTCTGATATGGACCTTTTCCGTTTTCTTGATTTCTAGCAAAAGGCTTTGGAAGCTGCAATGACCGACATAAACAGCTCCTTTGGAAAAGGAAGTGTTACGAGGTTGGGTAGTGCTGGTGGTGCGCTCGTGTATGTGATCTCTTCTTTGCTATGTTTCTTCCTTACTATCTATGTTGGCTTTTTTCGTGTGCGTAACTCGTAGAATGTTAGCTGGTGCATTGCCTGATGCCATGTTAGAGTTGCAATATGTGGTTGTGTGATATCATTTCCTGTGCTGCTCATCTCTTTGGCCAGCATGGTGTAGTTTCACTGCATTATTTGGTTGTGGCGTTTTAGTGGAGTACACTTACACCTGCTTTCTCTCTTGCAAGACAGCGAGACATTTCCTAGTGGATGTTTGACTCTGGATTTAGCTTTAGGTGGAGGCCTTCCCAAAGGAAGAATTGTGGAGGTATTGCTTCTTTGTGTATGCATCTATCTTTTCTCCAAATTTTTATCTTTTCATGAAGTCCCTGCCATACGGAGCTCTTAGTTTGTCCAGCCATGTATGAGACTCCGTATATTGTTGTGGTTGCTTCTTGTTCAGTGATCTTTAAAGTCGATTATGCAGGGCTAAACAATCTGTTCTAGAGACGCTGATAATTAGCATGAAGTTGAATACCTGTCAGTGCATCCGTTGAAGTATATTTATGGATATTAACCAGTAGTTCATAGGTAGTCATAAGTTATATAATTATGATGTTGTTAGGCTCAGTTATCTAAATTTTGTACTGCTTTTTAATCAGGCTATTGTGGGCACTTATTATGGGCGAATGATGAGGAAAATTAAGAATTTTGGGATTTTTGCTCAAGGCTTCTGCTTTCTACATTCTAATTGTGAGTTTTCTGCCTAGGATGAGTTCTCCGTGATAACGACGCTAATTAGGTGGGCAGCACTTTGGCTTTTGTTCAAAAGGTTTTAGCTTTTGAAATTTTGAATTATCTGTCGATGAGGAATTTTGTGAGATCATCATACTCAAAATAGCTGGGTAGCACTTCTTTAATAAGCTACATGACCAAATGCCATGTCTGATTTAGTAAGATGTATCTGGGCAATAATTTTCCTCTTGAATTGTCTTGATGCATCTGAGAGAACCACGTCTATTAGAATTTGAGATTGAGAATGGGATTATGCCTTTTTCTTGTTGCCTACGGGTCATTATTGTTGGTCCAACTCATCCTCTTCCTCCTTTCCTGTGTGGCAAATCTCAATTAAAATGTATCAAAACTGCGTCCTTTTTATTTGTACAGATTTTTGGACCAGAAAGTAGTGGAAAGACCACCATAGCACTCCATGCAATTGCTGAAGTTCAGGTTTGATAATTTGCTCCTTTTTCCTCCTTAATCCATGTTATCTCTTATCTGTTGTCCCCAGAGCACAATGCTTATCAATGGCGATGTCTGTTTTTTAAACCAACATTCAGCTATTATGTGCTAATGTTGCAGAAACTAGGAGGCAATGCAATGCTTGTTGATGCAGAGCATGCTTTTGATCCAGCATATTCTAAAGCCTTGGGAGTGGATGTAGAAAATTTGATCGTGTGCCAACCTGATCATGGAGAAATGGCATTAGAGAGTAATATATTCTCCTTAGCATTGTAACTTTGGCTGGAGATTGTCTTCTCAATCTTACAAAAACGAGTATCATAGAAAGGATGCTTGGTATATTTTCCCCGTAAGCTCACTATGCCTGTTCTAATTTTTCTCGCCAATCCTTGCAGTTGCAGATCGTATGTGCCGCTCTGGAGCAGTAGATCTTATCTGCGTTGATTCTGTCTCTGCTCTCACTCCACGAGCAGAGATTGAGGTGGCTGTCATGCTTTATTTCCTTTGGTTGTTTTGAAGGGAAAACATTGCGGTAGCACTGCATCGCTGTTTTGTTATAATAGGGCGAGATAGGAATGCAGCAGATGGGTTTGCAAGCTCGGCTGATGAGTCAAGCTTTGCGTAAGATGTCTGGAAATGCCTCTAAAGCTGGATGTACCCTTATATTTTTAAATCAAATACGATATAAGGTATGATTAGTTGATAAATGTGTATTGTACTATTTTGTCATCTTGGCATGTGGAGAACATCATAACTCTTGTGATTGGAGACCGTCAAACTTCCTTCAATCACAATAATTGGATGTTCCTTAGATCATCATTCAACATTCCTTTCCGTTTCCTCAATAGCGTTTGCCATTGTAGTGATGATCTGTATGGTGACTGGTTAAAACAGTTAAACTTAGGTCAGGTCCTTCATACTCTTATGAACCATTCTGGTCAAGTATTAACGACTGTTGGCTGAACCACCAACCTAACCAGTTTGCCCACCGTCCATATTTATCAACACTGGTCATGATCGATTTTTCCATAGAGCTAAGCAAAGCCTTTATTCTTGTGTTAGATTGGTGTGTACTATGGCAATCCTGAAGTTACCAGTGGAGGAATAGCGCTGAAGTTTTTCGCCTCAGTTCGCCTGGAAATACGTTCGACTGGGAAGATTAAGTCTGTAAGTATGAAAGGCTCTCCATTGATGGAGGCTTATCTGTTTACTTAACCCCTCTGTTGATAAGCTGTCTCATTGATTCATATATGTGCAAACGTAAAATGTATGAGACCTACTTTGGGCTATTGTAGGCTGATGAAGAAATTGGAGTTCGCGTTCGAGTGAGAGTGCAAAAGAGTAAGGTATTCCAGCCTCATATATCTAGATTGTCAACTGCACTGTTATCTCCTTAGCAATTTTGTCCATTTGAATGGAGGTCTCTTGTCCTTAATAATTGTAACACTGTGGCAGGTGTCAAGGCCATACAAGCAGGCTGAATTTGAAATAATATTCGGCGAGGGAGTGAGTAAACTGGTTAGTGTTTTATGACAAGAACTTGTCTTTGCCAATGTGTTGTATTTGAACTTTGAATCTAATATTGTACTTTGATATGCAGGGATGCATTTTAGATTGTGCTGAAATGATGGATGTCGTGGCTAAGAAGGGCGCTTGGTATAGTTATGCGGACCATAGGTCTATATCTGAAGTTCTTATTTTGATTGAAAACCCTTTTTTTTCTACAATTGCAATCTTCTCCTTTTAGTATACTTCTGGGTCATGCACTGCCATTATGAGTCTCTCTAGGATCTAATGGGTGGTTTACTGGTGTTCGATGGGAGGGTATCACCATGCTATGGTGCTCGAAAATTGGCCTACTTGTCTTGGTTTCCTCACTCAAGTTAACTGCATAGTACTCTCAATTTTGAGCAACACCTAGTATATATCTCGACTTCTTTCTTCCTTGGTGAGGACGCTGTTTCGTCCAGTGGGCCATGTTATCGACGACTGACTGTGTCTGCTTGCTTGAACACTGGAAAGCTATTTCTTTCCCCGTGTTCCGTCATTCTTTGATTGCTGGGTATTGAGAGTATCGACTTTTAGAATTTGTTAGTTTAGTGTATGCACTTAATTCTCTGTTTGTTATGAGATTTTTGGAATTGGGAAAGCTCTTTAAAGTAGAGCATCTGTCTACTTATCTTGAGATGCACGATTGCTGTTGCTAATTGGTTTTCTACTGCTATTTATTTCTGCAAAAAGATTGGGGCAGGGACGAGACAAAGCATTGCAATACCTGAGAGAAAACCCTGCTTTACACGAGGAGATAGAGAAGGTATGATGATGCTGATCTTCCTTTACTTGTTAACATCCGCTTGTGAAGTTTATTGGAGCTGGCCAATTGTTGATAGATGCCCTGTCCTTTTTGGTTAAAAAATGTGTCTAAGCTGCTATCGTTTTCAATGATTTATGGAAACGGTCTTCATTTCGGCATGCCAGATGGTTCGGCTGAGGATGGCAGAGGGCATTGGCCTAGTGGGATCTCCTCAAGGTAAGAACTTGCCCATGCCTCTTGACGAAGAAGACATCTGAGGAAATCCATTGAGATGGACGTCATATGGTCAGCTCATGGATGTATTAGAATGGACCGAGGGAACTATGAAGCGTGTTCAAGCACATTTTAGTTTGGCTTTTCCATGGACCATGACGGTTTCGCTCGCCCTGGATGTTCTGACGGTTGACTGGGAAATTCTCATAATTTGGAAGAGCTTGAAGCGGCTGAAAATGCGGCAATTCTTGGAACTTTAGTGGTAGAAGCTCTGAGTTGCTCTGATACCGGGCTTTATCCAATTTAAATCAAGAGCGATTCATAGATGTTAGGACGGGAGGGCTTGAAACATTTTTTTTTTTTTTTTTTTTTGGCGAAAAATATCAGTTTTCTTCCCGATTCATTGCTATAATTTTGCCTGATAAGTAGTGATGATGACAAACATCTGGCTCTAACCGGTCGGACACATGCGCTCCAATTTGCACCGTTTTGCTATTCGTCTTAAGGCATCAATACCTTGGTTTACCTTTTCTTTCTTTTCTGTGATTTTTCGTCTACTTACGTTGTTTTGTTGTGGTTCTGTTGTACTACTTTCTATGCATTGTAAAGAGATGAAAAGAGTAGCCAACCTGAAAGATAAGTGGAAAAAGAGAAAAACAACAGGTGAGATCTGAAAGAGCTACTATAGATGCAAAACATAAAAACTTATGGCCACGTTTGTTTGCTCCCATCAGGATGTTACTCGTCTATCATACCATTTTTCTGAATATGATCATACTTGTGAATGGCATTATTATTAAAATCAAAAGTGGGTAAATTAAAGAACAAGAAAAGATAAAGGCTCGGTCAGGCTTTTTCACTTGACAACGGTTTTCCCCTCAGCCGTCAGGGAATTCGTGCAATGGTACGACTCTCCTCGACTAGAGGAGTTTAGACCGATCCTTTAATTTATCGTTCCGAAAGTGAACTCGCTCATTGCCAATGTTTCGCACTTTCTTATCTAGGACAAAGCTAAGCGAAAAGATCAATGGACGTTCCAGTGAAAATCCAGTTAGACCATAAACGATACATACTCATTACCCTTCACACCCTTTACAGGACAAAAGGTTTCTCGTGACCCATGGCAGTACATAAGGATGAAGTACAGTAACCTTCAATTATTTTACAGCAGCTACATATAACAGCGAGAAGTGATTTCCCGTGAGTTGGTTTTATTGTGCCAAAGCGCTGGTGTTGTAGACAAGGAGAGCCCCGTACAGTAACCTTCAGATATTTTACAGCAGCTACATATAACGGGGAGAATTGATTTACGCTGGATTGGTTTTACTGCGCCAAAGCGCTGGTGTTGTAAACAAGGAGAGCCCCTCCAGCAAGAAGACCGCCCAGAGTGACTGCCCAAATAGCCAATCCTGTCTTACCTGGAGCGTAATGAAGGCACTTAACAATGATAAATATCAAATTCCAAATTTTGAGCCTGAGTGCTTAGGCACCGGCACTGTATTTGGTAGGATAAGATCTACTAACCTCCGACATAGACATCACCACTGGGAGACCATTCTTCGGGTGAGTATATGGGACTGTATAAAGGGTAAGGAAGCAAACAAGGCGTTAGTGGCGACTCAAGAATCATTATACAAGGCAATCTGTCCTTGCATGTCATATAACATCAAACAACAAAAATACTTAGCAGTAGCAGAGGCAGCAAGCAACCCGCGCAAGATGCTAAAAATCCACAGTTCCGAGTGTTGTGAGGCAACCATCCTTATATCTGATTTAGGAGCTTGAGCTGATATATTCAGTAATCCACTGAACCTTCCTCTCGGAATTCAGTTTTTTTTTTGTTATTACTAGGTGAGTATTCTTTCTAAATCCAGGCAAATGAAAATAAACGATCTAGCTCTAATATATATTTTCTTCCTCGCTCTAATAAATATCCTCCTCGTCTCTCGATGTAAACTTTACGAAAGGTCTTGTATTTCGCTCTCAAAAACCTTAAAAGAGGAGCTCATGGCAACAAAGTTAACCTCGTTTCCATTCTCTACTCTAAGACCCAACGCCTTATTTTATAATAGGGCACCTCCGTAAAGCTTGCCTTGGCCTCACCATCGAGGAGATATCATATCTGAAAAGGCCTCTTCCTAATTTGACATTATAATTATATGCTAAAATACAAATTTAGGTAGCAAACCCATTTCCCTGAACCGACATGAAGAACAATGCCCCTTACAGGAAATTGGACAGTGAAGAGAGACACAACCACCCAAAAGGTAAAGAAAAAATAAGGGAAGTAACAGAAGAAACATGCTAACCTGTATCCGTCGACATTGGCACCATATTTGTCCACAAACTGGTACACGCCCTTTCCCTGAATTCGTCATTTCGCCAGATACCGACCATGATTAGTAAAAAGGAAATGCAGCGCGAAGCTTCGAATAAGCTCCGAATACCGTTGCAAAGGACATCTAGCTGACAGGGCTTTAAGTAAATTTACCGTGGCAAACTGCTCTGCTACAGATAGTCTTAATCCTAAGACATATGCAACATCAAGTCTTCTTGGAGCCCTTTGGTTAGTTTTCTAAGTCGACGCTTTTACAAAGTACCTCATCCAACGGGGACGGGACATCGTCAACGAAATGAAGAAGGTATAAGGTTTGCCAAAACATCATGTCACTGATCACACGGTTGGTATGTATTCGCTCCGTGTCTTACTGATCTTAAGGGAAAGGCGTTCGCTTTCGTTTGGGAGTTGGAGAGAAGGCTGAACAGTGAAACAAAGAGTTAACATCCAAGATAAATAAGTACCAACCTTCCCCTTCCTGCCAGACGCGTCCACTCCATCCTGCAAGCTCATGCCGCCATTGACACCTGCCACAGATTGTCACGCCAGACACGAATAAAGAAAAAGGTCAATCACAAGGTCCGAACGGTGATGGTCAACGCGATAAACTGAGTGAGACAGGAGAGTCCCATAAGGCTTGTCGGTCTTGATCTTCTTGCCACCGCTGGCCTCGACTTTGATCAGAGAAGTGCGGGCGAGAGAAGGAAGGCCTCTCGCTGACGATGATCTCTCCACAGCGAATGGAGCTGCTGGTTTCAGGCTCACTGATGAAATCACCGAGGCTGCCATTTTTGCTTCCCTCTCTCTCTCTCTGACTTTGCGAAACTCGTGCGGCGGCTGGGGCTTAATAAGAACACGGGCTGGCCTATGCCAAGAATCCAGAATGCTCAAGAACAGTGGCGTCCACGTAAGCGTCGAGAAAACGCGAGGATCGCACGTGGCGCTGCCTATGTGGTCGATTATGGATAATGGCATTCCCCAACTTTATCTATTCAGAGAATAGATATTCACTAATTAATTAGATAAAGTACTGTTTATACTTTCAATAGATCATTAATTAATTAGATAAAGAATTTCAAGAGAGAAAAACTCACAAAGAGACATGAAATATATAGAGCTCACCATGGGGCTTGCAACTTTCAAAAGAGACCGAACTTATAGATTCAAGAAAGCAGATGATAAATTTTTTCTATGTGTGCACATTCAAGTGACGTGGGACTTCATCCTTAATCAAGGGCAATTCTTATTGGTAACTGATTAACTAGACATAGGATTCACATCAAACTTGCAAGCTTATCTTTTGGGGGTTGAATGTATGAGCTCTGGACGTAAGCATTGGCATCTAGCCTATCTAAATAGTTTCATCGCTAAATAATGAATGTGGATGGAATCTATCGGCACACTGGCATACATCGTCCTTACACGAACAATGGGGTCAGGGAATGCCGAACTCTTTCCACCACAACCACCACACTCCTGTCTGGCGTGGAAAACTCGAGTTAAAGTGTACCCCTCCACCAAAATCCCCCACAAGACTCCAATACAAATTTTCGTTTCCGACATGGTTATGAGCATCGGAAGTTTCATTTACAACCTCGGCTCGTGCTTTGGTTCGGGTTTTGATTTGGTTTGGACATTGAGAAAAAGCCCATTGCCCCCCCAATGTCACTGTTTATGGCGCAAATGAGATAGATCCTTTTTTAGGTTTAACCATCTCGGCCGACGGTTCCCAACTGGAGCACTGTCTAATAGAAACCCAACACGCAACAGAAAGACGAGAAGCCCGACGTCAACTCGTGGATCTCGTGTGGTTGATCCACCAGCCTTGTTTATTCTTCTTCTCTTTAATCGCCATCGAGAATTACTGGCGTCGCCTTTAATTTGGTCATTTTCTGCATCGCAACGCTCGTCCAATGAGGAGGATTAGCAGCGAAACGGGTTGAAGTTGGTGGTTGCCATCACCTGACGTGCACCTGAATTCTTCCCTGGAGAAAACCCACCTACGCCTCCACCCCCTCAGGTCAACCCGCGACGACGACTTCTTCGTTTCTTTTCCATTTTTGGGTCTAGCCCAAATCAGGCCCCTCCCCAGATCAGAAGATCTCGCTCCCGCGTAATCCCTGATTAGTCATAATCTATGATTCCGAGCGTTTTCCTTGCAATAAACAAAGCCCTAACTATCCCCATCCATCTGCGTAAGCAAATAATGCAAGAAAATTCTCATCCGTCATCGCCATTGACGATGTCAGTGCCGTTTCTACCATCGACTAGGCCTCCTAGGAAGAATGATTGCCAACATTATAATACAAGTGATAATGTACTAAAGCCTCCCACCTCCAACCGTAGCCAACACTACATCACATGGATTGAGGGAGCACATCTGGAACCCAGCAGCCTGAGTCATTTGAGAAGAGTGAGACACGCTACCGTACCTTGATTATTCTCGAGAATTCTTTGTCACAATGCGTGCACAGATCATTTATTGAGCAATCAATTGAATATCAAGTTAGACGAAATAATTAAATATCTCATAGCCCAACGTGAGATCATTAATTTCAGGTGGCATTAAAAATTGAATTCATGTCATGTGCCAAATTCATTTGTATATAATTAAAACTTTTATTATGCTCTAGAAGACAAGTTCAAATTCTAAAAGATATTTCCATCAATTTGCAAAATGCTAATCATTAAAAATTGGGAAAACATCTCTTTAAATTAGTCAATGACAAAGCATGTCGATTACCCAAATAGTTAAAATTTCTTTACTCAGGACAGTCTTGCGCATAACTCCATCGTAAACGAGTCAAAAATATCGAGTCCGAACCAAAAAAAAAAAAAAAAAACCGAGGGGGAGGAGAGAGAGAGTTGGGGTGTGTGGAGGTGGAGGGACCCAATTTTAGCCCTAATCCACAAACAAAAAAGCCATTGGAGCAAGCAAAGCAAGAAGAAAGCAGCAACACCAACGCTAAAAACAAATATTATGTCAAAGAATGGCTGATTCTCTTCTGCTTGCTCCTGCAACTCCTCTCTCTCTCTCCCTTCTCTGGAGTCCGCCCCCTTTTCCAAGCTTTTTCCAACCTCCCACTTTTGTCTCTCACGGGCATCCTCTGAACCCCGTCGACCCCCACCACAACATCACTAGCTAGCCACAAGGGTTTCTCTCTCTCTCTCTCTCCGAGCCGAGCCGGGGGGAGCCGGCATTGGCTTTCTCTCCACTCTAGGGTTCCGCTCGCTCTGGAGCTCGAAGGGAAGACCCCACCTCAGGCTCTGCTCGGGGTTCCGGCTGCGGCGGGGGACTTTTACGGTCAAAAGAATGGAGAGGAATATTTGGTTGATTCCCCGCCTGCTTTCATGACCCCCCCCCCCATCCCCCCATCCCCTCCTTCCCTCCTCCTTTTTCGTCTCTTCTTTTCCGCTTTTTTGGTTTCCCGTCCTGGATGACGTACGTGGAAGCAATCCGTGTTGAACGAACCCCCCTCCTTCCCTCTCCCCGAACGTGATCGAATTCATTGGTTTCATGTGACGCGGCTCCTCAGCTCAGCCTCGGCCGAAGTCGGAGCTTCGATTGCGTCGTGATGGAGGCGGCCCCCTTGGATCTTTAATAGCTGAGCTGCGCTGAGCTCGCCTCGAGCTTTCGGAGATCGGTTTCCCCCCCCTCCCTCGTGCGATGCTGCGATAGTCTGGTTTGCTCCGACGTCGTCCGGTCGCTGAGTGCATACTTTGTGGTGCTGGATCGGAGTGGGTATGGAGGACATAGGGCTGTTCAAGCAGGGGTGGGAGTGGGTGCTGTCGCAGAAGCACGCCTTCTCGCGTGCCAAGAACGCGATGTGGCGCGCCCGCGACGGAATCTGCGTGTTCGTGGAGAGGCATTGGCCGATGGTGTGGGGCTGGTGCTCCCAGTTTCTGAAGGCGTTGCTGCTGTCGTTGATTTACTGGAGGGACTGCTGCTTCCGGGGTTGTCAGTCGGTCGTCGGGTTCGGTTCCGCCTCTCTGCTCGTCATCATGTGGAGCTGCTTCCTCAGCCTTACGTCGATGTCTTGCTTGATTTATGTCCTTTTAAGCATGGTACGTTCGCCTCGTGTTGCGTCTGCCGATATGGAATTTATTGTGCGTCTGTTGTGGATGTTGTTTTATTTTTTTTTGGAATGTATTTATTGCAAATTCATTTTTTACATTCAGTGATTGCTTTCTTGGTGATGATTCTTGACTGATCGATGATACGTTTTCTTTTTTATTTATTTATTTCCGAATCTGATCTGAATTGTTCTTTCTACACGACCACGTGATGAAGAATTAGCAATTTCCTCATCTGATCTTGAGGCTTGGTTATCAAAATCTGGTAAAGGAATCGAGCGAACAATCTAGACTTGTCTATGCATGATGTGTATGTACCAACCGTAAAAACTATACCTAGAAGATCTTGATGGAATGTATGAGTTTTTCCTTTGTCATCTGAAAGGGAGAGATACGTGAATAGACTTAGTGTAGATTCACCTGATCTTATCAAGTTACGTGAGCTTCATTATCCTTTTCTGGGTCTTGCGGAGAAATTCCACTGACTATCCTGTTCAATTCTTCAACTTTTCAGGGAGCTGCTGGAGCTGCGGTTAAGTACTTGGGATTTACTCCTGGGCTGTTTATTGTAGGACTCTTTGCTATTTTAATTTTATGGATGTTTGCTAACTTCTGGATAACGGGAACGTTGTTTTTAATAGGAGGTATAAGTTGGCTTCTTCCCTTATGTACTTAAAAATCAGTCTATTTGATTTTTTAACTTCCTCGATGCCATTCTTGTTGATCTTCATCTATTTAGGGATGCATTATACATTATTAGTGGATGCTTGCTAAGACTCCATGCCATCTTAGTTAATCCTTGCAGCTGCTCTTTTCATGCAACTTTCATGTCTATAGTCCCTAGCAGTTTTTAGACATTGATTTCTTTCTTTACTTGGCCCAAATAGCAGCCTCTATTTGATGCTGCTGATTGTTCAGGAGAGAAAAATAAAAAAAAATTAAGACAGGGAATCTCGAGTAAGTTGTGGATTGAGGTTAAAATAAGACGTGTGCTGTGAATGTGGCATGGATTGTACTTGCAGGAAATTATGCTAGCCTAGTACGCACTAGCTAATAGATTACCTTCTTATCTTGTGCAAGAGAGGAACTTAATCACTTAATGGGACAAATTCCTTAATGGAAGATGCTTTGTTTTTATGTTGATTAGCATCTTAGTTGTTACCTGTTGTAGCAAGAACCTTGGCTGAAAGTAGGCAGCTCATGACTTTTCTACTGTAACTTAAGTAGCTATTTCATTGATGAAGAATCTCTCATTGGAACTTCTTTTACTCGCTTTGATTGTCTCCGTCCTTCTTTTCTGTTCTGATTGTTACTGTTGTCACTATAGATGTACTGTATATGTACATTGATATCTTGTAGGTGGACTAAGCATATTCCAATTTTGAGTAGGTTATAGACATGATCTGAGTTGTAGTTATTTACTCTCTCTCTCTCTCTCTCTCTCTTTTAAATAAAAAATTAAATCATCACCCTATAGGCAATCTGAATTCCCTTGAAGTTTGTGTTAGGGTCTTAAGAGCGTTATGGAGATAACAGTTCATATTTCGTTGGAGCCTAATATCATGTTATATTAATGGTGAATCGTTTGTGCACATTGTGCTGCTGCTGCAATTATTACTAGTTAATGTATTTAGGGGAAGAGAATGATGTTTACCTGACTGCAAAGAGAAGTGCAGTTACCTAGAAGTAGATCATGTTATGCTATATGTTGTACCACCATAATGGGATCGAGTAGTGGAACCTTAGCAAATAGATATTCGAGCTGTCCACTGTAATGAGTAAATCAGTTTGAAAGTTGCTTATGTTTCAACATTTAAAAGTAAAGGCCAACTTTGACTATAATGCTGATTTTTGGATTCTTGAACATGCAAATGCAGGTTACTTGTTCTCCCGCAGTCATGCTCGTCTGGTAATATTGATGGCTACCATTTATGCCATCTATTGTGTCAAAGTTCGAGTTGGATGGCATGGTGTTTTCCTCTCTATCAACCTTGCATTCTTCTCAAATGACATGCTGACATATTTGGTTCAGTGTTGTGACAATTTATCTGAGAAAAGGCACTACGAAGAGCAGAAAGAATCGGAAACACTGACTGAAGATGATTTCTCTGGAGAATGTGAATTCTCAACTTTGAATGAAGAGCCTGAAAAGTTGCACTCGTGTAAATCATCCATCAAACAGCCTGCTTCCTCATCGTTTATTTGTAAGCAGAGAGACTTATCTGAAAATAAGGTGGTAAAAGAAGAAATTAGTTCATTAGATGAGATGAAAAGGATATTAAATAGTGCAGACCATTATGAAGCACTTGGGTTACCTCGGCACAAGAAAATTGATCCTGCAATGTTGAAAAAGGAATATCGAAAAATGGTAGGTACTCTAAATGCATGGTTGATGGAATTGTAAGTCTTTCTTTTGGTGTTATGCATGAATTGGTAATTTATTCTTTTTATCTTTCGCTGCTGCTTGGCATTATGAGGTCCTTAAACTCTCATTCATGAGGATGTAATAGTTCTGGAGCTTCTGATGTGTTGTTACTTAGTATGCACAGAAAGCAATTTTAAGGAATCTTAATTAAGATGTAAACTTAGGCTTTAGAAATGTTATTGGAGAAAAAATGATAGATAAGTCTTTTGGTCGTTGTCCTCTGCTCTTCCATCAAGATGGTAAACAAATAAGTCAAGTGTTTCATTAAAATGATGTGGCATTAATATGCAGCTTCTGGAGATGTGTATTGTTGATTTATTATCTAGTAACGGTGCTGCCATACTTCTTTTTGCTTAATGTAATAATTTGTCTATATGTCATGTTTACCTGCAGGCCATGCTTGTGCATCCCGATAAAAACATGGGAAGTTCACTAGCTAGCGAATCATTTAAGAAACTTCAATGTGCATATGAGGTGAGCATTTCCCTTTGGTGATGCATTTCTTGTTAATGCACTGGTCAGCTAGTTTCAATTTTATTCCCGATGTTGTGGAAAAATGAGAAAGATGAAGAACATTAGGTTTCGGATTTTCTCAAAGTGGATGTTTCTTGACAGATCCTCTCGGATTCCTCAAAGAAGAGAGACTATGATGAGCAACTGAAGAAGGAAGAAAACAGAAGTAGGAGTGTCTGTCAAAGTTCCCACTCGCATCAGGTGAAACTTCTGCCATAGTGCTTCCATAAGAATTTCAGCACCTTCCATGATAGAGTTTATCCCCATGTGTTTGTTTTGCGTTTAATGGGGGAAAATTCAGCAGAGATTTCCAAAATGATGTAAGTTCTACTAATTGATTGGACCTTTGCCCGGCCTATCAGTTGTGATTTAAATCCGGATGCCCTCCCTTGATTTCACATCTTCTTTAGCTCCTTATTTTACATCAATATCTGTGTCTCCACCCTTTCTCTTGCCTGTGATAGAGTGTCCAATGGAGTTTGTTTGGGGAACAAATAACAAGTGAAATTTGCTGCGATTCTAGGAGCACTATCTTGTATTGCCCATGCAAGCACACCCTTGCCTTTTGTATGCTGCTTGTTGTTAGTTCCACTGTCGTGGACTAAATATTTGTTTCTCTGATCTGATTTTGCACTTCGCTTCTGCATTTTCTGTGTCTTTCATTTTGTAAATTTCCTTACTTTGCGCTATACCATCATCATTTAATAAGCAGGAGAATCAGGATTATCGTGCTGAGGAGTCAAGACGTATACAATGCACAAAGTGTGGAAATTCTCATGTGTGGGTGTGTACCAATCGGAGTAAGATCAATGCTAGATGGTGTCAGGTAGGTCTTCTTCTCATTTGCTCTACCTCCATTGCTTCTTTTCTCTCAATTTCTCTTGAAGCAAATTCTGTCAACTTAGAAAATGCAAAGAGGAGAAAACATATGAAGTATGTCATTTCTTAATTCGTGTGAATTACTTTTTCCTCTATCAGGATTGTCGCCAATATCATCCAGCCAAAGATGGAGATGGATGGGTTGAATACAAGGGCTCATTGGTCTTTAATAGGCCTCAAAAGGTAACCCACTTGCAATCAGCCTGAAATGCTTGATGCGCTATTCCTTATCCATTGGTCATTGGTGAATATATGGTGGGGCATCACTTTTGTACTGTTCTTCTGGCATTGGTTATGTGTGAAGTGTTCTACATTATAGCCCAATCACCAAGATAGAATTCCCAATGAGCCTTTCTTCCGTCCTATCTTTGCTGTCTAGCTTGTATTCGTCATATCATAAATTGTCCCTCCTTTCTCATACATACAATTAAAATTAGAATGTATCCAATATTCTTTTTCCTGAATGTTTGAACAAATCAATGGAACAAAATTCGTTTCATCTATGAACTGGAAATACTTATCTTTAAGTGCGTTTTTGGTTTTCTTAGCTAGTGGAAGTTTAGAGTTTGGTTGGAACAACTCACAAGGGTGACCTCTATCCCCATTATATCCCCTTTTCCCTAAAACATGCATGCTGCTTGAGTCAGACTGCATTTGGACAATGTGTATGGTCTCTGTGTGTACTATATTCATAGTCATTACCACAGAAAAGTTTACTTCTTCACCTATTGATTCATCAAGCATTCTTTCTCACCGATACCAGGGGCACTGCAAATTCATTTGATCATTGCAAAATGAAATCAGAGTCGTTGTTCCTTTCTTTTTTTTTTTTTAACAGATGTGCTAGCTATTTTACTTAGGCAGTTTCCTTCTGTCCGTCAGATGGAAATTCCACGGGCTTTTGTGTGTGCCGAAAGCAAGATCTTTGATGTATCAGAATGGGCCATCTGCCAGGTCAGTACTTCCTTGTTGTTTAGTTCATTCATCCGTCGGCAGACTAGTGTCAGAGAAAATTCTTAAACATCATATATTTTAGGAGTATGATATGAACCACTAAAGGACAAGGCTTTTCCCTGATAGGAGAAAGAACTAGGTGAAAAAGAAACATCAGTAGACATTTCTCAAATGCTTGGATATAGTGTTACTGTTCCAGTGATATGTATCCATCATAACGCTTATTAACTCAATTTCTGTACATTTATGAACTCTTAAGGTGCAACTACTGTCATGGGTCAAGGATATGCCTAGTCCATTTTTGTTCACTGCCATTTTTAACTCTAGTAACATGCTCAATACATACTTTTATGGTTTGTTCAATATGGAAGCGATATTGGCCGTTGCTTTAGAGTCTTCATGTCATTAAACTTGCCAAGGGAGTGTTGAGAAATGCGGCTGGATGTGATATTTTTAGCTTGCTATACCTCTACTTTGAGTGGTTCTGGAGCGAGTTATGTTGATTTCTACCTCATCATCTGAGCAAACATCTCTTTACATCACAACTTGTATTAGATGATGCAGTTTTTGTTCTTAGTATGGCATTTACAGGGAAAATAATGATTTGTTAAGGATTTACTGAATTTGATAAATCGCCTGTGGAAGATCTGGACAAGTCTTGTGCTTCATGGGTGAACTTGATTATTTGTTGGAGTTTCGGTTCTTCTTCATTTTTTATCAGTCATTCTTGTAGCGAAGTAGGGGGACAAAGATCAAATTAGTTATCTTTGCACTCCCGGGCACTTTCTAGTTCTAATCCTCACAATAAGCTCCTTGCCAGATCATAACAATTGGGATTCTCCATTTTCAGCATTGCCTCCATAAAATCTATTTCTATAATTTGCCATGTAGCAAGAAACACCTCGGTTCTTCTCGGTCGAAATTTTTTTTCTTCTTTTTTGCTTTTGATGGGTTTCGAGCATCCTTGTGATTGGACTCGAATGTACTTTAATGTCTAACGATGTTGTCTGAGTCTTTTGGAAGGGCATTTCACAGTGGTCCTCATCATGGCTGTATCCATGCAGGGCATGGCTTGTCGGCCCAACACTCATCGTCCAAGCTTCCATGTGAATATGGTTGGCTTGGAAAGGAAGACACAGAGATCTAACTCAAGTAGGTACCCATGGGATCTGGATGCAGAGATGATGGATGAAGAGGATGAATTTGAGTTATGGCTTCAGCAAGCCCTAGCCTCTGGCCTCTTCTGTGAGACTTCCAAACGCAGAAAGAGCTGGAGTCCATTCAAGTTGCACCAGTTGAAGTGTAAGAAGCAATGGAGAAGAGCTTCATCATGAATGGTGGACCAAGTATAGAATTGGCCAAGTTTTTTCTATGCTCCTTGGAGCTGAGATTTCGAGGACCAGGATAACATTGGCAGAGAATATGGTGATGTGTCTGATGTACCCAAAGCATGTTACGTTTGACCAGCCAACCTGTCCAAACTCATCAAGGATGAGGTGAATGAAATTGAGGTCCTGGAGTCAAGCAATTGCTTTCTTCTGTTACTGTGTAAATAGATTTAGGTCAACTCTATGGCATTCCCTTGCTTCACAGTGTCAGTTTTGTCGAGGCCTTTTTGGGGAAGGGAATATTTCGAAGACAAGTTAGAGGGCAAAACGGATTTGTGTCTGTTGTACATTATTCAAGCAATCTTTGCTCAGTGAAGTTGTATCACAGGGTCTCCTAAGAATATTTGCTCTCTATAGATTTACCGTGGCTGCTACTTCTCTCTGAATATCCAGGTACTTATGCTAGAAGGGCAGATGTACCCAAGTGTTTGTAGAAGGTATCGGGTAGCTTTGTCACACCTACTTTAGGTTCAGTCATGGTCTTGGATGTAATAGCTTTACAATGTTGGGAAAGAGCTAGAAATTGAAACATCCATTGATTGATGTGACTGATTTGAGCCTTTATTTGGTCCAACTAGGTTTAGTTGGTGGGCTTTCCATCACCGGTTTGGTGATTTGCCCGGTGCAGCCATCCCGCGCTATGGGCAAGCTTGACCTGTCTATATCGGATGTTGGGTACTGCAATTTCTTCAAGCTTTCTGATGTGAACAAGTCTATGTTTACTTCTACACCCATGGTGCTGTTTTTGGTTGAAGCAGCAACTGGTGGGTGGTGGGTTTCTGGAGAAAAGTTTTGATTGAGGGATGCCGAGTTTTTCACATTTTGATAACTGGTTTCGTATCGTTGGACTAGAGCTCATAAATTCTTAGGGCTGGAGAAGAGTTCATGAGGCCTGTCGATGCTTGTCACCCTCCCGATTTTTCTCCTTCTGTAAGGTGGGAGAAAATATTTAGTGGTTCGGCCATGTCAATAGCTGACGTGGTGTGCGCTTATTTATTGATACCCAATTAGATTTTGACACGTGGATGTTGACATGGAAATCTAAATTTTTTCTCTTTTTCCCTCCATCTTCGACCTCTGCTCTGCCTAGGCTTTGCCATCTCCACCGCCCAAGCGGCCATTGTCGCCACTGTCCTTGAACCACTGCCCCATTGTGGTCACCATAGTCTGCGGCAAAGCTGTTGAGTCATGGATGAGCCAAGACTTAAGCTCAAAGCTGTTGAGTAGCAAACTAGATCTAGAGATTTAGAGGAGTGTTGTAGCAAAGCTGCCATGGATGAGCCAAGACTTGAGCTCAAAGCTGTTGAGTAGCAAACTAGATCTAGAGATGTAGAGGAGTGTTGTAACAAATCAGAGCTGGAGATGCAGAGGAGCAGTTGGCCATGGACAGCTTCTCGGTCTGCAGCAAAGCTGTTGAGCTCGTTGCTGTCAGCCATGGACAAGCCATGACTGGAGCTCGAAGCTCACTGGACAAGCCATGACTGGAGCTCGAAGTTTTTGAGCAGCAAACCAGATTTGAAGATGCAGAGGAGCAGTTGGCCATGGACGACTTCTTGGCCTGCAGCAAAGTTGTTGAGCTTTTCGCGGGCAACCATGGATGAACCAAGATCTGGAGCAGCAAATTAGATCTGGCGGGGAAGAGGATTGTCGCAGCAAACCAAATCTAGAGATAATCTCCGCGTCCACCCTCTTCGTCGTCCCGTTGGATTTGGAACTGAGGCATGGGCGGAGGAGACAGCCAAACTAGTTTGATGCGGCACCGGCAACTCCAACTCCGCCAGTGGCAATGGTGGAAGGAGGGGCGGAGGTTGGGCTCGTGTGTGCATATGGAAGATGAGGAAAGGAGAAATCTAGATGGATTAAGAGATTTTTAATTTATTTTTTTAATTACATGTGTCAATTTTTAATTGGTTAATAATACATTAACGTACGCCGCGTCAGCTGTTGATGTGACACTCACGAACCACTGAATATTTTCTCTTAAGGTGGAGATGGATTCATTTGAAGCTTACTATATCTGAGTCTAATCAAGGAGGAATCTTATGATAATAATAGGTAAAATGGTGGAAAATGAGAGGAATGAAGCCAACTAATGGAAATGAATTTGCTCTCTCTCTCTCTCTCTCTCTCACGCGGCCGGCCGTTCGGTCAAGGATTACAGGAATTTCTCTTTTAGCTCATTTTGGTAATTGGGCCCCCATGGGCCCAACCCAAAATATGGTTTTGGCCGATACCATGGGCTGAACGGCCCAAGATAAAACGGGCCAAGGCCCATGCACGGGTAGCCACGTGTAGTCCCAATACTGGAGAAAAGAAAAAAAAATCCAACGTCTAATCAGTGGTATTATGGTAAATTAAGGAAAAGGCAAGCGTTCTTTATCAAAGTCGAATTCCTTTCCTTTTTTCCAGTGTCCATCAGGCATCACGTAAGAGGAGATGCTGTATTAGTAGTGACAATGCCCTTCTTACAGAAGCCCGTGTCTAGTCCAAAAGGCACACAGGAGGAGTGAGGGCGACAAAAGTTTTTTGCCACGATGGCGAAGGAAAGCGAAAGGACACGATTTGGGAGTGAAAATGACGAGGAGGGAGAAGGAGAAATAAAGGGTTGGAGGAGGAAGAAATGGCTGGAACGCTACTCGCCACATCATCAGATCCTACTGGTGGGGGAAGGAGACTTCTCTTTCTCGTCAAGTTTGGCCTCGGCTTTTGGCTCTGCCTCCAATATGACCGCCACTTCCCTTGATCATTATGGTAAACGTGGTGCTTTACTATAGTGCTGACGATCCTGCCTTTGTATCCACAGGGTTTATGCATGCGTGAGTGTAATCAACCGTTGGTTTTCTAGGGCATGTGTTGTGGGGGCGATCGAACTGATCAAGGCACGTTTTCTTATGCACTGCTCACTTTATTTGAGCATAGATGGTCTGTTTAGGCGTTAGGTGGTTATGAAATGCGCGAGTCATTTTTTTTGTGGGAGGGATGAGAGGGGGTTCTGTCGCCGGAAAAATTCTTGCTTTCGTGACCTTCTTGTCTGGGATGAACTCGGGACTGAGACTAACCAATGCCGTGAAGTCTTATGTTATGTGAAACACTAACAATAGTATCACTCACCAACTTATTTTGAATGGAAGTAGTAGTCTGAATGATGCCATGTCAAGTGCCCTGACGATTCACAATACAAAATAGTTTCTTTCCCTTTCTTACACTGGCTAGGCCTGCTTCAAGCCTTCGCTATGTCTTTTTTTTAATTTTTCTTGTTTTTACTAAGTGAGTCTCGCTTCGTCATCCTAGCCTTATGTGACAGGACCATGTGATTCATAAAAAGAAAAAAAGAAAAAGAAAAAAAAAAGAGACTAATTGGATTGGCCGTGTGATTTTAACTTATAAGCTTGTGTCATACGCGGCAGATGCCTTGATCAGGAAGTATAAGAAAGCAAAATCAAATTTGGGGAAGTTAAAGAAGCTGGGAGCTTCCCTATTGCATGGAGTGGATGCCACCAAACTGAAATACCATCCGGATTTGAGAGTGCGGAAGTTTGATCGAATCATCTTCAACTTCCCTCATGCAGGGTTCCTTGGAAAAGAAAACAGCGTGCAGTTGATTGAGTAAAGTGCCTCATGTTACTCCATGTTTATCTATAGTCTATTAGACTATTACCATACTATATTGTTTCATCCACACTGTGGGTAATGCATCATCGTATTCTTACTTTATTGCAGCACCAACTTTTCGCTTATTTTTTCGTTTTTCAAAGAACAGCAAGTAGAATATTTTTTTTTTTCTGATATTAGTATCGGCAGTGGGCTCTCTACTGCAGTATTATTCCAAATTTTGAAATGCTAAGTATCCCTCTAGAGCATTGTGGATGGAAGTCAAGAAGAAGAAAAGGAATTCATGTGAGTTGGATAATTTACAGAGTCCTCGTGGCAGAGTTTTTCCCTTCCATGCCTTAAAATTCGATGGTGGAGTTTTGGCTTTTATAGTAGATGGAAATCAACTTACATTTCTGAGGCTCGCATGTGCCCAATCCTGAAAATATGCTCCTCGGGAAATAAAGCGTGGACCGGTATTGATGTGTTTAATTGTGATTGTTCATATACAGCATGCATAGGAAACTTATGAATGGCTTCTTTCGCAATGCAAGCCAAATGCTTCGTGCTGATGGGGAAGTACATGTAAACCACAAGACCAAAGCTCCATATTGCCATTGGAAGCTGGAGGAACTTGCATCTTGGAATTCTCTAAAATTGATTGATCAGACAGCTTTTGAAAGCAAGAATTATCCAGGATATCACCACAAGCGTGGAGATGGCCATAGAAGTGATGAGCTCTTTCATCTGGGGCCTTGCAGTACCTTCAAGTTCAGGTTCTACCCTGGATCTAGGAAAGTGTTGAGAGAGTTGAAGACGCACAACAATGCTGTTCGTGGAGATTATCGGCAAATTAATGCAAGTACTGTTCAGATGCCTGTGGAGTTTCCACTAATTTATGAGAGATCAGTTCGGTTGCATGTAGGATCTGAGCGAATTTACGAGAACTTGATCCAGAAACAGGAGCAGTCGCTGCCACTCTCATTTGGTCCCTTCCCTTCGATGACCCATGTTCCTTTAGCCAGGAATACATATATAGAGTTGGGAATGAATCCCAGGAACGAATCTGGAGGGATTTGTGCTTATCACCGAAACATTATGCAGGAGGTACTACAAAGGACATGTTACGATGATGTAGGGTTTCCCTCGGTTCCTCTGCCTGGTCTTGCCTCTGAACAACGTTATACAGATGTGGAAAGAAGAACATATGTTGGTGACCCGCGTCTTTTCCAAGGGACCCAACAGCGGGAGAACTTGAGGAGGCTCATATATTCGTTTGGAAGACAGGGACTGGATGGCACTTTCCTTCTGAATGAAGGCTATGCAGAGGAATCTCGACGCTGGCAAGGGGTAGAATATTTTGGAATTGGTGCTGGTAAATGGTAGAATCCTTCGAAATCCGTTTTTGTGTGGGCTTGAAAGTTCTGAATTTCTTTGGTGCCTCCAAATTCGCATGTTAAGCTGAGGTCAAGGCCTGGACAGATTTCTGTGTTTAAATATTTGTCCGAGCACTTTCAGGCCCTGTTCTCCAACTAGAGCAAAGGATATCCATGGGTGTTAAGCTGCCCCCTTTTTAAGGTTGGGGACAAATGGGTGACTTTGGACTCCTGTATCTTAACGTTTGTACACCAATCATTATGTTACTATGATTGGCCCCTCTTTTGAACTTGCAAACAGGCTACTTGTGAATGTCAAAAGGTTAAGGATTCAAACATTTTAATCCACGGCGTTTGATGCCACTTCAAAGTTGTAGCAAGCTGTGTTCTCATATGCTCTCCAAAACAAGTGAAATGGGTCGTAGGGCTAGGTAAAATCATCAATTTAAAGATATTGTGCCATTTAAATAATCAAGTCACCAAGCAACCCTGTGATCTTTCATAAACATAACAAATGCAAAAATACGCTTCAAGTGCCAAATGTTGATACAAAGGACACTTAAAGTGGCAAAATCGGAGAGAAATGAATCACTTAAATGTTAATTCAGCCAAAATCCGATCAAAATGCTGACATGCTCAAGCAATGCAAAAACAATGTCGCTTTGGTGCTGATGTTTTAAATAATTTAATTTTAATTTTAACCGTTTTGCATTTGCTTTGTCAGAAAATTGACACATCAGTGTTTTGGCCGGATTTTGGCTGGATTGGCATTTTAAGTAATCTATTTTGCTCCGATTTTGACATTTAAGCGTCACTTTTGTAACTTTTGACACTTTTAAGTGTCAATTTGTGCCAACTTTTGGCACTTTAGGGGTCCAGGTGTCACATTACAAAGTACTTTACACAATTTGTAGCGCTCGTTTGTCATCCACGAATGACCAGGACATGGCAGAAGTCCATTTTCTTAAGGACAAGGAGAGCATGTCGTCGTATATCTTTTCATCATCAAATTTAATTAGCTGCAATTGTGTTGCTCTAAAGGCACAGCTCCCGTCAGTTGTTACCCAACATTTAGAAAACACAATGCCATTTGCCATCCCCCTTGTTTCCATCTTTTACCAGATAGGGATGTTACTTTGCACAAGCACGCTGAAACAAACATCTATAGTAATTGAAGGACAGGAGCAGGACCAAGCTTTTATATGTAGTTTAAAAAAGTGACATAAGACCCTAGCTGGATGAAGCAGCGGCACACGTAGTCTCAGAGACTGCTCTGGCAGCTGATGAATCATTTAGCTGTTGGAGGCATCTCAAGAAATTGAAACCACCCTGAGAACAGCAACACATGCACGATGGATGAAGAACATGGATGAACTTTGGTACAAAGAGGTGGGAGTAAGCATAGGCATTCTGTTGTTTCTTCAGCAATGCTACACAGATCAACAGTACTGGCTTGTCACCTGAAAACCTTAAAAGGGAGTTTCTAATCAATGATCATGTAAACAGGTTAAAATGATTTCGAATGGCTGATTTAGTGCTGCTAATTACCCTAAATGGAGTGATCTAACACTGAAGGGCATAATTGGCAATGTTTATAACAAGCTGTCGGAGAGAATCCTACATAATGAGACAATAGGGGTCAGACACTTGAGCCCCCCAATGCCGTGCTTCTCATGAGCAAGTAGCTTCTCGTACACGCACACGCGTGACTTCCAGAGCAGATATTATTGCATATTTTATAGCTGTAGGTATAAATTGATGATTACCAAAAAATAAACAGTCGAATTTGTATGTTAAACCACAAAGCTAACTGAGGAATTAATGATCATACGAGCAAGATTGACACGCTACACTTGCAAAAGCAAATTCACACAGCGAACGAATCTCATGAAGTGGGGCTAGGAAAACAAGAAAACAATGACCAGAGAGTAAGCAAGTTCATAGCACATACTCATGTATTTGCTTTCTTTACTGAATGATGGATGGAAATACAGTTGGAAAATCGCTGATCATTGATTTCGGAACCCAATGACAAATCTCTGAATACCAGCAAAATCAGATACTGTATTGACATTGCAAAAGCTTCCTGGTAATTGATTTTGCATGTAATCTACAAGAAACTTGCACTGTTTTTCTCCGTTTGTCTGCACAACACGATAATTAAGTCGGATTGGATAATGAGGACAATGACAACAACATGGAGCTAATAACTGAAAATAGCAGCTCTTTTTCCTAGACCTGAACACTTATGTATTGGCTACTCAAATATGATCAAGCCTATGCTATATTCACATAGATTAGCCACTATAACAGCATGATAACCATGGCAACTTCTGATCTGCCCAAACGAACAGCTAGATTTAACTCGTCATGCATGTCCCCAGAGATGGAGAAGTCAGTATAACTTCAAATGTACCGGGTTTAGTGCATTAAGAGGACGGTGGAGATTCAATGACAAGGAGTACCTCAAAAGCAAAGAAACCACCAGGTTTCAACATTGAAGCAGCCCCATTACACAGATGGAGAAGATCATCCATGCCCTTGGCGCCACCATCCAGGGCAAGCCTCGGTTCATGTCTCCCAACTTCGGCCTGTAAGCCACTTATGCCATCACTTGGGATATAAGGCGGATTGCTCACGAGACCTGCAACTTTTCCTTCAACGCCCTTCAGAGGTTCCAACCAAGAACCTTCCCTCGCCTCAATTTTATCCTGCTTTCAAATAAGTCAAACAAAATTAAAACATAACCTGTTTCATGCCATCCCCACAGCTAAATATATACATGTCAATCACACAGACCTGCAAGCTATATCTTTCTACATTAAAGGAGGCAACTTGAATAGCGACAGGGCTCAAATCCGTCGCGATAACGCTTCCATAATTACCCAAGATCTTGGCAATTCCAATAGCAATAGCGCCACTACCGGTTCCCAAATCAGCCCACAAACCCTCTCTCAATCCTTCATCTTTCGAAATCGCATCACCCACCAAATCCACAATGATCTCGGTCTCCGGCCTCGGCATCAAGACACCCTCTCGAACGCACAGAATCAAGTCCCGCCAATGCTCGCACCCGACTATGTACTGAAAGGGCTTTCTCTCCTCCATCCTCTGCTTCCATAAGCTGTAAAGCTCCTGGACATCAGCTCTCGAGCTAATGATGACATCTGGGTCGTCGAGAGCGACGGCTTTGCGCATCAATGAAGGGTCGAACCCGTGGAGGACGTCTTCCATCAGCCAGTTGAGCTCAATGCAGAGGAGACTGGAGTCCGGGCCATTGTCGGAGTCCTCGAAGGAGGACCCGACAGAGGCGGCGAGAGATTTGGCCCAGGAGTGCCATTCTAGGAGGTCCGAGACGGTGGTCGTGTACTTGGGTGGCCTTAGAAACAGTGGCAGCGGCTGCGAAGGCGGAGAAGAAGCCAGTAGCGGCGGCGGCGGTGGAGACAGAGAAGAGGGAATGCGGCGGTGGCGAATTTGAGTGATGTTGCGAGCATAAGCGAGAGGAGGAGGAGGGAGTTGAAAGAAGAAGGTAGAGAAATTGGAGGCCATGCATGGCCATGCGCGGGTGAAGCTGGGCCTTAGGGTGGTAGGCTTCATCTGCTTCGGGCGAGGTCGGACAGGCCGTTCCAAGGTCCGGGAAATTGGCATGTACGATGATGATCTAATAGATTTACCAACCCAAATGATCATTATCCGGTTCTCCAATTCGTGAATTTGCAATTCGCCCTAGTTTTTGTCAATTGCCATTATAAAATGTTATTCGTTGTTAGGTTAGCAACGCACGCTTCAAATGAATGTGCAAAAATAGATTCACTATTCAGCTCGTATAGCTATAGCCGCATTAAAGGGTGTACGTAACTTATCTTTTTAAGGCGATCTTTCAATGTATTGTCGCAAGGGTGAAGTGTTTACCAAACCCTTGCAACTCGATCTAAAGTAATTTGGCCATAAACTCTCTTTTTTGAAATCATAAATACATACGGCTATACTTGGTAATCGGGATAAAATTTAATATAGGATAAGATTTATCTTATTTTATATTTAGTACATTCAGATAGGATAAGATTTGATATAAAAATGATATATCATGAATAAAATTCTCCAATGGGAGAAGTGACATAAATGTAGATAAGATTTTTTTTTTTTTTTTTGGTGGAAAAATGTAGATAAGATTTCTAACCTTCATAATATAAAAATTAATTTTTTTGAAAAACAAACTTCTTAAATTAACAAAATTAAAATAATATTTTAATTCTAGTATAAAAAATTCGAAATAACAAAAAAATCAAAAAATTAATTAATTTCATTTTTATTTAATCTTATTTTGATATATTCAAATTTATTGCTATCTTATAATATAAATTTGATATATATTATTATAGTTAACTATTTAATAAAATTTTATTAGAATGATGGAGGGGGAAAAAGAATTAACGAAGAGAGGAAAAATTAAAATAAAAATTGATAAATAAAAATGATGTAGGCAAAAGTGTTATGAGAGATTCTATCATATCTCCATTTGTGCAATCCATTTATTTACACTGATATGCTGTTTATGTCAAACAATATATAAGATATGGTGTCAATGTATTCGGCTTTATTACTACGATTCACCAAATAATATATATGATATAGCAAAATCCAAGCATTTTATATTTTATTCTGATTATAAATTCAGATGACGTAATGTACCCTATATAAAATAGGGTTTATTGAATTTGACATATACAAAAGACCTAAATTTCATCGAAGTATATTGGTCCACTAAAGAAGGAACCAAACAATTGATAGAATCATCGAGGTAAGACAATTAAAAGAATCAATGAGCAAAGTACCTTCATCAGTCCATTTCACAAATCAATTTTAATCAATCTTAATTACTAGCATTTGAGTAATGTTCGTCGCACATGATTGGTGATATTAAGGTTTTAATATAAACGACAACATTGCTCTTTACTCTGTCATCATCACTTTCAAAGTGAGTGCAATCCAAATAATAACAAATGCAATTACTCAATCCCTATTAAGAAAGGGATTTATGAAGTTTCGATGTCATCGCAATTGATCATCAAAAAAAAAAAAAATTTGCCGTTATAAAGAAAGTCCCGTCAATACTTTCATACTAGTATAACAATCAACTTTCACGTGTGATCCAACTCAGTAATTTGATAATAAAATTTAACAAAAACTAACAAAAGGTAGATTCATCACAAGTGTATCAGTTTAGGATAAACTTGTCAAAAGTATATCAGTTTGTGATTTTTAATGGTGAAAAAATTAATTTAGGATAAATTTATTATATGTGTAACAATTTAGGATTTTTCTTGATATTAATCCTAAATAGATAGCTTAGGGTTACATCGACCTAACCAAGTATTCGGTTCAATTTTTTGTCTCTCAACAATAACATGCTCAATTCATATTTTTATAGTTTGTTGAATAGAAAAGTGATATCGGCCATTGCTTTAGAGTCCTCATGTCATTAAACTGACATATCTCCAATGCTTGGATACAATATTAGTGTTTCAGTTATATGTATCCATCACTTGACACTTACTAGCTCATTTTTGTGCATTTACGAATTCTAAGGTGTGACTGCTCAGTGCTGTCATGGGTCAAAGATATGCCTATCCATTTTTGTTTACTAACATTTTTAACTCTCGTAAAATGCTCAATTCATACTTTTATAGTTTGTTCTATAGAAAAGTGATACTAGCCGTTGCTTTAGAATTTTCATGTCATCAAATTTGCCAAGTGAGTATTGAGAAATGCAGCGGGATTTGCTATACTTCAACTTGAGTGGTTTTGGAGTGACTTGTGTTGACTTCTAGCTGGTCATCCGAGCAAACATCTCTTTACATTACAAATTACATTAGATGGTGCAATTTTGTTATGGGTATGGCATTTACAGGGAAAAGAATGATTTATTAAGGATTTTCCTGACTTTGAAAATCACCTGCCAAAGATCTTGACAAGTCTTGTGCTTGGAGTTTTGGTTCTTTTCATTTTTTTTTTTCAGTCATTCATGTAGCAAGTAGGGAGACAAAGATCAAATTAGTTATCTTTGCACTCCTGGACACTTGCTAGTTCTAATCCTCACAGTAAGCTCCTTGCTAGATCATAACAATTCTGCGTTTGGTTCAGCATTTGCAATGGACTTTGAGTCCAATGCAAATGCTGAAAGCCCAAAGCTACTTGGGGAAAATGCAGTTGTGTTTGGTAAAATTTTTTTGCAAATTGACTTTGAGTTGAATATGCGTTTGGTAAAAAAAACTTTCACAAGGGGCTTTGATGGGTATTATTTTTCTTTTTTTCTTTTTTTTTTTTTTTGAAAATTCAGCTAAACCCTTTGCTGGACCGGCGAAGGGCTGCGGCCGCCGGTGAGCCAGATCTGGCGTCGGCGGCCGTGTGCTGAGGTCGCTCGAGGTTAGGCGACCTCCGGCGCGGGTCGCGCGACCCGGCCCGAGGGCCGGCTGGAGGTCGCCCGACCTCGGGCGACCTCAACCGACGGCCACCGGCGCCAGGATCGCTCGGCGGGCCGTCGCCCTTCGCCGGTCCGGAAGGGCTGCTCCTTTTTATTTAAAAATAAATAAATACAGGGGTAATAACGGAAATATGAAAAATTAATGAGGGTAGTTTAGGAAGAAAAAAATATTTTCAACATTTCCAAGGACTGACTTTCATTTGAAAGCTCCTTCAGATTGGTTGCCAAACACCATTATTTTGGCTGAAGGGGCTTTGGGGGCTGAATGGGCTTTCTAAATGCCCATCCAAACGCACCCTTAGGATTCTCCATTTTCAGCATTTACTTAGCATAAAATCTATTTCTATAATTTGCCAAGTAGCAAGAGACACCTCAGTTGTTCTCAGTTGAAATTTTTTCTTCTTCCTTTTTGCTTTTGATGGGTTTTGAACATCCTTGTAATTGGACTTGAATGTACTTGAACGCCTAATGATGTTGTATTAGTCTTTTGGAAGGGCATTTCACAATAGTCCTCATCATTGCTGCATCCATGCAAGGTATGGCTTGTCGGCTCAACACTCATCGTCCAAGCTTCCATGTGAATATGGTTGGCTTGGAAAGGAAGACATAGCGATCTAACTCAAGTAGGTACCCCTAGGATCTGGATGTAGAGATGATGGATGAAGGTGAAGAATTCGAGTTTTTGCTTTAGCAAGGCCTGGCCTCTGGCCTCTTCTGTGAGACTTCTAAATGCAGAAAGAGCTGGAGTCCATTTAGGTTGCATCAATTGAAGTGTAAGAAGCAGTGGAGAAGAGCTTCATCATGAATGACAGACCAAGCATAGAATTGCTCTAGTTCTTTCGATGCTCCTCGGAGTTGAGATTTCATAGGACAAGGATTACATTGGCAGAGAATATGGTGATGTGTCTGATGTACCCAAAGCATGTTATGTTTGACCAGCCAACCTATCCAAACTCATCGAGGACTAGGTGAATGAAATTGAGGTCCTGGAGTTCAGCAACTGCTTTCTTCTGTTATCGTGTATATAGATTTAGGTCATATGTACGGCATTCCCTTATTTTATAGTGTCTTTTTTGTCAAGGCCCTTTTGCGGAAGGGGAATATTTCGAAGTCAAGTCCGAGGAAAAAACTGATTTGTGTTTGTTGTACATTATTCAAGTAATATTTGTTTATTGAAATTGTAACACAGGGTCTCCTAAAAAAATTTGCTCTCCCTATAGATCTATTGTGGCTGCTGCTACTCTTGGAATATCCAGATACTTATGCTGGAAGGGCAGATGTACCCAAGCATGGGTAGAAAGCATCGTGTAGCTTTGTCATACCTACTTCAAGTTCAATCATGGTCTTGGACGTAACGCTTTTACAATGTTTGGAAAGAGCTAGAAATTGAAACATCCATTGATTGAATGTGATTGAATTGAACTTTTATTCGATCCAATTAGATTTAGTTGGTGAGCTTTTCATCACAAGCTTGGTGATTTGCCAGGTGCAACTATCCCGTGCTTTGTGTAGGCTAGACTTGTCTATACTGGATGCCACGTACCGCAGTTTCTTCAATTTTCGAGCTTTTTGATGTGAACAAGTCAGTCTATGTTTATTTCTGTATTGAAGTAGCAACCAGTGGGTTTTTGGAGAAAATTTTTGATTCAGGGATACCTAATTTTTCACATTTTAATCCCTGGTTTCATATCGTTAAATTAGAACTCATGAATTTTTAGGGCTGGAGAAGAGTTCAAGAGGCTTGTGATTGCTTGTGAGGTGGAGATGGATTCTTGCGAAGCTTGCTTGTCTGAATATGATCAAGGAGGGGGCATAGGGATCTTATGATAATAATATGTAGGATGGTGGAAAATGAGAGGAATGAGGCCAATTAATGGAAGTGAATCGGTTCTCCCTCACCAGGCCGGCCGTTGGGTCAAGGATAACTAAAATCTCTCTTTGCTCAGCCCAACCCAAAAGTATGGTAGAGTCGAGTCATGGGCCTTACTGTCCCAAGATCAAGCGGGCCAAGGCCCAGGCGCGAGTAAGGACTCCGAATTCCAATAGTAAAAAAAAAAGCCAACGTCCAATCAGTGGCATTGTCGTGAATTAAGGAACAAGCAAGCGTTCTTTATCAAAGTCACTTCCTTTTCTTTCCAATGCTCCTCCTCATCCGGCCATCATTTATGTACGGAAAGGAGAGCAAAAAGACAAAAAAAGAAACGCTTTTACGTCAGTCGTGAATATTTTCTCCCCCCTGCGTACAGAAGAAGCCCGTGTCCAGTGGAAAAGCGCACACTGCGAGGGCGCCGGGAGTTTACACACGATGGTGGAGGAGAGCGAAAGGACACGACTTGGAAGAGAGGGTTGGAGGCAGAAATGGCTGAAACACTATTCACCGCATCATCAGATACTGCTGGTGGGTGAAGGAGACTTCTCTTTCTCGTCCAGTTTGGCCTCGGCTTTCGGCTCTGCCTCCAATGTCACCGCCACTTCCCGTGATCTTTATGGTAACGTAGCAGTGCTTACTGTAATCCTGACGATCCTGCCTTGTGTCGACACGGTTTATGCATGTGCGAGCGTAAGCTACTGTTGGTTTTCTAGGGCTCGTGTTAT
Source organism: Eucalyptus decipiens (assembly GCA_014182575.1). Classification (NCBI taxonomy): domain Eukaryota; kingdom Viridiplantae; phylum Streptophyta; class Magnoliopsida; order Myrtales; family Myrtaceae; genus Eucalyptus; species Eucalyptus decipiens. Next base: position 15,958,460 of record CM024614.1, on the reverse strand, counting down.
GGGAGCGATCGAACTGATCAAGCACGTTTTCTTGTGCACTGCTCAAGTTATTTTGAGTATAGATGGTCTGTTTGGACGTTAAGTGGTTATGAAATGCGCAAGTCATTCTTTTAGGGATGAGAAGTGGGTTTTGTGGCAGAAAAAATTCTTGCTTTCGTGACCTTCTTGTCTGGGATAAAGTCGGGACTGAGACTATAACGAATGCTGTGACATTCACCTTGCTCGGTCTAGTTGGTAGGAGTCGCCTTTCTCTAACCAATCATGTTGCCACAAGGAAGTCTTATGTTATGCGAAACACTGACATAGTATCACTCACCAATTTATTTTGAATGGAAGTAGTAGTCTGAATGATGCCATGTCAAGTGCACTGATGATTCAGGTTGCCGCGTAATATAAGCATTGCAAAATATTTTTCTTTCCCTTTCTTACACTGCTAGGCCTGGTTCAGGTCTCGCTATGTTTTTTATTTTATTTTATTTTTATTTTTCTTGTTTTACTGAGTGAGACTCGCTTCGTCATCCTGGGCTAGCCTTATGTGACAAGAACATGTGATTCATTTTAAAAAAAATAAAAACTAATTGGATTGGCCATGTGGTTTCAACTTTTAAGCTTGTGTCATACGCGGCAGATGCCTTGATCAGGAAGTATAAGAAAGCAAAATCAAATCTTTGGAAGTTAGAGAAGCTGGGAGCTTCCCTGTTGTATGAGGTAGATGCCACCAAAATGAAACATCTTGCAGATTTGAGTATGCGGAAGTTTGATCGAATCATCTTCAACTTCCCTCATGCGGGGTTCCATGGAAAGGAAGACAACGTGCAGTTGATCAGGTCAAGTGCCTCATATTTCTCCATGCTTATCTATAGTCTGTTAGGTTATTACCATACTATATCTTTTCATCCACTCTGTGGGTAATGCATTATCATATTCTAACTTTGTTGCTGCATCACCTTTCCTCTTCTTCTTCTTTTTCATTTCAAAGAACAACATGTATAATATTTTTTCTGATATAAGTATCAGCAGTGGGCTCTCTATTGCAATATTATTCCAAATTTTGAAATGTATGTATCCCTCTTAGCATTGTGGATGGAAGTCTAGAATAAGAAAGGGAATTCGTGTGAGTTGGATAATTTACAGAGTCCTTATGGTAGAGTTTTCCCCTTCCATGTCTTTGAATTTGATGGTGGAGTTTTGGCTTTTCTAGTAGATGGAGATCAACTTACATTTCTGAGGCTTGTATGTGCCCAATCCTGAAAATATGTTCCTGGGGAAATAATGCGTGGACCGGTATTGATGTGTTTAATTGTGATGGTTCATATACAGCATGCATAGGATACTTATGAATGGCTTCTTTCGCAACGCGAGCCAAATGCTTCGTGCTGATGGGGAAGTACACGTAAGCCACAAGACTGATGCTCCATATTGCCATTGGAATCTCGAGGAACTTGCATCTTCGAATAATCTGGAATTGATCGATCAGACAGCTTTTGAAAGCAAGAATTATCCAGGATATCACCAAAAGCGCGGAAATGGTGGGAGATGTGATGAGCTCTTTCCTCTGGGGCCTTGCAGTACCTTCAAGTTCAGGCTCTACCCTGGAGCTAGGAAAGTGTTGAGAAAGTTGAAGACGCACAACAGTGCAATTCAGGTGCATGGTGGATCTGAGCGAATTTATGAGAACTTGCTCCAGACACAGGAGCAGTCGTTGCCACTCTCATCTGGTCCCTTTCTGTCAATGACCCATGTTCCTTTACCCAGGAATAGACATATAGAGTTGGAAATGAATCCCAGGAACAAATATGGAGGGATTAGTGCTTATCACCTAAACATTATGCAGGAGATACCACAAAGAACATGTTATGATAATGTGGGGTTTCCCTTCGTCCCTCTGCCTGGTCTTGCCTCTGAACAACATTATGCAGATGCAGAAAGAACATCTGTTGGTGACCTGCAATGGCGGGAGAACTTGAGGAGGCTCATACATTCTTTTGGAAGGCAGTGAATGGATGGCACTTCCCTTCTGAATGCAGGCTACGCAGAGGAATCTCGTCTCTGGCAAGGGGTAGAATATTTTGGAATCTGTTTTCATACGGAGGTTATTCAGATGTATCTCAGTGCTGGTAAATGGTAGAATCCTTTAAAATCTGTTTTTGTATGGGCTTGAAAGTTCCGAATTTCTTATGATGCCTCCAAGTTCGCATGTTTAAGCTGAGTTCAAGGCCTGGACAGATTTATGTGTTTAAATAATTATCAGAGCAATTTCAAGCCCTGTTCTCCAACTAGAGCAAAGAATGTCCATGGGTGTTAAACTGCCCAACTTTTGTAAGGTTGGGGGCAAATGGGTGACTTTGAACTCCGGTATCTTGACTTTTGCGAACCAATCTTTATTTTACTATGATTGGCCTTTCTTTTGATTTATCCTACTTCTGAACAGGCTACTTTTGTATGTCAAAAGGTTAAGGATTCAACATTTTAATCCTGTGTGTTTGATGCCACTTCAAAGTTAAGCTAACTAATTTTACGGTAGCAAGTCCTGTTCTCATATGCTCTCCAAAACAAGTGAAATGGGTGGTAGGACTAGGCAAAATCATCAATTTAAAGATATTGTGCCATTTAAATAATCAAGTCACCAAGCAACCCTGTGATCTTTCATAAATATAACAAAGTACCTAACACAATTTGTAGCACTGACTTTGTCATCCACGAATCACTAGGATATGGCAGAAGTCCATTTTCTTTAGTACAGAAGAGCATGCCGTCATATGTCTTTTCATCATCAAATTTAAATAGCCACAATTGTGTAGCTCTAAAGACACACCTCCCGTTAGTTGTTTCCCAACATTTAGAAAACACAATGCCATTTGCCATCCTCCTCGTTTTCATCTTTTACCAGATAGGGTCGTTACTTTTGATGATCATGCTGGAACAAACCTCTATAGCACCAAGCTTTTCTGTAAGGCTGTGTATGTAATTTATATCAGTGGCATAAGGGACAAGCTGGATGAAGCAGCAGCACACGTTGTCTCAGAGACTGCTTTAGGAGCTGATGCAGCATTAACTGTTGGAGGCATCTCAAGAAATTGAAACCACTCTGAGAACAGCAACACACGCATGATGGATGAAGAACATGGATCTGCTTTTTCAAAGAGGTGGGAGTAAGCATAGGCATTCTGTGCTTCAGCAATGCTACACAGATCAACAGTATCAGCTTGTCACCTGAAAATCTTAAAAGGGAGATTCTAATAAATGATCATGTAAACAAGTTAAAATGATTTCGAATGGCTGAGTTAGTGCTGCTGATGACCCTAGATGGAGTGATCTGACACTGAAGGGCACAACTGGCATTGTGTATAACAAGCTGTCGGAGAGAATCTTACTTCATGAGACACTAGGGATCAGACATTTGAGCCCCCTCGATGCTGTGTTTCTCATGAGCAAGTAGCTTCTCATACACGCACGAGCGTGATTTCCAGAGCAGAAATTATGACATGGTTTATAGCTGTAGGTATAAATGTGATGATTGCTGAAATAATACACAATCGAACTAATTCCGTATGTTAAACCACAAAGCTAACTAAGGGATTAATGATCATGTGAGCAATATCGACATGCTACTCTTGCAAATGCAAATTCACAACAGCAACAAGTGTCACAAAATGGGGGCTAGGAAAACAAGAAAACAATGACCAGAAAGTAAGCAAGTTCATAGCACATACTCATGTATTTGCTTTCTTTCCGGAATGATGGATAAAAATACAGTCGGTCAATCGCTGATCATCAATTTCGGAACCCAGTAACAAATCTCTGCATACCAGCTAAATCAGATAGCGTATTGACATTGCAAAAGCTTCCTGGTAATTGATTTTGCATGTAATCTACAAGAAACTCGCACTGTTTTTCTCCGTTTGTCTGCACAACACGATTATTAAGTCAGATTAGATGATGAGGACAATGACAACAACATGGAGCTAACAACTGAAAATAACAGCTCTTTTTCGCTTCAATGAGGCATAAATATGTGCAATGTTACTCAGCTTTTCAGACTCCACAGACTAAGTTTAAAGTACTATCCTAGACTTGAACGCTTATGTATTGGCTACTCAACTATAATCAAGCCTATGGCTACATTCACATAGATTAGCAACTACGATGATGATCTTATAATGAAGATAGGGCCCAATCATGTGTTTTTCACCGACCCGCCCAATTCGTGAATTTGCAATTCGCTCTAGTATTTGTCAATTGCCATCATAAAATGTTATTCATTGTTAGGTTAGCGACACCCGCTTTCAATGAATGTGCAAAAATAGATTAACCATTCAGGTCGTACAGCCATAGTCGCATCAAAGAATGTTTGTAGCATGTTTTTTTAAGGTAATCTTCAAGGTATTGTCACAGGAAGGGTGAAGTGTTTACTAAAACCTTAAAACTTGATCTAAAGTAATTTGGCTATAAGTTCTCTTCTTTAAAATCATAGACATATGGTTGCATTTGTAATCACGATAAAATTTAATAAAGGATAAGATTGATCTTATTTTATATTTGGTACCTATTCAAAATATGATAAAGTTTGATATAAAAGAAATATAACTTGGATGAAATTCTCCAATTAGAGAAATGAGATAAATGTGGATAAAATTTTTAACATTCATAATATAAAGTTAATTTTCTCAAATAACAAGCTTCTTAATTTAACAAAAATAAAATAATATTTGAATAGAAATAATATTCTAATTATAATATAAAAATTAATAACAATAATTTCATTTTTATTTAATCCTATTTTTATATATTAAATTTATTTCTATCTTACAATATAAATTGAATTTGACTACTACAAAGGACCTAAATTTCATCTGAGTATATTGATCCATAGAGAAGGAACCAAAAAATCGATAGAATCATCAAGGTAAGACAATTAAAACAACCGATGAGGAAAGTACCTTCATCGGTCCACGTTCACAAATCAATTTTAGACAATCTTAATTACTAGTATTTGAGTAATGTCTGTCGCACACTTTTGGTGATATTAAGGTTTTAATATAAACGGCAACATTGCTCTTTACTCTGTCTTTATCACTTTCAAAGTGAGTGCGATCCAAATCATAACAAATGTAATTACTCAATCCCTATTAAGAAGGGGATTTAAGAAGTTTCAATGTCATCATGATTGATCATCGGGAAATTTTTTTTTGCTGTTATAGAGAGAGTCCCATCATCACTTTCAAACTAGTATGCCATTAGGCGCTATGTGTATCGACCAGTGCAATGTTGTAGCTAACGCATGAAGTATCTTACCTTTCTTTTTATTTCTAAGGAAAAGTGCCAAAAAAGTCATAAACCTTTTGTCTAGGGGTGAGCATCGATCTAGGGTCATGAGCATCGGTCCAGGGTCAACCCTGGACCGACCCTGGACCGGCCCAATCCTGTCGATCCCGATCCGGTTCCTAGGGAGATTGGGTTGGTCATTAGTCCTAGAATTCCTAGACCAGCACTGTGCGGGTCAGTTCTCGGTCCTGAGAGTTCCGGGTCGGTCCAACCCAGACCAACCATAACTATATATATATATATATATATGTAATATATTATTTATAATTTTTTTTATATAGAGAAAACTTTAAAATAAACAACATCAACAATATTAAACAGTTCTTTAGTGATGAGTTCAAATAATTTCATATTATTCTTTAATAACTTATGTTTTTAATGTCTTTTACAATGTCAATACTCATAATTTACGAATGAGAAAAATGTTTTTGTGAGGAGTCCTCACGGCTTCCAAAAAGGTACCTTATGGCATTTTCCTCTAGTATTCGTTTTCTTTTGTCTTATTTGTCATCTTAGTATTCAATTTGCTAAAATCGAAAAAAACAACTTCTTCGCTTGCCACTTGACACTGCTTCGCTTGCTTTGGGTCACTCGTGCCGCTCGCCGTTCGCTTGGCTTGTTGCTCCCTGCTCGACATTCGATACTCATTCTGTTCGACGCTCACCCCACTTGACCCTCATTGCTTGCCTTTCTTAGCTGACTTTGCTCATAATCAAATCCATTAGGTCGGTATGGTCCTCAGTTACCTTTTCAAGGAGTACCAAAAATGAAATAAAGAATTATTGGGTAGTTTTGGGTTGATCTTGAAATCGGACTGAACCCATTGAGTCAGTTCAGTCCTCAATTGCTTTTTTAAAGAGTATAAAAAATGAAATAAAAAATTATTAGTTAGTTCGGGTTGACCCTGGAACCGGACCGAACCCATTGGATCGGTCTGGTCCTCGATCCTAAGCTCAATAGGGTCGGTCCTCCGTTCCAAAAATTGAGGACTAGCATTGTGCGGTTTGGTCTTAAGGTTAGGGGGTGGACCGGCCCAACTCGGATCATGCTCACTCCTACTTTTGTCTTTGTGCTGATTTAGTTCTAAACCTTTTTTGGTGCCGATTTAGTCCTAAACCTTTTTACGTTGTGCCAATTCAGTCATTTTCGGCCAATTTTGGCTGTATTTTGCTAACTGGATGCTGGTCAGCTGACGTGACTTGATTGGCGCTAATGTGAACAAATTTTAATAATATTTTAATATTTTTTTTTTCTTTATTTTTTTTTCTTCTCCTCTTCTTCCTCCAGCTGGTCGCTAGACCTTGGCGACTAGCCAGAGGTGACGGCCGGTGAGGTCGAGGTCGACCTTGCTGGCCACCTCGCTAGTGGCCGTGAGGGTGGCCTCGCGCTAGGCGGTAAGGCTCACCCTCGCCGGATTTGGTGAGGGTCGACCCTCGCCGGTCGACCTCGCCCATGGTCAGCGAGGCTCAACCTCGCCAAATTTGGCGAGGGTCGACCCCTGCCGTAGAGCCTCAATGACAGCCATTACCGCCTCCTCTAGGACCTCACCAGCCCTCGCCCTCCGCCACCCTTGTCCTCCGCCGGTCGAAGCCACCCTCCCTTGTTGCTCGCTTTTCGTCTGGGTCCGCTCCTCTCTCCCTGCGCCAATTGGCTCCCATCTTTTCGTTCCTTGATTAGGGTTTTTTGTTCTTTTTTTCTTTTTGATTGCTTTGCGATGGAGTGATGATCTTTCGGGGGGCTGTGGTTTTTGGTGCAAAGTTGGAAGAGTCATTGCCCGAAGATGATTGCGGATCAACGGTTTTTGGCGTAGAGTTGGATGGGCTGTCGTCGTTCACTACCGTTGAAGGTGATCGTGATCTCCATGACGATCGCAACGTTCCTCGATTCTCGGTGATTACGGAATTCGACCCTCACTAGATTCAGCGAGGGCGAGCCTCACTGCCCAGGCCTCGAGGGTGGCCTCGTGCAGGCAAGTGAGGCTCGACCTTGCCAGATCATGGGCGAGGCTCGACCCTCACTAGATCCAGCGAGGGCAAGCCTCACTGCCTAGGCCTCGAAGGCGGCCTTGTGTTGGGCGGCAAGGTGGCCCTCGTCGCCTCTGGCTGGTCGTTGAGGTCCGGTGATCAGTTGGAGGAAGAAGAGGAGAAAAAAAAAAAAAGAAAAAAAGAAAAAGAAAAAGAAAAAGAAAAAGAAAAAAATAAAGAAAAAAATTCAAAAATATTAAAATATTATTAAAAGTCGTTCACATCAGCGTTGATCAGGCTACGTTAGCCGGTCGGCGTCTAGTTAGCAAAATCCGGCCAAAATTGGCTGGAAATGACTGAATTGGCACAACGTAAAAATGTTTATGACTAAATCAGCAAACAAAAAAAGTTTAGGACTAAATCGGTACGAGAGACAAAAAGTTTAGGACTTTTTTTCAGCACTTTTCCCTCTATTTCTATCTAATCTTTTTTTTTTTTTTTTTTTTTTTGGCTCAGCTATAGATGGATTTAACAATTTAGATACTGTATCAATATGAATTCCTTCTTGATTAAAAGCAAATGAAATTCCTATGACTAATTATTACGTGTTATCTAATTCAGTAATTTGATAGCAAAATTTAATGAAAATTAATAAAGAGTAAATTTATCATAAGTATACTAGTTTAGGGTAAATTTGTTAAAGATGTATCAGTTTAGAGTTTTAGATGGTCAAAAAATCAATTTGGGGCAAATTTATCACAAATGTACCAATTTGAGCTTTTTCTTGATATTAACCCTAAATAGATAGCTTGGGGTCACATCGACCTAACCAAGCATTCTGTTTAGTTTTTTGTCTCTCGACAGTAACATTCTCAATTATTACTTTTATAGTTTGTTCAATAGAAAAGTGATATTGGCTATTGCTTTAGAGTCTTCATGTCATTAAACTGACATTTCTCGAATGCTTGGATACAGTATTACTGTTCTAGTGATATGTATCCATCGCATGACAATTATTAGCTCAATTTATGTGCACTTAGGAACTCTAAGGTGTGACTACTATCATGGATCAAGGATATGCCTATTCCATTTTTGTTTACTAACATTTTTAACTCTAGTAACATGCTCAATTCGTACTTTTATAGTTTGTTCGATAGAAAAGTGATATTGGCCATTGCTTAAGAATCTTCATGTCAGTAAGCTTGCCAAGGGAGTGTTGAGAAATGCAGCTGGATGTGATATTTTTAATTAGCTATACTTCTACTTGAGTAGTTTTGGAGTGAGCTACGTTGACTTCTACCTAATCATTCGAGCGAACATCTCTTTACATTGCAAATTGCATTAGATGGTGCAGTTTTGTTATGAGTACGGCAATTACAAGGAAAAAAAAAAGATTTATTAGGGATTTTGCTGACTTTGAAAAGTCGCCTGCGGAAGATCTTGACAAAGTCTTGTGCTTCGTGGGTGAACTTGATTATTTGTTAGAGTTTTAATTCTTTTCATTTTTGTGAGTCATTCATGTAGCGAAGTAGGGGGGCAAAGATCAAATAAGTTATCTTTGCACTCCTGGACACTTTCTAGTTCTAATCCTCACAATAAGCTCCTTGCCAGATTATAACAATTAGGATTCTCCATTTTCAGCATTTACCTCCATAAAATGTATTTTTATAATTTGCCAAGTAGCAAGAAACACCTCGGTCTTTCTCAGTAGAAATTTGTTCTTCTTCTTTTTTGCTTGCGATGGGTTTCGAACATCCTTGTAATTGGACTTGAATGTACTTGAACGCCTAATGATGTTGTCTCGGTCTTTTGGAAGGGCATTTCACAATGGTCGTCATCATTGCTGTATCCATGCAGGGTATGGCTTGTCGGCCCAACACTCATCGTCCAAGCTTCCATGTGAATATGGTTGGCTTGGAAAGGAAGACACATCAATCTAACTCAACCCGTGGGATTTGGATGCAGTGATAATGGATGAAGGGGAAGAATTCAAGTTATGGCTTCAACAAGCCCTGGCCTCTGGCCTCTTTTATGAGACTTCCAAACGCAGAAAGAGCTGAAGTCCATTCAAGTTGCACCAGTTGAAGTGTAAGAAGCAATGGAGAAGAGCTTCATCACAAATGGCGGACCAAGCATAGAATTGGCCAAGTTCTTCCTATGCTCCTCAAGGCTGAGATTTCGCAGGACCAGCATTACATTGGTAGATAATATGGTGATGTGTCTGATGTACCCAAAGTATGTTATGTTTGACCAACCAACCTGCCCAAATTCGTCAAGGATGAGGTGAATGAAATTGAGGTCCTGGAGTTGAGCAACTGCTTTCTTATGTTACTGTGTAAATAGATTTAGGTCATCTCTATGGCATTAACTTGTTTCACAGTGTCAGTTTTGTCAAGGCCCTTTTGGGGAAGGGGAATATTTCGAAGACAAATTAGAGGGCAAAACCGATTTGTGTCTGTTGTACATTATTCAAGCAATCTTTGCTTATTGAAGTTGTAACACAGGGTCACCTAAAAAGATTTGCTCTCCCTATAGATCTAATGTGGCTGTTGCTACTCTTTGAATATCCACGTAATTATGCTGGCAGGTTAGATATAGCCAAGTGTTTGTAGAAGGCATCGTGTAGCTTTGTCACACCTGCTTTAGGCTTAGTCATGGTCTTGGACGTAACAACTTTACAATGTTTGGAAAGAGCTAGAAATTGAAGCATTGATTGAATGTGGTCGATTTGAGCTTTCAATTAGTCCGGCCAGATTTAGTTGATGAGCTTTTCATCACAAGCTTGGTGATCTGCTCGGTGCAGTTATCTCATGCTATGTGCAAGCTAGACCTATCCATATTGGGTGTTAAGTATTGCAATTTCTTCGAGTTTCAAGCTTTTTGATGTGAACGAGTTAGTTTATGTTTACTTCAGCATCCATGGCACTGTTTTCAGTCGAAGTAGCAATCTGTGGGTTTCTAGAGAAAAGTTTTGATTCAAGGATACCTAATTTTTCACATTTTAATCCCTGGTTTCATATCATTAAACTAGAACTCAAGAATTCTTAGGGCTGGAGAAGAGTTCATGAGGCCTGTGATTGCTTGTGAGGTGGAGATGGATTCTTGTGAAGCTTACTATGTCTGAGTCTGATCAAGGAGGAGGCGTAGGAATCTTATGATAACAATATGTAGGATGGTGGAAAATGAGAGGAATGAGGCCAATTAACGGAAGTGAATCTGTTCTCCCTCACCAGGCCGGCCGTTGGGTCAAGGATTACTAAAATCTCTCTTCGGTCAGCCCAACCCAAAAGTATGGTATGAGCCGAATCATGGGCCTTGCCTTCCCGAGATCAAGCGGGCCAAGGCCCAGGCACGGGTAAGGACTCCTAGTTCCAATAGTAAAAAAAAAAAAAACAGAAAGCCAACATCCAATCAGTGGCATTGTCGTGAATTAAGGAAAAAGCAAGCGTTCTTTATCAAAGTGACTTCCTTTCGTTTCCAGTGCTGGTCCGGCATCATCACGTACGGAAAGAAAGAGCAAAGACAAAATAGAAACGCTTTCACGTCAGTGGTGACTGTGAACACAGCCCTGCGTACAGAAGAAGAAGAAGGAGAAAAGAAGCCCGTGTCTAGTTGAAAAGCACACAGTGGGAGCGAGGGCGCCGGGAGTTTTCCCACGATGGTGGAGGAGAGCGAAAGGACACGACTTGGAAGCGAAAATGGCGAGGAGGGAGAAGGAGAAATAGAGGGTCGGAGGCAGAAATGGCTGAAACACTATTCACCGCATCATCAGATACTGCTGGTGGGCGAAGGAGACTTCTCTTTCTCGTCCAGTTTGGCCTCTGCTTTCGGCTCTGCCTCCAACGTTACCGCCACTTCCCTTGATCTTTATGGTAACGTAGTAGTGCTTACTATAATGCTGACGATCCTGCCTTTGTCGGCACGGTTTATGCATGTGCGAGTGTAATCTACTGTTGGTTTTCTAGGGCTTGTGTTATTGGAGCGATCGAACTGATCAAGCACGTTTTCTTATGCACGGCTCAAGTTATTTTGAGTGTAGATGGTCTGTTTGGGCGTTAGGTGGTCATGAAATGCGCAGGTCATTCTTTTAGGGATGAGAGATGGGTTTTGTCGTAGGAACAATTCTTGCTTTCGTGACCTTCTTGTCTGGGATAAAGTCGGGACTGAGACTATAACGAATGCTGTGATATCCACTCTGCTTGGTCTAGTTGGTAGGAGTCGCCTTTCTCTAACCGATCATTTTGCCACAAGGAAGTCTTATGTCATGCGAAACACTGACATAGTATCACTCACCAGTTTATTTTGAGTGGAAGTAGTAGTCTGAATGATGCCATGTCAAGTGCACTGATGATTCAGGTTGTTGCGTGATATAAGCATTGCAAAATAGTTTTCTTTCCCTTTCTTACACTGCTAGGCCTGATTCAAGTCTCGCTATGTCTTTTTTTATTTTTCTTGTTTTTACTGAGTGAGACTCGCTTCGTCATCCTGGGCTAGCCTTATGTGACAGGAACATGTGATTCATTTAAAAAAAGAAAAAGAAAAAACTAATTGGACTGGCCATGTGGTTTTAACTTATAAGCTTGTGTCATACGCGGCAGATGCCTTGATCAGGAAGTATAAGAAAGCCAAATCAAATTTGGAGAATTTAAAGAAGCTGGGAGCTTTCCTGTTGCATGGAGTGGATGCCACCATAATGAATTATCATGTAGATTTGAGAGTGCGGAAGTTCGATCGAATCATCTTCAACTTCCCTCATGCGGGGTTCCATGGAAAGGAAGACGACGTGCACTTGATCAGGTAAAGTGCCTCATATTTCTCCATGCTTATCTATAGTCTGTATGGCTATTACCATACTATATCTTTTCATCCACGCTGTGGGTAATGCATTATCATATTCTAACTTTGTTGCGGCACTGCCTTTCCTCTTCTTCTTCTTTTTCATTTCAAAGAACATGTAAAATATTTTTTCTGATATTAGTATCAGCAGTGGGCTCTCTATTGCAATATTATTCCCAATTTTGAAATGCTAAAGTATTCCTCTAGAGCATTGTGGATGGAAATCTAGAAGAAGAAAAAGAATTCATGTGAGGTGGATAATTTACAGAGACCTCATGGTAGAGTTTTCCCCTTCCATGTCTTAGAATTTGATGGTGGAGTTTTGGCTTTTATAGTAAATGGAGATCAACTTACATTTCTGAGGCTCGTGTGTGCCCAATCCTGAAAATGTTCTCCTGGGGAAATAAAGCATGGACTGGTATTGATGTGTTTAACTGTGATTGTTCATATACAGCATGCATAGGACACTTATGTTTGGCTTCTTTTGCAACGCGAGCCAAATGATTCGTGCCGATGGGGAAGTACACGTAAGACACAAGACCAACGCTCCATATTGCTTTTGGAAGCTGGAGGAACTTGCATCTTGGAATTCTCTGAACTTGATCGATCGGACAGCTTTTGAAAGCAAGAATTATCCAGGATATCACAACAAGCGTGGAGATGGCTCGAGATGTGATGAACTCTTTCCTTTGGGGCCTTGCAGTACCTTCAAGTTCAGGTTCTACCCTGGATCTTGGGAAGTGTTCAGAGAGTCAAAGATGCACATCAATGCAATTCATGGAGAATATTGGCCAATTTATGGGAGTCCAGTTCAGATGCCTGTAGAGTTCCCACCTATTTATGAGAGATCAGTTCAGTTGCATGGTGGATCTGAGCGAATTTATGAGAACTTAGTCCAGACACAGGAGCAGTCGCTGCCACTCTCATTTGGTCCCTTTCCTTCAATGACCCATGTTCCGTTGCCCGGGAATACACTTGTAGAGTTGGGAATGAATTCTAGGAACGAATATGGAGGGCTTAGTGCTTATCACCGAAACATTATGCAGGAGATACCACAAAGGCCATGTTATGGTGATGTGGGGTTTTGCTCGGTCCCGTTGCCTGGTTTTGCCTTCGAACCACATTATGCAGATGTAGAAAGAAGAACGTCTATTGGTGACCTGCATCTTTTCCAAGGGCCCCAACATCAAGAGAACTTGAGGAGGCTTGCACATTCTTTTGCTCGGTCAATTTATATGGGTCCAGTTCAGATGCCTGTAGAGTTCCCACCAATTTATGAGAGATCAGTTCAGGTGCACGGTGGATCTGAGCAAATTTATGAGAACTTGGTCCAGATGCAGGAGCGGTTGCTGCCACTCTCATTTGGTCCCTTTCCTTCAATGACCCATGTTCCGTTGCCTAGGAATACACTTATAGAGTTGAGAATGAATTCTAGGAACGAATATGGAGGGATTAGTGCTTATCACCGAAACATTATGCAGGAGATACCACAAAGATCATGTTCTGATGATGTGGGGTTTTGCTCGGTCCCACTGCCTGGTCTTGCCTCTGAACCACATTATGCAGATGTAGAAAGAAGAACGTCTGTTGGTGACCTGCATCTTTTCCAAGGGCCCCAACAACAGGAGAACTTGAGGAGGCTCATAGATTCTTTTGCTCGGTCAATTTATGTGAGTCCAGTTCAGATGCCTGTAGAGTTCCCACCAATTTATGAGAGATCAGTTCAGGTGCATGGTGGATCTGAGCGAATTTATGAGAACTTGGTCCAGACACAGGAGCGGGCGCTGCCACTCTCATTTGGTCCCTTTCCTTCGATGACCCATGTTTCCAGGAACGAATATGGAGGGATTAGTGCTTATCATCGAAACATTATGCAGGAGATACCACAAAGACCATGTTATGATGATGCGAGGTTTTGCTCGGTCCCGCTGCCTGGTCTTGCCTCCGAACCACATAATGCAGATGTAGAAAGAAGACCGTCTGTTGGTGACCTGCATCTTTTCCAGGGCCCCAACATCAGGAGAACTTGAGGAGGCTCAAATGTTCTTTTGCTCGGTCAATTTATGTGAGTCCAGTTCAGATGCCTGTAGAGTTCCCATCAATTTATGAGAGATCAGTTCAGGTGCATTGAGGATCTGAGCGAATTCATGAGAACTTGGTCCAGACACAAGAGTGGTCGCTGCCACTCTCATTTGGTCCCTCTCCTTCAATGATCCATGTTCCATTGCCCAGGAATACACTTATAGAGTTGGAAATGAATTCCAGGAACGAATATGGAGGGATTAGTGCTTATCACCGAAACATTATGCAGGAGATATAACAGAGACCATGTTATGATGATGCAGGGTTTTGCTCGGTCCCGCTGCCTGGTCTTGCCTCCAAACCACATTATGCAGATTAGAAAGAAGACCGTCTGTTGGTGACCTGCATCTTTTCCAGGGCCCCAACATCAGGAGAACTCGAGGAGGCTCATATATTCTTTTGCTCGGTCAATTTATGTGAGTCCAGTTCAGATGCCTGTAGAGTTCCCACCAATATATGAGAGATCAGCTCAGGTGCATGGTGGATCTGAGCGAATTTATGAGAACTTGGTCCAGACACAGGAGCAGTCGCTGCCACTCTCATTTGGTCCATTTTCTTCAATGACCCATGTTCCTTGCCCAGGAATACACTTACAGAGTTGGGAATGAATTCCAGGAACGAATATGGAGGGATCGGTGCTTATCACGGAAAGATTATGCAGGAGATACCACAAAGACCATGTTATGATGATACGGGGTTTTGCTCGGTCCCTCTGCCTGGTCTTGCTTCTGAACCACATTATGCAGATGTAGAAGAACGTCTGTTGGTGACCTACATCTTTTCCAAGGGCCCCAACATCAGGAGAACTTGAGGAGGCTCGTGTATTCTTTTGGAACGCCACGACTGGATTGCACTCCCCTTCTGAATGCAAGCGATGCAGAGGAATCTTGACGCTGGCAAGGGGTGGAATATTTTGGAGTCTGTTTTTGTACAGAGGTTATGCAGATGTATCTCAGCGCTGGTAGATGGTAGAATCCTTTGAAATCTGTTTTTGTATGGGCTTGAAAGTTCTGAATTTCTTATGATGCCTTCAAGTTCGCATGTATAAGCTGAGGTCGAGGCCTGGACAGGTTTCAGTGTTTAAATATTTATCAGAGCAATTTCGAGCCCTGTTCTCCAACTAGAGCAAAGAATATCCTTGGGCGTTAAAACTCCCCCTTTTTAAGGTTGGGGACAAATGGGTGGCTTTGGACACCCATATCTTGACGTTCGTGGACCAATCTTTATTTTACCATGATTGGCCCTTCTTTTGATTTATCATAGCTGCGAACAGGCTACTTGTAAATGTCAAAAGGTTAAGGATTCAACATTCAAATCCAGGGCGTTTGATGCCACTTCAAAGTTGAGCTAACTAATTTTATGGTAGCAAGCCGTGTTCTCATATGTTCTCCAAAACAAGTGAAATGGGTCGTAGGACTAGGCAAAATCATCATTTCAAAGATATTGTGCCATTTAAATAATCAACTCACCAAGCAACCCAATGATCTTTCATAAATATAACAAGATGCCTTACACAATTCGTAGCGCTACTGTCATCCACGAATCACTAGGACATGGCAGAGTCCATTTTCTAAAGCTAAAAGAGAGTATGCTGTCATACGTCTCTTCATCATCAAATTCAAATAGCTGCAATTCTGTTGCTCTAAAGATGCACATCCTGTTGGTTTACCCAACATTTAGAAACATGATGCCATTTGCCGTCCTCCTTGTTTTCATCTTTTACCAGATAGGGTTGTTAGTTTCGATAATCCCACTGCAACAAACCTCTAGTAATTGAAGGATAGGAGTAGGACCAAGCTTTTCTGTAAGGCTGTGTATGTAGTTTATTTAAGTGGCATAAGAGACAAGCTCGATGAAGCAGCAGCACACGTTGTCTCATAGACTGCTTTGAGAGCTGATGAATCAACTGCTGGAGGCATCTCAAGAAATTGAAACCACCCTCAGAGCAGCAACACACGCGCGATGGATGAAGAACATGGATCAGTTTTGCTTCAAAGAGGTGGTAGTAAGCATGGGCATTCTGTTGTGCACTTCAGCAATGCTACACAGATCAACAGTATCAGCTTGTCACCTGAAAATCTTAAAAGGGAGATTCTAATAAATGATCATGTAAACAAGTTAAAATGATTTCGAATGGCTGAGTTAGTGCTGCTGATGACCCTAGATGGAGTGATCTGACACTGAAGGGCACAACTGGCATTGTTTATAACAAGCTGTCGGAGAGAATCTTACTTCATGAGACACTAGGGATCAGACATTTGAGCCCCCTCGATGCTGTGTTTCTCATGAGCAAGTAGCTTCTCATACACGCACGTGCGTGATTTCCAGAGCAGAAATTATGACATGGTTTATAGCTGTAGGTATAAATGTGATGATTGCTGAAATAATACACAATCGAACTAATTCCATATGTTAAACCACAAAGCTAACTAAGGGATTAATGATCATGCGAGCAATATCGACATGCTACTCTTGCCAATGCAAATTCACAACAGCAACAAGTGTCACAAAATGGGGGCTAGGAAAACAAGAAAACAATGACCAGAAAGTAAGCAAGTTCATAGCACATACTCATGTATTTGCTTTCTTTCCGGAATGATGGATGAAAATACAGTCGGACAATCGCTGATCATCGATTTCGGAACCCAGTAACAAATCTCAGAATACCAGCAAAATCAGATACTGTATTGACATTGCAAAAGCTTCCTGGTAATTGATTTTGCATGTAATCTACAAGAAACTCGCACTGTTTTTCTCCGTTTGTCTGCACAACACGATTATTAAGTCAGATTAGATGATGAGGACAATGACAACAACATGGAGCTAACAACTGAAAATAACAGCTCTTTTTCGCTTCAATGAGGCATAAATATGTGCAATGTTACTCAGCTTTTCAGACTCCACAGACTAAGTTTAAAGTACTATCCTAGACTTGAACGCTTATGTATTGGCTACTCAAATATGATCAAGCCTATGGCTACATTCACATAGATTAGCAACTACATTTGCATGGTAATCACGGAAACTTCTGATCTGCCCAAACGAACAGCTAAATTTGACTCATCATGCGAGTCCCCAGAGATGGAGAAGTCAGTATACCTTCAAGCGTACCAAGTTTAGCGCATTAAGATGATGGTGGAGATTCAATGAAAAGGAGTACCTCAAAAGCAAAGAAACCACCAGGTTTCAACATTGAAGCAGCCCCATTACACAGATGGAGAAGATCATCCATGCCCTCAGCGCCACCATCCAGGGCAAGCCTTGGCTCATGTCTCCCAACTTCAGCTTGTAAGCCCCTTATGTCATCACTCGGAATATAAGGCGGATTGCTCACGAGACCTGCAACTTTTCCTTCAACGCCCTTCAAAGGTTCCAACCAAGAACCTTCACTCACCTCAATCTTATCCTGAATTTCACAAAAACTAAACAAAATTAAAACCTAGCCCGTTTCATGCTATCCCTACAGCCAAATAGATACATGTCAATCTTACAGACCTGCAAGCTATATCTTTGTACATTAAAGGAAGCAACTTGAATAGCAACGGGGCTCAAATCCGTTGCAATAACGCTTCCATAATTACCCAGGATCTTGGCAATTCCAATAGCAATAGCGCCACTACCGGTTCCCAAATCAGCCCACAAACCCTCTCTCAATCCTTCATCTTTCGAGATCACATCACCCACCAAATCCACAATGATCTCGGTCTCGGGCCTCGGGATCAAGACACCTTCTCGAACGCACAGAATCAAGTCCCGCCAATGCTCGCACCCGACTATATACTGAAAGGGCCTTCTCTCCTCGATCCTCTGCTTCCATAAGCTGTAAAGCTCCTGGACATCGGCTCTCAAGCTAATTACGATATCTGGGTCGTCGCGAGCGACGGCTTTGCGCATCAAAGAAGGGTCGAACCCGTGGAGGACGTCTTCCATCAGCCAGTTGAGCTCCCTGCAGAGGAGACTGGAGTCCGGGCCGTTGTCGGAGTCCTCGAAGGAGGACCCGACAGAGGCGGCGAGAGATTTGGCCCAAGAGTGCCATTCTATGAGGTCCGAGACGGTGGTCGTGTGCTTGGGTGGCCTTAGAAACAGTGGCAGCGGCAGCGAAGGCGGAGAAGAAGCCAGTAGCGGCGGCGGCGGCGGCGGAGCAGACAGAGAAGAGTGAAAGCGACGATGGCGAATTTGAGTGATGTTGCGAGCATAAGCGAGAGAAGGAGGAGGGAGTTGAGAAAAGAAGAAGGTAGAGAAATTGGAGGCGATGCATGGCCATGCGCGGATGAAGGTCGGCCGCAGTGTACAAGGCTTCATTTTGCTTCGGGCGAGGTCGGACAAGTCGTGCGCGAGTACGATGACGTTAAAGATCTTATAAGGAAGACGGGCCAGGGCCCAATCATGTGTTTTTCACCGACCCGCCCATATGATCGTCTCCGGGTCTCCAATTCCTGAATTTGCAAATTCGCTCTTTAGTATTTGGTCAATTGTCATCATAAAAATGCCATTTGCCGTTAAGTTAGCAATGCACGCTTCAAATGAATGTGCAAAAATAGATCCGCCATTCGGCTCGTATAGCTATAGCCGCATTAAAGGGCGTGTGTAGCATGCCTTTTTAAGGCGATCTTCAAGGTATTGTTGGGAGGGTGAAGTATTTACTAAACCCTCTTAAAGTAATTTATTTGGTCATATACCCTCTTCTTTAGAATCATAGACATATATGGCTATATTTGATAATCGGGATACAATTTAACATAAGATAAGATTTATCTTATTTTATATGTGGTACCTATTCAAGATAGGATAAGATTTGATGTAAAAGGAATATAGCTTGGATAAAATTCCATAATTAGAGAAATTCTCTAAATATGAATAAAATTTCTAACATTCATAATATAAAAGTTAATTTTCTTGAATAACAAACTTCTTAAGTTAACAAAAATAAAATAATATTTGAATAGAAATAATATTATAATCATAATATAAAAAATTAACAAAAATAACAATAATTTCATTTTATATATTAAATTTATTTCTATCTTATAGTATAAATTGAATTTGATAAATACAAAAGACCTAAATTTCATCTAAGTGTATCGGTCCGTAGAAAAGGAACCAAACAATCAATAGAATCATCAAGGTAAGACAATTAAAGGAACCAATGAGGAAAGTAACTTCATCGGTCCACATTCACAAATCAATTTTAGACAATCTTAATTACTAGTATCCGAGTAACGTCCGTAGAACGTAATTAGTAATTAGTGATATTAAGGTTTTAAATATAAACGGCAACATTGCTCTTTACTCTACCGTCATCACTTTCAAAGTGAGTGCGATCCAAATCATAACAAATGTAATTGCTCAATCCCTATCAAGAAAGGGATTTATTAAGTTTCGATGTCGCTGCAATTGATCATCGGACGGGTTTTGATTATACAAAAAAATTATTGTTCTTAGAGAGAGAGTCCCATGAAGTTTGGCTTCCTTAACTCAGTTCATTTTGCATTCAATTTGTCCCTTGACAAGAAAGTGAATACTGACTTTGGATTCATTTAAAAAATGACGTTAAATTGCTTCATCTGAAGTCTCATTCGGTCCTCAGCATCCTTGAGGCATAAATTAGAAGAGGATAGAGTCGAGTAAAAGACTCATAAATATACTATATCAATAAGAGGAACATGTATTGACACTTATTTGCCAGGGAATGGAGAAAGAGAATACTTGAAAAGGAGCATATTTTAAACACATAAAAACGGGAGAAAATATGGAGCACGAAAAAGAGCAAAGACAAAATTCTCCAAAGCCTTATCTATCAGAACGAATTTTGACAGGCAGAGAAGAAGCCACATGCGAAATCGAGACGTATTTATATCCCCACCTCGAAAATGATATGAAAAATTTCCAGCCTCTTTCGTCATCGCCACTGCCATATATTTTCCTCTGGGCTCCCTCAGCCACAGAGGACTCCCTCTCCCTCTGCCTCAGTCTCATCCTCTTCCTAACCGAAAACATCGCTCCTCAGATGATTTCTCGGACACCCATTGCCGTTTCTTGATTCCTCGCAGAATCGGGTTTCAGGTAAATTATCTACTCCCGGTGTCTGACTAATTCGCTCGCCTGCCCTGTACGTGGAACTGAATTTCCTTATTGATTATTGTGTCGAGAGCTCGGAATTTGATACCCTTTGGAGTAAATCGCCCTTTCGCCATGTGGGTTATGATAAACCTTAGGAGAGGGAAGAGGGTTGTGAGTTTGAGGATTTGTTAGTTCGTTTCTTTTCGGTCGTTGGAGGTGTGTTTGGCTCTTCTTGCGTGAGAATTACTGATGGTGATGATTCTAGTGGGAGGTATGCAAGGGGGAACGATGGTTTCTCTGGCTTCTGCAGCTTCTGTCGTGAGTGCGGGGACTAGTGCCAACCGGGGTTCCTCTGAAGTGCCTTATTCGCTGGTTGGCAAGATTGCCTTCCCGAGAGGCAAACACTGGAGTAGCGTCAAAAGATGGCATTGTAAATATTCGGTCACGACAACCGATTTCATCGCCGAGCATACCAATGCCGTCTCCCTTGATTCTAACAATGGTTATGGAGGGGATAAAGACGATGACAACGAGATTTTACTGAAGCCCGCCCCAAGGCCTGTTGTGAAACCATCCAATGCTAAGACCAATTCAGTGGGGCTAGAACCTTCAAGACCTAGCAGAGATTCCTCTGTTGAGACGCTAGATGGTTTAGAAAATAAGAATAATGTTCTTGAGTCCCTTGATGAGGTGTTGGAGAAGGCGGAAAAGCTCGAAAAGTCTAATCTGGGTCAACAAGCAAGCAAAAAGGAAGGTGGGAATGTAAATAAATCAACACCATCCAGTACAAGTGCTAATCCTAGAAACGGCAAACCTGTGAATTCTGCTGGAATTAAAAAGGCTAAGACTTTGAAGAGCGTGTGGCGGAAAGGGGACAATGTTGCCGCAGTGCAAAAGGTAAAGTTTCCAAAGGATTCTCCCGATAGCAACAAAGTAATTGATGATCCAGAATCTCAAAAGGTTGAAGAGCATGCTGAGCCTCGAGCTTCTCTAAGACCTGCTCAGCCACCTTTAAGACCGCAACCTAAGTTACAGGCCAAGCCTTCTGTGGCTCCACCACCTGCTTTAAAGAAACCTGTAATCTTGAAGGATGTTGGGGCAGCTCCAAAATCGTCGACTGTGGATGATGTTGATGCTTCAGGAAAAACTAAAGAAAGGAAGCCAATCTTGATAGATAAGTTTGCTACCAAAAAACCAGTTGTTGATCCTCTCATAGCTCAAGCAGTTTTAGCCCCTACAAAACCTTCAAAGGGACCTGCCTCTGGCAAATTCAAAGATGACTATCGGAAGAAGAATGCTTCAGCTGGTGGACTGCGGAGGAGAAAGGTCAATGATGATATTGATGAGGAGGCCTCAGAACTAAACGTCTCCATTCCAGGTGCAGCTAGTGCGAGGAAGGGTAGGAAGTGGAGTAAAGCAAGTAGGAAGGCAGCTAGACTCCAGGCAGCCAAAGAAGCTGCTCCAGTGAAAGTTGAAATTCTTGAGGTTGGAGAACAGGGTATGTTGATAGAGGACTTGGCGTACAACTTGGCCACAAGTGAAGGTGAAATCCTTGGACTTTTGTATTCAAAAGGAATTAAGCCAGATGGGGTGCAAACTTTGGACAAGGAAATGGTGAAGATGGTCTGTAAAGAATATGAGGTGGAGGTCATAGAGGCTGATCCTATCAAAGTTGAAGAAATGGCAAGGAAGAAGGAAATATTTGATGAAGATGACTTGGACAAACTTGAAGATAGGCCACCTGTGCTGACTATCATGGGTCATGTGGATCATGGCAAGGTAATATAAGTGAGACCCTTGTTTTCTCAGATGAGTGAAAAATGGCATTGCTTCTCCATTGATAATAACTTACGCTGATGTGTGTTGTGCATAATGTTTTGCAGACAACCCTGTTGGATTATATTCGTAAAAGCAAGGTATGAATGGAAGCTTCTATTACGATCACTTTCTAACTATTCTTGCACCAGATCTGCATTTAAGGTTTTCTAGATGGCTTCATTATACACCTTTATAAATGTGTTTCCTGAATGTACTTTTTGTTTAGTTTCACTTGTTACCAGTTGAGGAATGACATTAATGAATACCAATTTTAAAATGTAAATCATAGATCGCTGTGAAATGTCAGGTCTAGTTGCTCGTGTGCATTATGGATTGGGTGACTGGACTTGACTGATAGACTTTTGCAGGTGGCTGCATCAGAAGCGGGTGGGATTACGCAAGGAATTGGGGCATATAAGGTGCTAGTACCTGTGGATGGCAAATTGCAACCCTGTGTTTTCCTGGATACTCCTGGGCATGAGGTAATTTTGCTACACATATTAACCAGTTTATGATGTTCTGAACTTTAGGCTAATTATTGTAGTGAGGGTATAGTTTGCGGGATCAATCTCTATTATGTTAATTGCCTGATCTAACTTCAATTACATTCTGTCTTACAGGCATTTGGAGCAATGAGGGCTCGTGGAGCAAGAGTGACAGATATTGCTATCATTGTAGTGGCTGCTGATGATGGGATCCGGCCTCAAACCAATGAGGCTATTGCTCATGCCAAAGCAGCTGGGGTACCAATAGTGATTGCAATAAATAAGGTTCGCCGACTGAAGCAAAACTTACCTGAAGTGTTATAAGAAATAAATGCTTGAAGTAAACGTATTTAGGATAGTGATATTTGCTCATCCTGGTGTCTAATCAAGCTGCTCCATTTTTTCTCAATCAGATTGATAAAGATGGAGCCAGTCCAGAACGGGTAATGCAAGAACTTTCTTCAATTGGCTTGATGGCCGAAGATTGGGGTGGCGACATCCCTATGGTTCAGGTCCACCTTTTTTCTCTGGATGGGATCTGTCTTTTCATCTTGTTATGCTAGTTCATGGTGTCTCACAGTATTATGTGCCATTTTACAGATTAGCGCACTCAAAGGGGAGAACGTAGATGATTTACTGGAGACTGTCATGCTTGTTGCAGAGGTACATCTACATTGATGCATTGTACAGTCATTTGTAATGGAAGCAAATTTTCCTTATGGTATCTTTCCTGGGGGTGGGTTAGCAAACGTTTTTACCCCAATTTATTCTCTTATTTAATGCTTATAATGTTAAAAGTAGATCCATCTTTTACTTCTTGGGGTTGACTTTCTGATGGCTTTCCTGTTTCTACTTGGACTCATGTTTTTTTCCTTTTGTTGGGCAAGATACTTTAACTCATGTTTAAGTGAGCTTTTGGACAATATTTGGCCCCCTTACAACTACAGAGTAATTCCTTTGATATTTTATGACATTTAGACTTCTCTTAAAACTCTGGCCATGTTTTTTGTGAAACATTTTCTCCTGTGACCTACAGAGTTGTTATATGTGTTGCTGTGATTTTATGCTAACCCCAAACACATTTTTCATGAAGTTGCAAGAGCTGAAGGCCAATCCTCATAGAAATGCAAAGGGCACTGTAATTGAAGCTGGTCTTCATAAATCTAAAGGACCGACAGCTACATTTATTGTGCAAAATGGCACCCTTAGAAGAGGGGATGTTGTGGTCTGCGGAGGAGCTTTTGGAAAGGTTAGTGTGTAAAATAAACTCTCAGCAGTTCTGTTAAACTTAATATATGCACAGTGCAACTTGAGAAAACAGTTTCTCAATATTTTATTTTTTAGATTGCTCTGTCATTTAGTAATGCTCGAAAGGTTGTTCTGTGGTCAGGTTCGGGCACTATTTGATGAGAATGGCAAGCAAGTCCAAGAAGCTGGACCGTCCATCCCTGTGCAGGTTGGTGCTTCTTTGACTATGTCATTATTCCCTTAGGCATAATGATACTAGGGATACGATTTTACAACAACTCCTAGTGCCATCAGTTGATGGGGTTTCTACTTAATTAGCCTTAATTTTGATTTATCATTCATTGATAAGTCATTGATACGGTCTTGCCGTGCTTGATGAACATCTCTAAATTTTCCTTAGGCCAAATACAGTAGCAGATGTTTCCTTGGCAATGCTATATGCAGATATACTTTCTCATTCATGAGTTTGGAAGTTGTGCGATGGCATACTCAATACCTGGGCAGTGTGCAATTTCTTTTTAACCTGAATAAGGTCTTAATCCAAATATTCCTGCATTGAGAGTTTCTCCTATGGCTGCATATCTGTAACACATGAAAAGCCCTTAAGTCTTGGATATGCAAACAAGTTATGCAGTGCGAAGAATATTTACCTTCCCTACATGCAGTTGGAGTTAAAATTGGCTTAAGGCATGTTTATGCTATGATCTGTCACACATGATGCTACTATGATGTACCGGGAATCATCCCGACATCTTTCTCATATATTATCTATGTTTTGAGAAGTCACTATCATTTAGAAAGAAAAAGCAGATTAGAAATGTTATGAAAGCAGTCACATGCTCTGACTACTAGCATGCGTTTGTTGCATGACGAGTGAGAAGCAGAGACGTGCTTATTCCCGTAGATAACCTAGACTGAAATTGTGGCCATGTGGGATATAATGATTTTGTTCATTTTCCATGTCTTGTATTCCTTAAATTCTACACTGCACCACATATAATTTGCTGGTTGTGATATAATCATGGCAGGTAATTGGATTGAATAACGTTCCAATTGCTGGTGATGAGTTTGAGGTTGTTGGGTCCCTTGATACGGCACGGGAAAAGGCAGAAGCGCGTGTAGAGTCTTTGCGAAATGAACATATTTCAGCCAAGGCTGGTGATGGGAAGGTCACACTTTCTTCTTTAGCTTCTGCAGTTTCATCAGGAAAGCTTTCTGGTCTGGACTTGCACCAGCTGAATATTATCATGAAGGTTGATGTTCAGGTATGCACATAACATGCTTCAAATTCATGCGTTGGAGGGTAGTTGGTTATTTTGTTTTTCATGTTATATTTTATTGCATCGAATTCTTCTTCCTAGTTTCTGTGGAACTGAAGGATCTTTTTCATGCCCAGGGATCCATCGAGGCCATAAGACAAGCCTTGCAAGTGCTTCCACAAGTTAATGTCACTTTAAAATTTCTGTTGCAAGCGCCCGGCGATATTAGTGCTAGTGACGTTGATCTTGCAGTTGCTAGTAAAGCCATAATCGTTGGATTCAATGTTAAAGCACCAGGTTCGGTAAAGAGCTATGCAGACAATAAAGGTGTTGAGATTCGTCTGTATAGAGTGATCTATGAACTCATTGACGACATACGTAATGCAATGGAAGGACTTCTCGAGTCGGTGGAGGTTAGTTTCTAAAACAGACTTTTGAAAATTCCTCTATGTGAGGCTGCGGCATAATCTTGTATCACTTGATTTTGACTTGATTGACTCTGCATATCTGCTCCTACCCGAGAGACCACTTATCAGTGCTTTCAGAACGATACGGTGTTTGAGATGCTTCTTAGAATAGAATCTCTGTCTTAATTAGAGCTCAAGTCCAGCTAACCCTGCCAAAGCTACATGATTTTCTTCTTCTCTGAAAATCCTTGTGGGGATACCTAATAATGACTTCTATCATGTGCACACCTGTACAATGCTAGTTGATAGGTGCTGATGCTGAGTCCAATCGGGCTCAGTCGGAAAATATCGCTTTTACGCTTAATATTGCCGCAATATCTGTTTCGGATTATTCATTCTATGTTCTTTTATTAATATGCGTAGGAACAAGAAATGATTGGTTCTGCTGAAGTGCGAGCAATATTTAGCAGTGGCAGTGGTCGGGTTGCTGGATGCATGGTTACAGAGGGGAAGGTGGTGAAGGGCTGTGGTATACGAGTTGTTCGAAAAGGGAAAACTGCATATGTTGGTATTCTGGATTCTTTGAGACGGGTCAAGGAAATTGTGAAAGAGGTATGGCTAAAAGATGTTATTGATTGGACCTTTTTGCTAAGTCATATTTTTCTTTGTGTAGTAATAATCCGACTCTAGGCACATTTTTTTGCATGACTTTCTATATGGTCTACGTGCTCTTTCATGAGCTCCGCTGGAATTAGACTTACCTTTTAGTGGAAACAAGCTTTGTGTACAGAATACTTATCATTTCCTTGATGGAAGGCATGTGTTATTGCTTTAATGTGAGGAATAGGGGTAAGATACAATTTGAAGAATTATATTTAGTAGCGTGATGAAAAACGGTAGTGACACTAGTAGAGCTCATCAAGTATGGATTCAAGTATAGTTCAATTATGCTGATATTTTAAGGTATAATTTGTGATGTACTGGAAAAAGAATCTTGTTTATAAGGATTTATATTTAGACACTTGTATGCATCCTGCAGTATGAGGGGAGAGGAAAACTGAGCAAAGTGATGATAGCTTATTGTCTGAGCATGACAATTGTTTGGTTCTTGTTGTGTAGCCTTATCCGTCCATGGATTAGTTATCTTTTAGTTTTCACTCATGGCATCCTTTTGCTTTTAATATATTTCTTGACCACCGTTGGATCATCTTCTTGCCCTTGATTTAACTGGTTCCTTTGAGAGTAAAAGTGTCCAACCCTTAATCCCCAGAAGAGTTGCTACTCTCTCAATAGCAATTCATTCACAGAAGTTAGAACTCTTTGTTCAGGGACCATCTGGTTTTTTCTCGTCTCTTAATTGTGATGCACAGAACTGAACGTTGCGTAATTTGATCACTTTCTCATATAGGTTGGTGTGGGACTAGAATGTGGTATCGGGATGGAAGACTATGATGATTGGGAGGAGGGAGATATTGTGGAGGCCTTTAACACGGTTGAGAAGAGACGGACCCTTGAAGAAGCATCTGCTTCAATGACAGCTGCTTTGGAAGACGTTGGAATCAGATTATAGGAACGCACATGCACACTGTTGTACAAGTTGTTGCTAGGCATCATGTTACAGAATATCACCAATTGCCCTTGCCATTATGTAGAGTCAAGGCTTTCTGGCACAAGTTCCACCTGTGGAGAACAGACATTTGGTCGACTGTATTTACGTGATTCAAGGTGGAAGCATGGAAGGTCTTGGGCAGACCTAGCTTATCAGATACGATTTACAGCATTTGGCAATCCAGAGGAGGAGGTTTCAGCGGTAGGGTCCAGCCAATTGGAATGGGTTTTGTTCCCTTTAACTTTACAAATCAACATTTTTGTCAGGCCGTTAGCCTGGTTTAACTTGTAAAAATGTTACCGTATCATGAGAACTGTATCATTGTTTCTGTGTCAGCAAGCACTGTCCAAATGATGCGATGTAAAATCTCTTCTGATAGATTAAATTTGAAGGAAGGTCATTTATTTAGTCGTTTTCCCAAAACTAAATGTTCCTTCTTGTGCTTCGAGTGATCCGTCATGATTATTTCTGAAAATGCAGTCCATTCTAAAGTTTTGCTTTTCCTCTGCACTGTAATTGCTCTCTCGGAAAGTTGGCACAATGTTACGGAGTAACCTTCTGCGCTGGATTCATCAGCTGACTGTTGTTTGATCAGCTGCCTTTATACTCTTTGTATGTGATATATAAGAGGCTCTCTACAAGCCACGGACGCGAGCCTGTTCTTTGTAGTTTCAACTGCATTTCGGGAGTACATCATCTTCATCAAGAATTTAGCATCCGGCTAGTCACTCCACTTATTCATCATTGCGATGGCGGTTCAGTAGTCACTTTAGGCTTCCATAATATTGTCAGTCACCGTAATGGAAAAGGGTATACAACGTCAATCCCAGGGACATTGTTTAAGTGAGGACCGGGAGCTTGAAATCGGTCTACTAAAAGTAATTTATGTTGTCCTTATCCCCTAGTTTAATGAGCTGTTGCTAGCAGTATTATCGAACTCTAGTTAATTTTTGGTTCTTGTCACCATAGTCTCTTTGAATCAACAAAATACCCCACTGGGTGTGCCAAAGGGATATATCACTGAAAAGTATTGATGAAATATCCTTTGAGGTTGGAGCGCGAAACCTGCAAGGTTGATTCTAATGTGGAAGTTGGAATCTGAAATCGAAGCCATTTTGGGATTAGTTTACCCATAAACCGAAGTAAATTCTTTGACTCTTTGTTTTTTAAAAACAAAATGTATTTATTGAAATTAAATATGTTTGCTATATTATTTTCAACCAAAAGGAATAATTATCAAAATAGTCTTGAATTTATTGTAATTTTTAATTTAGTTCTAAATATTTTGTAATTGTATCAATTCGGTTCATCGTTGACGTGGACGTTAGCCAGCAAAAAAATGTAGATATTGAGTAACGGAAATATGCTGAGAAACTTTGTATATGCCATCGCGCCCCCCAAAACTAAGGAGTACGCCGATGCTACGGAGTTTCGACGTAACGTTCTTATTTAATTTACAATACTCCTCGATTCTCTAGGGTCGAGTGCTGGCTCAACAGTTGCTATCATTCACCCCCTTTTTAAAACTTCGAAATTGCTCTGCTTCGATTCTCAAGGGTCACAAACACACAGAGAGACTTTGAAGGCAATGGCCGATGAAGTGACCCTCCTCGACTTCTGGCCCAGCATGTTCGGGATAAGGTGCCGCGTAGCGCTGGCCGAGAAAGGGGTCGTGTACGAGTACAAGGAAGAGGACCTGTGGAACAAGGGGGAGCTCCTCCTTCAGATGAACCCGGTCCACAAGAAAATCCCGGTCCTCATCCACAACGGCAAGCCTGTGTGCGAGTCTCTCGTCATTGTGGAGTATGTCGACCAGACCTGGAGCCACAAGGCCCCTCTCTTGCCATCCGATCCTTACGAACGAGCCCGAGCCAGATTCTGGGCTGATTTCATCGACAAGAAGGTATCAGTCACCGTGGTTTTATCGTCGTGTACGTTTGTTAATGTGGGAAGTTGACTGATGTTGCACATATAATACTGAAGCACGAAGTGCTTTTACTAGGAGAGCTTGTGATAATTCTGATGACTTTCTGATCTGGGACCGATCTACGATTTTGCAGTTCTATGGTCAAGGGTGGAAGGTGCTGACGACGAAAGGGGAAGAACAGGAGGCGGCGAAGAAGGAATTCATCCACAGCCTAAAACTACTGGAAAGTGAGCTAGGGAACGAGCCTTTCTTTGGGGGCAAGAAGTTCGGGTTCTTGGACATATCATTCATCGGCTTCTACTGCCGGTTCTACTCCTACGAGATGTGCGGAAACTTCAGCATCGAAGCGGAGTGTCCCAAGCTCATTGCGTGGGGCAAAAGGTGCATGGAGAAGGAGAGCGTGTCCAAATCTCTCCCCGACCCTCAAAAGGTGCATAACTTCGTCTTGGAGCTCAAGAAAGCAAAGGGCATAGAGTAGGGGACGCTGCTTCTGCTTTTGCTAGACCCTGTTTTTCTCCCTGGTGTGGCTGTCGGCATTTGCTATCCTTGTTAGTAATCCTCTTGTACTCGCAACGGGCTTCTTTGTTTTCTTAAGAATTCTGTAATCTGAGAGTTGTGTCCTCTCTTCATCTCGTACTACTAGGCGATCATATGGCATAGTAAGGCATTCTACCTCATGTCATGTTCAGGTAGCAATTCTGATCAAGTCATGAGTACATTCTGGTTTTCAATTGTTCTTCAAAATCCTTCCTGTGTTCTTATTTTCTTTCGTTTTTTGAGAATTATGGACTGCGATTTGAATGCTCATCGGAGCTGAAAGAGCTGGGGAAGGACGAAGCCTACTCTTTGTAACTGTCCTTAGTCCTGAAGTTCTTTAGGTTCTCCACCTTGGGGAGTGACTTTTCAGGATACTCTTAGACCACTTATAACCATCATCCCTTAATCAGCCCTAACACTTGGTTGTTAGGCAATTGATGATTGTAGTTGCCGTTGTGGTGCCTAAATATTTCAGCAGTCAGGACACATTACTCACTGCTCCCTGTCACTAGCTGCATTTGAGAGGCGATGCGACATATACTACTCTCAATAAGAAAAGAAAGGTGGACCTAAGGTCTGCATGACACAACATGATTTGGTAAAGATTCCTACACAGATGCTTTATGGAATACATCTAAACTGCTCGAGCCTACCCGTGGTGAGAAAGACCTTGTTATTAACATCAAAATCAGAAAGAAACAAAATTGGACTACTAAAATTTGTTCCTGGTTGTTGACATTGACGAAGTATCGTGTGAACCGACCCGGCTCCCACTGATGCGCAGATGACCAATAACATGGCCTGCACGATCTCCTTGCTTCCTCTTCAACAACAGTTTCTCAGTCCGTATTAATGGCATTATGAGGAGGAAGATACATCGGAAGCAGAAGAGTAGTAGTAGTTTCCAGATTATTAGTCTCTTCCTCGGCAATCGTCTCAAGCAATTGAATCAGCGGCGCACACCTTCTGGCCGAGACAAGTTTGCTCGGCGCAAATTCGACTGCAAATCTCATGGTTTGCGCCTTCTCCATGTTCTTTGAAAGGTCGAATATGAACTGATGTCCCAAAAAATGAGTCGACCCGCGAACCAAATATAGAGGGGAGGGTGTGGCGATCGCTATCAAGAGCGTTAAAAAGTTCAAGCAGCCGTATACGCGGCCCTTACTTTTTGCAATTAATTCGCATTGAATTGATAGACCTTGTCTTGGATTTGGTACCGTCTACTGAGGACGCACGACTATAGGGTCGTTTTCCGCTTCACCGACGCTATCATTGTCTGCCGACCAAAACAAGTGAAGGCTGAGCAGTGTGGGGCAAGCGAGCTGGGACCCCTTTTCTCCTTTTTGTGTGATAACACGTGCTCTTTCCTCTGCTCTCGAGAGTTGCATCTTTCTGCAAAAAGGTATGCTGTCCCATCGCAATGCATTGCCGACGCGTAAATTGCGAAGGCTGATCATGAGCTGTGTGGATATGCGGTCGCACTCTAATGACACGCCGGAGGGCGTGGTTTTCGTGGAAGTGAAAGTTGTCGTCCGTCCAAATGATAAAAAAATCATTAACTAAGTCGAGTGCACTCAGTATAAATCTATTGAATTTTAAGGTCTCTCGTGTATAAAGTAGATCGGGTGTTAACCCAACTCTTATATTTTTCTTGGCAGGAGAGCAGCCAATACTCTCCGTCAGTTTAATACCGGGAGGGCACCCAAACTTATGGGCCGGCGCCTATCAACTGACCTAGGTATCTTTCAATCTAGACCCCATCCTTTAAGAACAGGGACATAATGGGTCATTCTCCCCAGAAGGGTTCTCCTATCTGTTTCCTGTAGGCCTTTTATAGACTTACCTAGGTCTAAACTTACAGGTGTTAACCTAGCCATTATATTTTTTTTAGTAGGGGAGCGGCCAATACCCTCCGTCAGTTTAACACTAGGAGGGCACCCAAACTTATGGGTCGGTGCCTATCAGCTGATCTAGGTATCTTTCAACCTAGGCCCAATTCTTTAGGAACAGGGGCATAAGGGGTCACTCTCTCCAGGAGGGTTCTCCCCTCTATTTCCCTATAGGTCTTTTATAGACCTGCCTAGGTCTAAGTCTTACGGGTGTTAACCCAGCCCTTATATTTTTTCTTGGCAGGGGAGCGGCCAATACCCTCCATCAGTTTAACGCTGGGAGGGCACCCAAATTTATGGGCCGACGCCTATCAACTGACCTAGGTATCTTTCAACCTAAACCCCATCCTTTAGGAACATGGACATAAGGGGTCACTCTTCCCAGGAGGGTTCTCCCCTCTGTTTCCCTGTAGGCCTTTTATAGACCTGCCTAGGTCTAATATTTTACTGGTGTTAACCCAGCTCTTATATTTTTCTTGGCAGGGGAGCGGCCAATATCCTTCGTCAGTTTAACGCTGAGAGGGCACCCAAACTTATGGGCCGACGCCTATCAGTTGACCTAGGTATCTTTCAACCTAGGTCCCATCATTTAGGAATAGGGGCATAATGGGTCACTCTCCCCAGGATGGTTCTCCCCTCTGTTTCCTGTAGGCCTTTTATAGACCTGCCTAGGTCTATTCTTACGGGTGTTAACCCAGCCCTTATATTTTTTTTGGCAGGGGAGCGACCAATACCCTTTGTCAGTTTAACGCCAGGAGGGCACCCAAACTCCAATTTTATGGGCTTCGGACCCGTAGGTCCTATCCCGGGGTTCCCTTTGGTTATGGGGTTGAGTAGTTTAGAGTCATGCTAGGGACGGGACCGAATTAGCTGGGAAGGGGTTCTTTCCCCTTCCCCCGTCATTTTCGGCCGCCAGGGTACCCTACCCAGCGTTCTTGAGCAGTTTAAGGTCCTGCTCAGGACCTAAGGTCTCTCGTGTATAAAGTAGATGAATATGAATCTCATTAAGTTTTGCGGTGTGGAAATTTCATTGCAAGAGATGATATAAATGCAGCGATGTTGCTATGCCCTATTAAAGTGAATTTCATCGGATCTTGGCTACAACTGAAGCAAGAAAACCAAAAGCGTTTAACTTAAAATAATAACTTGGAAGGCCAAGTCAAAATCATTATAAATTGCTTGATGCTTCTCACATGTAATTAAATCATTAACCATTTTTCCAGGTTAATAATTAAATGAGTAACCTAGATAAGAAAATAATAATAATGATGATTAATATTACTAAAAACCCAAAATGGATATATTTATGACAAATTTATCCAAAATTAATTTTTTGACAACAAAAAATCCTAAACCGACACGCCTTTAACAAATTTACCATATGTTAATTTTCATTAAAATTTAACCTATAATTATTGAGTTGGATAACATAAGACAGTTGATCGCTGTATTCATTTGGGGTTTTATTTTCCGTTTATCACAAATATACCGGTTTGTAATTTTTCGATTTCAAGGTAAACGGGATAAATTTCAAGTTTCAAAAATTAGGAATTGATTTTAACATGGTAAGTTTCAGGTTCTAGATATGGCTCCGATCACTCCCATCGAACTTGCATGGATTCTTTTGGATGCTTGTCCCTCTTATTTTCAAGTTTATTATTTAGTTACCTTTTTTTTTTTTTTTATCGTTTTAAAGATGTTGGCCTGGGTGACTTAAAATACATGGATCCTTGTTGAATTAAGATTGAAATTCACGATGATAAAAGTAGAAGTTTCAATGACATAGAAAACCATGTGTATTCGTGCGTTTGAGTAAGAAAGCATCTTACATAGCCGACGCATTCCGTGTCATCAAAAAGGTGAGGAAATGTATGAAATTTCAAGCACAACTATCTATTTTAATGAGAAACAAGAGTTTTATGATTGACTAATTACTATTCGCGCAAGATGCTTCCTCCAATTCCGAAGAGATATGCTGAGAAACGACATGTCCTATACACCGTCCGCGACTTGTGTTGTTTGTTTGGAAATATTACTCAGCTCTCTTGGGTCGACCGCTCGCTCAACAGTAACCAGTATTCACCCCTCAACACTTCGATAATCCTCTCCTCCGATTCTCAAGGGCCAAACACACGACCTTAAAGGAAATGGCCGATGGAGAAGTGACCCTCCTGGACTTCTGCGCGAGCATGTGCGGGATGAGGTGCCGAGCAGCGCTGGCCGAGAAAGGGGCCGAGCACAAGTCCAAGGAGGAGCACTCGGTGAACAAGAGCGAGCTCCGCTCCTCCTCCAGCTGAATCCGATTCACAAGAAAATCCTCGTCCTCATCCCCCACGGCAAGCCCGTCTGCGAGTCCCTCGTCATTGTGGAGCGTACATCGATGAGACCTGGAGCCATAAGGCCCGTCTCTTGTCATCCGATCCATACGAATGAGCCCGAGCCAGATACTGGGCCGATTTGGTCGACAAGAAGGTATTATTAGTTCCTCCGTTTTTTATAGTCGTCTAATTCGTCAATGATTCTTCAGTCAGTTGACATTTACGCGCCTTCATAATGGTGCGATCGTTTTTAGCTATTTACATCTCATTCTGAATGCGAAGAAAGATCATTGGGCTTAAGTCGTCATCGTCATTCACTGTCGTTGATTCTTTGTATGGCTTTTCATTTTTTTTTTGAAAGTGTTGTCAATTTATTGCACTTGTGCCAATTTAATCTTAAATTTGTAAATTTATCTAATTTAATTTTAAATATTTTGATAATTTACCAATTGAGTATTTCTGTTCAATTTTAATTAGAAATCACTTTCTTATGTGACATAGTTGAGTACTAGCATAGATAATTTTTATAATTTTTATAAAAAAATATATTTTATTTATATTTTATTTATTTTTTCTTTGTGGTCCCCAACGACCCTTGCCGGCCACTAGGTTGCAAAGGCCCTGGGCGAGGGCCTTTATAGTCTTGTTGGCTATGGGCGAGATGGCCATAGTGAATGAGGGCGCAAAGGCCCTCACCAAACCTATGCGAGGGCCATGGTAGCCTCTCTTGCAGCCGGTGATCCTCACTTGCACAATGCCAAAAAAAGAAAAAAGAAAGCAAACGAGAAAAAAAATAATTTTTTTTAATTATAAAAATTGTTCACGTCAACGTCAATTGTGTCATATAGGACAATTTGTGTCCATGTCAGTAGTTATTGACCAAAATTGACGGGAGGAACTCGATTGGCAAATTGTCAAAAGGTCTAGGATTACATTGATCAAATTAAAATGTTTAAAATTGAATTAGCTCAAGTGTAATGAATTTATGTATTTTTTTTTTGGTAATCTTGCTTGACAAATGGTTGGACAGCACAATCCTGGTAATGAATTCACAACATGTTGGAAATCGATGATGTTGCACAAGTAATATTGCAGCACGAATTGCTGATACTAATAATCAGCTTGGGATGATTCTAATGATTCTTTCTGATCCGGTACCATTATGAAGTAAATTATAAAAGTCAACAATTTTGCAGTTCTATGATCTCGGGAAGAAGTGTGGACGATGAAAGGGGAAGAGCAGGATGCGGCAAAGAAGAAATTCATCGAATGCCTGAAACTGGTAGAAAGTGAGCTTGGGGACGGGGCTTTCTTCGGGGGCGAAAAGTTCAGGTTCTTGGACATAGCGATCATCGGCTTCTGTAATATATGGGCTAAAAGAAAGAAAGAAAGAAAGAAAGAAAAAGGAAAAGAAAGGGTTGAAAAGTCAAAAAGGGAGGCTGATGGAGAATTGTGGAACCTCGGCAGTGTTTTAAAAAGAGAGAAAGAGGGAGAGAAAGAGAAGAATATCGGCAAAAGCAGGGGAAAACGCAAAACAGGGGAGGAGAGAAAGAAAAGAAAGGAAAAAGAGAAAAAAGGGAAAAATTTTGGTGCACTTGTGGTCCAGACGCCTCATCAAGCCGACTTGAGGGTGTTTTGCAAGGCCGGTAAGAAATTGAAGCCTTTAATCACTTACTTGAAGCAATCGCCGCAATTAGGGCTCGAAATTCGGATTTCTTTGGTATTTGTGTGGCGAAGCCAGATTTTTGAGTCGTTAAGCTGTATATTTTTTAGAAATGGTACTTTGGGATGTTGTGAAGTTATAGTATTTTACGGATCGTGATTTGAGCTTGCAGTTTGTTCAGAACGGAATTTTGAAGTTGGGGCGCAATCTGGTACTGTAACGAACAGTGGCTTCGAATCTCTTTTTTTGTTGTTTTCGAAACTGTTTTGGGGCGGTTGAGTTGGGGTTGTTGTTGTACATTAAGAGAGCTTTCTAAAGATTATAAGACGGCTTGAAAGGAATTTTGTGAAGGGAGTTATGGCGTGATGAAGTTGGTGCATGGGCCACGCCTAGCTGAAAATGATGGGTTTATGCTAAATTGTGAGCTTTTGGGGCACGTAGGTGTCGTTTTATCGACTAATAGGCCTAGTATATGCGAGTCGTTATAAGAATATCATTTTTTTTACTCGGCCTTTTAATATTATTTTTCCGTTAATTGTTAGGAATCCGAATGCGTTGGTTCGTATGAGCGTCGTACTTGATTTTTGGCTTTTCTCAGGTGAGTGACACTATTTTTTCTTCATATTTTAAACTCATGTTTTGAGAAACGTGGTGGATTATATATTTCATGAGTTGATAAAAATCATATTTTGTTGCATAAAACAGGATCGAGCTATTACTGCCATTTTTGTTGTTCGAAGGGAACTATATTCCGACTTCGATTTGAATGGTTGTTTGAAAAATGATTTGTGAAGTTCTTTGTGAAAAATCTTGAAAGGTTTTGGAGAATGCTTTGATATTATATATCAAATTTTGAGTTGTGATATGATTTCTTTTTTGACGTTGGATTACTGGATATTATGATTGGTGGTTGGTGCTCAATGTCGCTGTGGATCCTGAGGGGTGTGGGTATGCGCATACTATTCTAGGATATCCTTGTGGGCCGAGCCACCGGCTAATAATAGGTGGAGACCTTGCCAAGGGGGGAATCTTGGTCGTCTTGTCACGGGCGTCACGCGTGACCATGATTAGACATTTGAGCATGAATTGGTCAATGGATTGAACCATTGATGTATGATTTGAGTTTGGTCGATGGAGTGGCCATCGATATGATTTGATGAGATTAATCAATGGAATAGACCATTGGTGCATGTTTTGAGATTGACTAATGGACTCAACCATTGGTATTTTCAGTATTCGAGTTATGATTTGATATTATGATAAAGTGAGTTATGTTTGTGTTTTAAAATGTGCATAGTGATTTCTCGATCTGCTTAGAAGAAATGTGTTACTCACTGAGTAGCTCACTCCTCTCATCTACTTGTTTTTCAGGTTCTTCAGCGTGTCGCGAATAGGCGTGAGCGTTCGTTCGGGGATGACTTTTGTGGTGGAAATTTTTGGGTATGGCTTATACATAGTTAATAGGTTTATAAGTTAGTCTTTGTAGAAGGTTTATGTTTTGATTTTTGTGATTATAGATATACTCTGTAATTGTAACCGATTGCCTCTTTTTGTCAAATATATATATATGTGGATGTATATATGTTGATATTGGGTTGAATTTTGGTTACGTTGAGGCTATGTCCTTTGGTAAAAAGGACGGCCGTGTCATGCCCTTCTTCTTGTGAATCGGGGTGTGACAGCTTCTACTGCTGGTTCTACACGTACGAGACATGTGGGAACTTCAGCATCGAAGCCGAATGCCCCGAGCTCGCCGCGTGGGGCAAGAGATGCATGGCGAAGGAGAGCGTGTCCAAAGCTCTCACCGACCCACGAAAGTTGTGTGCCTTCATCTTGGAAAGCAAGAACGCGAGAGGCAAAGAGTAGGGGAATGTGCTTCTGCTCTTGGTAGACCCCTGTTTCCTTCCTGCTATGTGGCTGTTGGAATTTGCTATCTTTGTTTGCGATCCCATGCACGTAAGGGACTTCTGTGTTTTCTTATAGTTCTATGTTCTGAGAGGACACTTCGTGGAGTCTTCTCCTCACCTTGCACTGCTGGGCGATCATGTCGCATATAAGAAAGCCATGCTGGCTGATGTTGTGCCGAGGTTCTGGTCAGATCCATGAGTACATTTCAGGTTTTTGGATGTTCTTTGGAATCCTTCCCATGTTTCGTTTTTCTACTCGAGAATTATGGACTGCGATTTGCATACCTATGGTACGTCAAATACTATCGATTATGAGAAAAATCCCTGGATAATCCCCTTATCTTACGTCCTTTCTTACTTACCCGAAAAGGGTCAAAAAGCAGTCGAAGGAAGAAGCCTCCTCTTTGTTACCGTCCCTGTTCCTGAGCTATTGTATGTTCTCCATCTTGTGAAGTGACTATTTCAGATACTCTTAGACCGGTTATAACTTTCAATTTCATTACTTAATCAGTCCTATGCCTTAATTGTTGGGCAATTGATGATCGTAATTCGCATTGAAAGTGCCTAAAACTTTCATAGTTCTAAACATTTTAACAAATTGTCAATTTATTTATTTCGACTAATTTTAGCCATACATCGTTAACATAGCGGTCTAATAATCATTTTATGTGGTAAGATGAACCTTCACATGGACAGTCTTTTAAATATTTTTTAAAAAAATTCTGAAAATTTTATTTTAACTTTTGTCCATCTTTTTTGCCCAAAAAACTTAGGATAGGGGGCTGCCCACCACTAAGCAAGGGCCAATGACTCCTTTGGCCACTGGGCAAGGACTCATAAGCCCTCACTAGTCACTATGCCTAGCGAGGGTTGCAACGCCCTCCCCCCGCCAAATCGGACAAGGGCATCACGGCCTTCACCAAGCTCTTGCAAGCCACAATGAGCATATCATAGCCCTCATCTGCCCTTACCATGGCCAACGAGGGGTGGGGCAAGGGCTCCATGACCTTCGCCCAAGGGCTAGCAAGGTTGCCAGTGGTCTTCTAGTTCTCTCTCTCTCGTAAAAGATAAAATAAGAAAAAGAAAAGAATAAAAAAATAACAATTAATAATTTTTTTTTTAAAATAAAAAAATTATTCATGTCAATATTAGTCATGTCACATGGAACAGTTAGCATTGACTAAACGGCTATATCAGTAATCTCTTGCTGAAATTACCTAGAATGACTAAATTGTCAATTCGTTAAAATATTTATGATTAATTTGGCAAATCTTTTAAATGTTTAGGACTAAATTGGTATAATTAAAAAGTTTGTAATTGAATTGGCAAGTTATCAAAATGTTTTAGCACTAAATTGGTAAAATTAAAAGGTTTAAGATTAAATTGATTGTCATACAAAAGGTTTTGTATTTTTGGAAAAAAAAATTCTAAGAAAGAGGAAACTAACATTGTCCCCCAAAATTAAACAAATCTCTAATTGCTTGTACTTATGCGAAAATAAATTAGATTAGCATCAAATTTATGAAGGTAAAAAGATCTAAAATGGATCGTACTTCATATTAAAAGAACTTAGAATGACAAGAAAAGGGAAAATTCATAAAACAGAGTTTCCTCTAACAAACGCAGATCAAACCCACTAGAGTGAGACGAGTGCCAACAAGCTGGAGCTTTAAAACCCTCCTTTAGAATAGAGAACAGATTTATCTACTCATCCACAGCCGCACGGCTTTGCGGAGAGCTGTGCTTTGGATAAACAATCGTCCGGACCCTGGTCACTATTGCTGATCTGGGTTCTCGTCTTTAGACTACCTACTGAAATACGTTGAACTGTGTCGTTCCATTACGCTTATGGAAGTTGCTACACGATTTGATATTTAGTTGTTTGATTGGCCGATAGCTGTCCTCTATAGTCAATTTCCTTTCCTGTGATAATTAGATTTCTGAGAAACTAAATAAACTCTTGCTAGGTTATGCTTAGATATTTGCATATCTTTTGCGGTTTCATATCTGATATTGCATCTTTTAATGTTTTTCTAATAAAGAGGCACAAGTGCAGAGAGAAGTCTGGATATTTGGAACTTCATGAAACATCCAGCAAGCCTTATGGACCAGTAGGGTTAACCTTTAGGCTACACAAGTGGTCCTAATAACACAACATTAGAGGACTTTCAGGAACTAAATTAGAAAAATTCTTTACACTTCGTTCGGCTATTTACGATAATTCTGGAAATTTTGATAATATTTATAATCTCTATTAAGAGCTTGACTAATGAATTCTTATCATCTTTAATAGAAGAGAAAATGGCATCTTTTTGACTTTGTAGAGGCATTTTCTAAACAACCTACAATAAGATAATATTCTTTTTAATAAGTTAACTATTCTCATGATATGCATAATCGGATGTCTCATTTAAACAACTCTTTTTTTTTTATAGTAAAGATGCTTTATTAAGTGTCCTCAAGACACTAATAAATAAGATACTTCTTGTCCCGTTTATAGCCTTCTTTTCGCACAAGGAAATGACAATTAGTCATGCTGATCTTTGACGAACGACACAGCCGAAAGTCCAAAAACTCAAGACAAATCAATTGAGATATAATCTCACCAATCATATCTTTTCGATTTTACCTTAAGATCCAAAAGTAAAACACATTCAATCATAGACATATTAGATATTGCATAATAATTGAAAAGCAATACACATTCAATTATAGACATATTATATATTGCATAATAATTGAGAAGATTCAAGATCTAGAATGAGGATTCCAGAATCGACGCACCCGAGAATATGTGATGTCCCATATCATGTCATGTTATATCGAGAATTTTTATAATGAGGACTTGCCTTGTTTATCGCTGGTCCTGTCAAGGGGAACGTAGTCAAATAACAATAACGCACGAAAACTGAGACCTAAACCGAAGTGGTGATTTCACCTTAAGCCTTCTGCTCCCAGCTCTCTCATTCTCTCTTTTCTCTCAGCAAGATTAATTAATTACTCCAGGCATGTGCTTCCATGGAGCTGCCTCCCACCTTGAACCTGAACTTTCCTTTCTCCCTCAATGAACTGTGTGGCGTAAGGCTCTGTTCTTACACTAATGTTTCTACTTGCTAGTCTCAAGGAGTGAATGCTAATGACAAGCCATCCATTATGAATAGATAACGTTGAATATAATAAGGATATGATAGGATTTTAAATATCTCATCTAATTTTTGTTATTGTCCGGATATAATATATAGATCAAATGAGTGTTGGATTTGCAGGATTAGAAGTAAAAATAAACCATGGAAATAGTGAAACTACTCTCGACTCATCAGGGCCGTCGCCACCTCGGATGTAGCGCCGCACAGGGTCGTACGCGGTGGACCAGAAAATTCTGCCGACCATATCGTTCCACCGCCGGCCCCAAAAGTCCTTCAGCGAGGTCGTGAGGTGGGACTTGTCAAACTGCAGCTTGAGGTCACCCCTGAGGTGGCGCGAACCGGATGGTCAGATGGTGAACAAGAGCTCCAATTCTAGGTACATGTAGACGCAATAGAGCGTGAGGATTGTTTATATATGCAATTTAGACCTTTAGTCATGGGCGTGAAAAATCCAGACCAAAATCAAAACCTCGATGGCCGGTCGAAGTGAATTTTGGGGAATTTTTTTAGAGACTTTCTTTGTCTTGGTGTGGTGGTGGGTGAGTCGTGAAAGTGAAAAGAGCATGAATAGGCCGAGGAAGAGGAAAGAGATGGATGGCGGGAAGAGAGGGCAATAGTGTAGGTATAGATGAAGGTTTTGCCTAGTTTCTATCCAGGTCTATATCACCTTTAGTTGGATACGAACTATATCCAATCCACCAAATTCAGTTTTAGTATTTTTTTGAAGGCAGTGATCCACGGACATAGTTTCACTTATAAAGCTATATAAAATAATATTAATTTGATAAATTTGATATTAAAAGATGAAGCGCTATTTCCAAATGTGGGTTTGCCATCCTCAGCATACTCGTGTGTTGCAATGTTCTTTCAGTGACAAGTTTCAGACTTTTCTCTCTCACCTTTTTAGTGATTGTTTAGAATCTACAAAAGCATGTAAGCTAAATCATGGGAGCATCTTCTTTTTACCTCGGTTGCGACAAAGAGTTATATTTATTCTCGAATGTAGAAGGCTGTATGATCCCAGCGCCCCATAACTTTGCATAGGCTTTCCTTTGAAAAAAACTACATCATGTGTACATTTATGTCATAATTCACAATGCCCCAACAAAACCCTCCAGCCAAAGCACTTCTCTTTTTCTCCTCCTCTTGTTTTAATTAAACATGGGAATTGCTTTGTGAAATCTAAATGTTATCTTGAATGCGATCTAGCTGATTTTTTTTTTCCCAAAAAAATTATATTTATTACAAAAAAGCATACAATAGAAGTACAATAACATAACGAATTGAAGTAAAAAAAGTCAAGTTACTCTAATACAAATCCAAATCTAGAAAACAGAGTGGATCGATAGAATATCGACAGGGTTAAGCATGCACTCATTCACAATAATGGATCTCTCAAGCAAGATAATCGGCGGTTAATCACTAGATCTCGTATATTCGTTAGTGATGAAGATATACTGGAAATTTTAGGCCATTGTCAATTGGTAGTGCACGTCTAAATTTGTCTTTCTCTACACCATCACTATAATGAAAGATAATCAAAACAAGTTAACAAACACAAATCTAATATTTGAAAGAGCAAATCTTCGTGATTCAATGAGATTGAAGTTTCTGCGAAAACCATTGGAGCTGGAGGTATATGATTTGTACACGGAATAGAGCACATGGGTGTCATATACCGAAAAATATATTTTATTAAATCCTCAAGTCTAGATAGAGAAAGAGTAAGAAATAAGAAAATAAAAAACATAACAATAAGGGAGGAAGGGAAGGGCGAGACCCTGAGAAACAGGTCATATTAGCTTTTCTACAACTTGGAGGGTCATATCTTGGTTTCACCCGATGACATTAGAAATCGCGGTACCTCTCTTCTTGAATTAATGTAAGAAGCAACAAGTTCCCAAAGATCACCGCTCGTAGCGGCAATTCTGACTTTGCGCTCTCACCCTTATCCGGGAGGGGAGGAGTTCAAATTCCAGCATTGTCATTAGAGATTCTTAAGTGTGGCGCCCGGTGATGGATCTTGGGCTAGCGTCGCCCCTTTTTCGCCTAAGCTGCCGGCTGTACGAAGGTTTTAGAATTATCCAAAAAAAAAAAAAAAATTTCCCAAAGAATGACTTCCTCTTCCGGAAAAAACAGGAAAAAGATTCGTAGCAAAATAACACTGATCCCTCCTCTCGTACCTTCCCAAAACGATAGGCATTCAATTGGAGCAACAGAGCAAAATTATCATTTTGGGGGGGGGCAATCTTACAGATTCCTAGACAAATGGCTACATAAAGAGGGGACAGACAATTATTTCTTTATTTTTCTTTTTTGGGCCCTGTCTTGCCAGAGTGGGTCCCATTGCTTTCATGAGTTTCGTTTTAGGGGGGAGGGCGCGATGACGAAAGTGATTACGTTTTCGTGGAATAGTCTGGAATAGTCTGGAATTATCAACAACAGCAACCTCACAGACGACTTGTCGTCTCAGGTTATGTCGTTTTAGACGCGAAGAGAATAAAAAAAAATCTTTAAAGGATATGCCGTGTCTCGAACGTTAATGCTTTTGGAAAAATCCCGTCTCGCCCCCACCAAAAAAATTATAAGCAATTGCCTTGAGAGCAGAGTTGTAATGACTGATATTATTTAAATTATCTATTAAGCGGTGTAGCAAAGTTTGACTGATTTCTTGATATCACCTCATCCGACTCACCATTTTAAGTTCACATATAAAACCATAGCCAATCATTTAAAAAATTTAAATAGTTTTTTCTTTAACAGAAAAAAATTTAAATAGTTAAAAAAAAGCGTTATATTAAAAAAGATCTAAATTTATGATAAAAATTTAAATAGTTAGAAAACAACGTTATATTCAAAAAGATCTAAATCTAAGATGTCGTATGAAATTTTATGAAATCAATGAAACTCTGAAAATATGCAGTATCATTCATTTATAAAATTAGTACAATATATCAAACGAAAATTAAAAAAGAAAACTGATATCCTATGTATCAATATTTAATTTTCCGAGCGAACTAGTCGTTTGAATTAATAACTATATGTTGAAGAAATTAATAATGCTAGATGTACTAAAACTCTTTACTAATAACCACCGCCTTGGTGGTCGCCATGGTTTGGGCTCTCTCCCCCTCACGAAAGGAATGAATTCGAATCCCCTCACGGTCGCTTAGGGTCTTAAGTGGGACACCGAGGGTGGTGGGTCATCTCGCTTACGTGTCCCCTTAGATTTACTCGCTGGCTGCCGGCTGTACGGGGTCTCCCGCTTACGTGTCCC
The DNA here is from genome assembly GCA_014182575.1 of Eucalyptus decipiens. NCBI lineage: Eukaryota > Viridiplantae > Streptophyta > Magnoliopsida > Myrtales > Myrtaceae > Eucalyptus > Eucalyptus decipiens. The sequence goes on along the minus strand of CM024614.1, from coordinate 15,914,703 downwards.
CACAGATTTACTCGTCGGTTGCCGGCTGTAAGGGGCTGTACGTGGTCTTTTGCCCCTTAAATTTACATGCCAGCTGCCGGCTATATGGGGTCTCTCGCTTATGTGTCCCCCTAGATTTATTCGCTTGCCGGCTGTACGGGGTTCCTAGATCACCAAAAAAAAAAAAAAAACTCTTTACTAATATATGTATTTGTTGTTGAATTTTGACTTTACTTGCCGACTGCAGGCTGTACGAGATTCCTGGATCACAAAAAAAAAAAAAATCTTTACTAATATATGTATTTGTTATTGAATTTTGACTTTACTCGTCGGCTGTCGGCTGTACTGGTTCTTGGATCACCCAAAAAAAAAAAAAAAAAAAACTCTTTACTAATATATGTATTTGTTGTTGAATTTTGACCTAGTAAAAAGGATGTAAGTAATGCATAATAGGCGAAACTAGTTGAAATTATTGTTAACGATGACCAACTTCTCATTTTTTTTAAAGCAAATCTAATTGGATTCGAGCCCATAAATACCCACTCTCTCACCCAGCCTCACACAGCCCTTTCTTGCTGAGCTTGGCGCGCTGTCTGCATTATCCTTGAGGCGGTTGGAATTCGCGATATCTCTACTGCTTTCTCGAGAGATCGTGTGGTGGTGAGGCGGGAAGCGATGGCGGACGAGGTGATCCTGCTGGACTTCTGGCCGAGCATGTTCGGCATGCGGTGCAGGATCGCGCTGGCGGAGAAAGGGGTCAAGTACGAGTACAAGGAGGAGGACCTGAGGAACAAGAGCGACCTCCTCCTCCGCATGAACCCGGTCCACAAGAAGATCCCCGTCCTCGTCCACAACGGCAAGTCCGTCTGCGAGTCCCTCATCATCCTCCAGTACATCGAGGAGACCTGGGCCGACAGGTGCCCCCTCTTGCCTTCCGACCCCTACCAGAGGGCTCAGGCCAGGTTCTGGGCCGATTATGTCGATAAGAAGGTACAAGTTTCCCCCTTCTCAAAAATCTCGCGCTCTAGGTTCTGTGGTAGTCGTGGTAGCTGAATCCGTAGCCGCTCGCAGTAGTAGTTGTACCTATACCTTTCGGGCCTTTACTACGTCGGACTAGCAGGGTCGTTTCGGACGGTGGGTGACGGTGGGGATAGAACCCGCTTGCTGTGTGATTGTGGGGTGTGAATGATTTCGCCTCTATACCCTCGAGCTTGTTAGTAATGCCGAGTGCCGTTGTCTCCATGGTAACTCTAAAAGTCGGTAGCGCCGCCTGCTTGGTTACCCATCTCTGCCTTAATCGGTTGGACAAGAAGATGGAAGGGGGCTTCTCAGCTTATCTGATCAGATCTTTTTTTACATGTATGTGTCTCGCCGTCTGCTGGGTACGGACGTGATTTATTCAATTGATTTACTTGTCACGTGAAGTGAGTTTCAGGAAGAACTTCTCAAAAGCAAAATTTAATGTTATATTCGGGGGAAGGAGTGCACGAAAATTGGTTGGCACTATTCTGTTTATGATGAGTTCTGCGGACATTGAAATTAAACATCGTGTGATTCTAATGGATTTGTAAAAATACTTGCAGTTCTATGACCTGGGTAGGAAGGTGTGGACCACAAAAGGAGAGGAACAGGAGGTGGCCAAGAAGGAGCTGATTGAAAGCATGAAAGTATTGGAAGGCGAGCTCGGTGACAAGCCCTTCTTTGGGGGTGAGAAGTTAGGATTCGTGGATGTTGCATTCGTCCCCTTCTCCACCTGGTTCTATGCGTACGAGATGTGCGGAAACTTCAGCATTGAGGCAGAGTGCCCCAAATTGATAGCATGGACCAAGAGGTGCCTGGAGATAGAGAACGTGTCCAAGTCTCTCGTCGACCCTCATAAGGTGTATGACTTCATCTTGCAGCTCAAGAAAGCCCTCGGGATTGAGTAGAGATCTGGATGAGTCGTTGTGGGTACTTCTTATCATTATCGCCAGTCTTAATGTAATAGTTACTGCTCTGGGCTTTCTCTTGTTGTTGAATTTCTGGTACTGGGAAGGAGACACTTCATTGTGTTTTCTTTCGAAACTTATGTTGGTGATCATGATGAGCAACAGAGAGTTGCTCGTGCTGTGAGGTAGTGTTTGGTTTGCAAAAATAAAAAAGTCGCTGCTTGGATTATGAGTAAGCTCGAAGCTTTTCCTTTATGATCTAGTCTTTTTTCTTTCAGTAGTAGTTAAGATGTGTGAGTACTGAGTGGACTTGTCAAAGCTGAAAAGATATGCAAATGTGATGCCTAATTTGTACCTACACCAGTGGCGAAAATGTGTTGGAGTGAATCCTTATGTTTCCGGGAGTAATTATATTCATCGGGACTACTCGATTCTTGCTCTACCATTGGCCCTTATTGGCCCCTCTGTGAGGGCAGGCGTTTAGCATTGTTGTTGTATTTCCCACTGGAGAAGAAAACAAGGGCCAAGGATGGACAACGTGATTGGTTTCGTTATGTTATGCCTCAACAACTTCGTCCACAACAAACGGTGAGCTGTATTACATTCTTTATTTGGAAAAGTCAGGACACATCAAAGTTGATACACAAACCAACATCCACTACAGGTCTGATTGTGAATAGGTTAAATTGTAATTGATTTTATTCTTTTATTCTTGGAAATAAATTTGGAACTGAAATCCGTTTGATAAATTTTTTGTTCTTGGAAATAAATTTGGAATAAAATCAAGAAGTTAGCAAAAGTTGCTTCTTTATTCTCATGAACAATTTCAGAATCAAGTCCAACCTATTTTTTTGTCTGTTCTCATTTTCTCTTCTTCTTCCTTCCAGTCGGTTGCCGGCCTTGGCACCATCACTGCTATTGCCAATTGCCGATGAGATCATTGGAGGCTCGCCTCGCTACTGCAAGCCTTAGCCTCGTTGACAGCCAGGCGAGCCGTGCTCAACTTGGCAAGGCTTGACCTCATCCAGGCGGCACGAGGTTAGCCTTGTCCTAACTTGGTGAGGCTAAGCCTCATGTAGTCACTAGGCTAGGTTGAGGCAGAGGCTTGTGGTGGCCAAGGTTAGCCTTGTCCTAACTTGGTGAGGCTAAGCCTCATGTAGTCACTAGGCTAGGTTGAGGCAGAGGCTTGTGGTGGCCAAGCGAGGCTTTGACGAGCTTGTCGAATCTTGCCTAGCCGGTCGCTGGCCACTCTTGTGGTTAGCGACCTGTTACAAAGAAGAAGAAAGAAGAAAAAAGAACAAGAGAAAAAAAAAAAAAAAAGAAAAAGAAAAAAAAAAAGAAAAAATATAATAAAAGGATTAAAAAATTAAAGAAACAAAAAAATTAAGAGTTCTGCAATATGTATTTTTATTTTGGAAATAAAAATTTTGGGTAGTTATCAAACGCTTTTAAATGTTAAGAAAATAATTCCCAAAAATAGAATAAAAAAGAATAATTTCAGAGTGAAAATTATTCTCGAGAACAAAATAGTTACCAAACACATCCTAAATGACTTATGTTGGTCCCTTTGCTTCTCATTGTCCCGAACCCATTCTCGAGCTCCAACATGAATCTGTGAAGTTTTTCGCAGTTGGCCAGAGACTTTGAAACACCGTCTTTCTGGGAATACCTCTTGTCCCATGCAATGAGCTTGGGGCATTGTGTCTCGATGCTGAAACCGCCGCACTTCTCATAGCCATAGAACCAGCTATATAAGGGAATGAGAGAAATGTCGACAAGCCATAATGTTTCCCCTCTGAAGAAGGGGATGTCGAAGAGGGGCTCGTTGCCGAGCTTTCGTTCCAACACCTCGAGGCAATCCGTGAGCTCCCTCTTGGCCGCCTCTAGTTCTCCTCCTTTGGTCAAAATGATTCATCTCCCAATCTCCGTGGATTCGGACTTGGATCTGACTTTGTTGCCCTTCATTTATCTGTCTCATTTATTTGTGCTCGATGCTTCTTGGTACTCATATGAGTTGGCAAGACGGAGGTGACTGATTTTCGTGGACTCCAGCGAAATGACAAAGTCAAGAAACACGAGTTCTCTGGTCGTTTTCGGACGGTGATCTTAAGGCCATTATCGACCACAACCTCACCAGCACAGCCATAAAATTCGGCCCGCAGCCTAAGTAAAATCCAGTGCTGTTAAAGTTAGGTCGTTTCCACCCTCTTGCTCTTTACTGACTCATTTGGTGACCGTTCCAAGAGTCGAACTTTGATAGAGCTCGATCACGAATCGAGCGGGAAGTGAGAGGCAGAGGGCACCTGCGAGAGTTCAGCCACGAATTAAGTAGGAAGTGAGAGTCCAGCAATGAATTGAGCTCCTTCATATGGAGCAATTGAGATTTCGTCATCGTTTCAATGGAGCAACCGAGAGAGATGGAGAACAACCGAGTTCCACGAAGAACCTTAACCCCCCAAAACGAGAGAAATGAAGAGCAACAGAGAGATGAAGAGCACAACACCATTTCGTTATAAACCAAGAAAAAAGACTTAGTTTCTCTTTCGCTAATTCATGTGAGGGCCATTTGCATTTCATTGTCCACGTCAAGCTGCCACGTCGAAGTTTTAGAGGGCATCTTGATGAAAATGTAACAGAAAATGTGTTATATGAACAAAAGTTTAAGATTTTTCGTGATACAATAAAGATCAGGATAAATGTGTCACAATATACATAATTTGAAATTTTTGGTGATTTTTTCCTTATTAAGAAATCTCATCTTGGATTTCTTAAAAAATGGACATTCATTCATGATTATTGATTGCTAACTTTCTATGAAGTCAGATATCCTTCCTTTTGTAAATCAATCTAATCATACTCAATCCGATAAATCAACCCACGCCCTTACCCAGCCATTTCTCGCTAAGCACTGTACCCATTGCATTAACCGAGGCGCTTGTGAATCGTAATTGCTCTGCTTCTCGAGATCGTTGGTGAACTAGAAGCCATGGCTGAGGAGGTGATCCTCCAGGACTTCTGGTCGAGCATGTTCGGCATGAGGTGCAGGATCGCACTGGCTGAGAAAGGGGTCAAGTATGAGTACAAGGAAGAGGACCTGAGAAAAAAGAGTGACCTCCTTCTCCAGATGAACCCCATCCACAAGAAGATCCCTATCCTCGTCCACAACGGCAAGCCCGTCTGTGAATCCCTCGTCATCCTCCAGTACATCGACGAGACCTGGCCCGACAAGTGTTCCCTGTTGCCGTCGGACCCCTACCAGAGGGCTCAGGCCAGGTTCTGGGCTGATTATGTTGACAAGAAGGTTAATTTCCTATCTGAAATTTTACGCTCTAGGGTTTGTACCTGGTTTTCCACAAAGCTGAGGTTTTTATGGCTTTTCTTGGATGTACCACGATTATGGTGGCCTCCCAGGATAGGCTGATATTTCACAAACCTGACGTGACTACACACTCCGGCTGGCTAAGTTCTAGACCACTTGTAGTAGTTGTGTTTGTATTTATATTTAATAACCATGAAAAAATTGAAGATATGATAGAATTGAATCTATCATATATATCTAATTTATGCTCAAGACAGGATAAATGGAATATAAATGAATACAACTTGGATAAAATTATCTTAGGAAAACTAGGATAAAGGTCAATAGAATTTTTATATATAAAATATAAGTTATTTTCTAATTAAAAAATTTATTAAATTAATAAAATTAAAATAATATTTGAATATAATTAATATTTGAATTCTAATATAAGAAGGAATTTCAAAATAAAAAATAACAACAATTGCTTTTTTATTAATATATTCGAATTTCTTTCTATCTTATAATATATATTCACTATATAAATATATATTTAGTATTAAATTTATTGCATATTTTACGTATTTTAGTATTTTAGATACATCAGTATAATTTATCATCTGATAAAATTTTATTATAAAATGATAGAAGGGGAAAAAGAAATAATAAAATCAGAAAAAGGAAAATAAAACAAGGGAAAAAAAAGAAAAAAAAATGAAGTAGGCTAGAGTGTCATAAAATATTCTTATTATGTCCCTTTGTGCAATTTTTAGGTTTGGACCAAGGTATGAGATGTGTGGAACACAAGGGCCAAGGACGGACAAGGCGATCGGTTTCATAAAACTTTTATCACATAGATTTTGAGTTTTCAAAATATATTAACTGATGAATTAGTAGCCATCGTTCTTGTTCTTTTAGTACTTTTAGCGGTTCCAATGCCCATCATGTTCCTTCGATTATTTACAAGTGGTATTCAAGCCTTTATTTTTGCAACTTCAGCTGCGACTTATATTGGCGAATCCATGGAGAGTCATGATTGACTATTTTCAAAATGGTCGTTTTGTAGTTTAGACCAAGGTAATGTATGTGTAATTCAAGATAATTTACTTAGGCAAGATAAAAACAGACAAATAAGATATATATGATCTACGTGAATAGGAAAAAGGATTAGGATACTTCGATTTAGGGAGTTGTTCGAGTCTTGTTGAATCAGACTAGTTGGGTCGTTTCTGACACTGAGTGATAGTAAGAATCCAAATTTACTTGCTGTGTAATTGTGTGTGCGGATTAGTTCACATCCATGGTGACAGAATTGCCTATCTCGAGCTTGTTAGAAATGCTGATTGCCGCCATAGTCTTAATTCAGGATATTGCTTGGCACTGCTTGCTTGGTTACCCCTCTCTGCCTTATTGGTTTGGTTAAATCATGACATTTTCCGGGGAAGGGGTCTTTTGAGCTAATATGATCAGATCCTTTCTTGGTATATGGCTGTGGTTTATTCAGCTAAGTTCTTTGTGACGCAGACGTGAGTTTCGGGAAGGACTCTGCAAATAGAAGCAAAACGTACATTCTGGGAAAGAATGCTCAAAAATTGGTTGCCTATTCTATTTATTATGAGCTTTTCAGACATTAAAGATCGTGTGATTCTAATGGTGTCATAAAAAACTCGCAGTTCTCTGACCTGGGGAGGAAGATTTGCACCACAAAAGGAGAAGAACAGGAGGTGGCCAAGAAGGAACTGATTGACAGCCTGAAGCTATTGGAAGGCGAGCTCGGTGACAAACCCTTCTTTGGGGGAGAGAAGTTAGGATTCGTGGATATAGCGATCGTTCCCTTCTACACCTATTTTCTTGCGTATGAGACGTGCGGAAACTTCAGCATCGAGGTGGAGTGCCCCAATTTCATAGCGTGGACCAAGAGGTGCCTGGAGATAGAGAGCGTGTCCAAGTCTCTCGCCGACCCTCAGAAGGTGTACGGCTTCGTCTTGCATCTCAAGAAAGCCAATGGCATTGAGTAGAGATCTGGATGACTCATTGTGGGTACTTCTTATCTCCATCCCTAATCTTAACGTGATAGTTGCTGCTTAGGGCTTTCTCTTGTAGTTGAATTTCTGGTATTGGGAAGGGGACGCTTCATTGTGTCTTCTTTTGAAACTTATGTTGGTGATCATGATGAGCAACAGAGAGTTGCTCGTGCCGAGGTAGTGTTTGGTGTGCAATAATAAAAAAGTCGCTGCTTGGATTATGAGTAAGCTCGAAGCGTTTCTTTCATGATCGAGTCCTTTCAGTTTCAGTTGTAATTAAGATGTGTGTGAGTACTGAGTGGACTTGTCAAAGCTGAAAAGATATGGAAATGTGAAGCCTAATTTGTACCTACATCAGCGGAAAAAATGTGTTGGAGTGAATCCTTTTGTATCCGAAAGAAATTATATTTATCAATCTCAATTTTGTGGGGGTCCAATGGCTCTCTTTTAAATTTGATGGCGATTGCTCCTGGCGAAAAAAGTTCTTCAGGACTAGTCGATTCTTGCTCCACCATTGGCCTTTATTGGCCCCTTCACGAGGGCAGGCATTGAGCATTGTTGTCGTATTTCCCATTAGAGAAGAAAACAAGGGCCAAGGATGGACAAGGCGATCGGTTTCACTAGGCCATGTAAAGCATGTGTTATTTATTCCTCAACAGCTTTGTCCACAACAAACACTGAGTTATCTTTCATTCTTTACTTGGAAAATTTAGGACTCATCAAAGATTGAAACAAAAACCAACATCCACTATACCACCTAACTTGGTCCTTTTGCTTTTAATCAATCCTGAACCTCTTCTTGAGCTCCGACATGAATCCGCGCATTTTATCGAGGTCGGCCAGAGACTTTGAAACAGTCTTTCTGGGAACCCCTCTTGGCGCACCAATGAGCTTGGGGCAATGTGTCTCGATGCTGAAACCGCCGTACCTCTTGTAGCCTAAAACCAGCTATAGAAGGGGACAAGAGCGATATCGACAAGCCTTAATGTTTCCCCTCAGAAGAAGGGCTGTTCACCGAGCCTCCGTTCCAACACCTTGAGGCAATCTAGAGCTCCCTCTTGGCTGCCTCTTGTTCTTCTCCTTTGGGTCAAAATGACTCGTCTCCCAGTCTCTTCGATCTGCACATTACAATGAAATGAGTGAACCATATAAAGTTTTAATGAAAATGACCAAGTCATAAGAGGAGGAGATTTTTGACAAGCTTGAAAAGCTTATACTTCCATAAACAGGGTTATCTCCACGGACTCAGACTTGGACGCGACTTTGTTTTCCTTCTTTTATCTGTCTCATTTATTTGTGCTCGATGCTTATTGGTACGCTTAGGAGTTGCTAAGACGGAGGTGATTTGAATTTCGTGGACTCCAGGGAAATGACAAAGTCAAAACACGAGTTCTCTAGTCGTTTTCAGACGGTCATGTTAAGACCATTGTCAACCACAACCTCACCAACACAGCCATAAAATTCAGCCCGCAGCATAAGAAAAATCCAGTGCTATAAAAGTTTTGTCTGTCTGCTCTTTCATTAAAAATCTGGTACATAAAATGGCCACCACCTCGGATGATCAAACTCCTTACGAAATATCAAGGCTTTAGGTTATGATAACTGTCAGCAAAGTATAGTTCATAAATAAAGAGGGTGCACTGAAGTTACGCGCTGGAAAGTTGATAACCAAGCATCATTTGGTGCTTCTAATTAGCCGACGTAATCAGCCCAAAACTTGGCTTGGGCTCTATGATAGGGATCACATGGCAACAGAGAACCTCGGCTATGTATTGAACTACAATAAGGACCCGGATTTTCTTGGGAGCTGGGTTCATCTGCAAGAGCAGGGGGCTCTTGTTCTACAAATCTTATTTTGTATTCAGTTTGGGGCTTTACCATCCATTTTGTGGCAGTTGACTGAAATCTCAGTTATGTATTGAACCGCAATGAGACACTCACAGGCCAATTTGCTGTTGTGAATGAGGAATGGGATTTTCCTGCGAACGAGGCTCATCTGCAAGAGTAGAGGGCTCTTATTTTGCAAATCTTTCTTTCTGTATTCAGTTTGGGGTTTTATCATCCATTTTATGGTAATTGATGGAAATCTCGGTTATGTATTGAACCGCAATGAAAGACTCACAGACCAATATGTCGTTGTGAATAAGGATCGGGATTTTCTTGTGAACTAAGTTAATTTGCAAGAGCGGAGGGCTCTTGTTCTACAAATCTTTCTTTTTGTATTCAGTTTGGGATTTTACCATCCTTTTTGTGGTAGTTTACGGAAACCTTGGCTATATATTGAACCACAATGAGAGACTCACTTACCATTTTGCTGTTGTGAATGAGGATATCGATTTTCTTGTGAACTAGGTTCATCTGCAAGAGTGGAGGGATCTTGTTCTATAAATCTTTCTTTTTGTATTCAGATTGGGGTTTTATCACCTATTTTGCGGTAGTTGATGGGTGCTAAATGATAAGGTTATGATTTTTATTATTTGTTTAAATAGTTTAACTTTTGTGATTTTGCAAACATAGGGGCCTTTTTTTAAGATTAATTATGGAATATTTTGTCCTTCAATTGCCCAAATGAGTCCAACTAGCGTAATGTAAGATTTTTGGCTATAAATCCATCGTTACAAATTCAGCATAACCATAAGGTTAGCCCAGCTAGACTCATATATAATCTCTATCACTTTCAGGTATGAGTTTACAAATTCAGAGAATTGATAAAACCATTCACATAGGAAAGTCTGAACCAAACCCCATAAGCTTTTTCAAGTAGACAAACTCGTAATCCAATCGGTAAAATGAGAAAAAGAAATCAAAATCAAATAAAATGCTACCTCAATACAAATCGACTAAACTAAGCTTAATTGTTGACAAAACGACACTAACACATAAACAAAATGTATGGTCAAAGCTATTCAAAGCTATCCACTATGTGGAGTGAGACAAAATATTAAAAATTCACTCCAATCAACTTAAACTGTCATTTCTATTCATAGCTTAGCAACGCCAAAATCGTACCCTTCAATACAAAATTCACATAATTTTGAAGATTACTTCGATTAGATGAATAAAGGGCTTGAATCTTTACTAGCGTTGCAAACGAGATCACCCATGTGTGTACGCATGAATTTTTCCTGCTTTTCCTTTCTTTCTTTTTCCCTCCTCGTCGGCCACGCCCCTGTTGAACGAAGCCTCTCTTCTTTCTTCTTTCTCTTTGTCGTCACTTTATATTCTTTCTTTTTCTTAATCTTTAAGTAAGTGTACTTAACAAGCCAGTTTCAAAAGAGAGATCTACTCGTTAGCTAATCTGTATTGCCTTCCAGAGCAACGACGTCGACATGTCAAGCAAGAAATAGAGAGTACGTGGTCCCCCTTTATGGCAGGTCGGTGCCTTTGTCTCTTTTCTTAGCGACCGTTTGGTCCCCCGCCCCCGCCCCCCGCCCCAAGCCCCTCCTTCTTCCCTCTTCACTTTCTGGGTTTCCTTAGCAATAAGTAAGACATCTTTTTGCAAAAAGTGGGTGGTCTCCCACTTGCCATTGCTGGAAGATGGAGACGTGGAGACGTCTGTGTCCATGGACAATCCGTAGAAGGTATCGTATCAAGATATTCGCATCCGTATCCTAGATCTTTTTTGATCTCGTGGATTCTCGGTTCCGTTTTCTAATTCACATTGCTCATGTGCTATTTTCCATGTTTATTTGAGGTTGGTTGGTGCTCGATGCCAATGGCGAAGGCATCTTTTTGCGATGTCTGGAGTTCAAGTTCCTAAGAATGATTAGACTTATGTGTATGTCTAAGGAAATGCAAGTCATCATTTTAGCTCCTGAAAACCCTGCCCATTACTGCAATGCGTGCGGCTTGCTCAGCTTATTGAAAGTTATCCAACACATAAGCTTCATAAAACATGTTGGCACTCCAAATTTACACGAAGTGGAGAGAGAATCAAATGAACGTTTCCCTCATTGGGAGTAGGTATGGTAAAAGAACTCCAAAAAGGAACAGAACTGACCGGCGAGGCATTAATAGCATGTGCCACCAACTGACAACAAAAATAGTACGGAAAGAACGCTCTCCACATGCTCCCTCCATTGTAAGATACCAGTGTCCACTATATATTCTAAGGGAAATGCCCGCAACTTCTTCATCTCATTCGGCGTTCTGGTGTTCATTTAGTTTCACTGGATTCCGAGGCCTCCGAGTTTATAATCATATATGCTCTCAGAGTTTGTCTTCAACTTGTTCATACACCCAGTTTTAACTTTGCGTTACTGGGGACTGTCTTTTAAATGGTAAATGAGAGACTCACTTACCATTTTGCTGTTGTGAATGAGGATATCGATTTTCTTGTGAACTAGGTTCATCTGCAAGAGTGGAGGGATCTTGTTCTATAAATCTTTCTTTTTGTATTCAGATTGGGGTTTTATCACCTATTTTGCGGTAGTTGATGGGTGCTAAATGATAAGGTTATGATTTTTATTATTTGTTTAAATAGTTTAACTTTTGTGATTTTGCAAACATAGGGGCCTTTTTTTTAAGATTAATTATGGAATATTTTGTCCTTCAATTGCCCAAATGAGTCCAACTAGCGTAATGTAAGATTTTTGGCTATAAATCCATCGTTACAAATTCAGCATAACCATAAGGTTAGCCCAGCTAGACTCATATATAATCTCTATCACTTTCAGGTATGAGTTTACAAATTCAGAGAATTGATAAAACCATTCACATAGGAAAGTCTGAACCAAACCCCATAAGCTTTTTCAAGTAGACAAACTCGTAATCCAATCGGTAAAATGAGAAAAAGAAATCAAAATCAAATAAAATGCTACCTCAATACAAATCGACTAAACTAAGCTTAATTGTTGACAAAACGACACTAACACATAAACAAAATGTATGGTCAAAGCTATTCAAAGCTATCCACTATGTGGAGTGAGACAAAATATTAAAAATTCACTCCAATCAACTTAAACTGTCATTTCTATTCATAGCTTAGCAACGCCAAAATCGTACCCTTCAATACAAAATTCACATAATTTTGAAGATTACTTCGATTAGATGAATAAAGGGCTTGAATCTTTACTAGCGTTGCAAACGAGATCACCCATGTGTGTACGCATGAATTTTTCCTGCTTTTCCTTTCTTTCTTTTTCCCTCCTCGTCGGCCACGCCCCTGTTGAACGAAGCCTCTCTTCTTTCTTCTTTCTCTTTGTCGTCACTTTATATTCTTTCTTTTTCTTAATCTTTAAGTAAGTGTACTTAACAAGCCAGTTTCAAAAGAGAGATCTACTCGTTAGCTAATCTGTATTGCCTTCCAGAGCAACGACGTCGACATGTCAAGCAAGAAATAGAGAGTACGTGGTCCCCCTTTATGGCAGGTCGGTGCCTTTGTCTCTTTTCTTAGCGACCGTTTGGTCCCCCCGCCCCCGCCCCCCGCCCCAAGCCCCTCCTTCTTCCCTCTTCACTTTCTGGGTTTCCTTAGCAATAAGTAAGACATCTTTTTGCAAAAGTGGGTGGTCTCCCACTTGCCATTGCTGGAAGATGGAGACGTGGAGACGTCTGTGTCCATGGACAATCCGTAGAAGGTATCGTATCAAGATATTCGCATCCGTATCCTAGATCTTTTTTGATCTCGTGGATTCTCGGTTCCGTTTTCTAATTCACATTGCTCATGTGCTATTTTCCATGTTTATTTGAGGTTGGTTGGTGCTCGATGCCAATGGCGAAGGCATCTTTTTGCGATGTCTGGAGTTCAAGTTCCTAAGAATGATTAGACTTATGTGTATGTCTAAGGAAATGCAAGTCATCATTTTAGCTCCTGAAAACCCTGCCCATTACTGCAATGCGTGCGGCTTGCTCAGCTTATTGAAAGTTATCCAACACATAAGCTTCATAAAACATGTTGGCACTCCAAATTTACACGAAGTGGAGAGAGAATCAAATGAACGTTTCCCTCATTGGGAGTAGGTATGGTAAAAGAACTCCAAAAAGGAACAGAACTGACCGGCGAGGCATTAATAGCATGTGCCACCAACTGACAACAAAAATAGTACGGAAAGAACGCTCTCCACATGCTCCCTCCATTGTAAGATACCAGTGTCCACTATATATTCTAAGGGAAATGCCCGCAACTTCTTCATCTCATTCGGCGTTCTGGTGTTCATTTAGTTTCACTGGATTCCGAGGCCTCCGAGTTTATAATCATATATGCTCTCAGAGTTTGTCTTCAACTTGTTCATACACCCAGTTTTAACTTTGCGTTACTGGGGACTGTCTTTTAGATGGCCAAGAAACAACGCACCAGGTTCATCACAGAGGTTGCCACCCCCCCCGAGATTCCTTCACTTGGCAAAGCGCCCATTGACGAGTGCTTTGGCGACGATCCTCGAAGAAGAAAGAGATTCTTCAAGTGTCAATGCAGATCCCTCGTCATCTTCATCATCATCATCGTCCAGACCTCCTCCAGTGTTCGCTTCGCTATAGATTTCCACATAGAGCACGCCCATGTGACATTCGTTTCTCTTCCGTTATCGATATATGTTTTTTAATGATGCTGTGGGCGTCTGTGCACGCACTCTCGAGAGAGAAACATTGGGCCATGGGGTATTTTTAGCCAAGCCATGGGAAGGCAGCTTAATAAGTTGAGTGAATCTAATTTGTCGAGTGAACGCTTTAACGTTTGCTAAATAAATTTATTAACTTTTGGCAGATTTGTTATTGGAAACAGAGGATATATTCCCTAGCGTGACTGAAAGAGATCAACGGAATTGATGAAATGCTGTGTATAGTTTATTAGCTGATCCAGAAACACTCGAATACAGAAAGGATAACATAGAAGTACAAAGGAGCTTAGCCTCGTCCAAAGGAGAGGGGTTATTATTGTACAATAGTCATAAGATGACCATAATCAGACTCAAGAGAGTTGTCTATTGCGCCTGAAGTTTTTTCCTGCGCTCCATGATGTAGTCACAGAGCTTGTGCTGGTCGGGCAACGACTTGGCCACGCTCTCCCTCTGCATGCACCGCTTGGCCCACGCCGCCAGCTTGGGGCACTCCTCCACGATGCTAGAGTCGGCCAATTTCCCCAAAGCATCTAACCAACTATAGAAGGGTATCAGCGACACATCCGCATACCCAAACCTCTCCCCGCCAAAGTAAGCCTCGTCCCCAAGCTCTCCCTCCAACACCTTCAAGCACTCGATGTACTCCTTCTACGCCGCCTCCTGGACCTCCCCCATTGGCAGGAACAATGTTCGCGCCACCTGATACATCTGCACCATCATTTCGTGTCTCGATGTTAAGCACAGATGATAACAGAACGTTCGAAGTCTAAGGGGTTGTTGTCTTACCTTCTTGTCCGCATAGTCGGCCCAGAACCTGACCCGGGCACGTTCGTAAGGATTCGAAGGCAGGAGAGGAGACTCGCGACCCCAGGTCTCGTCGATGTACTGGACGATGAGGAGGGACTCGCAAACGGGCTTGCCATTGTGGATGAGGACGGGGATCTTCTTGTGGACTGGGTTCATCTTCAAGAGCAGGGGGCTCTTGTTGCTCAGGTCCTCCTCCCTCAAGTCGAACTCCACGCCCTTCTCACGCAGGGCAATCCTGGCCCTCATCCCGAACGGGCTCGGCCAGAAGTCCAACAAAATCAATTCCTCCGCCATTGAATTTGTAGCTACAAGCTGAAGCTTTTGCTAATTTGAACTGAAATGAAGAATGCTGTCCGCGGTGAAATCAGGCTAACTCGGGTGCCACTTATGTAGAGGGAAAGAGGATTTTGACGGGATTTTGACGATGTGACTTTTATTTTGTCGCAGGGTGGGTGGAGAGGCTGCTCGATATGGTCATTGCTTGCGTCACTCTCAGATCTCAAGTCTCCATGCCCGAGCCGATGAGGTCATGGCATAGGTGTCGCACGAACGAGGGATATAATTATTATTACTATCAGCTTGAGTGGCAGTCGCTTCCCTCTTTCTAGTACCTTCCAGTTCCTCACCGACTCCTTCATTTTCCATTTCTCGATTATTTATGTACTTGGATTCATCAAAACCGCTTTTATTATTTATAAAATTAAATGAACGAAAAACATTTTCATTACATATAAAATATTTAGATATAAAAATTTGTCGATAGAGAAATATATTTTTGATTTCATTTTAAGAAAATATTTTTCAAAATATGTTTTTTTCCACGACACAAATAGAGTTATAGGTATAATAAGCTCATCATTGATATAGAGTCAAGCTTTTATCTATAAACATATTGCAATTTTATGCTGCAAAAAGTACCTTGAAGAAACTAAGCAAAGCAAGAAGAGGACAAGAAGGGACCAGATCTTACTCAAGATCAAGATTAGGAAGCAGGTTACATCTTGGAGACAGCTATTTTGACTTTGCTGCCTTCTTAAAGTTTATTTAATATTATTTCTTCATGTTGAAAAGGATGAACTTCACAACTTACTATATGTCAATCGACTTTGCTTTGAATTTCATCGGAGGGTTAAAGATGACTTCAACCGATGAATTAAGACGTAGAAGCTGTCGAGAATGAATGAAACTTATCTAGTTAAGTTTTCGATTGATTGAACAAGTCTTGAGTTAAAAATGATGCAATTTGCAATCTACAAATGGAACCATAAATGATTTGTTTTTCAACCTTGCGATATTTTCAATTTATGTTAAAAACTCTAACTTCCTTTATCCAAATGAGACGAAAAGTAGCTCCATGGTAGTGCTTCCCTTTGTATACAAAGATGGAAAGCCAAATGTTGCCCATGCATCCAAGATAACAAACCCCTTATTAAAGATTACCCACTCCAATCAATCTCTTTGAGGATAGATCTTGTATGACATGTTGAGAAGAGAAGAATGTTATTGAGCATTGCAAATCTAAACTCAATTTTCTAACAGAAATAAGATTGTATTGAAAGTTTGGAACATATAGCATATCATGCAAAATAATTAGGGCTTAAATGAACATTGCCTCTCTCAATAGCATGAATCGCTTTTCCATCAGGAGTTCATATTAGGGGTGAGCATGGTATGGGTGGGTGGTTCCAACCGTAGAATAAAAAACTATCCACTAAGGACCGGTTCCAAAAAATTAGAATTGGAAATCACTCGTTGGTTCCTTGGATCCACTTGGGAATCGGACTGTCGGTCCGATTTAGTTCCCCAGTGGGTCCATGAAACCAGTCCCTAAAACTTACAAAATTGCATTGATCAATTAATATTAGGTTGAACCTAATTTTTGTTTTAGAGCACCAAAACTTGTTTGGCATTATATTTAGGTTGAATTGTAAGCCATTGATTTTAATTAAGGATTGAAAATTATAGGGCGAAATGAATGGACAATACTCATTAGATAGAAGCTAAATTTCTTTGAAGGATATGTTATAGTCCTCTTGGGATTTCTCGACATTGGGAACATGCCGAGAATTAAACTCTACGTTAAAAATCTTAACTTCCACATAAGTTAAAACATTAATTGTTCTAATAATTTTTTTAGCATCAATCTAATTTAATCATGGGGATGGCTAATGAGAGATTTAATTATGCTCTTGAAATGAGTTGTTGGCTCTTAATTTCATATCATGATGGTAAAGCAACATTTATGGCAATCTCCAATTGGTCTTTTCCTTCCTCTTCATTTGTTTATTTTGTTTTGGTTGAGAAAGTAAGTAAATGGATTATTAGAATAGAAAAAAAAATGTAAGGAGTTAATCCTATCATACACCCAAAAGACAAAATTAGTCAATAATGTCTTATAACTACAAATATACATAAATGTGTATGTGTGTGTGTGTGTGTGTGTGTGTGTGTGTGTGTGTGTGTGAGGTTGACGGCTACAAAATAATTAAGTCATGTTCGAGTGAGCGAATGAGTGGTTCCACACCTAGAACTGGGAACCAAATTGGTACTCACCATTTCCACTAAATTGCAACTGAGAACCAAATCGTCTCCCTTACGAACTACCGTTTCCGATTCTGGTCCGTTCTATTTCCGAGCAGTCCGAGTGGTAAAATTCTTTTGTTCATCCCCAATTCATATAGGAAATCTGCCTGTGTTGTTTCTCAGTTGATTTAGAAGAAAAAACCGTCTTATCATATGTTTAGAGGTGCCACTATCGATAATCTAATTTGTGGAGACATCATTAGCCCAATTGACCTTACTTGTGAGTCGATCATTCAAAGTAGGCAGTTTCCTTGTTGTGAGCAGAATGACCAAATGCTACTATTAATCATTGCTAATTGTTGATGTTGTCTCACTCCCCTTTAGACCTCCTTGATTGGTATTTGCAATAGTGTGAGAACCGTCATTGCTATCCTCTATGGAATGCATAGCTACTGTGGAAAGATTCCTTTCCACCTCGCCTTGGCTCCCAATTTGGAGGATATCCAACTAACTCCCAGCAATGACTCTTCTCATGCCCAATCTTCCCACAGTGGTCACATTTAGATTTCCCAAATGGCATTTTCCTTGGGGCTGTTCTTCCAATAGAGAAAGCAGCATCCTCGATCTTCTCTATCCTCCCTCGAATAATTGATCGTTGGCACCCCTCTTATGTGATCATAGAATAAACCTCACTGAGGAACAAGAGTGGCTTGAGGTTTGAGAATTTGAGAATGAACATTCCCATTGGTCTTTGGTACTGAGGCCCATGAGAAACTAGTGGATCTACTCCACCTTCTTCTTCTTCTTCTTCTTCTTCTTCTTCTCATATCTCGCGGGTGCAACACACGTAACATTATGGGACATCATCATAATCATCGAATTTATCCCATAAGACTTTCAATTTGGTGTAGTGTTCCACCACCGAGAGTCCTCCATGGTGTAGGAGCTCGATCTTGGTTTTGATCTTGTGGATGTGAGGTCTGTTACCTTAAGCGAATCTCTCCTTCAACTTGGCCCATAGTAATTTTACTTCTTCTACATATGCCACGCTTCCTTGTAAACTCTCGTCAAGGGAATTGAAGATCCATGAAACTATCATGGAATTACAAACGTCCTAGACATTAAATTCGGGTGCCTTTGGATCTAGCTTCTCTAGCAATCTGTCAACAAACCCAGGTTTATTATTCACTTGTAATGCATGTCTCCTCACCTTCGATCATGTTGCATAGTTATCTCGAATAAGCATGCATAAAACAAATACACCTCCATGTTGCTCAGCTTATTAAAAGTTATCCAACACATAAGCTTCATAAAACATGTTGGCACTCCTAATTTACACAAAGTGGAGAGAGAATCAAATGCATGTTTCGCTCATTAGGAGTAGGTATGGTAAAAGAACTTGTAAAAGACAAAATTGACTGGGGAGACATTAATAATAGGGGTGAGTGGTTTCAAGTTTTGTACATGTTCCACTTGGAATCCGGAGCCTATTCATTGAAACAGATTTTTCATTGTCTTGAAACTTGAAACCCACCCTGCATATTTTAGAGTCTAGAACCTACCATGTTACGGGTTTTAGGGTTTATCCATGTTCCACTTATATTAGTAATTGAACGATTGTAGTGAATTAAAACCTTTAATGATTACTACTTGATGCACAATTCATTGATCATAAAGGTATATAGATAATATGAATATTAATAAAGTAAAAATCTTAGTTATAAAAATGGAAGCTCAAACTATATTGCAAAATTGCGTGAAGACATGAATCAAGAAAAACCTTAAAACTTGTTTCAGGTTTTATGTTACAAACTTATAGGTTCCAAGTTTTAGGTTCTTCCAACTAAGAATTTGGAATATACCCATCGAAACAAGTTCCTTATTTTTTGGAATTTAAAATCTACTCTGTGTGCTTTAAAACTCACAACTTCCAGGCTCTCACCAGTCCGGTTATTGGGTTTCAAATTCTATCCTATAACCATGTTCACTCCTAATTAATTGAAAGTGATATCAATTGAGAACTAAATTAGTACGGAAAGAATGCACTCCACCAGCTCCCTCCATTGTAAGATCCTAGTGTCCATTATATATTCTGAGGCAAATGCCTGCAACTTCTTCATCTTATTCGGCGTTCTGGTGTTTCTCAAGTTTCACTGGATTCCGAGGCGTGAGTTTATAATCATATATGCTCGCAGAGTTTGTCGTCAACTTGTTTTTTTTTTTTTTTTTTTGGTAAGGAGTTTGTCGTCAACTTGTTCATACACCCAGTTTCAGCTTCGCGTAATTGGGGACTGATTTGTAGATGGCCAAGACACAACGCACCGGGTTCATCACAGAGGTTGTACCCCCGAGATTCCTTCACTTAGCAAAGCACCCATTGACGAGTGCTTTAGCGACGATCCTTAAAGAAGAAAGAGATTCTTCAAGTTTCAACGCAGATCTCTCATCATCTTCATCATCATCATCCAGACCTCCTCCAGTGTTCGCTTTGCTTTAGATTTCCACATAGAGCACGCCCATGGGATGGAGTCCAATTGACGTTTGTTTGTCTTCTATTATCGATGTATTTTTATTATTTATTTCTACTGTGAGTATCGGTGCAAGCACTGTCGAGAGAGAGATAAGAGGCCGTGGCATATTTTTAGCCAAGCCATGGGCAGACGGCTTAAAAAGTTAAGTGCATCTAATTTGTCGAGTGAATGCTTCAACATGTGCTAAATAACTTTTGGAGGATTTGTTATTAGAAACAGAGGAGATATTCCCTAACGTGACAAAAAGAGATCAAAGGAATTGATGAAATGCTGGGTATAGTCCATAAGCTGATCCAGAAACACTCGAATACAAAAAAGAAAGCAATAGAGGTACAAAAGGGCTCAGCCTCGTGAAAGGAGAGGGGTTATTGAACAATAGAGTCATAAGATGATCATAATCAGACTCGAGTTGTTTATTGCGCCAGAAGCTTCTTAATGCGCGCCAAGAGGAAGTCATAAAGCTTGTGCTGGTCGGGCAATGACTTGGCCACGCTCTCCCTCTGCATGCACCGCTTGGCCCACGCCACCAGCTTGGGGCACTCCTCCACGATGCTGAAGTTGGCCATCGTCTCCAACCCATAGAACCAGCTATAGAAGGGTATCAGCGACACATCCACGTACCCAAACCTCTCACCGCCAAAGTAAGCCTTGTCCCCGAGTTCTCCCTCCAACACCTTCAAGCACTCGATGTACTCCTTCTTCGCCGCCTCCTGGGCCTCCCCCCTCGACTGCAACACCGTTCGCCCCACCGGATAAATCTGCACCGTCATTTCGTGTCTCGATGTTGAGGGCAATTAATAAGGAATTGTTAAAAAAACTCGGACGTTGTTGTCTTACCTTCTTGTCCACGTAGTCAGCCCAGAACCTGGCCCGGGCACGCTCGTAAGGATGCGAAGGCAAGAGAGGAGACTCGCGTGTTAAAGAACAAAGATCAAAACCACAGTCTATAAATACTGATGGAAATAAAGAAACAGGGCAAAACAAGCTGAAGCAGAAACAGAGCAAAATAAGCTGAAGCAGAAACAGAGCAGAGCTCGAAATAAGAAAAAAACTGAGTTGGCAATCTATGAAGAAGTCAAAGAAGAGAAACAAAGGCTGAGCTGGTGATCTGTGGAGAAGCTGAGTTGGCAATCCAGAAACACAAGTTGATTAAGCTGCACCAGGAGCCGTACATGTGTCAATATAACAAGTAGTTAGTCTGTTGATTCAATCTTGTAACTAAATGTTGTTAAGTCAGTTTTGGAAGGAGGTTTAAACGAAGATATAAAAGCTTCGTCATTGTAGCAGAAGATAAGAAGAACAGATGATTCTCTCAATTCTCTCAAGTGCTTTCATTTTTCTTTGAAGTAGAACTACAGTTGATTGTATAGATTAAGAGAAGTAGAGAAGAGATCTTGATTGATGTATTGATCGTTCAGTTCTATCAATATACAGAGTTCTTTACCTCATATACATTTCATCTTTGGTATATGTATCTTCACATGGTATCAGAGCATCTTCCTGGTGGTTCTCGATCTTCTTTCTCCATTGCTGAAAGGTTGTATAAAGGCTACATGATCAAGGCAACATCAAGATCTTGTTGATCTCAGAAAATCGATATTCGAAGGTTTGATTTCAGAAAATTGATACTCAAAGGTTACCTACTTGTCCTGTCATATCTTCAAAGTGTCTCGATATACAGAATGACAACCAGGTTGCAGAAGTATCCATTTCCGATTCATGTGAATATAGCCAATTTTGTTACAATCAAGTTGACAGAAGAGAATTTTCTACTATGGCAAGCTCAATTTCACAGGTTTCTGAAGAGTCAAGATCTAATCGGTTTTATTAATGGTGAAACATCTCCTCCAGCTCAAATGATACAAGCCAAGATTGAGGGAAGGCAAACACAAGAAATGAACCCTGATCACCTAGATTGGATAAAGACTAATCAGTTAATCTCATCCTGGATAAGTGGAGCAGTATCTGAGAACATTTGAAGTCTGATAATTGGCTTAGAGACTTCATTCGAGGTATGGCAAACTCTTATAAATCGATTTACACAGAGGTCTGTAGCAAAGAAATTCGAATTAAGAGGAAAATTATAAGCTTGCAAGAAAAGAGATAGACCATTGAGTGAATATCTTCGAGAATTTAAATCCATTTGTGATCAATTAAATGCCATTGGAAAACCGGTTGATGATATAACCAGGATGTTTGGCGTTCTTGAAGGGTTAGGATCAGAATATGAAAGCTTTAGAACAACCATGTACTGTCTCAAACCTCAGCCAAAATATGATGAGGTTATTTCTCAACTTGAAAGATTTGAGACTAGATTACAAACATATTCTGTAAATCAATACAATACTAACCTAGCATACTATGGACAAAGAAAGACTGGAACGAGTCTGCAAAAGCCAAATTTCAGAAACCAAAGAGAAAATATCCGAGGTGGGTATAACTATGGCAGAGGACAAACTGCTAACAGAAGGAATAGTGGAAATGACTTTACTGGAGCAGGAAGGAATCATCAATATCAAATGAATAACCTAAATCTAACACAGCAAGATCAGGCTACTACGGCCAACTGGTCTAACTATGGACAGGGTTTTAGACCATATACAAATCCTTCTCAAAGGTATCAAGGTGTTAGATCATATCCACCACAAAGCTCAAATGGCAACAAGTATGTGCAGAACACAAAACCAGTAAATAATGGTCCTCTGGAATGTCAAATTTGCAAAAGACCAGGGCATACAGCTCTTCGATGTTGGTATCGTTTTGATAACTCATATCAAGTAGATGAAATACCAATTGCATTGGTAGCCATGCATATTGAAGAACCTTATGGTACAGAGTGGTACCCAGACACGGGAGCTACATCTCACATTACTGCAGAACCTGGTATGCTTCGTAACTATTTTGCATATAGTGGTACTGATACTGTTATGATAGGAGATGGATCCTGTTTGTCGATTTCAAATGTTGGTAATGGAATACTACATACAAAAACAAGCATATTACCACTAAATGATGTTCTAGTAGTCCCTGAAATCAAGAAGAATCTCATTTATGTATCGAAGTTAACAGATGACTATCCCTGTTCTCTTATTTTTGATAAACATGGGGTGTATATGAAGGACAATTACAACCATACAACAATGAAGCTAGGAAGGAAAATCAAGGGGCTGTATCAAGTGGATCCTAAAGTCACAGAAGTATTCTTCACTCAAGTTCAACAAGAAGTAGGAGAAGATGTCTGGCATCAAAGGCTTGCTCACACCAGTTTAAAAACAGTGAAGCTTCTACAAAGCCAACATCTAATTCAGTATAGTTCAAAAGCTCAAAACATGTGTAGCAGTTGTCAAATTGCTAAAAGTTCAGCTTTACCTTTTCCATCTTCAGACTATACATCTAATGCTCCCCTAGAAAAGATACATTGTGATGTTTGTGGACCCTCACCAGTTCAATCTGTTCAGAAATTTCGTTACTATGTCATTTTTGTGGATGATTTTTCTCGATATAGTTGGATATATCCAATGAGGCAGAAGTCAGAAGTTTATGATGTTTTTGTCATGTTTCAAAAGCTAGTGGAAAATCAACTTGATCACAAGATCAAAATATTTCAGAGTGATGGACGAGGTGAGTTTACTAGTATCAAACTTCAGAACCACTCCGCCATTGAATTTGTCACTACAAGCTGAAGCTTTTGGTAATTTGAACTGAATTGAAGAATGCTGTTCGCGGTGAAGTCAGGCTAACTCGGGTACCACTTATATAGAGGGAAAGAGGACTTTGACGATGTGACTTCTATATTCGTCACTGGCGGGGTGGGCGGACACTGGGACAGGCTGCTGAAAATATGGTCATTGCTTGCGTCACTCTCAGATCCAAGTCTAAGTCCCCACGCCCGAGACGATTGAGACGATTAGGTCATGGCTTAGGTGTCGCATGAACGAGAAATTAATTATTATTATTAGTTCTGCCGGAAGTTTCTTCCTTCTTTCTAGTGCCTCCCAGTTCCTCACCGACTTCTTCATTTTCCATTTCTCGATTATTTATGTACTTGGGCTCCATCAAAATGAATAATTTTATAAATATTTTCAAAAATTCATCACTTTTATCACTTATAAAATTGAATGAATGAAAAATATTTTCTTTCCACACAAAATATTTAGATATAAATTATTATCAAAAAAGATTTTTTATTGATTAATTATATTAAGAGATACAAGCAATTGGTTTTAGAAAAAATATTTTCAAAATATTTATTTTTCACGACATAAATGGAATCTTATATACAGTCAAGTAGTTATTGATTTAGAGCCGAGCTTTTATCTGTAGACACATTGCGGCTTTATGGCGTGAAAAATGATTAATAGAAGTTCTTAAAAAAAATTAATATTCTTTCTTCATGTTAAAAAGGATGAACTTCACGAATTAATATATGTCATCGGAGAGTTAAAGATTACCACAACCGATGAATTAAGACCTAGAAGCTATGGAGAATGAATGGAATTTATCGAGTTAAGTTTTCGATTGATGGAACAAGTCTTGAGTTAAAAATTGAATCTTCGAATAGAACTATAAGTGATTTGTTTTGCAACCTCGTAATATTTTCAATTTATGTCATAAACTCTTACTTCCTTTATCCAAATGAGACGAAAGGTGGCTCGATAGCAGTGCTTCCTTTTGTATAGAAAGATGGAAAGCCAAATGCATTTCCACGCATCCAAGATAATAAACCCCTTACTGAAGATTACCCACTCCAATTGATCTCTTCAAGGATAGTCGTGAATGAGATGTCGAGAAGAGAAGAATGTTATTGAGGAATGCAAATCTAAACTTAATTTCCTGCCAAAAATAAGATTGCAGTTAAAGTTATAGCACATCATGCAAAATAAAATTAGGGCTTTGTTGATACCTAAATTTTAGCAACCTAGTCATTCATTTACTCATAGAAAATTAGGGACTAAAATTTGACGGGAAAATTGTCCAAAAAGTTCTAAACCTATTGCATTTTTGCCAATTTAGTTCTAAACATTTTAATTTCACCAATTCAGTCTTAAACTTTTTCACTTCTTGCCGATTCAGTCCATTCGGCCAATCTTGGCTAGAAAATGCTGACGTGGACATCGGTGGTGCCACGTAGGACCATCGGCACTAACATGGAAAATTTTTAATAATATTTTAATATTTTTTTGAATTATTATTATTTTTCTTTTTTCCCTTTTTTCTTTTATTATTATTATTATTATTATTATTATTATTATTATTATTATTATTATTATTATTATTGTTTATTATTATTTTTTTTTGGCTTTCTTGACCTTTGCCGGTGGCCGGCCACCAGCCATAGGCGATGGCTGGCCACCGGCCATAGCCAGCCAATTGGCCTCGCCCGCCACAGGTGCAGCTTGGCAAGGGTCGCCTGGGCGAGGGCCAGCCTCGCCAAATCTGACGAGGGGAGCCCTCGCCGGGGCTCGCCCTCACCCCTGGCTGGGTGGGTGTCGGCTGCCCTCGCCCCTGGCTGAGCTTGGGCGGACTTGGAGCTGTTGGCCGAAGATGTAGGCTAGGTCCTCGCTGTAGAGGACAGAGATGAAGATGATGAATGACAGTAGGGTGAAGATGTAAGGCGAGAGGCGAGGCTTCCTCAGTGGAGAAGACGAAGACGACGGCGGCGGCGGTGGTGACTGCGCCAACGCCGGAGGGGAGAGAGGTGATTTCATCGAGGTGGGTGGCGTCGGCCGGCTAGGGGCGAGGGTCGGCCTCGCCAGATTTGGTTTGGGCAAGGTTGACGCTCGCCTGGGCGAGGGCTCCCCTCGCCATATCTAGTGAAGCCAGCCCTCGCTCAAGCCAAAGCGGCCTTGCCTGGTGTCGCCATCGCGCAGCCGACACTCGACGAGGCCACCCTAGCCTGGGTGAGGGTCAGCCTCGCCGAGGAGACCCTTGTGGGGCTGCACTTGGGCGAGGGATCCCCTTGCCGGGGCTCCCCCTCGCTCGGCTAGGCCTCGCCTATGGTGGGCAAGGCCAGCCGATTGGCTGTGGCTGGTGGCTGGCCATTGGAAAAGGCAAAGAAAAAAGCCAAAAAAAAAAAAAAAAAATGAAAGAAAAGAAAAGAAAAAGGGAAAAAATAGAAAAAATAATAAAAATAATAAAATTTCAAAAAATCAAATAAATAATAAAATATTATTAAAAATTGTCCACATTAATGCCAGTAGTCCTACGTAGCACCGCCGGCGTCCATATCAGCATTCTTCGGCCAAAATTGGCCGGATAAACTGAATTGGCAAGAAGTGAAAATGTTTATGACTAAATTGGCAAAATTAGTCTTGAATTTTATTTAGCCTGCAAATTCGAGCAAGTCCGTGGATGAGAATCACATTATGCCTTTCACATGATGACTCATGATATGAAGAGGATATTGCATTATCAAGAGAATATTACACTGACTTCGAAATATTATCCCTCGATTTGAACAATGTATGACATCTTTGGTTTGGCTTGTCTTGATTGCTTTGTTTATTTTGAAATGTGTTTGAGTTATAATATTGCATGTCTTAGGGTTTACATATTTAGAATAGGAATTTTATTTCGAATCTTAAAATCAAAAAATCAAAAAATCAAAAAAATCAAATCAATCAATTTAGGTTGCTAGATTTTTAATTTGGATTGCATGTTTAATTATTTGGCAATTAGTAATTTCGAAATTAAACAAAAACAAAAAAAATCATCATGCATATGTCATGTATAATTAGGGCATATTTTGTACGTCATCACATTAGGGTTAAATTGCACTTAGTTTAATCCTAGATAATAGTTTTCTTAATTTATTATAAGTTTAGATATTAGATAAATTGCATTTTATTTTAGTTTAAATTAGGATTTGGCTCAACCTAATTCCTAATATAAATTAAATAGGATCTTAATTTAATTAGGTAATTTTCACATTTCACCAAATTTCAAATTTCGTGAAAAATACAAAAAATGTCATAGGTTAAATTAGTTTTATTATTTAGGATAAAATGCATTCTTTTAGGAAAAAGAAAAAATGTCATATGCATGTCATTAGGGCTAGATTCACTGAGATGCATGCCATTTAGTATTTTTGCTAGGCTCATTTAATTAGAAATCACATGTCGTTAGAATTAGCGCATTGCATATTGCATGATTTTCATTAATTAAGTAAAAACAAAAAAAAATAAATTGCGTGTTAATTAGAAACCATATCTAGGGTTGTTGATGTTGTTTTTAACTTAACATTGCAGATGCTTTCGTTGCTTTGAGGTAAGTTTTTGCAATTTATTTATTATTTATTTTGGTGTTAAATTGGTGGATTGCGCACCTACATAATCACCTCATATGTTAGGGAAATAGATTTAAAATCAATTTAAGCTGCCTACAAAAAAAAAACATTTTTCAAAATAAAAGAATGGTACCGAAAGGGATTAGAGAAATCTAGTGTAACCAAGTCCCCGTACCTATAGTCTCTGGTTCGTAGGAGTAAAGTAAAACTCCAATTACTTTACTTGGGTTTCTAATCGACCCACAAAAATAGATTAGTGGCAACTCCTAGATAAAATTTATTTGCATGTTAAGAATTTGAACTTAAGTCGCGAATTGGTATGGGCTTGGGAGAGCCCGAGTTAAGTCTAGGCTTAATAATCCATTAGCCAAATTTTAGGTGGTTCATCCGAAAATTTGGGTCACGACCGCTTGGCGACTCCGCTGGAGACTTGAGTTGAAACTCTTAGTGGACTTATGCCAATTTTATTTTTTGAAAAATGTTTTTGTTTGGCAACGAGGATCCCAGGTACGTCCCTACCATTTAAGGTGTTAAATATTTTTGCAGATTGGGAGGTATAAGGGGAGTAGTCTTTGCTAACCCTTGTCTTGCAGGTTGGAGTTATTGATGAATGTTTTAAATTCAAGTTATTGAAGGGTTGCTTGATTTAAATTGTTGTGCATGCCTTGCATTTAGCATTGCACTATCGCACACACAACCTGCCGCCGGACCCGGGCCGCACTAGGATATTTAGGATGGTATTGAGTTGGATATGACTTCGACCGCAAGGCCACGTAGTAGGGGTTGCCCAACTCAATCCCGAAAGTTTCTTTCTTGGTGTCAAGAATGTTTATCTCTGCTCGCGAGGCTGCATCGCATTGGGGTATCATTCTTGACTGAGCCGGAGTTAGGAGGGCTTGACTTAGCATGTGAGGCTGCAACTAAGTCATTCCACCCTTTTAACTCCATTTTGTTAAGCTGTTTAGATAGAGATCGAGCCTCACACTTCATGCGCTTGTCTGTGTGATTGCCGTCGATTTTCCTTGGTGAAGTAAGTTTTCTATCCTTATACCATGCAATTTATTTTGGTCCGTCCATGACAATGTAGGGTAGTCATTTGATCTAACTCCTTTGTCAATCAGAAATGAAGTGAGGGAATTGTAATGCAATGAATCATTTGGAAAATAAAAAACCTTGGAGAATTTGTTTTTGCGTCGTGTCCAGAGAATTTGGTTTTACTAGGATATCCATTTTTTAGGAAATTTCCTTCTTGCATAGACATTTCATGAATAAATTTAAAAAAAAAAAAATCGATAAGATCATTGTCATGGATTGACTCTCCATTTACATCTCATGCTTACATGTTCCCATTTATTTCCATTAGGTGATTATGAAGCGATCTCGCTCACCCATCCGTACGCGGTCGAGAGCTAAAATGGTGGATCGAAACGAGGTACTGGACCGTATCATCGACAATATAAATAAGCGAATTGCACACCTCCAAAGTCAAGTCGACGAATTGTCTGCTACTGTGGCTTTTCTCATTAAGCAAAAAGGCTGTGATGACATAGGTACTCTATCTTCAGTGAGAATCTGCGACTCCAAGAAGAAAGCCAAGAGAACTTTTGAATCGTCTCATTTTCCTGAGGTAGCTGAATTTGATGCCACCATGAAGAGACTATTGACATATCTAGAAGGAATAATCTCTGACCTGAAGGGTTCGCATCACACGATCAAGGAGGGTGAAGAACTCAAGCATACATGATTCATGGTCCTAAGTAGTTCACTTTCCTTATTTAATTAGGGGGATGCTCGGTTGCACCTTCCCCTAAGTGTGAATTCTTATTGCTTTTTAGGAATTGTTTTCGCTTTCTAGGAATTGTTTTCGATGTTTTCTCTTTTTAGGGGTTAAGAATCACAATTTCCATTCCAATAATGTAATTCATTTGATTCTATTCAATGAAATTACAATTTTATTTCAAATTTTGAGGACATGACAGGGTACTCCAAACCAGTCCAATGACGATATCCAACCATGAAAAAAACTATCATCCACGGAAAAATCCTGAGGGCTGGACTTTCTCATGTTTCCTCCCAAAAACTTTTTTTGAAAACAAAAAGCATTTCATTGTCAAAAAAAATTCCCAAAGCTTGTAGCATATTAAATCTGTTTGTTTGTCTAACTCATTTACTTCTTGTCTCAGAGCATAATTCTATCACTTGTTATGACAAGTGACATTTGAAAATAGCGTATCAAGTTTCAACGATTATAAACTTGACTTGTGATCAACGGGCTTAGAGCACACTTGCAGTGAAAAAAAGAAAAAAAAAAAAAAAACAGATTTGGGGCAAGTAAAAGAGGACCATCATTCCCTGGTGGAAGAGTTGACAAATTGGGGAGATGACAGGTTTCGGTAGTGACCCGACTGGGATAAAGTCTCAACCCTAGCCAAAATGGATGTGCAATTTGAATTTACTTTGATGTTGCATAGTATCATACTGATGCACGTTCTCCTGTGCAGGGGCAAAAGTGGATTTTCAATCTTGAATGATAGGGACAATCCAAAAACATCAACTGCTGAGGCAATTCCTATTGTAGAGGAATCCTTGAATGAATGCTTAAAACCATTTTGTAGTATAGAAAACTGTTTGAAGTTGACATGCTTAAAGCTGTTGAGTTCTTTTTAAAAAAAGGGTTTTACATGATGACTCTTACATGTTTTATCCCCCAATTCCACTAAAGAACATCAAGATGGACTAATTTAATGAATGATGTGGAATTGATTGAGCATACTAAATGAGACGAGTCGGGATGATGAAAGGCAAACCCTATCCTATACACAGTCCCATATTCATACACTCGTGAGATGAGTGTAGGAAGGTTCATATCCATAAGGTAAAGATGTAACACCCCGAACCCTTCGGCGGTCGTCACAAGCTCTGATGTTACACTTCATTACCCTTTTCTATTTGTACTTAGAACAAGCGTCGTTAATCACAAGTATATATATATATTTTAAAAGCGGTCCCAGTGTGACTCATAGCGGAAGCAAATTAAAATGTCACCATCTATCCCCCTACCAATCCATGATACCAATACACACCAGCTAAACATCAGGATTTTATAACCAAGCTTCGACACTTTACTTACATACATATATAACAAGATGGGATTCCTTTCGGGTCGGTACAACAAAAGGAAAAGCTAGGACTCAGCCATGTCCAGCCTAAAACCTCAAAAAGAAACCCTCGACCCTCCACATCATACGAGCACAAACTCCCATCGAAAGTGTCGACTATCTACATCAAAAAGATCCAGCTCCTACTCATCGCGCGCGGGTCTCACACCCAACCCGATGCATCAGGCGGTGGCGGCGGCAACATCCCTCACATAGCTCCATCCCAGACGAACGTGCACAGAAATGAACTCTGAATAACGGGGCCCTGGCTAGGCCTATGTCGTACATCACTAGACAGCGCACTCGAATAAAAGTCGGTCAGGGAGCAGGAGGACGAGTCTATCTCGGCACACTCGACCTCTACATCGGATGGTAGACCATAAAACACCCCCCGCGAGACGGCAGGAAGCGGCATACTGTTAATCTGAAATGTTATTCCCCAAAAGGGGTGAGTACAACCACTCAGCAGATAGGGAAATCCAATAACAACTCAATGCATCAGACAGATCATACATGCATTGCAGGCATTACTTACCTTCAAGCCATGCGCATACTATCATGCATCATCATCATATCATCATGCATATCGTATCATGCATATCATCATGCCACATCATCATCCTCATCATCATATCATTATGCGTATCATATATCATTATCATCATCATGCATTTCATCATGCATATCATACCATGGATGATCATCATTATTTCACATCACATATCATCATCATCATCATGCATATCATCATGCATATAATATCATGGGTGATCATCATTATTTCACATCACATATCATCATCATCATCATCATGCATATCATCATGCATATAATATCATGGGTGATCATCATTATTTCACATCACATATCATCATCATCATCATCATCATCATCATGATGCATATCATCATGCATATAATATCATGGGTGATCATAATTATTTCACATCACATATCATCATCATCATCATCATGCATATCATCATGCATATAATATTATGGGTGATCATCATTATTTCACATCACATATCATCATCATCATCATCATCATCATCATCATCATCATCATCATCATCATGCATATCATCATGCATATAATATCATGGGTGATCATAATTATTTCACATCACATATCATCATCATCATCATCATCATCATCATCATCATCATCATCATCATCATCATGCATATAATATCATGGGTGATCATCATTATTTCACTTCACATATCATCATCATCATCATCATGCATATCATCATGCATATAATATTATGGGTGATCATCATTATTTCACATCACATATCATCATCATCATCATCATCATCATCATCATCATCATCATCATCATCATCATCATCATGCATATCATCATGCATATAATATCATGGGTGATCATAATTATTTCACATCACATATCATCATCATCATCATCATCATCATCATCATCATCATGCATATAATATCATGGGTGATCATCATTATTTCACTTCACATATCATCATCATCATCATCATCATCATCATCATCATCATCATGCATATCATGTCATGATTTAATTTTCATCTTTATCTTTAAATTTGATCACCACATCACCCATTTCTCAAATCATCAATTTCATCATCCCTTCGGGCAAAGACCTCCGACAGGGTTCCCAGCATTCAGCCTCCTAGGCCACTAGGCTTCCGGCCCCCCACATTCCGGGCATCTCGCATCTCAACTAGCATCACGAGGCATTCCCTTTGGGCAAAAACCTCCGACAGGGCTTCCGGCCTTTACCCTTCTAGCCAGGCATCTCGCACCCCAATCCTGGCATTGCGAGGCATTCCCTTCGGGCAAAAACCTCCGACAGGGCTTTCGGCCCCCCACATTCTGGGCATCCTGAAACTCCCAGGGAATTCCGGCAATGCATCTCTGTACATTCCGGCCTCATCCTCCACCACAACCACTTACTCACTTATTATTATCCACATTTATCATCATTATGATCTCATTATTACATGGCATACGATTCACACATGCATCACAATTCATGATCATACATACACCAATGTCTTATTATACATGTAACAATGCATAATTATTTATTAATAAATTCAATGGAATTTATGGCCAATAAAATAATCCCTTATTATTATTATTATTATTATTATTATTATTATTATTATTATTATTATTATTATTATTATTATTTATTTATTTATTTATTTATTTATTTTCATAAATAAATATTAAATTCAATATCTATGATTTTCCCAAAATCATAATATTCAAACAATCATTGAACAAATCAATAGGATGACAATTTCATGCAAAATTCATGGCCAAATTGAATTTCACACAATTTCACAATTTCCACAAAATAGCACATGATATTCGGATAATAACCAGAATGCACAGTTTCCAAATAAATTCGATTAAAATATTCATACGGCCTCCAAAACTTACGAAATTTTACAGAGTGATAGCCAAGACATTTTCGTGCAACTTTCATGAAGAACTCCAAGTCAGATTCCTTATAGATTATTTTATTCAACCTCACAAAGCTTCTGGAACCATTACCGCATCGTCCAGAATACACATCTCCGAAATATTAAGATTTCACCCATATATTCTCTTTTTTTTCATCTGAAATTTGGATATGTTATGTATCAAGGTGTCCTTTACAAGTTTCATGAAGATATCTAGGTCAAATAACCAAAGTATGGTCACCATTTAAGTCCATGAAGTCTCGGGTGTCTCGGAACACATCACCAGAATCATCGTCTCCAAGATCTAGCCGATTTAATAGGCTATACTTGTTCATTTCTCTTAAAATTTGAGTATGTTGTAGCTTAAGGTGTTACATACAACTTTCATGAAGACATCGAAGTCAGATCTTCAACAAAAATCAACATGAAATCAATAATCCAACAAGAAGTCAGTGATAACTTCACAGATCTGGGGTCTCCGTAAAATAGAACTTTAACCCCCCATATCTCCATCATTTTCCACGAAATTTCAGTATGTTATAGTAAAAGATGTTAGCTACAACTTCCATGTAGACATCGAAGCCAAAATCGGACTCCAAACACACATGCAAGCTCAAACAAGTTACTGACTCACACAACCCGAGCAAGAACAGTCACACGACTTAAGAACAAGCCAACCTTACCTCGGTTTTTCTCACTAAAAGCACCAAAAATCGAACATGCAAACCATATACAAACATGCAAGAGAAGTTAGAGGACTCCACTTGCCTCTAGGATGGACAAACGACGGCGTACGGCGGTCGGACACGGCGAACGGACGGCGGCACACGGCAGTTCCTCCTCGGCTCCGCCTCCTCTCCCTCTCGGTCTCTCCCTCTCTCTCGCGATTTCTCTCTCTCTCTCACCCTCTCTCTCGGCCGAATGGAGCAAAAACCGGCCACCTTCTCTCTCTCCTTCCCTCTTATACCCCCCTAGAGCTCATCATTTGCAATAATGAGATTGCCTCACCAATGGCCAATGCATGGCCTTCCCCTTTGCCACTTGTCACATTGGATTTTGAATTGGGCTTGGGCTTGGGCCATCCGGCCACTCCTCCTTTGGGCCTTAATGGGCCGGTCGAACTCCCTCTTGGGCCGACTAGCTTGGCCCACCAAGCTTAGGCCAATGGGTCTAAGGCCCATTCCAAAATTAACCCCTTTTTCCTCTTTTTTTTTTTTTTTTTTTTTTTTTTTGAATTCCTTTCTATAATTATTTTTAAATTTAAATCTTTATCTTGGCCAAAGTCTTAGGGCATCTTGGTTATTGAAATTTAATTTATAAAGTACATGGCCAAGCATAAATTATTAATCCATCAAATTTAAATTTTCATAATCATAAGCACAAATCATCAAATTAAAAGACTAATTGGCTAAAGCATAAGCCATGGAAGTTCTATCACCTAATTAAAGACTTTAACACACTTTATGGCTTGGCTCTGAATTTTGGGATGCCACAATTCTCCCCTCCTTAGAGAATTTCGTCCTCGAAATTCAAGCACTACTTGCGCCTTCTTGAAACAAATAGGGGTACTTTTCCTTTATCTGATCCTCACTTTCCCATGTGGCTTCCTCCACATCATGATGTCGCCATAACACTTTAACCAATGGGATCTTTTTGTTCCTAAGAATTTGCTCCTTTCGATCCAATATTTGCACAAGCTCTTCAATGTACCTTACTTTCTCATCCATTTTGATGGCTTCATGATCGAGTATGTGACCAGGATCCGGCTGGTACTTCCTCAACATCGATACATGAAACACATCGTGCAGATTTTCTAACTTAGGAGGTAATGCTAAACGATACGCTACATCCCTTATCCTTTCAAGTATTTCAAAAGGTCCAACAAACCTAGGTCTTAGCTTACCCTTCATCCCGAATCGAGATATTCCTTTTATTGGAGATACCTTAAGGAATACATGGTCTCCTACACTAAATTCCAAAGGCCTTCTACGTCTATCTGCGTAGCCTTTCTGCCTACTCTGGGCTGCTCTAAGTATTTCTCTGATAATATCGACAGCCTCAGTGGTAACTTGTACCAGTTCAAGTCCTGTCAACTTCCTTTCACCTACTTCACTCCAACAGACAGGAGTCCTACATCTCCTTCCATATAATGCTTCATAAGGTGCCATGCCTATACTCTTCTGAAAACTATCATTATAGGCAAACTCTACCAAATGCAATCTTTCATCCCAATTTCCTTTGAAATCGATTACACAGGCTCTCAACATATCCTCCAGTATCTGGATTACTCTTTCTGTTTGTCCATCTGTCTGAGGATGAAAAGCAGTACTAAATTGAAGCTTAGATCTTAACGCAACTTGAAGACTCCTCCAAAAATTCGAAGTAAACCTCGAATCTCGATCTGAAGTAATGGTCACTAGAACACCATGTAAGCGTACCACTTGACTTACATACATGTCCGCATACTTATCTATTGGGTAGTCCATGCGAATCGCTAAGAAATGCGCCGATTTAGTCAAACGATTCACTATAACCCAAATTGAATCATGACTACTTGATGTCCTTGGCAATCCTTGCACAAAGTCCATCGTTATATGTTCCCATTTCCATTCAGGAATGTCTAATGGTCTTAAAAGTCCTGCGGGTTTACGATGTTCTGCTTTTACTTGCTGACACGTCAAACATTGAGATACTTACTTAGCCGTATCTGCCTTCATACCGTTCCACCAAAATTGCTGACGTAAATTTCTGTACATCTTTGTACTACCTGGGTGGATACTATAATTACTCTTATGTGCCTCCGACAGAATTTCCTTCCTTAATTCCTCATTGTTAGGAACACAAAGTCGTCCTTGACATCTGACTATTCCATCATCAGAGATTTGAATTTCTGATCTTTTCCCTAAAGATACATCATCTTTCACTTTCAAAATCTCTGGGTCAGATTCTTGCAGGATTTTAATTTTTTGGATAATCTCTGGCTCAATCCTTAATGCACTAAGCACGCCAGTAAGACAATCCATTTCCAATTTAAATTCGGAATTTGCTACAGACTCTAACAATTCCCACTCCGCCATTCTCAAACTAGCTATCTTTAAACTTGCTATGGAAATAGCCGACTTACGACTAAGAGCATCCGCTACTCTATTCGCTTTTCCTGGATGATATCTTATCTCACAATCATAGTCCTTCAATAACTCCATCCACCTCCTTTGTCTCATGTTCAACTCTTTTTGTGAGAACAGATACTTCAAACTCTTATGATCCGTATAAATCTCAAACTTTTCTCCATACAAATAGTGTCTCCATATCTTTAAGGCAAACACTACAGCTGCTAATTCTAAATCATGCGTCGGGTAATTCAGCTCATGGGGTTTCAATTGTCTGGATGCATAGGCTACAACCTTGCCATGCTGCATCAACACACATTCTAGTCGTTTGTGAGATGCATCACTATACACTGTAAAACCATCAGGTCCAGTAGGTATAGTCAGAATTGGAGCTGAAGTCAATTTCCTTTTGAGCTCCTGAAAACTCCTTTCACATTCTCCATTCCATTCAAATTTTACATTCTTTCGAGTCAATTTAGTTAAAGGTCCTGCCAGTCTTGAAAATCCTTCAATGAACCTTCTATAATAACCAGCCAGTCCTAAGAAACTTCGTATCTCAGTAGGTGTTGTTGGTCTCGGCCAATTCACTACCATTTCAACTTTTGCTGGATCTACTGCAATTCCTTTTCCTAACACCACATGTCCTAGAAATATTATCCGATCCAACCATAATTCACACTTACTAAACTTAGCATACAACTTATGCTCTCTCAGAGTCTGCAAAACTATTCTCAAATGTTGCTCATGCTCTTTAGGCCCTTTCGAATATACCAGAATATCATCAATAAAGACAATCACAAACTGGTCTAAATAAGGCTGAAATATTATATTCATCAAATCCATAAATGCAGCCGGGGCGTTAGTCAATCCAAATGGCATAACAAGGAACTCATAGTGTCCATAACGAGTCTGAACGAGTCTTAGGAATGTCCTCATTCTTAATTCTTAACTGATGGTATCCCGATCTTAAGTCAATCTTAGAAAAGACCGAACTTCCCTGGAGTTGGTCAAACAAGTCATCAATTCTAGGCAAAGGATACTTATTCTTAATGGTCACCTGATTCAACTGCCTATAATCAATACACAAGCGCATCGATCCATCCTTCTTTTTCACAAACAAGACCGGTGCACCCCAAGGTGAAGCACTTGGTCTAATGAATCCTTTATCAAGCAACTCCTGCAGTTGTACTTTCAATTCCTTCAATTCGACTAAGGCCATCCTATATAGGGCTTTTGATATTGGTCCCGTTCCAGGCATTAATTCAATTTCAAATTCAATCTCCCACTCTGGTGGCAATCCAGGCAATTCCTCAGGAAATACATCTTGAAATTCGTTAACTACACGAACTTCCTCAAGATTAGGCTCCTCCCTTACATAATCTCTAACTATGGCTAGGTACCCTTGACATCCTTTGTCAAGTAACTTACAAGCTTCTACTGCCGAAATAAGCGCTACAGGAAAATGGGTCTGACCTCCTAAAAATTCACAACTAGACTGATCAGGTAAAACGAATTGAACCACTTTTCTATAACAATCCATTCTAGCCCGATACTTACGAAGCCAATCCATTCCTATAATAACATCAAAATCATACATAGCCATTACAACCAAGTCTATTTCCATGTCCTTTCCTCCCATTGATATCTTACAATTTCCACACACCAGTGTAGACAATACCATATCCTTTAAAGGCGTGGAAACACAAAGAGGCGTCTCAAGAGCCATAACTTCTATCTTATTCAAACATCTATATCTTTCAGACACAAACGAATGCGTCGCACTCGTGTCAAACAATGCATATGCCTTTTCACCATTAATAAGAACCGTACCTGAGATAACATTCTTGGAAGCTTCCGCTTTCTCCTGAGTGATCGCATACACCCTTCCTTGTGCAGGTGGTCTCGAGGATTTCCTTGCGGATTCGACCTAACTTGACACTCGATATCCCCTGTCGCACCGAGCCAACACTCACTTGCGACCTCTCTTGTGGGCAATTCCTCCTAAGATGACCCACTTGTCCCCAGCCAAAACATTTCTGTTGTCCCGTACAAGGTCTTGGGCCATGGCGTCCATTACACTTCTGACAAATACCAGGCTGATAGGGTGCTTTCCCTATATTCAAACCACTCCTTGCCCCTCCAAAATTCCCAAAGTTACCCTTCTTCTTCACATTCCAGGTCTGACCTTGACCAGAATAAGGTCTCTTCCCTTTTCTCACATCATTAAAATTCAACGGTTTCTTAAACTCCGACCGTTCCCTCAACAGCTCCTGCTCCACTAACTGCGCCCTTTCATAAATCTCATTATAATCTCTTATGCTCAAAGGCACCAGTTGCTTCCTAATGTCAGTCCTCAGTCCTTTCAGGAATCTCTTAGCCTTCTCTTCCTGATCCTCAATCAATCTAGGAGCATATCTAGACAATTAAGAAAATCTAGCCTCATACTGATCTACAGTCAACCCCTTTTGTTCTAGCTGAACAAATTCAGTAATCTTCCTATCCTTAGCACAATCAGAGAAATGCTTCCTATTGAAGGCTTTAACAAACTCCTCCCAGTTAACATCAATACCTGGTGGAAAGATTATGTCCTTCGAAGCCCTCCACCAAAACTTCGCATTTCCCTTAAACTGGTACTCTGCTAAAACTATTTTCTCAGCATCGGTGCAGTCCAACAGCCGGAAAATTCGTTCCATTCCATCAATCCATTGCTCTGCCTCCTCAGGACTTCCCATTCCATTAAACTTAAGTGGCTTCAGCTTCAAAAACTGCTCCACTAGTCCTTGAGTACGGCATTCTGCTCTGGGCTGTTGCTACGCCTGCCTCTCTATCAGATTTCCAATATTGGCTAATGCCCGCAAGATATCTTCCATTCGAGGTTCAGCCCTTACAGCAGAGGCTTCAGCCCTCGATGGATGAGCACTTCCAGCTCGCACCATGACTTTCCTGCAATTTCCAAGCATTGCCTCAGGAATAATCTGAGACTCACTGCCTCCACTCAAAGCAACTACTACTACTACATAAGTAACATATACATGTTACTGGTACCTAAAGGCAATTCAAAGCCAACTACTAGGGATCTACGAGTGAGTTCTCATCACCCGTTATTCAATTATCTCGTTTTATATCTTATGGTGTGCATTGTCATCATGTTCCTCAATTCCAAATGAGGCTCCTTATCACTCCACCTATAACCATTCGCTCTGATAGCAAAGAGATAGAGCGTTGTAACACCCTGAACCCTTCGGCAGTCGTCACAAGCTCTGATGTTACACTTCATTACCCTTTTCTATTTGTACTTAGAACAAGTGTCGTTAATCACAGGTATATATATATATATATATATATATATATATATTTTTTTTTTTTAAAAGTGGTCCCAGCGCGACTCATAGCGGAAGCAAATTAAAATGTCACCATCTATCCCCCTACCAATCCATGATACCAATACACACCAGCTAAACATCAGAATTTTATAACCAAGCTTCGACACTTTACTTACATACATATATAACAAGATGGGATTCCTTTCTGGTCGGTACAACAAAAGGAAAAGCTAGGACTCAGCCACGTCCAGCCTAAAACCTCAAAAAGAAACCCTCGACCCTCCACATCATACGAGCACAATCTCCCATCGAAAGTGTCGACTATCTACATCAAAAAGATCCAGCTCCTACTCATCGCGCGTGGGTCTCACACCCAACCCGGTGCATCAGGCGGTGGCGGCGGCAACATCGGACACGGCGAATGGACGGCGGCACACGGCGGTTCCTCCTCGGCTCCGCCTCCTCTCCCTCTCGGTCTCTCCCCCTCTCTCGCGATTTCTCTCTCTCTCTCTCACCCTCTCTCTCGGCCGAATGGAGCAAAAACCGGCCACCTTCTCTCTCTCCTTCCCTCTTATACCCCCCTAGAGCTCATCATTTGCAATCATGAGATTGCCTCACCAATGGCCAATGCATGGCCTTCCCCTTTGCCACTTATCACATTGGATTTTGAATTGGGCTTGGGCTTGGGCCATCCGTCCACTCCTCCTTTGGGCCTTAATGGGCCGGTCGAACTCCCTCTTGGGCCGACTAGCTTGGCCCACCAAGCTTAGGCCAATGGGTCTAAGGCCCATTCCAAAATTAACCCCTTTTCCTTTTTTTTTTTTTGAATTCCTTTCTATAATTATTTTTAAATTAAATCTTTATCTTGGGCAAAGTCTTAGGGCATCTTGGTTATTGAAATTTAATTTATAAAGTACATGGCCAAGCATAAATTATTAATCCATCAAATTTAAATTTTCATAATCATAAGCACAAATCATCAAATTAAAAGACTAATTGGCTAAAGCATAAGCCATGTAAATTCTATCACCTAATTAAAGACTTTAACACACCTTATGGCTTGGCTCTGAATTTTGGGATGCCACAAAAGAGTTCTCTCGCAAAAGGCAAGGCAACCGAAATGATGAGAGGCAATTCATATCTCTATCCCAAACACTACAGGTGATCCGTTCTTTTGAGCCCATACACTTATGGATATTCTTTTCAAATCACCCCTGTCAAGAATCACCCCACATCGGGGCAACTAAGAGATCAAATGGCATCATGAGGTGAGGAAAATGAATTGAAATTTTCTTGCTCTCACTTGCATCAATCTTCAAGTCATGCTATTACATTGAATTCATGTGTTAATTTAAGTGCCTTAGGATGATGAAGAGCATTTCTTTCTCTATCCCATACACTTATATCCTTTGCATAGCCCACTTGAGCTTGCAATTTCATTCCTTTAAACCCAATTGGTGATCATCCCCCACACTAGGGTAAGGCAAAAGGCAGATGAAGACTCTTGAAAAGTTCAAGTGCCATTCAAAGTGTAATTGCTTGACGCATGCATTGTGCGCAAGAATTGAATTTAAAATAGAACTAAGGGGAATGAAAAAGTAGTGTGCTTGGTAAAAGCAAGGCCAGTGCCCATGAAAAAAGAAGTGAAGAAAAGTGAATGAAAACTAGGGGCACAAAAAAGCGGTGTGCCTGGTAAAAGCAATGCCAATGCCCATAGATGAAAAGAAAGTCAAGATAAGATGACTATCAATTGCAAGAATTAATCTTGATGGAGCAATACTCAAAGAACTCAAAAGTTGAGTTTTTACAATCAATGGGGCATTTTATGAAGATAATCCCCGATGATGAAAAAAAAACCGGTGGCAATGCCAAGATGATCACCAACTCTCACCATTCACACACATTTTGAGCCTAATGATCATTTCATTTCTCAACCCATGAACCTAGCTTACGTTACGTCCCTTACAAAGTCTCTTAAGATTAGGGCATTTGAATTAATGTAGGAGTTCATATGTTTATAAGCATCGCTCAAATAAGTGCGAGCAAGATTATTTCTTTTTCATTTTGCAGGGTTCTTGACTTGTAAACTCGGAGATGATTACAAGACTGTTCATTCAATAGCCTTGACTCAAAGAGTCCATTTGTTAAACCGTTGACCAAGCCCCCGTTATGGTCCCTATTAAAGACCTCTCAGATTAGTAAGATCGTACCGCTTGCGAGAATACTCGGACCCATGTCAATATGATGAAATTGAGTGATTCGCGTAAAATAGACATTCTAAATGAGAGTGAGTGAAAGTCCTTTTTAATCGAAAGTCTCTCATTTAGTATTCTTAAGAAATTCATGTCATTAGTGAAGATTGTCTTGAATGATAATTCTCTCTAGTGAAAATTTGGGTGATGCAAAGGTTATTATGCATAAACCCTGATTGATTTGATGAAAACCCCACTGAATTTTGAAGTGTGCATTCTAGAGTAGCTTAGATTGTCTATCTCTTTGATGAATGCATATCAGTTTTTGCTCTAAATCATGTAACAGGTAATTCAAGTTCCTTTCAGAATGTTTCATGATATTAGAAGATGAGAAACCTCCACCATGAGGTGAAAGACTTCCACAGGATATCTAAATACCAAAAGACATATCCCAAGAATTAGAGATATCACCAGGTAAGTATATCTCTACCATACTCTAAAATACTTGTCATTGTGCAGGTATTCTCTCTCAAGTGCATCGACACTTGACTTGGTCAAGTTGTCCAGTTATATTAACTTGGTGTGCTTTCGTAGCCTAGAGTCCCTCTTTATTGACCCGGCATGCTTTCGTAGCCCGGTGTCCTCTTTATTGACCCGTCATGCTTCTGTAACCCGGTGTCTTTATATTGACCTGGCGTGCTTTCGTAGCCAAGAGTCCCTCTTTATCGACTCGGCGTGCTTTTGTAGCTCAGTGTCCCTTTATATTGACCTGGCGTGCTTTCGTAGCCCATAGTCACTCTTTATCGACTCGGCGTGCTTTTGTAGCCCGATGTCCATTTATATTGACCTGGCGTGCTTTCATAGCCCAGAGTCCCTTTTAATCAACACTCGATGGAGTTCCCCCAAAAGAATTTTCCCAGATTCATCAGGCGACCGTAGAATGGTACGGGTCCTAGATAACACCTATTCAGGCGACCATAGAATGGTACGGGTCCTGGAAAACAAATCCTCGTTTAGGCGACCATAGAATGGTACGGGTCCTAGACAACCTTAGTTCAGGCGACCATAGAATGGTACAGGTCCTGGAAAATCATTCTTTTTTCGTTTAGGTGACCGTAGAATAGTACATGTCCTAGACACAACCAAACAATGCCATACTAGGCGACCGTAGAATGATACGGGTCCTGGGAAAGCAGTCACTTTGTGAAGTCATGTTACTATTCTGGGCGACCGTAGAATGGTACGGGTCCTGGACATGTAACACCAATCTATCTTGAGTTACTCTACCATCCCCGAAGGTAAGTAATTCTAGGTAAGTTCCTTTATCATTTGCATTAACATTTCCATGCATCATATAAATTTCATTTCCAAATGGGATTCATTTTTTCAAAAAATAAAAAAATAAAAAAATTTAGGTCTCAACTTGTCTTTGAAGGCAACCTCTACGAGCTCACCTTCAAAGAGGGGCAGCTGTTGACACCTATTTTTAGCAAATCTAGGAAAATAAGGAAAATAAAAATTGCATTGAAACAAATAAAAGGAAAAAAATAAAAAAAATGGGGGAAATTTATTTAATTGATTATGCATGGAAATTTGAATTTCTGATGATCATTCGGATTTCGTTAAATGCAGAAGCAATTTAAAAATCAAGTGAATAAGAGGCAAGAATTTTGCAAAATGAAAGAAATCGAGTAGGATCGAGCCGATTGCGAAATCACGTTCCGATTTGCGAGGCTTGATTTAATGCAACGAGAAGATGGAAAGTTGAAAGTTGCTATAAAAATGGCCATATGAAAATCACTATAAAAGGAGCCATAATTTTCATGAGCCGCAGGAGGAATTCAAAGAGAGATTTTTCGAAAATTGAGAGCAAAAAAGTTTCGGAGAGAAAATTCGTGCAAAAAAAAATCGTGTAGAAAAAGTGAGCGGTTTCCTTCGGTGGAGTTGAAAATTGAAGAGCAGAATTTTTATAAAAAAAGGCAAGAGGGCAATGTCCTTTTTACTGAGGAAGGGATAGCAGAAGGTACAGAGAAAAGCGGGAGAGGCAACGTGAGAGAGACGTGAGGGAAGAGAGAAAAAAAGAAAAGAAAAGAAAAGAAAAAAAGCTCCTGTTCATCATCTTCTCTGAGTCTCCCTTCACTGTTCCACCTGCCGGCCTTCGCTGCGCCGGTTGCCGCCGCTGTTGCCTTGACGCCGAGACGTTGCTGCTGCTCTCGCTCTACGCAACCCGACGCTAGTGACCCGCCACACCCTGACACCGTCTCCAGACACACCCGCGACGCCGCCCGTTAATCTCCGAGCACCACCGCGCCTCCGCCACCGTCGCCTCGCCAGATTCGCCGCTAACGCGCAGCAGCACAGCCGTTAACGTTCGCCACTTCTCGTCGCTCCACACCGGCAGCACCGAACGCCAGGTGCCTCGACAACTGCACTCCCGCCCTTGCCGACGCCGCGCCACTGCAACGCCCCTGCTCCGCCCGCGACGCCACCTGTCAATCTCGTTGTGCTGCCCACCGCGACCGGAATCCCGTGTTGCCCCGACGCTGCCTGAAGCCGAAGCGCACCGCGACCCACAGCCCTTGCCACTGTCACCGACGCCTATGGGACCGCTTGCCGCTGCTTCCGCTCTGACTGACCCGTAGCCGTGCCTCCACCCCAGTCGAGACGCACCCCCTGTACGCCGCTCAAGCTTCCCATCCGAACGATGTTCGCACCTGCAGTCCCCTGTTCGCTGTTGGTCCGCTTGCCGCCGGTGCGCCTTGCTGTGTCTTCTCGCCGGAATTCCTCGCCGGTAACTAGCTCTAAACCGGGTGCCAAGCCCTGTTTAGAAGAAAAAAAATCAAATTAGGTAGATTTACATTATTTTATTATGCAGATTTATTTCATCTATATTTTATTTATTTCTTGTTTTTCTTTAGCTGAAATGTTTCGCAACCGCACATGAATTTTTTATTTCATCTATAAGGCTTTAGATGAAATAATTAATTAAGCGGGAATAAAATTGATATTTTGATCTTTAAGGCTTAAGATCAATTTATCGATTTTACTAGCGAAATATTATCCCTCGATCTGAACAATGTATGACATCTTTGGTTTGGCTTGTCTTGATTGCTTTGTTTATTTTGAAATGTGTTTGAGTTATAATATTGCATGTCTTAGGGTTTACATATTTAGAATAGGAATTTTATTTCGAATCTTAAAACCAAAAAATCAAAAAAATCAAATCAATCAATTTAGGTTGCTAGATTTTTAATTTGGATTGCATGTTTAATTATTTGGCAATTAGTAATTTCGAAATTAAACAAAAACAAAAAAAGCATCATGCATATGTCATGTATAATTAGGGCATATTTTGTACGTCATCACATTAGGGTTAAATTGCATTTAGTTTAATTCTAGATAATAGTTTTCTTAATTTATTATAAGTTTAGATATTAGATAAATTGCATTTTATTTTAGTTTAAATTAGGATTTGGCTCAACCTAATTCCTAATATAAATTAAATAGGATCTTAATTTAATTAGGTAATTTTCACATTTCACCAAATTTCGAATTTCGTGAAAAATACAAAAAATGTCATAGGTTAAATTAGTTTTATTATTTAGGATAAAATGCATTCTTTTAGGAAAAAGAAAAAAAAGTCATATGCATGTCATTAGGGCTAGATTCATTGAGATGCATGCCATTTAGTATCTTTGCTAGGCTCATTTAATTAGAAATCACATGTCGTTAGAATTAGCGCATTGCATATTGCATGATTTTCATTAATTAAGTAAAAAAAAAAAAATTTGCGTGT
The DNA here is from genome assembly GCA_014182575.1 of Eucalyptus decipiens. Lineage (NCBI taxonomy): Eukaryota > Viridiplantae > Streptophyta > Magnoliopsida > Myrtales > Myrtaceae > Eucalyptus > Eucalyptus decipiens. Next base: position 15,869,728 of record CM024614.1, on the reverse strand, counting down.
TAATTAGAAACCATAGCTAGGGTTGTTGATGTGGTTTTTAACTTAACATTGCAGATGCTTTCGTTGCTTTGAGGTAAGTTTTTGCAATTTATTTATTATTTATTTTGGTGTTAAATTGGTGGACTGCGCACCCGCATGATCACCTCATATGTTAGGGAAATAGATTTAAAATCAATTTAAGCTGCCTGCAAAAAAAACATTTTTTCAAAATAAAAGAATGGTACCGAAAGGGCATTAGAAAAATCTAATGTAACCAAATCGCCGTACCCATAGTCTCTGGTTCGTAGGAGTAAAGTAAAACTCCCGTTACTTTACTTGGGTTTCTAATCAACCCACCAAAAATAGAATATTGGCGACTCCTAGATAAAATCTATTTGCATGTTAAGAACTTGAACTTAAGTCGCGAATTGGTATGGGCTTGGGAGAGCCCGGGTTTAGTCTAGGCTTAATAATCCATTAGCCAAATTTTAGGTGGTTCATCCGAAAATTTGTGTCGCAACAGCGGTGGAGGACCAACAACAACTATACCTTGGGGGAAACGCCCCCCCCCCGCCGTTTTTAATCGCTAGCAATGCAGGTTTCGAACCCTCGACCTCCACGCGCTGGAAGGAGATATCTCAACTAATTGCGCTGTCCACGGGTGGGTTATATTTAGTAATTGTTTGTTTTCAAAAACATCCAAAAAAAATCAAATTGTCTATTAGATAGGATAGTTTCCTAAGTTAGGATTGCATATTCTAGATTAGATTGCATGTTAGAATATGTAAGATTTCTAGATAATATTGCCTAGTTTGAATAAATTGCATGTTTAGATAATTCTAGAATAGATTATAATAGATTCTGGAAAGTATCTTCTTTCATAGATAGGGTTCTAAATAATGTTTGCATGTTTAGATAATGTCACATCTTTAAAATAGTTTTCTAGGATAGGATAGGGTTTAGGTCAAATTAATCCCTAAACTAGATTAGATAACTATTCATTTTAGATAGTTTAATTAGGGTTTTTATTAATTTCGAATTTTTATATAAAAAGGCAAAAATAGCTCATGCGTGTCATATGGGTTTTAATTTCAAGACAAGAGAAAATCTAAAGATGTAATTTCTTGCCTTGGTGTGTTTAATTCCTTTGGTGCAATTTATTTAATTCATTGAGTGTTTAATAATGGTTGCGCACATGCATGATCACCCCATTGCATGATAGTGATTTAGTCTAAAACCAATCTAGACTATTTGCAAAGATATTTTTGAAAATAAAAAGAATGATATTGAAAAGGCATTAGAGAAATCTAACGTAACCAAGTATTCATACCCAAATTCTCTTATTCAGAATAAAATAATTCTCCCGTTATTTTACTTAAGTATCTAATTGACCTACCATAAACTGATTAGTGGTGACTTCTAGATAATAATCTTTTGCATGTTAAGAACTTAAACTTTAAGTCGCAAATTCGTATGGGCTTGAGAGAACTCGAATTAAATCTAGGCTTCGTAATCTATTAACCAAACCCTAGACGATCCACCTAAGGTAAGGTCGTGACATGCTTAAATGAACATCGCCTCTCTTAATAGCATGAGTCACTTTTCCATTAAGAGTTCATATAGGAAATCCACTTGTGATGTTTCTCGATTGATTTAGAAGAAAAAGCTAACTTGTCACATGTTCGGAGCGCAAATATTAGTAATCTAATTTGTGGAGACATCATTGGACCAACTGATATTATCTGTGAGTTGATTATTCGAAGTGGGCAGTTTCATTGCCATAAGTAGATTGACCAAAATGCTAAAATTGATCAATGCTAATTGTTGTTATTGTCTTGGTCTCATTCAAACCTCTTGAATTGGTATCTACAATAGTGTTAGAACCATCATTGCTAGCCTATGCGGAATGTATAGCCATTGTGGAAGGCTTCCCTTTGAGTGCCTTTCCAACTCGCCTTGGCGGAATTGAGCTTCTCACTAAGAGAATCGTAAGCTTCATTTTGATATTGAAGATAATGAAGACTGAGAAATTGATTGATGATTGGTCAATCTAAGATTTAGAAATAGAAATTAGGGAAGATACTAATGAAAGAGCCCATAGCAGGGAGGCGGGCTCCCTATAAAGAAAGGGTAGGCATGCTATAAGCTTACCTTGCCTTGAGAGAGATCATAGGACAAAGTAGAATCGGCAATGCAGCTCTAGACCTAGGTCGGGTAGGTAAGTTGTCCAGGCTAACCCGTTCATTGAGCTCTTAGCTATAAGCCCTTAAAAATAGCTCTAAAAGAACTCTCCTTTTTGGATGTAGGTTATTTATGAAATCTCCCAGTGGGAAAAATTCGAAAATTGGAAGGTCACAAACTGCCCTCTACAATTGCAAATGTGAAAGATGATGATTTGGCAGGAGAAGAGGATTAGACCGAATGTGAAGAACCCCTGTCTTAGTCGAAACTTTGGGGTAAGAAATCGTAGACTAAAACTCCTCAAGGATGGTTGACCCTCGGAATCCCAACGACATAAAAAGGAAGTCAAACTTAGATTGGCTTGCTTAAAACTAGCTTTATAACTGTTTTATTGATAACTAGAGCGAAAGCTCTATGTTACCTTTGTTCAAATTCGAAAGTCATACTCAAACTCAAACGAAAGTTCTTTTGGAGAGCTATATTCGTTAATGTGTACCTTGATCTACATATTATAAGCCACAGCTCACTTCGACATTTCCAATTTCCCATAGAATCTTTGGGGCTTTCCTAGCGACTATAGTTTTGTTTTTTCATCTTCTTTGTTTGAAAATAGGTTTGATTTGCTTCACCTATGATAATTTCTACCAATTCTTCTTTTATTCATCCAAGCTCATCCTAATCCCCATGGAGATTACTGCCTCTTAGCCCTACTTGTGAGGAAAGTGTTGGAGAAAACTCTCTTATTATTTTGAAGTTAATAAAACGTTTCCATCAGTCTCGTCTGAAGACTTCAAAACTCAACTGTTAAAGTCTGATGAACTCCAGACTCTGTTGTCAAAGTCTGAAGACCACAAGACTTAAGACTCAAAGTCAACCCACACTGACAGTTTCTAGACCAACGAAGTGAAGACTTATCCAGATGCGAGTTTATCTTCAAGGATTCGGTTCGTACGGTTTATAGAAGATCTTATGGCTGGAGATAGCACATCGAAGTCAATTATTCTTATTGGAATTAATTTGGATAATCAACATCTCTTGAAAAGCGAAGTATACTTGGAAGGTTTTACTTATAGAAACCTAGATCCTGATTGTGTGGACGAGCAGGAATGGTGGGCTATAATCACATTCCTTAAATAACTCGAGATTTTCTTGATTGATTCTGTCCAACGAGTGGATTGGAAGAGCTCATTTGGAAAGTGCCAACGGTTATAAAAGCATGGAGGAGTATATAAGGAAGACGCTTAAGTTATTTGAATGTATGCGTGAAAGAAAAATTCCAAAGTCTGAAACTCCTAGTTCTTCGCTATTTCAATCGCTAAGCTTAAGTTGTAATCAAAAAAGGGATCAAACACTTGTGAGACCTTGAGGAAGTGTAGTTAAGTTTCTACACTGTGGAATCAAGGACGTGAGACTGTAAGATCTCTTTTGATTTTTAGTGAAATCCAGCCAGTGAGCTGTTAGTGCGGGAGAGTGGACGTAGGCTTGATCTAAGCCGAACCACGATAAACCTTGTGTTTCAATTTTCTTTCCCTAAACTCTTTACTTTAATTTGTAATTTTGTATAACTGTTTATAGTCTTTTACATCTTCAGTCTATTATCCTTAAAAGACGAGTTAATTTATTAAATCTTGCAAAACTTCTTTTAACATCTATTCATCCCCCTCTAGGTGTCCTTACTAGCCCTATCAATTGGTATCAGAGCCTGTGTTCTCATTCAATTGAAGTGTTTTTACTTTTGAGTTAAAGATCTATGGCTAGTTTGTTGGCTTCGAGTTTGGTTGAAGGCCAGAGTAATACCAGACCTCCTTACTTTGATGGAAATGAATACATCGTATGGAAAAATAAGATGAAGGTATTCCTAAGATCGAAAGATCCTCTAGAATGGGATGTGGTAGAAAAATGAATCATTCCTAAAGCTGCATCAGTTTCAGAAAAATGAAAAGAAGTTGCAGACGCTAGTGAGATAACACAAGAAAAAATAATCAACAGACAAGCTCTTGATGCTAAAGCAATTTACTCTTTATATTGTGCTTTATCTCATACTGAGTATAATTGAATTTCTTCTTGTGAAACAGCCAAAGAAGTCTGGGATAGGCTGGACATTACCTATGAAGAAACTGATCGAGTGAAAGAAACAAAGATCAATATTCTACTCGGACAGTATGAAGCCTTCAAGCTGAAGCTAGGAGAATCTATCACTGACATGTTTAGTCATTGTACAGAGATTGTAAACGGTCTAGAGTATTAGGGACAGCCAATCTCAAGACTAATGAAGGTTAACAAATTGCTACGTGGACTCTCCAAAGATTGGAATTACATGAAGACTTCAATAAGGGAAACTCAAAAAATCATGCTGCTTTCTGTAGATGAGCTGGTTGGCACACTTCAATCTTACGAAGTGGAGCAAATCAACGAGGAAGAAGATCCCAAAGGTAAGAAGTCAATTGCTTTAAAATCTAACGATGATTTTGATATTACAGACTCTGAAGATGATATGGACGATGAAGAGCTAGCACTTATGATAGGGAGGTCCAGGAAACTAAACAAAAAGGGAAGAATATTCAATTGGAAGAAGCAAAGCACTCAAAAGTTTCAAAATAAATCAATAGAGGATGATGAAGCCAACAAAGATGTGATCTGTTTTAAATGCAAGAAAAAAGGGACACATCAGATCCAACTGTCCTCTGTTGAAGAAAAAGAAGGGAAGAACTGAGAAATACAGAAAAAACACTCAAAGCAGAGACATTGAGTGATACTGAATGCAAAGAAAGTGATGAAGATTATGCAAATATTTGTCTAATGGCAAAATCAGAATCAAGCTCAGACTCTGAGATAGATTCAGACTCAGACTTAGATTCAGATAGCGAAATCAAGGTAAGCAATTTAAAAATTCCTACTAAAGTCTCGAAATACATTGATGAACTTTGTCTTAATCTCAAAATCTCTCTTAAAAAGATTTCCGAGCTAAAAAGGGGGAATTCTACACTTAAGCAATAGGAAAATTCTTGAAAAGAAAAGTTTGAAAATCTAGACAAAAGTTTTGTTGTTTTAAAAGAAAATGCAGACCCTCTTTTAAAAAAAAAAATACATTTTTAAAAAAGGACATTTCAAATATCTCAAAAAGGTTTTCAATAGGATTTCAAAAGTTGGAAAAGATTCTTTCAGTACAAAGACCTTATTTCAACAAATCAGGTTTGGAAATGACTTCAGAAACTATTCATCTAATTGATTTTTCAAGAGTAAATGAAAGAATCAAACAAAGACCTACAAAAACTTTTTACATAAACCATTTTAAAAAAGTCTTTGTAAAACCTGTTGGCCGAAGTGCTGTTAATGTTCAAAATGCAACAGCTTAGAACATTTGGTAAAGAATTTCCTATGGTTTGGAGATCTGTTAAGAAGGAATGGACAAAGACTGTTTGGATCCAAGAAAATGTGGGTACCAAAGAAAGCTTGATTTTCTTTTTTAATTGTAGGTCTCTATTAAGAAAAATGTTAAATGGTGTTGACACCTAAATTTTTGCATAAAAAATGGGTTAATTTTAATCCCAAAAAATAAAAATCGCATGGCATATATTTTAGGTACATTTATTTTTAATTTGCATTTTTTGCATTTATTTATTGGACTGACGATGAGCGCAAGATTTTTTCACATATTCCGCTGAGATATTTCACATATTCAAGTAATATATACTGAGGGATATATTTTTGAGTAGAAAGAAAATTTTCAAATGGAATATTTGAAAAATACAAAAGAGAAGATATTCAGGAGGGATTATGCACAATCAAAATTGGAAGCGAAATATTTCATCAAAATTTAATTCCTTCCCCTGTATAAGGTGCTGTGCGTGTACGACAAAGGGGGAGGAAATTCAAAAAAATTGAGAGGAAAAGGTGAGGGGGGCCTTTCGTCGGTTTTGGGAAAGAAAAGGAGAAGAAAAACAAAAGTGAACAAAAAAAGAAAAAGAAGAAAAACGAGAGAGGGGAAGTGACTGATCGTAGGGAAAGAGAGAAAGGTGAGCAGACGTGAGAGAGAGAGAGAGAGAGAGAGAGAGAGAGAGAGAGAAAGGAAAAGGGCTGCATCGTCTTCTTCCTCGAGACATTCCTCTTGCCTAGTCCGTCCGACCACCACTACCGCTGGCTACCGTCACTCTGAGCTGCACCACCGACCACCGCCGCTGACGGTCCGCTACTTCCCTCTGCCCGAGCCAAGTCGAGCCTCCACAGCCCGGTCCGTTGCTTCCCTCTGCCGAATCGACGCTGCTGCTGGTCACCTCCACTCTAAGCCTCCTCGCCACGACGCCGCTACTGCCTCGGTTCTGTTCGCACCTCCTCTGCCACTGTGACCGACCCCTGCACGTTGCTCCAACACCTAACAGATCTCCTCTGATGCCTAAAGATCCGCTTCGAGCCTCCTGCAACTCGAAGCCCGCTCTGCCGCGCCCTTGCTGCCGCGATACTCACGGCCTAACGCCGATTCGGGCCATCCCCTCTCCGAGTGACGCCCCTGTTACCGCTTCCCTCCAGACGCCGCTCATTCGTAGTAGCAGCCGAAACCCCTCGCCGGTGACCACTGCCCGCGACAACTTGACACCACGACCTACCTAATCCCGCGGTTCCGCCAGCCAACGCCGCGCTTAGCCCCGTTGCCGAAGCCTGCCGACGCCTGCAGCACCCCTTGCCGCTCCGCTAGCCACCACCGCGCCCGCCTCGCCGTCAGAGCTCCTCACTGCACACCTGCCCTGCCTCGCCGGAGCTCTAACCGGTAGCAAAGATTTTCTTTTTCTTTTAAAAAAAAAAGAAGAAAAGAAAAATCAAATTAGGTATATTTTCTTTGTTATATTAGGCAAGTTCATTTTATTTTATTTTATTTTTATTTCTTATTTGAAATTATTTGAAATATATATATATATATATATATATTTTTTTTTTGGTAAGATACTTATTTGAAATATTTCCTTATGCATAATTGGAAATTTGACGTATCACCTTATTTGCAACTACGCTTGGGTTTTTTATTTCATCTATAAGGCTTTAGATGAAATAATTAATTAAGTGTGAATAAAATTGATATTTTGATCTTTAAGGTTTAAGATCAATTTATCGATTTTACTAGCAAAATATTATTCATTGATTTGAATGATGTGTGATATTTTTGATGATTTTGAATGGCTCATCTTGTCTCGATTGCTTTATTTATCTTGAAATACGTTTGAGTTAGAATATTGCATGCTTTAGGATTATCTTGCATATTTAGGGTAGGATCTTTATTATTTCGAATTTTTAAAAATAGAAAATACCAAAAACATAAATTTAGGATGTTAGATTTTCATTTCACTGAATTATATTGCATGTTTAATTATTTGTTAATTTTGATTTAAAAAAGAACAAAATGAACCAAAAAAAAAAAAAAAAAAAAAAAAAAAAAAAGAAGAAAAAAATTAGAATGAGGACATTCTTTGCAAGTCATTGCATATTAGGATAGTTTAATTCTAGATAATATTTTATAAGTTTAGATGAATTGCATCTTAGGTTAGAGATTGCTAAGTTAAGTTAATATCTTGGTTTAAATTAGGGTTTAGCCTGACCTAATCCTTAATATAAGTTAGATAGAATCTTAATTTAATTAAGTAATTTTCACATTCTCCTAATTTCAAATTTCATGAAAAATACAAAAAATGTCTTAGGATAAATTAGTTTCAATCTCTAGGATATGTTGCATGCTTTTTAAGAAAATAGAAAATGTCATATACATGTCATATAGAATTAGGTTCATGAAATGCATGTTACTTAGTGATTGTGGTAGGTCCATTTAGTTATAAATTGCATGTCATTAGGTTAAATTGCATTGCATTGCATGACTCTCATTAATTAAGTGAAAACGAAAAAAAAAAAAATTGAGTGTTAATTAGAAATCATATCTAGGGTTGTTGATGTGAATTCTGATCTAACGATGTGGATGCTTTCGTTGCTAAGAGTTAAGTTTCATAATTTATTCATTGTTTTCTTGGGTGTTAAGTTGGTGGTTTGCGCACCCGTATAATTGTCTCACATGTTAAGGAAATAGATCTAAAATCAATCCAAGCTGCATTCAAAAATATTTTTGAAAATAAAAGAAATGGTATCGAAAGGGCATAGGAACCAAGTCCCCGTACCCTTAGTCTCTAGTTCATAGGAATAAAATAATTCTCCAATTATTTTACTTAGGTGTCTAATCGACTTACCAAAAACTGATTAGTGGCGACTCCTAGATAATAATCATTTGCATGTTAAACATTTGAGTCTTAAGTCACGAATTGGTATGGGCTTGGGAGAGCCCAAGCTAAGCTTAAAGTCTTAATAGTCCATTAGCCTAAACTTAGGTGGTGCACCTGAAATTTAGGTCGCGACAAATGGTATTTGGATAGTAGCTGTTCAAGACACATGACCGGAGATTCAAGTTGTTTTATAAAACTCATGCAAATAAATGGTGAAAAAGTCTCTTTTGGTAGAAACAACAAATGAAGAATGTTGGGTGTGGAACTGTAAAGATTGGAAGTCTCACAATCAACAATGTCTCCTTAGTGGAAGGACTAAATTACAATCTACTCATCATTAGCCAATTGTGCTACACTGGATTTAAAATTAATTTCCAAGAAGGAATATGTTCGGGAATCTATAAAGATCTTTCTCAATCTTTTATTGGACGAAAACATGTGAATATTTATCTTCTGGATATAAAACAAAAAAGATCTCAATGTCTAATATCAATTCAAGATGAAGCGAATCTTTGGCATTGAAAGCTTGGCCATGTCAACATGAAGTAAATTGTCAAGATTTTATCCAATAAGCTTGTTCGTGGATTACCCAACTCGAAGTATCAAAAATTTGACTTATGCACACCATGTGTGTTGGGAAAACATGTTAGAAGTTCTTTTAAACCAATAAATCATATTTCTATTAATCGTGTTTTGCAGCTTCTGTATATGGATTTCTTTGAACCAATCATAACTCAAAGCATTGATAGAAAGATATATTACCTAGTAATTGTGGATGATTATTCTCGATTTACTTGGGTTTACTTTCTGGTAAGTAAGTCTGAAACATTTTCTCACTTTTCAAAGTTTGCGAAGAAAGTTCAGAATGAGAAATGATATGCTATTTCAAGTATACGGATAGATCATGGAGGTGAGTTTGAAAATCAAGACTTTGCCAAATTCTGTGATGAATCTAGTTTTTAACATGTTTTTTCCTCTTCATACACTCAAGAAATGGCAAGAATTATTTTAATTGAAAGTAATATTTCTTCTCGTTTTTTAGCTGAAGCAGTTTTTACAGCTTGTTATATTATTAACAGAGTATTCTTAAGACATATTATGGAGAAAACTCCCTATGAGTTATTCAAAGGAAAGAAGCCAATTGTTTATAATTTTTATGTGTTTGGTTGCAAATGTTTTATCTTGAAAAATGCAAATGATCGAACTTGGTAGCTTGAAGAGAAATTAGATGAAGGAATTTTCCTTGGCTACTCAACTTCAAGCAAAGCCTACAGAGTATTAAACAAGAAAACTCAGTCTGTGGAAGAATCTATGAACGTCAAATTCCAAGACTCTTTACAAAATCAATTGATTCAGACTCAACCTGAAAAATTTTGAACTGCTCTAGATTTTACAAAGTTTACCCCCCGAAATGGTTCAGACTTTTGAAGAACAACAACCAACGGAAGTTGAAGAATAAACTAAAATAGAAGATAAGCAAACTGTCAGACTGTGACATCCTGAAATTCGACCCCATTTCGATAAAGTGAAATGGGCATTTCGTCGACGTGCCTATGGCCCTTTTTCTCTGAGCTGATCACTCACAAGTTAACTAACCTATTGGGTAAAGCCGTTAAGGGATGTATCAGCTGTAAAATCCCTAAAAGCTATCTAATTGGTTAGATTTGGCTAAAATCACGTCTGATCGATTTTTAATCACGAAATTGAACTCGATTTCGGGAATCGAATTTTAAGCGCATCATAATTCTTATTTTTAGGATCCTATCTCATCGTTCGTCAATTTATTGACGAGTCCGAAATTTCAAGAAAGAAATTATCGGAAGATAAATTGAAGACCGAAAGAAAATAAAAAGGGAAAGAGAAAAGAAAAGAAAATAAGAATAGTTGTGTTATTTTAATTTTATTTTTCCCTCTCTCCCTCTCTCTTTTTCTCTCCCCTCCCCTCGTGCGGATTTTTCCCCCACCGATCGCCCCTCCTGCTGTCTTCCACTTTGTCTTCCCTCTTTCTTTTTCATTTTTGACCAGTCAAAACCCTTCTCTCTCCTCTCTCCTCTCTCCTTCTCTCTCACTCGGCACTCTTCTCTTTCTCCCCTCCTATTCGAACGAAAAGGAGAAGTAGAAGCGGAAGCCGCACGAAGACAGCAGCTCGCCGAAGCCGTCGTCGCCGCTTGCACCGCCGCTCGCACGCCCACCGCTCGCCGCCGTTTTGCCGTCCGCGCGCCCCCGCACCCGCCGCTCGCTGCCATCCCTTCCCCGTGCGATTCCAGCCGCTGCCCAGCTCGGTCCGGCCAGTTTCGGCCACCGCGCAGCTTCGCCGGACCTCCCCGGCGTCCCCCTCGCCCTCCGCCGGCCTCCCCTCGCCGCCCTAGCCGTCGGATTAGCCTCGGCCAGGCCAAATCCGCAACCCATGAAATGGGTTTCCAGCTGGTTCAGGCCCGCTTTTGGGCCGTTTCCGGGCCCTGAACCCGAGCCGTGCTTTGGGAAGAATCGTTCCTCGCGTCGCCCTCGTCGGAATGATCCGATTTGCGCGCGATTTGGTGAGTAATCTCACTAATCCTGGATTAGTTGGCTAATTATTGCTTAATGGTGGTTTAGTTTTAATTAATTATGTTTAGGTTGTTAAATTAGAATAAATTAGCAATTATTAGTCAATTGTGATGCAATTTAGATAAATTGATTGTGTAATTAGCAAGTAGACGTGGTCTACTATTTATTGGAAGTGCCTCCGGATTTTTCCTAGCCCTTAGTGGGCTTCAATTTGGCGATTCGGGCCTAAGTGGGATTTTTGGCATTTAAATATTAATTTTCGGAATTAAATTAATTAATTAATTATTTTCCGAAAATTCAACTGGGATGGCCAATGACCGGAATATTATGCTGATGACTGTGGTGAAGTCCGTTTATTTAATCGGGCTTTATTTTGAACTAAATTGAATTTTTAATATTAATTATTTAATTTTTGAAATTAATTAATTATTTATTTATTTCCTGAAAATTCAACTGGGATGGCCCGTGACCGGAAAATTATGTTGGTGATCGTGGTGCAGTCCGTTTATTTAATTGGGCCTTCTTTTGAGCTAAATAGAATTTTTAATATTTAATAATTAATTTTCGAAATTAATTAATTAATTAATTATTTTTTGGAAATTAAGATTGAGATGGCCGACGACTGAAATCTTGTGCTGATCGTCGTGGCGCAATTCGTTTATTTAATTAAGCTTTAATTTGTGCTAAATTGATTTAATTGTGGATTTTTAGGATATGTTCCTAAATTGATTATTTGGGTAAATTAAGTACGAATTAAGGTTGTGGATAATTACTTTAGAAATGGAATGAATCATCATGAAAGGCACGTGGCTCGGTGAATAGTACATAATCTCAGAGAATGCATGTGACTCGGTGATTTGATATATCGCTTTGGAGAATGCACGTGGCTCGATGATTAGTACGTCGCCTTGGAGAATGCACGGGGCTTGACGATTAGATATGTCACCTCGGATAATGCACATGGCTCGGTGACGAAGTATGTCGCCTTGGAGAATGCATGTGGCTCGGTGATTGGTTCTATGGTGATTGGTTCTATCAGTTAGGACTGATTAGCAATATATTATCAGCTTTGGGTGAGCATATGGTATACCATATCGGCCTTCGGGCGATATGTCAGCTTTGGGTGAGCAGTATACCAGTATACTATATCGACCTACGGGCAATATGTCAGCTTTGGGTGATCAGTATACTTTATTATCAGCTTTGGGTGAGCATATGGTATACTATATCGGCCTTCGGGCGATATGTCAGCTTTGGGTGAGCAGTATACCGGTATACTATATCGGCCTTCGGGCGATATGCCAGCTTTGGGTGAGCAGTATACCTTATTATCAGCTTTGGGCGAGCTATGCTATCTATTTATCAGCTTTGGGTGAGCAGTCCTGATTTGATAGGACTTTATAGATAGTATTGAATATGCCGACCGAGCATGGGTCGTGATGTCATGTAATCGATTAGATCGATTGATCATTGCTTTGATATGATGCTGTGAATTGGTTGATTGGATGGAAATGACCGTGAGTGGTCTTGTTGGCTTATAATCGACTAGATCGATTTGATCGATGCTTCGATCTGTGATATAATTACTTGGGTGCCTATTGTGAATTGTACTGACTTGCAGGTGGGATCTGAGGCCAAGGTATGTTTTCTGCCCTGTGCGTGTATAGGCAGCCTATAGTATAATGGTTTACTAATCGGGCTTAGTGGGGTAGAACTCGCTGAGACGTAGTCTCATCCCAGTTTGGGGAAAACATTTCAGGACCCCGATGAGAAGTTGAGGAGGAGAAGTCTGGGAAGGAGGACTCGGAGGTAAAACTTGAGGAGAAGGATTTTGGAAGAAGAAGATAATCCCGAGAGGGGTCTTGAGTGCGGCTTGGATGGGCTGAGAGTCTATCTTCTTTTGAGAATTCCTTTTGAAGTGAATTGTTATGAAGCGATTTGTGTTTTGTATAAAAGTTTGGTTATAAATTTCAATATGAAAAATATGGCCCTGCTTCTCTATCCCATCGTTTTATTGTCTGGGGATTTTAACTGCTTCCGCATGTGCTTAATAAATGAAAGGGTCGGCGATACATTGTCCTGGGATATCGCATTATAAAATCAACCAATGAGGAAGGATGTGAGCGTGCCTGAGGATCGGGACGTGACATAGACCGACCAGTAACTGGAAGCACAAGTCTAGTCATCCCCAAGAACTCATCATTGGTGACATTGATGAAGGAATTCATACCATATCCAAAAAGCAAGAAGAGTCTAGCGCCGATGCACTTATTTCTGAAATAGAACACAAAAGTATAGAAGAAGCTTTAGCTGACGAAAGCTGAATTGAAGCTATGCAAGAAGAACTTAGACAGTTTAGCATTAACGATGTCTGGGAACTAACTCATAAACCAAAAGGTAAATCCATTATTGTAGCTAAATGAGTTTTCAAGAACATGATGGATGCAAAAGGAAAGGTGGTCAGAAACAAAGCAAGACTCATGGCTAAAGGATATATGCAAGAAGAAGGGATAGACTATGATGAGACCTATGCACCAATAGCAAGGTTAGAAGTAATTAGATTATTGTTTGCTTTTGCATGTTATAAAAATTTCAGGTTATTCCAAATGGATGTCAAAAATGCATTCCTAAATGGATTTATCTAAGAAGAAGTCTATGTGGAACAACCTCCCGGTTTTGAAGACCCAAAGAGACCAGACTCAATATTTAGACTGAAAAAGGCTCTATATGGATTAAAGCAAGCACCTCGAGCATGGTACGACAGGTTAAATAAGTTTTTAATTCAAAATGATTTTGTCAAATGAAAAGTGGATACTACCTTATTTATTAAAAAAGAAGGTAAAAACATTTTACTTGTTCAAATCTATGTTGATGATATCATATTTAGGTCACCTAACGAAAACTTGTGCAAGAAGATTTCTAAGTCTATGCAGGATGAATTTGAGATGAGCATGATGGGTTAACTATATTTCTTTCTCGAATTACAAGTGAAACAATTGAAGAAATGAATTTTCATTCACCAAGAAAAATATTCAAAAGATCTCGTTAAAAAGTTCGGATTGGAGAACTGCAAAAAGATTGAGATACCAATGTCAAGTTCTTCGAAATTGGATAAAGACGAAGGAGGAAAGAAAGTTGACTAGAAGCTTTACAGGAGTATATTGGTTCACTTCTTTATCTTATTGTTTCTAGATCTGACATTTTGTTTAGTGTTTGCACTTGTGCTAGATTTCAATCAGATCCCAAAGAATCTCATCTAAGTGCTGCAAAACGCATCATCAAATACGTTGCAACTACTTCAAAGTTAAGTCTATGGTATCCCAAAGAAAGAGACTTTACTCTCCTTGGATATTCAAATGCAGATTTAGTGGGTTGTAGAGTTGATAGAAAGAGTACTTCCGATACTTGTCAATTGTTGGGAAACAGGACAATATCTTGGTTCTTAAGGAAGCAAAGTATTGTAGCTCTTTCAACAGCAGAAGCAGAGTATGTGGCTCTTGGGAGTTGCTGTTCTGAAATCTTGTGGATAAAATAACAACTAAGAGACTTTAGAATCGAAGACTCATACACTGAAATCAAATGTGACAACACCAGCGCAATTAATCTCACAAAGAATCCAATTCTTCATTCAAGGGCAAAGCACATAAAGATTTGACATCACTTTATTAGAGATTATGTTCAAAATGGAGAAGTTATGATTCAGTTCATTGATTCAAAAAATCGACTAGAAGACATATTTACAAAGCTACTGGAGAAAAACCTATTTGAGTCTATTTGCACTAGACTGAACATCACATTTTATATCCAGTATAGTCTGAAGGTGCTCAAATTCAGAGGTAAAGTCTGAAGGTGTTTAGACTCACAAGACTAGCATAAGTAGAGTATGTGGCTCTTAGAAGTTACGACTGTAAGTTATTTCGATACTAGCAATCTAATTTTTGTTTAAAGACTTGAAAAGGTATGGTTTCTTTTTAATCGCTAATTGATAGAAATTATTTTTCCAAGTTTTTGAATTTATGGCATTTATTCATTTTCAAAAAGATAATTATTCATTTTCAAAAAGGCATTTTTATGACGATTTGTTAGCCTCACTTCACTTGCTTTATATACTGTTGAAATTCGTCTTCTCTGTTTTCACTCCAAAACCTTAAAATTATAAACTCCCATTTGCTTTCACTTTTACTCTCGATTAATCCAAAAAGTTCTCACCTTTTCGAGCAAGTTTGAGAATTTCTCCCTTGAAGCAACAATGTCTTTGAGAAAGTTTTCGAGAATCGCAAGTAGGGGACCACGACATATGCCTGAGGGTCCTACTCATTTCGACTTGACTGAGGAAGAAGAATCTTCTCATCAGTAACAACCAAGTAAGCAACAACATTCTCAACAACATCAATCCCCCCCATCGCCTCAACCAGAAGAAGAAATAGTGGAAGAAATTGAATCTGTAAGAATGCTGAGAGCTAATGTTGCTTTCTCGCTTTACTCTAAGTTGAAGGAAGGAGGTATTGTGATGTCTTTGATTGACAAGTTTCTTAGAGAAAGATGATTAAAAACTGAAACCTTATTTTTGCGAGAAATGGAAAAGTTAGAAGTTGCAGAGAAAGGGACGGCTAAACAGACCTTTGCAAATTTTCCAAGTGACCCGCATTTTGGTACTGCTAATCAACCATAAAGATAGGACGGCAATGAACGAATGTTTGCACATTTTTAGCCTAGGATGTGAGTGGCTGTTAATGTTGTGCCGGAGACGAGAATGCGCGCGATGCCGGAATGGAGAGGGAGACGGTAGCGTACAATGGAATGGACACGTCTATAATGCAAGGCGGCCTAGATAGAGCCACCTCGGCGGATGGGACACCGGTTCAGCCGGCGAAGGCCGTTTGGCGTGCGAAGACCGGGGGTCGAAGCTCCGTCGACCGGTCGCCCCCTCGCCTATAAAGAGGCTTCTCCCAACGATGGCAAAGGACATGGCGAACTCGGAGATTTCCCTTAAGAGACTTCAGGGGAGATCAAAGAGTGAGTGCGTGAGAGAAATCGGGGCGCAAGCTCAAATGACCTTCCTCCGAGAGACTTCGGGGGAGGCCGGCAGCAAGTGAGCCCAAGGGGGAGAGATTCGAGTGTGTGGAGGTTGAGTGAGAGAGGAATCGGAGGGAAAAGTGCCAGATCTGAGAAGCCAAGGACTAGCCATGCTACCGTTGTGAAGCCCTTTGGTTCGACACCCTGCCGTTGTTGTTTCCTCGACACCGCTGCTGCCGTTCCTAGACGTCCTATCGCAACCCCCCCGGCGCAATCCTTGACGACTCGTCAAGACCCCCTGCAGTGTTGGGCCACTGTCGCACCTCACACCGCCACCATGCCGTCGCCTGCTGCGTCACCACCGTCACTGTGTCGCCGTCCTGTGACGTCCGAGCCACCCGTCATCGGCGCCGTCAAGAGGTAAGGAGAAAGAGAGCCCCGAAAGTGGGTTAGCACCAGGTCGAACGAAAGCCTCCATCGGGTAGGGTTTTGGCCGAAAGTGGGTCGGGCATGGGTCTCAGTCCGGTAGGGCTCCGGCCTTCTTGGGTTAGCTGCGTGTGGGCCTTAAAAATTCCATGGGCCGACTCTGTGGGCCAAGTTCCTTTTAAAAAAAATAGGGAAGCCCGTTTTTGGGCCCATGCGGCAGGCCCCTTTGGGCCGTTGTTGGGCGAACCGAGTCGATCCCAACCCGGGAACCCGACCTGGTTCTTTTTATATTATTATAATAATAAATATAATATTTTAATTTAAAAAAAAAAAAAAATTATTTTCAAAAAAAAAAAAAAAAACCAAAAATATCCCATATTTTCCTTAAAAAGCCAAAAATGTTAGGAAAAGCCAAAAAATGATTTATATTTTTAGAAAAAAGACAAAAAAAATAAAAATAAAAAGCTTTTTATGTCCAAAAAATGAGAAAAATACCCAAAAAATGTTTTTCCTCCACAAATTGCATGGAAAATCCCTCAAACATCCAAAAAGCCTTAAGGTTTAAACAAGATTATGTACCGAAAGGGCATTAGTGATTAACTAGTGTAATCAAGTCACCGATCCTAATTTCTCTGGTTGCACAGGATCGAGTATTTCTCCCGATATTTCGCTTGGGTTTCTAATCGACCCACCCCAAACCGATTAGTGGCGACTTCGTTTTAAAATTGACTTATTGGTTAAAAAACTTGGATTATTAAGTCGTGAATTGGTGGACTTGAGAGAGTCCGGGCTACGCATAATAAACATAGCTGAACCATTAGCCTTCGCAAGGCGCCCGCCCCTGATCGGGCGTCGAAAAAAAGAGGTTGTGACATCAACTACATCCATCCAAAATCTACATCAAAGACTAATTTGTCCCGTTCCGAAGCAAAACTAATGTATGCCATCAATGCTGGCTACAAATTCTCTGCCTCACACCATCTTGTTTCATATACAGGACAGTGGTGAAAGACAATGGACGGCTCCCTTATTATGCTCTTATCACACGCCTTTTTAGACATTTTAAAATCCACATTCCTCCTTTATGTTTGACAAACATTACTCCAATGGTGATTGGATTTAAAATGGTCACCAAGATGCATCTGAAAGAGCTTAATAGGGTATTAGAGTGCATGAAGGAGAAGTCCCTTGTCAAAACGAAACAAGACTCTACAATAGCCAAAAGGAAATGCAAGGAGCTCATTGATGCTCCAGCAAAGAAGAAGAGAACTCTCATCTTACAGGATGAAGAAGGTGAGGACGAGATGACTCTTTCAGCCTTAAGGAACTTGAAGAGTTTTGTCAGCTTTCGCAAGACTAGAGAAGAGATTGAGAGAAGAAATGAAGAAAGAAGAGGAGAAGAAGAGGAAGAGGAAGGAAGAGGAGAAGAAGAAGAAGAGGAAGAGGAAGGAAGAAGAGAAGGAGAGGAAGAAGAGGCTTGAGATGACTCTCTTGAGCCTACATTGACTGTATTCTTATTAAGCAACTCTGAAAAAATAAGGAGTGGAACTGCTGGTGAGAAAGCAAAAGGAAAACATCACTCTCTTGCTGAAGCAGAACATGAAGAAGAATCCATTCCTCCTCCTAAAGGCAAACAAATAGGAGGAGCCGAGGAAAAACGAGGTATCTCTTTGCCTATTCTCACTAGTGATGTTAGTTGGGTTGCAGCAGATCCAGAGGATGTGTATGCTTTTCACTATCTAGAACTAGAATTTGAGGCATTCACTCTAAGTCAGAGTAGACAAACTGCTGAAGATCCCTCAACTCTCAAAACTCCAGGAACAGATTCGGCTGGACCTAGTGCTACATTAACTCATTCAGCGGACTTTTCACACATAATGGATATTCTGCTGGATTTAAAGAAGGGTCAATATGGTTTGAACTATGAGATAAAAGATCTCAAAAAGGCTTTCTTAGCTACTTCAGTTTCATTGCAAGATCAGTTACTTACCCTGAAGACTCGAGTGCAAGATCATGTGAAGGGTGAAGATTTCCAGCAACTAAAGGAGACTATTGGGAAGCTTGAGAAGACAGTGAGCTCTATGGGGGAATTCTAGCTTCTTTGCTTGCCAAAACAGCCATGATTTTCACATCTCTCTTTTCACTCAACGATTTTTGCTTATTCTCCACTTTTTGCTGTTGACAAAAAGGGGGAGAAGTTGTGCAGATTTGTCTTTACTTTGTTTTGATGACTTTGTGTTTGTTTGTGGATCTTCGACTTTGGATTTTTGATTGCTGTGATTTGGTTTGAATTCTTGATGCTTGTAATAACTTAGCCTGAGATACTGATTGTGAATGGATGGTTATCTTGCAGGATTAACATGTTTTTTGTTTTGTTTTTTTTTTTTTTTTGTGGATGCAGAATTGATATTATCCAAGTCCTAATCAACTCATTTTTTAAGCTATCATTTATTGCTTTATTTTTGTTTTGCAGGACAAAAGTTTTCAAATCTGCAGGAAAGTTTTGTTACCATAAAAAATTGGGAGATTGTTGGAGAAAACTCCCTTATTATTTTGAAGTTGACAAAATGTTTCCATCAGTCTAGTCTGAAGACTTCAAGACTCAACTATTAAAGTCTGATGAACTCCAGACTCTGTCGTCAAAGTCTGAAGACCGCAAGACTCAAGACTCAAAGTCAACCCACACTGACAGTTTCTAGACCAAAGAAGAGAAGACTTATCCAGATGCGAGTTTATTTTCAAGGATTCGGTTCGTATGGTTTATAGAAGATCTTACGGCTAGAGATAGCACATTGAAATCAATTATTTTTATTGGAATCAATTCGGATAATCAAGATCTGTTGAAAAGCGAAGTATACTTGGAAGGTTCTACTTATGGAAATCTAGATCCTGATTGTATGGGTGAGCAGGATTGGTGGGCTATCATTACATTCCTTAAATAACTCAAGATCTTCTTGATTGATTCTGTCCAATGGGTAGATTGGAAGAGCTCATTTGGAAAGTGCTAACGGTTATAAAGGCATTGAGGAGTATATAAAGAAGATGCTCAAGTTATTCGAGTGTGTGCGTGAAAGAAAAATTCCAAAGTCTGAAGATCCTAGTTCTTTGCAATTTCAATCGTTGAGCTTAAGTTGTACTCAAAAGAGGGATCAAACACTTGTGAGACCTTAAGGAAGTGTAGTAGAGTTTTTACATTGTGGAATCAAGAACATAAAACTGTAAAATCTATTTTGATTCTTAGTGAGATCCAGCTAGTGGGCTGTCAGTGAGGGAGAGTGGACGTAGGCTTGGTCTAAACCGAACCACTATAAACCTTGTGTTTCAATTTTCTTTCCCCGAACTCTTTACTTTAATTTGTAGTTTTGTATAACTGTTTATAGTCTTTTACATCTTCAGTCTATTATCCTCAAAAGACGAGTTAATTTATTAAATCTTGCAAAACTTCTTTTAACACCTATTCACCCCCCTTTAGGTGTCCTTACTAGCACTATAAAAAAGAAGAGCGACAAGGTTCAGTTCAAATTTGACTATTTGTAGCATGGGAGTGGATTACCCAAAAAATCCTTGGGAACAATATAAAAAAGATATCTCGGTAACAAAAACTATAAGGGGCTGTATTGGCAAGATCCAACAGTGAACAGCTGCCAAAAAGAAAAACCACCTCGAAGTCCTTTAGTATTGTACCCTGCCCCCGAACCATCAGTGTTCACGCCAAGCAAGACCACCTTTGTCCCTTTCCTTTCTCCATTCTGCCTCCTTCTTTTCTTTGTTTCAACAAAGTCCAAGGCAAGGCAAAATGCCAAGAACACGAGTATTGCTCCATTCCATATATAGGATTTGTATCACATTTTCATGGTGATGTTAAGTGTGAAATCGAATAATTTGTCAAGGCTTGGCTTACAGCTTTTGTTTTTCGACCTCGGATTCACTTCTTTGTGAGTAAATACCGAGCCGAAAGGCCCATCTCTGACTTATTTATTGGATACTGAGAATCCGATCCACACCTTTTGATCAACTTGAACAACGTATAAGGATCTTTTCAACCCATTTTTTTCATTACTGATGGAATATCCTTCACTATATTACTAAATAAGTAAGCTGTACTAAATGCATCGGGTGCTTGGGCAACTTCATTGATCCCTATTACTAGTAAGATAGTGATCTAGGCAAGATGTGCACCTCTTCTGCAATGAGGATTTTTTCCTTAATAGCTGCTTGTTTCGGGTATAGGTATTCTATTGTTGAAGGTTATTCAAGCTTTTTCTAGGAGTATGACATGGGTTACTTTAGTGCTATAGTGCCTGGCACTTGAACATTGGCTCGAAAGAAGTGATGCAATTGAAAAATGCAAGTCCTTTTTTCTAGGGTTGATTCAATTTGAAGTTCACCTTCTCGTAAACAACAAACCCTGATGCCGCTACGCTATTTGATTCAGTCCATTAAATTCAGTCAATCAAATCTGTCTTATGAGCTCTTAGGGTCAAAGAGATGAAATTGTTGGATTATAATGTCTCTGTTTTCTGCTGTTTTCAGTTTTCTTTTACTCTGTTTTACTCTGTTTTTTTTTATTAAAAAACAGCCAAGTTCATTTAGTTACGTATTTAGTGTTTTTGCTATTTTCTAGGAAGTTAATAGCACGTTTGTGTGTAGTTATGTGTTGCACGTACATGAGCAGTTTTTGTTTTGTATTTAGTGGTTGTACTCGACAGTTTTTTTTTCTTAAGCACAAGACATATGAAGTGCTTTGTTTTTTTATCTTTTTTCTCTCAAAAACAGATATTTTTCTGTTTTGATCATTGTTTTTATGAGTTTTAACATTGGTATCAGAGCATTTGTGGGATCTTAAGGGACTGTGAAGTGAGGGTAATTGAGTGAAGATTGCTTCCGATTTGCAAAGAAAAAGCTGATGGAGGCAGGATCGAGTGGATTCTCTGCAATGGCAACTCCAGTCTTTTTTGGGGAAAATTATCAGGCTTGGGCTGTCAAGATGACGGCATTCTTAGAGGGTCATGATTTATGGGAGGCTGTGGAGGATGATTATGAGGTTGCTCCACTTCTAGACAATCCGACCTTGAATCTGATAAAGTACCATAAAGAGAGAATCACAAGGAAGGCCAAGGCAAAATCATGCCTGTACGCTGTTGTTTCACCCACTATCTTCACAAGGATCATGAGATGTGATTCTGCAAAGGCAATATGGGATTTCTTGAAGAATGAATACGAGGGAGATGAGAAGATAAGAAGTATGAAGGTGCTGAATCTCTTAAGGGAGTTTGAGAGACAGCAGATGAAGGATTCAGAGTCAGTGAAGGAGTACTCTGAAAGGTTGGTTGAGATAGCTGAAAAAATCAGAGTTTTAGGGACTGACTTGAAGGATGAAAGGCTTGTTCAGAAGAACCTGGTGTCTCTTCCAGAGAAGTTCGAAGCCACCATAACATCTCTGGAAAATACAAGAGACTTAGCTGATATAAAACTTGCAGAATTGTTAAATGCTCTGCAGGCACAGGAGCACAGAAGACTGATGAGAAGAGAAGAGTTTGTAGAGGGTGCGCTGCAAGCTAGAGTGAAGTCAAATGATGGAGGCAAAGGGAAGAAATGGATTCAGTCTAGAGAAAATGTCGGTGACTCCAAGTTTGTAGCAAAAGAAGGAAATTCTGGTGGGTCTAGCAAATGGAAGATGAATAAAAAGCCTTGTCAATACTGGGGTGGAACTAATCATCAGTTTTTTAGATGTTGGAGAAAGCCTGATGCTAGATGCAGAAGATGTCACAAGTTGGGTCACATGGAAGCCGTCTGCAAAGAAAAAAATTACCAGCAAGCAGGAAAAGCCCATGTAGCAGTGAATGAAACTAAGGAAGAGCACTTGTTTGTAGCTTCTTTTTCTAAATCTTCTATTGGGAATGATGCATGGCTGGTGGATAGTGGCTGTACCAATCATATGACTAGCAATTCGAAGCTGTTTAGGGCTACGCATGACAACGCTTCTGTTCCCGATAAGAGTTTTTTTTTTTTTTTTTTTTCAGAAATAGTTCTTTTCTATTTCTACTCCGGGGAACAATTTCTGAGCAAAAAAACCCGTTTGATAACTGCACAAAATTTCTATTTCGGAACAAAAAGGAACAGAAACACATTTGATAACCGTACAAAATTTTCATTTCTGGAATAGAAAAAGAACAGAAACACGTTTGGTAACTGCACAAAATTTCTATTCCAATTTTTTTTAAAAAAAATAAAAATAAGAAAATTGAATAAATTAGATATTACATAAAAATTGACAAGATCAAAATATTATTAGATTAATAATACATTTGATTAGGTGTAAGCATTCTAGTCGAATATGCTTGTAACATAGGTGGTATTGTAATGGAACGTGAGCTATTATTTTATATCTATGTGTGAGGATCTTTACTTATGTTTTATAGCTTATTGAATTTATGTAACGCTTTGTTGGAATCAGTATTCACAAACTGATGTTTTGAACTATAATTCTCAATAATATATTTTCTTTTTGCGAATTTTAATGTTTAGTATAGCAAATATTGCGAAAAAAAAAAAGCACACGTGATATTGTCAGCCAAATTAATTTATACTCATTTCCTTAGGACTAAGTTTTTACTCTTTAACGTGGCTTAGGGATTTTAGTCTCTTCTAATCTTGACATAGATGTCGGGTTGGGGTTGAAAGTTTCCAACTGTCGGAATGGTGCATGCATAGCGTGGCTTTATTGTCATTATGTAATTAGTTCATAGTATGCTCCTAAAACACTTAGTAAAGACCTCGGTCTCTTGCATTTTGAACCGTCGATGCATCCCATCTTGATGTTACTTTTTACCTTGCTTCTTCCGAATTACCTTGCTATCGTTATAAGGTTTTGGCTAATTTTGATAAAGGGAGGTGTTTTTCTTCTCATCTTTTGCTTTTTTTCTTTCTTGACTAGCATTCAAGCTTCGGACGGCGGTTTGTAGGTCTTTAAGTGTCAACTATAATAGCTTACCATTTGCTTCTCTTCTATTTGTCCATATTTATGATACATTCAATGGCATTTATGCTCATGGAGATAGAATTGGATGACCTTAATACTATTAATAGAAATGTATTCATAATAGTTTACAAACACATCGCAAAAGTTTTCACCAAAAAACAAAAAACACGTCGCAAAAGTCGGAAATAAAAAGTCATGGAATCTCTTGCATATTGTGATCCCTTGCCATCATATTTGCAATATTTTTCTTGATCATGTTTATCTCAGCCGCCTCATCACGTGATGCATCATCTACAACCTCGTCTTCTGTAGATCCAAGTGGATAATCTGGATCTCCATAAAGGGCAAAGTTCCTGTCCATCTTGTCTTGGTCACGAATAAAATTATGAAGAGTACAACATGCGATTACAATATATGCTTGCTTTCGAATTGAAAATGAAGGCATGTGTCTCAAAATGGGGAAACGATTTTTTAATGCCCCAAATGACCTCTCGATAACATTTCTCAATGAAGAATGCTTATGGTTGAACAATTCTTTTGCTGTTCTAGGCCGTCTCGTTCCACCCCTATACTCATTCAAATGATACCGTTCACCTTTAAATGGAGTTAAAAATCCTGGAAGTGATGCATAACCAGAATCTGCTACATAGTATTTTCCTACAATAATATATACATAAATTTGTTATGATATGCAATAGCTATACAATCATAAAGAAAATCACTTAATATAGACAAAACAAATACCTGGTGGTGGTCGAGGAAATTGCAATCGAGGAGTCTCGAGTGCTGCCGAGAGAACCCGACAATCATTGGCAGATCTTTCCCACCCAGCATATACAAAAGTAAATTTCATATCAGATGAACAAGCACACATCACATTTTGAGTGGTAGTTCATTTTCTGCCTCTAAATGGGATTTGTTTTGATATAGGGACGGATGCATTAATGTGGGTGCCATCAATAGCACTAATGCAGCCCTGTGATTTTATGAAATTATAGCGTTAGACAATATTATCAACTATATATATTTTAATAATGTAAAATTGATATTAAAATCATACCTTGAAGTAACGTGCATGGTTAGGATCGATAAGAATCTCCTCTGGAACAATATCAAAAGAAGGCGGCCTGATAATCTCTTTTGATAATTTGAGAAACGCTTTTAATACCGGAGTGAAGAACTTACTGATTGTTTGTCTCGAACGTTGAAATCTTTCACATAAATCTCTATTTGTGTTGTTGTGGCCAACCATAGATAAAAAAATCTCAACTTGTTCATCTACCTTTACATATTGAGTATCTTTCAGCCAGCCTCTTGCCTTCATTAGATCACATAGGTTAAGAAAAACATGTCTCTCTAACCTGAATGCTTCATATATCCTATCCGAATGTCCATAAACAATTTCCCTTACCCATTCGGCTCCTGATAATTTACTGTCCCTAATAGGCTCTTTCGTATGTAAAAACATGTCCAAATTAACAAGAGTTAACCATGCTATTATTATGTCAATATCAAAGTCATCCAAATACCATTCAACTGCTTCTACCTCTTCATTAGACACATTATTTGATTCATCTTCCATAGTACCTATGCCATTACACAAATATAAGAAAATCAATATAGATATATGTAAAAATAAAAAATAATAATAATAGAAATCAATAACGTAAGTAATAGAGTGAAAAGGCAAACCAAATATAAAAATTAGCACAATCCATCATATCCAAACCATAACACAAATGCAAAAGTCTCAACATCAATATCTTAAACAACCAAAAAAACAACTAACAACATAAAAAATATAGTCTAATAAAACTCCATGTAATCCACAACACATTTCCTAACATCCACTAAAGACGTTGGAGAAGTCCATATCTCAATTCAGATGGGGTTTTGATAAAAGCCTCCCTCCACGTGGCATTATCGCAGGCTCGCTCCACTGCTTTGCTATAGAGATTTGGATCCAACATAGGCATGGCAAGTAGGGCATCAATCACCACAGATATGGAGAATGGATCTATGGGTGGTGATGTCACTTGTGAGCTGACAGAACCACTCACAAATTGATTAACCCTACTTTTGATCATCTCTTGCAAAGCTTTGCAGGTGCTAGCAACACCAAATGATTGACTCTTCCTTCTCCTTTTAGTATTTGGAGTTTTATCCATCCTATGTTTGTCATGAACTGGAGTAGGAGTTTCATCAGACATAACATCTTCCTCATTAACATGCTGTGCACCAAAGTCCTCTGGTCCACTGTCTGCATCATCACCACTAATGTTAAGTTCATCCGACATCACCAAATCTTCGGCATTTCCTGCTGCATAGTCCCCAGTAGCATATGTATCGCCAAATACAATACACAAGTCAAGATATTGAGAAAACCCATCCTTCTTGAATTTCACCCACTCACTATTATCCTGCAATTTTTACAATGATGACATATATCAGCAATACAATTAAACATATTTGATGTACACATATAGTGCTATGAAAATGGTCAAAGGTTAAATCATACCTTGATATGAGATTCCCATATGCTCGGATCATCAACAACAACTTTTTTGTTCACATTGTCCCAGCCAAATCCGGATTGTGAAAGAAGCTTCTTGAAACTAGCATACTGCTTTCTCAATTTGTTCACCTTATTCTTCAACTGTACTGCAGTATATTGAAGTTCTGCTTGTTTGTTGAATTCTATCCGTATGTTATTCCACCCTACTTTATTGAAAGTAGAAGAGGTGCGATTTCCTTTTTTGACCTCTTCTACCAACAAACTAACAAACAAGTTCGTTAAAGGCTCAGTCCATTTTGCAATGAATGCCTCTTTTTGGGATGCCATGTAACCTTCACTAGTTGAACATCACATGAGTTGAAGACAATTAAAAAGAAAGTGCAACATGCTGCTGCCTTCTTTTCTCATCACCATCTTTTAGACTAAAGAAAGACACAAGCATCAAAATGCCTTTATAGCTCTAAACATTGGATAGCTATTCAGTGCATAAACATTGGGTAGCTATTCAGTGCAATGCTTGAATTTTCTCAAATGTTTCATTCCATTATTGTATATTTTTTGAAGAAAATTTGCTCCTCAAAACAAAGAACCAGCAAGATCAGTAAACAAAGAACCAACAAAATCAGCAAAACAGAACTAGCAAAACAGGAAAACAGCAAAATCAGTAAACACAAATCAAGCTGAAACTACTGCATAATTGACAGATTTCAAATGTGTTTTTCAGCAACCAAACGACATCCATTATGGGCGTACGACATATCAAATCGAAGCTCTAGAAGTGTATTTTTTATGTCTAGAATGGCTTGAGGTCAAAAAAATTCATCTAGCAATTCGTTTCAGCCAAAACAGTAAGTCCATCACAAAAATGCGAAAATGCGGAGTAATACAAATCAAGCTCAATCAACCTCAAGTTCATAATCATTGATTGTCAATCCACAAAAAATCATCCAATAACATCATCAATCACCAGATCTAAGCATATTATGTGAATCTAAAGTCGAATCCTAAGCTCGATCCGTGACTCTAAACATAACATCCAGCAGAAAATCAATTCCTCACCAAGCTTAATACAACATCACAGCAGTGATTCACTTTACTCATTAGTAACAACAATAACCAAGGATCAGGTACAAGAAAGGAATCAACTAGGAATGAGCTTCAAATTAACGAAAATATGATTACACTGATGAACAGAAGGTTGTCTACATATAACAGACTAACTACCTCTTTGCTTTCCTACTTGATGCGAGACTAGATGTTAGGAAAAATAATCTCAGAAATACTTTCTAATTCCTACATGAGATACTCCAACAAGAAAGACAGTGAACATTGCAAACTTGCAGTTAAATCAAAAATCAAAGCAATTATCAGCACATAAGGCGGCATCCTCATTAAGGTGCTCTCATTTATAAGCGTTCATCCCCTTTGCTTTATAGTTTTGTAAGGTTGGGCATCCCTTGCTAGTTCATGAACGAATCGATAGATATAACTTTGAATCTATGAGATATTTCTTGATCAGAAAATTGCCACAAAAAGTTTGATGAAGTACATACCCAAAGCTTCACACAAGCATCAATGACAACTAGAATCAGGCATATAAAAATAATAAACTGAACATGTTGTTCTAGTAATCAATACTTCAAAGAAAGCATTGACAAATTACAGCAGAGTTTCAGGTATGCAATTGATAGGAGAAAATAGAGAAAGAGCGAGCGTCATATCGAAAGAGAGAGAGACAGATCGCATAGGCCTTATTCAATCTAAATCAACCATAAAATTCAGTAAATATATGTGCATAAGGCGCAACATGCTTATCTACATCCAAGAAATGAAGCTTTCCTTCATTTAACATGCATATCCCGAACCATTAGGTCCGGGTATCCACTCTACCTCCATTGATCAAGGGCGACACAAGCACGGGGGAAGCAACGTGAGAGAAGCGAGCACAAACAGAGGCAACACCACAGAGGTGACACGATTTAACTTCAAAAAAATTGAGAATCACCACTAGAACAGGTACAATGAGAAAGAATCAAAGTAACAAACCTGATTTAGGGCAAGACGACCACGAGGCGACGCGACCAGAGGCGATTTGAGCCGGAGAAACTTGACCAGAGGCGACGGGATTGCAGGCAGTGGGATTGGAGAGAGGCGATCAGAGGTGATGGCACTGCAGGTGGCAGATTCACCCCTTCACCTTTGTTTTGATGAAAAGTGAAAAAGTATAAGACTTCATAAGTAACCAAGATGTCAGCACTCATGCGGTAACAAATCCTTAGCACCCAACAGGAACCTAAAAGGGCTGATATTTCCAAATAAAAACAAAGCCTTCCAAACACAGGACAGTGCCAGAGAACTCAAGTAATAGCTAAAACAACTCATTCCCACAAAAACCCAGAAAAAAAATAACCCTCCCCAGCACCTCGAAAAACACAGAAAACATCCTAACCTGTATTTCCTCAGTGGTTTCTCCTATTAAAATGTAATTCACAAAGAATCCACCTCCAACAGACACCACTTGACGCACTAGAAATGTGTCATACCGTGCTGAATCAAAACTCAAAACCCAATTCTGATTCAACCTATCACATTGCAGCATAAACTTGTTTAAATTTTTCGCACGTCACATAAATAGACAGCCCAAGAAAGCCTCATTGAACAGAATGTGTCTTAAACCTCAGTGTTCCCAAGCTTCAAGGAGACAGCATGGCAATCACGTTCAAACGAAACCAACCCAATTCAACAAACCCCAACCCAGTATGGAAAGTGAAGCATCAAGAACAGCAGGAACCACAATTGAGAATGACAAACCCACAATCAAGCTAGCAGTAAAACAGACACCCAAAAAAAAAGAAATCAAGAGAATTAACTCAGTTCCCTTCTGCCTCAGGATACGGAACTGCTCGGGCGACGGGCGACGGGACCGCTTGCCACTCCTCCTCCGACTTCCAGACCGACCCAGGCGCAGCGACCACCACCCCACTGGGGAAGCTCCTCCTCGAACGGCCCGGCGAGCCGAAACCACCGCACGGAGCGGCAGCAGAAGCGGCACGAGGCGGCGGCGGAGGTGGCCTTATCGGGCAGAACGCGAAGTGGGTCATCAGGGGAGAGGAGCGTAAAGAGCGCGGAGCGAGGAGAGAGAAGGGTCTGGTTGTGGTGTTGGGGAGGATGGACCTGGTGACGGGAGGCGACGGCACCGAAGAGAGGCGGAGGCGACGGGACTGGATGCAACCGGCTCGGAGAGAGGCGACCCAACCGGAGTGTCGCGTCGCGACCAGAGACGACGGGATTGACGGCACCGAAGAGAGGCGGAGGCGACGAGACTGGACGTAACCGGCTCGGAGAGAGGCAACCCAACCGGAGTGTCGCGTCGCGACCAGAGACGACAGGGTTGATGGCACCGAAGAGAGGCGGAGACAACGAGCAGGACCAGCGGTGACGAGACCAGCGGCGACGAGACCGGCGGCGACGAGACTGGAGAGAGGCGACTGGAGATGAGATCGGAGAGAGGCGAGCGGACGAAGGGAGAGGTGAAAATGGAAGATGCGAAAGTGAAATTAGGGTTTGCCCAATTTGTTTCTTATTTTTGTTCCTGGGAATTCTTGGCCGAGAACGAGAAGTAACTTTTTTTTACTTCTCGTTTCTGTTCCAAAATCATTCCCGGGCTAACTTTTTGTTCCCGGGAACAATAAATTAACTTGCCATTATCAAATAGGTTTCTATTCTTTTTTTGTTTTGGGGAAGAAAAGAATAGAAATTGTTGGGCTGGGGATGGTTACCATGCGCAGCCTAGGAGTCTAGACAGGTCAGTCAGGTCCAGAGTTAGAATTGGCAACAGACAATATATCGAAGTGCAAGGGAAGGGTACAGTGGCTATTGAAGGAAATCAGGAGGTGAAGCTGATCAATGATGTTCTCTTTGTGCCAAATATTGACCATAATTTGTTAAGTGTTGGTCAATTAGTTGAGAAGGGCTATAAACTGAAGTTCAAAGGGAATGAATGTCTTATTAATAATACAGATAGCAAAGAAGTGCTAAGAATCCCAATGGAGGACAAGAGTTTCATGTTCAAGCCACAAGAGATGCAACAAATGGCTTTAAAGTGCAAAGAAGAAAATGCAGAGATATGGCATAAAAGACTTGGGCATGTTCACAGGAAGAGTATGTCGTTTATGCAGAGAAATAGCTTAGCAGATGACTTGCCAAATTTGGAGGAGGAATTTCCACAGTGCAGAACTTGTCTTATTGGCAAGCAAGTCAGATTTCCTTTCAAAGGAGGAGGCTGGAGAGCATGTGAGAAGCTGCAATTAGTCCACACAGATCTATGTGGACCTATGTCTGAGTCTTCTCTCAATGGTAGCAGGTATTTCATTACCTTCACTGATGATATGACTAGGATGAGTTGGATTTATTTTCTACGAGCCAAGTCTGAAGTTGCTGATGTGTTTATGAAGTTTAAAGCCTTAGTTGAGAATCAGAGTGGGAAGAAAATTAAAATACTCAGGTCTGATAATGGTTCGAATATACCGCTCACAAGTTTAAGTTGAATTGTGAGCAAGCGAGAATTGTGCAGAAGTTCATTGCTCCTTATTCACCTCAACGAGAATGGGGTCGGTGAGAGGAAAAACAGAAGTATTATGGAGATGGCTAGATGTATGATGCAGGAGAAGATGTTGCCTAAGAAGTTCTGGGCTGAAGCAGCTAATACTGCAGTGTTCTTGTTGAACAGATTGCCCACAAAGGCCTTAGAGAGGTCAACACCTTTTGAAGTCTGGTATGGTGTTAAACCTTCTATGAAAAATTTGAAGGTTTTTGGGTGTTTGTGTTACACTCATGTTCCTGAGGTTAAGAGGGACAAGCTGGATAAGAAAGCAGAGCTTGGAATCTTCATCGGGTACAGTCTCCAATCAAAGGCTTACAGAATTTTTCACCCTATGACAGGGAAGGTGACTGTAAGCAGAGATGTTGTTTTTCTAGAAGAAGATGAGTGGAATTGGATGGAAGGAAAGAGTGTAGAAAAGCAGCAGTTCGAAAAACAACCTGCAATAGATGTAGAGGTTGATGAAGTTATAGATGGATTGGAAGACAGTGTGGATGATTTACCAGTGAGAGGCACAAGGTCACTTGCCGAAATCTATGAAAGAAGCAATGTGGCAATGCTCGAACCATCTAACTTTGTGGAAGTTAAGGAGGATCAGAGGTAGATTGCAGCAATGCAGGAGGAGATTGCAATGATCCAGAAAAACCACACATGGGAGCTTGTTGACAAACCATCGGATAAGAATGTGATTGGGGTTAAGTGGGTGTTTAGAACAAAACTTAATCCTGATGGTTCTGTTAATAAACACAAAGCTAGACTGGTGGTGAAAGGCTATGCACAAATATGGGGAGTAGACTATTCTGAAATATTTGCTCCTATTGCACGACTTGATACAATAAGGTTACTGTTAGCTATTGCAGTAGAGAAGGGGTGGCCTATATTTCAGTTAGATGTCAAGTCTGCATTTCGGAATGGAGAGCTTGATGAGGAGATTTTTGTTGAACAACTTGAAGGTTTTAGTATCAAAGGGCAA
This sequence comes from Eucalyptus decipiens, assembly GCA_014182575.1. Classification (NCBI taxonomy): domain Eukaryota; kingdom Viridiplantae; phylum Streptophyta; class Magnoliopsida; order Myrtales; family Myrtaceae; genus Eucalyptus; species Eucalyptus decipiens. The sequence continues at coordinate 15,838,252 of CM024614.1, read as the reverse complement.
GAAGAGAGTGTATACAGGTTGAAGAAAGCTCTATATGGACTGAAGCAGGCTCCAAGAGCTTGGTATGGGAAGGTAGATCGATATTTGCAGGATTTTGGCTTCGTAAAAAGCTTAAGTGAGTTCACTCTTTATGTCAAGAAGGTGAATCACAGTGTTGTAATTCTGTCACTTTATGTAGATGATCTATTAGTGACGGGGAATGATATGGAATTGATAGAGAAGGTGAAGCAAGATCTATTTGCAGTTTTTGAGATGTCAGACTTGGGAAAGATGGCTTATTTTTTGGGTTTGGAAGTCAAACAGGCTTCATATGAGATCTTCATCTGTCAGAAAAAAATACATGAAGGAAATTCTAAAGAAGTTTCAGATGGAAGATTGTTGAAGTGTAAGCACTCCTATGGCTGCTAAAGAGAAGCTGCGAGAAGAATGATGCAACAGATGCGATAGATGCTTCTATGTATAGAAGTCTCGATTGGGTGTCTCATGTATCTTACAAAGAACCAGACCAGATATTCTATTTCTTTGTGAGTGTTTTATCCAGGTTTATGAGTAGTCCTAGTCAGTTACATTTGATTGCAACAAAAAGGGTCTTGAGATATCTCAAAGGAACATTGTTCTTTGGTGTGAAGTTTAAGAAAGGTTAGAAATTTAATTTGCAAGGATTTTCTGATAGTAACTGGGCTGGTTCAGTGGATGACATGAAAAGTACGTTTGGATATTGTTTCAGTCTTGGTTCTACTTGTTTCTCCTAGTGTTCTAAAAAACAAGAGATTGTAGCTCAGTCTACTGCAGAGGCTGAGTTTATAGCAGCTACTGCAGCTGCAAATCAAGCTTTGTGGCTGAAAAAGATAATGAAGGATCTGTGGTTGAATTCTAGTGATTGCATTGAAGTTAATGTGGATAATCAGGCTGCGTTAGCAATATCTCAGTATCCAGTTTTCCATGGCAAAACCAAGCATTTCAAAGTCAAATTTTTCTTTCTGTGTGAGGTGCAACAAAGTGGCGAAGTTAAGTTGGTCTATTGCAGATCTGAAGATCAGCTTGCAGATATGTTCACAAAACCACTTCAAGCTGGAAGATTTGAAGTATTAAGAAAGAAAATTGGAGTATGCAGCAGCAACTGATCCAATGAGGAGTTTGTTGGATTATAATGTCTCTGTTTTCTGCTGTTTTCAGTTTTCTTTTACTCTGTTTTTTTATTAAAAAACAGCCAAGTTCATTTAGTTACGTATTTAGTGTTTTTGCTATTTTCTAGGAAGTTAATAGCATGTTTGTGTGCAGTTATGTGTTGCACGTACGTGAGCAGTTTTTGTTTTGTATTTAGTGGTTGTACTCAACAGTTTTTTTTCTTAAGCACAAGACGTATGAAGTGCTCTGTTTCTTTTTTTTTTTTTTTTTTTTTTTTTTTATCTTTTCTCTCTCTCAAAAACAGAAATTTTTCTGTTTTGATTGTTGTTTTTATGAGTTTTGACAGAAATGCACACATCACATTCAACCTTTAGGAGAAATAGTCATATTGGAAGGGCCTAATCTTTGATCACTCAACCATTTCTAGGGTTTCTTATCGATTAAAAAGAGTATGCGAAGTGGTCTATGAGTAATCCTGTCTATCAGTCTCCTTCTTTTTACCGTGAGCAATCTTTTTGCTTTATATGTAAGTTTGGCTTAGCCCATTGGCTACTTCATAGGCCTTTCCCCGTACTACCTTGTCTTAGTTTCAAGTTATTTTCTAACCTTCGTTCATTCACTTGGTTAGATCTTTCTTTCCTATTTATGAAAAATTATCCACTACACTCTAAAGTGTTCAACAATTATATCCGTTAAGTCATTTTGAAATGGATGTTTTTTTAGTTCCATTTATTTATCTGTAAAAGCTTGCCCATATTCATTAGTTACCTTTTCATCTGTGATCAAAACATCGTCACCAAGTACCGCATACTTAGTAAAGAGCTAGGAGGTCATATAGATCGGAACTCGAAGCGATAAGAACGAAAGCCCTATCCATAGCTACAACTACTGGCGCTTCAAAAGGCTCAGATTCGCAGGCTGTCAGATTGTTAGCTCCTTTGAAATCGAAGCATTAAGTACTCGAGGTATTCGTTAGTCTTTTTCCCAAGGGTTGATAGGGCACTCCTAGGGGAAGGCCTTTACCACGTGATAGGTCAGCGGATCGTGAGAAGGTGCGAAGAAGGAAAGGACAAAGACTTTGGCCTAAGGGAAATGAGCAACGATGAAATGACAAAATGAGGTGCTTCGGGCACTCCCATTTAGAAAGAAGTTCTATTTATTCCTAAAAGGAAGAAGGACAAAGAAGCTCTTTGAGAGAATGAGCACTCCGTTAGGTAGTCAGGGTCTTTGCCTTTTTGAAAGGAAGTATAGAAAGGGACATAGAAGACCCTTCATGCGAAACACGGAAGCGCCTATCACCTAGAGGAGCAAAGCTCATTTTCCTTTCAACTTGGAGTCCGTATCATGGTGAAGGTAATGTAACGCTGTGATTCTTGCTCAAACAAAAGACCGAGAAGCAAGTGAATGGGGCCGGTGCGTGGCGAAGGGAAGGGTTCATTTATAAAATTATTACAATATATCAAACGAAAATTTAAAAAGAAAAATGATATTCTGTGTATCAATACTTAATTTTCCGAGTGAACTAGTCATTTGAATTAATAACTATACGTTGAAGAAATAACAATGCTAGATGTACTAAAACTCTTTACTAATATATGTATTTGTTAAACGATGCGTTGAATTTTGACCGATTAAAAAGGATATAAGTAATGCATAATAGGTGAAACTAGTTGAAATTATCCTTAACGATGACCAACTTCTCGTTTTTTAAAGCAATCCAATTAGACTTGAGCCCATAAGAGCGCAAATGATAACCATTCTAGTCAGAAATTGATTTCTGGAAGAGAAATAATTTTTCTATTTCTATTTCTAGATGAATTTTAAAGCAAAAATAACCGTTTGATAACGATATAAAATTTTTACTCTAAAAATATAAAAATTTGTTCGATTACGACACAAATTTTTTTCCTTTTGGATAGCGGTAGGATGGCGGACGGTGGTGGACCGACAACTGGCGGCGGTGGGTGGCGAGCAGTGCTGGCTTGCAACCGGTGACCGACGAATGGTAGTCGGCGACGGATGGTGGTCAACAGCGACGGATGGAGGATACAATGAGAATAATTTTTATTTCTCATTTCTGTTTCAGAAATAGAGAAGTAGAAAATTTTTACTTTTAATTTCTATTCCAAACCTATTTCTGGAATAAGAATCTATTTCAAAAATAGAAAAATAAAATAATTTTACCAAACGGATTTCTATTCCAGAAACAAGTTTAGAATAGAAAAATTATTTATGGAACAGAAATAAGAGGTTGTCAAGCACCCCCTAAGTACTCACTCTTTCACCCAGCCTCACACAGCCACTTCTCGCTGAGCTTGGCGCGCCATCGGCATTAACCTTGAGACGCTTGGAATTTGCGATATCTCTGCTGCTTTCTCGAGAGATCGTGCGGTGGTGAGCTGGAAGCGATGGCTGACGAGGTGATCTTGTTAGACTTCTGGCCGAGCATGTTTGGCATGCGGTGCAGGATCGCGCTAGCGGACTAGCTGGTTGTACCTATACCTTTCGGGTCTTGCTACGTCGGACTAGCTGGGTCGTTTCGGACGGTGGGTGACGGTGGGGATAGAACCCGCTTGCTGTGTGATTGTGGGGTGTGAATGATTTCGCCTCTATACCCTCGAGCTCGTTAGTAATGCCGAGTGCCATTGTCTCCATGGTAACTCTGAAAGTCGGTAGCGCCGCCTGCTTGGTTACCCATCTCTGCCTTAATTGGTTGGACAAAAATATGGAAGGGGGTTTCACAGCTTATCTGATCAGGTTGTTCTTTACATGTATGTGCCTACTGGGTACGGATGTGGTTTATTCAATTGATTTATTTGTCACGGTGAAGTGAGTTTCAGGAAGAACTTCTCAAGCAAAATTTAATGTTATATTCTGGGGAAAGAGTGCGCAAAAATTGGTTTGCAGTGTTCTATTTATGATGAGTTCTGCGAACATTGAAATTAAACATCGTGTGATTGTAATGGTTTTGTAAAAATACTTGCAGTTCTATGAGCTGGGGAGGAAGGTGTGGACCACAAAAGGAGAGGAACAGGAGGTGGCCAAGAAGGAGCTGATTGAAAGCATGAAAGTATTGGAAGGCGAGCTCGGTGACAAGCCCTTCTTTGGGGGTGAGAAGCTAGGATTCGTGGATGTTGCAATCGTCCCCTTCTCCACCTGGTTCTATGCGTACGATATGTGCGGAAACTTCAGCATTGAGGCGGAGTGCCCCAAATTGATAGCATGGACCAAGAGGTGCCTGGAGATAGAGAACATGTCCAAGTCTCTCGTCGACCCTCATAAGGTGTATGACTTCGTCTTGCAGCTCAAGAAAGCCCTCGGCATTGAGTAGAGATCTGGATGAGTCGTTGTGGGTACTTCTTATCTTTATCACCAGTCTTAATGTAATAGTTACTGCTCTGGGCTTTCTCTTGTTGTTGAATTTCTGGTACTGGGAAGGAGACACTTCATTGTGTCTTCTTTCGAAACTTATGTTGGTGATCACGATGGGCAACAGAGAGTTGCTCGTGCAGTGAGGCAGTGTTTGGTTTGCAATAATAAAAAAGTCGCTGCTTGGATTATGAGTAAGCTCGAAGCTTTTCCTTTATGATCTAGTCTTTTCACTTTCAGTAGTAGTTAAGATGTGTGAGTACTGAGTGGACTTGTCAAGGCTGAAAAGATATGCAAATGTGATGCCTAATTTGTACCTACACCAGTGGCGAAAATGTGTTGGAGTGAATCCTTATGTTTCCGGGAGCAATTATATTCATCAGGACTACTCGATTCTTGCTCTACCAATGGCCTTTATTGGCCTTCTATGAGGGCAGGAGTTGAGCATTGTTATTGTATTTCCCACTGGAGAAGAAAACAAGGGCCAAGGATGGACAATATTATGCCTCAACAACTTCGTCCACAACAAACGACGAGCTGTATTACATTCTTTATTTGGAAAAGTTAGGACACATCAAAGTTGATACACAAGCCAACATCCACTATAGGTCTGTTTGTTAATAGGTTAAATTGTAATTGATTTTATTCTTTTATTCTCGAAAATAGATTTGGAACTGAAATTCGCTTGATAAATTTTTTGTTCTTGACAATAAATTTGGAATAAAATCAAGAAGTTAGGAAAAACTGCTTCTTTATTCTTAGGAACAATTTCAAAATCAAGTCCGACCTATTTTTTTCTCTGTTCTCCTTTTCTCTTCTTCTTTCTCTTAGCCGGTCGTTGGCTATGGCACCACCGCTACCGTTGCCGATGACCAGCTGTGCAAGGTCCAATGAGCTCGTTGAAGGCTCGCCTTGCTGCTGCAAGCCTTGGCCTCGTTGGCAACTAGGCGAGCCGTGCTTAGCCAGGCGAGGCTTGACCTCATCTAAGCGGTGCGAGGTTAGCCTCATGCAGTTGCCTTGGTTAGGGCGAGGCTGAGGCTCGTGGTGGCTAAGTGAGGCTCTGACGAGCTTATTGAACCCCGCCTAGCCGGTTGCTAGCCACTATTGTGGCTGGTGACCTGCTACGAAGAAAGAGAAAGAATAAAAGAAAAGGAAAAAGGAAAAAGAGAAAAATATAATAAAAGTATAAAAAAATTAAAGAAAAAAAAAAGAATTTTGCAAAAGGCATTTTTATTTGGAAATAAATTTTTTGGATAGTTACTTGAGGCCTTTAAATGTTCAGAAATTATTCTTAAGAACAAAATGGTTACTTAACACACCTTAAACGACTTAGGTTGGTCCCTTTGCTTCTCATCATCCCGAACCCATTCTTGAGCTCCAACATGAATCTGTGAACTTTTTTACGGTTGGCCAGAGACTCTGAAACACCGTCTTTCTGGGAATACCTCTTGTCCCATGCAATGAGTTTGGGGCATTGTGTCTCGATGCTGAAACCGCCGCACTTCTCATAGCCATAGAACCAGCTATAGAAGGGGATGAGAGCGATGTCGACAAGCCATAATGTTTTCCCTCTGAAGAAGGGGATGTCGAAGAGGGGCTCGTCGCCGAGCTTTCGTTCCAACACCTCGAGGCAATCCGTGAGCTCCCTCTTGGCCGCTTCTAGCTCTCCTCCTTTGGTCGAAATGATACATCTCTCAATCTCCGTGGACTCGGACTTGGACCTGAGTTTGTTGTCCTTTTATCTGTCTCATTTATTTGTGCTCGATGCTACTTGGTACCCATATGAGTTGGTAAGACGGAGGCGACTGATTTTCATGGGCTCCAGCGAAATGACGAAGTCAAAAAACACGAGTTCTCTAGTCGTTTTCGGACGGTGATCTTAAGGCCATTATCAACCACAACCTCACCAACTCAGCCATAAAATTCAGCCCGCAGCCTAAGAAAAATCCAGTGCTGTTAAAGTTAGGTCGCTTTCCACCCTCTTGCTCTTTTCTGACTCATTTGGTGACCGTTCCGAGGGTCGAACTTTGATAGAGTTCGACCACGAATCGAGCGGGAAGTGAGAGGCAGAGGGCACCCGTGAGAGTTCAGCCACGAATTAAGTAGGAAGTGAGAGTTCAGCAATGAATGAGCTCTTTCCTATGGAGCAATTGAGATTTCGTCATCGTTTCAATGGAGCAACCGAGAGAGATGGAGAACAATCGAGTTTCACCGAGAACCTTAACCCCCAAAAACGAGAGAAACGAAAAGCAACAGAGAGATGAAGAGCACAACACCATTTCGCTAATAAACCAAGATAAAAGACTTGGTTTCTCTCACTAATCCAGTGAGCCCCATTTGCATTTCATTGTCCATATCAAGCTGCCACATCGGAGTTAAGGGGCTTCTTGACAAAAACGTAATGGAAATAAATGTGTTATATGAACACAAGCTTAAGATTTTTGTGATACAATAAAAATCGGGATAAATATTTCATCATAGACATAATTTGAGATTTTTGATGATTTTTTCCTTATTAAGAAATCTCATCTTAAATTTCTTAAAAAAGGGACATTCATTCATGATTATTGATTACCAACTTTCTATGAAATCTGATACCCTTCATTTTGTAAAGTAATCTAATCATACTCAATCCGACAAATCTACCCAGGCCCTCACCCAGCCATTTCTCGCTATGCACTCTACTCTTTGCATTAACCGAGGCGCTTGTGAATCGTAATTGTTCTGCTTCTCGAGATTGTTGGTGAACTCAGAACTGGAAGCCATGGTTGACGAGGCGATCCTGCTGGACTTCTGGCCGAGCATGTTCGGCATGCGGTGCAGGATCGCGCTGGCGGAGAAAGGGGTCAAGTACGAGTACAAGGAGGAGAACCTGAAGAACAAGAGCGACCTCCTCCTCCGCATGAACCCCGTCCACAAGAAGATCCCCGTCCTCGTCCACAACGGCAAGTCCGTCTGCGAGTCCCTCATCATCCTCCAATACATCGAGGAGACCTGGCCCGACAGGTGCCCCCTCTTGCCTTCCGACCCCTACCAGAGGGCTCAGGCCAGGTTCTGGGCCGATTATGTCGACAAGAAGGTAAAATTTGCCCCCTCTCAAAAACTCGTGCTCAAGGTTCTGTGGTAGTTGTCGTAGCTGAATCCGTAGCCGCTTGCAGTAGTAGTTGTACCTATACCTTTCGGGTCTTGCTACGTCGGACTAGCTGGGTCGTTTCGGACGGTGGGTGACGGTGGGGATAGAACCCGCTTGCTGTGTGATTGTGGGGTGTGAATGATTTCGCCTCTATACCCTCGAGCTCGTTAGTAATGCCGAGTGCCATTGTCTCCATGGTAACTCTGAAAGTCGGTAGCGCCGCCTGCTTGGTTACCCATCTCTGCCTTAATTGGTTGGACAAAAATATGGAAGGGGGTTTCACAGCTTATCTGATCAGCTTGTCCTTTACATGTATGTGTCTCCCCGTCTACTGGGTACGGATGTGATTTATTCAATTGATTTACTTGTCACGGTGAAGTGAGTTTCAGGAAGAACTTCTCAAGCAAAATTTAATGTTATATTCTGGGGAAAGAGTGCGCAAATATTGGTTTGCAGTGTTCTATTTATGATGAGTTCTGCGAACATTGAAATTAAACATCGTGTGATTGTAATGGTTTTGTAAAAATACTTGCAGTTCTATGAGCTGGGGAGGAAGGTGTGGACCACAAAAGGAGAGGACCAGGAGGTGGCCAAGAAGGAGCTGATTGAAAGCATGAAGCTATTGGAAGGCGAGCTCGGTGACAAGCCCTTCTTTGGGGGTGAGAAGTTAGGATTCGTGGATGTTGCAATCGTCCCCTTCTCCACCTGGTTCTATGCGTACGAGATGTGCGGAAACTTCAGCATCGAGGCGGAGTGCCCCAAATTGATAGCATGGACCAAGAGGTGCCTGGAGATAGAGATCGTGTCCAAGTCTCTCGTCGACCCTCATAAGGTGTATGACTTCATCTTGCAGCTCAAGAAAGCCCGCGGCATTGAGCATTGTTATTGTATTTCCCACTGGAGAAGAAAACAAGGGCCGAGGATGGACAACGCGATTGGTTTCGTTATATTATGCCTCAACAACATCGTCCACAATAAACGGTGAGCTGTGTTACATTCTTTATTTGGAAAGGTTAGGACACATCAAAGTGGATACACAAACCAACATCCACTACAAGTCTGTTTGTTAATAGGTTCAATTGTAATTGATTTTATTCTTTTTGATGGTTTTATTAGTAATGGGCTTAAGGCCCGTCTGCCCAAGTTGGGCCCAAAAAGCCCGGTTTTATTAGTAATGGGCTTAAGGCCTGTCCGCCCAAGTTGGGCCCAAAAAGCCCGGCCCACGGGAATAAGGCCCGTGGATGGGGGAAGGTATAAAAGGGAGGAGAGAGAGAGAGAAGACACCTCTTGGCAATAAGAACGTACATACGTTCCTCTCCCTCTCTCCCTCCAAGAAAAAGAAGAAAAACGCTTACGGCGATACCGTCTTCTCTTCAAGGCGAATTGATATCATCGGATCAGAATTTCTTCCTCGATCTTCGGCATTGGTGTCTAATCTGTGGCTAACAAGGTACGCTCGAATCCGTGGTGTGCTTTAGGATCGGTGATACGTGTTTTTCCCGGGCTTCGCTTCCGCATTCATTTTAGGGGTTCGATTTAGTGTCGAATCCGCTTTTCGGGGATCTGTTATTCCCAACATTGGTATCAGAGCCCTAGTTCACGTTTTCCCGACCTGTTTTAACGTTTTTTCATTGATTTTTCGCAAAAAAATTCTCAGCCGTACACGAATCGGGCCTTAAAATCCCGACACCCGAGCGTTGTTCGCCATTTTTCCGAGTTTTCGTAAGTCGAAATCAAATTCTGAAGGCACTGGGTGAAAGGTGACGTCGAGACGAGTCTGGGGATAGGTCGAACGCCGCCTGGGCGACGCCGCATGCGCCCACACACGCGGCCGGAAGGCGCTGTGCGTGGGCCCGACGCGCCCGGAAGCGTTGGCTCGCCAGTGCGTGCGGCACACGCGCCGGTTGGCGAACCGGCGCGTGCGCGCCGCCGGCCGGCGAGTCGGCACGCGCCGGTCGACAAATCGACGCATGCTGACGTCAGCATGACATCACCCAACGGTCAATAACCGCTGGGGTGACGTCATCGATGACGTCAGCAACGATGACGGTTGGCAGGGCGGTCACCGCCCGGCGACCCGACCCGACCCGACTTGAACCGCGACGCCCGACACGTGCCGGTTGACGTCTGCGTGACGTCAGCCTGCGCACGCGCACGGCACTTGCGGCCGGTTCGTGCGACCGTCTGACCGGTCCGACCGGTCCGTCCGGTCCGACCGGCCTGACTAGTCCAACCGGTCCGACTCGTCCGACCCGCGCACCCGTTGACCCGACCGTTGACCGTTGACTTTGACCGTTGTCCATTGACCGAAAAAAAAAAAAGGAATTTGTTTCTTTTTCATTTATGCATATGTGGTTTATATGTAATCCATTATTTATTCTGCATTTGTTGCATGAATTTTGGAAAATTATGTATTTTCCCTTATGTAAATTATGGATTATGGTTAATCTATTTTTAGTTATGCATTTGTTGTAGGAACTATGATGCGTTATGCACGGATACCTGCAATCCCGAGAACGGACGAGGGAAATGCAAGACTTAAAAGGCTGATGTCAGATTTAGTTAATTATCGGTGGCATGACGGTGATTTAGTATCACATGTGGTCGGGGTCAATCGATGATACAGGAAATCATCTGGAATGGTTATCTTATGCCGGATTTTGAGAAGGTGCCGGCTTTGATGAACACTCTTCCACCTAAATGGCAAGTAGTGTTAGATCGGCTATGAGAGGTCAAAGTGGTCCCGGGTTATAGGGAAACTAGTGGAAGCTTTTGTAAGAGAGTACTATAGGATTGAGTTGGCCAAAACTTCAACCCTTAGATTGAGCGTCACATGACGTAGAGTAAATGCGCCTTGGTGGCGACATGAAAGCTCTCCAAAAGTTTTTCCATAGTTGGCAAATGTGCCTTCAAAATTCTCAGATTTTTTTTTTGACTGATAGATTAGAAGGGACATTCCCTAATTATTTCTTAGATTAGTTTGAGATGTTTTTTGAATGTGAATATCTCTTTCCATATTGATATTTCTCTGTATATATTGTAATGTATAGTTGTATTATGTGAAAGCATTATTGTTTTATTTGATGTTAGTTATCTGTTGCTTTATGTTATTGTTGGTTGCTATGGGTAATTAGCTGTGGGTAGTAATAGAAGTTTTTGTAACTTCATAGAATTGATTTTGCATATGACAATCATATTAATGATAGTTTTAAGTTAGGATTTTTGGAGGATGATTGGAAACATAGTGACCTTTTGATTCTGAAGCCTTACTTGAAATTATTCATTAATATGATGTGTCTATGTAAAAGTGGATGCATAAATGATAGGCATTAATTGTTCGTGCACATATGTTTGATGTGTTCAGATCGATGCTTTTAGAAACTAAGAACGTAATTGCTGATATGAACGGCAACAATTGTGAAATATTGAATATGAAGATTCAATATGTGCTGGAAAAGCAAGAAGCACTAGAAGCTCTTGACCATATTATGGAAGATCTTGAGATTGCTGTGCGCCACCTTGAGCTAGTAGAGGACCGCCTAACGACATTTGAGCCGAAAATGGACATTTGCAATGCTAGTTCTAGCTCAGAAAGGGCTTTGTGCTCTAAGCGCAAGCATATTGATTCGTTCAATATGTGATAATGCAAAGGATTAAGTCCTTATTGCAAGAAGTCAAGAGTTAATCAATACAAGAGAGGAAAACGTCCTCAAGTGAAGAAAATGTCAAGGGTGAGGTGTTACAATTGTGACAAAAATGGTCACTATGCTCGCGACTGTCGTGAGCCAAAGAAGAAAAACACCTCTTGCACATTTGAGAACTTTGCTTATGTGTCGAGTTATGCATTATTGGCTGAATCCAATCCTTTGTGGACTGTAGATTCATGAGCGACAAACCATGTAGTGAAGGATAGAGGATCCTTCGTGGAATTTTGACGAGTACCAACTGGAACTAAGTACATCTATGTAGAAAATAACTCCAGAGATGGAGTTAAAGGGATTGGCATCTGCCAATTGAACATGCGTGATGGACGCACCTTGTTCCTACATGATGTTCTATATGCTCCTAAGATTCGTCAAAATTTAGTGTCTGTTTTGGTGTTGGTCAAGCTTGGTTTTTATATGAACTTCCATAATAGATGTGTAGATTTGTATTTGGATACAAACTACTATGATTTTTGTCACTTTCTGGATGGTTTTATTGTACTAAATGTTGACTGTGGTGATGTCAATATGTTATTCCCTTGTTTCACGTCTTCTACTTTATATGATAATGATGTGAATATGGTGGCATGCTAGACTTGGTCATATGGGCCAACAACATATGAAAAGACTAGCCAAAGAGGGCTTGTTGGGCAACATTGAAAAAGTCGATTTGCCTAGATGTGAGCATTGCCTAGTAGGGAAAATGACAAGGAAACCATTTGAAAAGGTAAAAGAGCTGAATTTCCTCTGCATTTAATCCATTCTGATGTTTGTGGTTCAATGAATGTGAGAAGAAGGCAATGGGCTATTTATTTCATCACTTTTATAGATGATTCTACTCGATTCGGATATGTCTATTTGATTTCTCGTAAATCTGAAGCAATAAGTTGTTTCAAAAGGTTTATGACCTTGGTAGAAAATCAATTAGACAAGAAAATAAAAGCATTGAGATCCGATTGAGGTCGAGAATATTTATTTGATGAATTCAGAAAATTATGTGATGAAAATGGAATCGAAAGACAGTTATCTATTCCATATACTCCTCAACAATATGGTGTTGCGGAGAGAAGAAACAGAACCCTACTGGAAATGGTTAGGTCCATGATGGCGCATGCTGACTTACCTATCACTTTTTGGAGTGATGCGTTGTTAACTGCTGCCTATATACTTAACCGGGTGCCTTCCAAATCAGTTACTTTTACTCCATATGAGTTATGGATAGGTAGAAAACTGGACTTAAGTTTTCTTAAGCCATGGGGTTGTGCTGCCTATACACATGAGTCCTCTCACAAGTTTGGGAAATTAGGTCCCAAAGGAAATAAGAGTATTTTCATGAAATACTCCGAACACTCGAAAGGGTATGTGTTCATACGTGAGCAGGAAAGTGGGAGTATAACTGAATTTGAATCACGGGATGTCACATTCTTAGTGGATGAATTTCCTAAGAAGGGCGAAATAGGGGAATATTACTCCCTATTTGAAATCTTGGATCAAGATAATGATATTAGTGGAGTTCGTTCAAGTGGGAGTAATATGAGAAGTGATTAATTAAATTCAATTCATTCTCAATCACAACCACATGTTGAGACAACATCATTATTATCTAATCCAAGTGGGAGCATAATGGAAAATGATGTGCTAAGTGTACAATCTCCCATATGGTGAACAAGTCGCTAAAGTATTCCCCGTCTACGTTTTGACATTGAAGGGGAAACTTTTATGATTGCTACGCAAGATGAGGATGAGCCAAGAAATATTAATGAGGCTCTAAATTGCCCTAATAAGGAAAAATGGATTCATGCAATAAAAGAGGAAATTGAGTAAATGAAGTCAAACCATGTTTAGGAACTGGTTGATCTTCTAAAAGGACGCAAAGCTATTGGGAACAAGTGGGTTCTCAAAATAAAGCGAAAGACTGATGGCTCGATAGAAAGGCATAAGGCTTGCTTTATGGCGAAGGGGTATAATCAACAGGAATGAATTGATTATGAAGGTACATTTTCTCTTGTAGTGTGATTTACCTCGATTCGCATTATTCTGGCAATAATGATTGGTATGGATCTTGAGTTACATCAAATGGATGTAAAAACTGATTTCCTCAATGGAGAATTAGAGGAAGAAATATATATGGAACAACCTGCTGGTTTCATAGTAAAAGGCCAAGAAGAAAATGTATGTCGACTTTGGGGGTCGATATATGGCCTTAAGCAGTCATCGAGACAATGATATATACGTTTTCATAATACCATAATGGCATATGATTTTACAATGATTGACGAGGACCATTGTGTATATATCAAAAGATCCAAGGATCAATTTGTGATCATATCATTATATGTTGATGATATACTAATTGTCGGAAGTAATATGGAGTTTGATAATATTGTCAGAAGAATTAGTTATCTTCCAACTTTGAGATGAAAGACATGGGTGATGTTATATACATTCTTGGAGTTAAGATTTCAAGATTGTAAACCCATAGATACTCCTATTGCAAAAGGTGAAGGATTGAGCTATAGACTGTGTCCAAGGACTCCACAAGAGAATGAACAAATGAAATATGTTCCTTATGCTAGTGCTGTAGGAAGCTTTATGTACACTATGATGTGTACAAGACCTGACATATATTTTGCAGTTGGAATGGTGAGTAGATACCAATCCAACCTGGTCCAAAGACATTGGAAAGCCGTTAAGAGAATACCGAGGTATCTAAAGGGAACTGCTGATTAGATGCTGAGTTATTAAGGAAAGGATCTGCAACTCTAAGGCTATTATGATGTTGATTGGGGAGGAGATTTAAATGAAAGGAAATCTACCTCTGGCTTTGTTTTCTTACCGAATAATGGCACCATATGTTGGAGCAGTAAGAAACAAAAGTGTATAGCCTTGTCCACGATGTAAGTTGAGTTCGTGACATTATCAACAGCAGTATAAGAAAGTGTTTGGCTTAAGAGATTTTTTGGATCATTTAGGTGTTATTGGAAGTGCTGCAGATTAATTGTTGGTTAACTGTGATAGCCAAGCAGCAAAAGTGTACATCAAATATCCAAAATATCATGGCAAAACCAAACCAATAGATACCAAGTATAACTTTTGTCAAGGATATGATTGCACGAAAATATGTGAACTTATAGTACATACTACGCATAGAATGATAGCAGATCCTATGACAAAGCCAATACCTAGAGATGTGTTTTGTGGCCATATGAAATCTCTAGGACTGCGTAGAGGCTGATGTACTTAATATTGTTATTTCCCTAAATGTTCACATTTGATGAATTTGTGTTTTTATCATTAATGCCTATGAATCTTTGTATGATATTTATGCATCTTAATGCTCAGTGCATTACTTTAAGTTGAGAAAGTATGTCGGACAGATATAAGATTAGCCCACTCACACGGGTAATCGCCTCTATTTACTATGTGATAAATAGAGATGAGACTGTTTTTAAGCTTATTATCTATGTGATAATCGAGAGCTCAAGCTTAAAATACGTATGTCGCCTTAACTGGGTGTTAAGATGAGGACATAATACTTACTGTGTCCGAAAGTAAAATAACCCACATATTTTACTTTATCTGTCTATAATGCCAGATGTGAGTTCTGATGAATTTTGTTAATAAGTAGATACGTGAACTCAAGTTAGACATTGGGTATGTCTGAACTATCATCTGTATGGTATTGAAGGTGTAGACATACGCTCCATGGGAAAGGAGTTAATACCGTAATACGTATTTCATACTACGTATGCATGAGATGACCAATAAGAGTGGCAAAAGTTTTGATCTCAACTTTTTATGTCGTGTGAGACTCTTAAGGAAAAGAGTTCCTCAATATTTAGTCCCCTCATGACTCTTACTTATTCTCAAGATTTCTATTTAGTGTTTGCTATCTTAGGATATTGCTAATGGTCATGAGTTTGATTCGATCTAATGGGACATTTCTAGAAAAGCAAGCTGAACTGAAATTGAGAGTTTGAAGGAAAGAGGAAGATCGATTTTGGAGAATCACATTGTAGTTTTGTATTCACTGGTTAATCAATTATGACTGTCTTTGGGATAATCATACTTATGAATACAATATATATATATATATATCATTGTTTGAAAGAGATCCAGAGAGATATAAATGTGATCGATCGATCTAGGGTACTGCGTACTAAATCTACTCAGGATGTGATGCCCATTATGAGCTGCTATATATTCCTAACAGATGTATGGCAACGAGCTCTCTAAGTATGCTGGTCGCACGGATAATTCACCGATATGAATGTTGAAGAGAGGAAAAGAGGATTCTGTTCGGCCCATTATGTTAAGTGAGAGTCTATGATGGATTTTCTCTGATGGGGCTGAGTAGGGCCTGTCCGTCCATGTTGGTTTTGGACCACCATGTGCAAGTGGGAGATGATGGTTTTATTAGTAATAGGCTTAAGGCCCGTCCGCCCAAGTTGGGCCCAAAAAGCCTGGCCCACGGGAATAAGGCCCGTGGATGGGGGAAAGTATAAAAGGGAGGAGAGAGAGAGAGAAGACACATCTTGGCAATAAGAACGTACGTACGTTCCTCTCCCTCTCTCCCTCCAAGAAAAGAAGAAAAATGCTTACGGTGATACCGTCTTCTCTTCAAGGCGAATTGATATTATCGGATCAGAATTTCTTCCTCGATCTTCGGCATTGGTGTCTAATCTGTGGCTAACAAGGTATGCTCGAATCCGTGGTATGCTTTAGGATCGGTGATACGTGTTTTTCCCGAGCTTCGCTTCCGCATTCGTTTTAGGGGTTTGATTTAGTGTCGAATCCGCTTTTCGGGGATCTGTTATTCCCAACACTTTTATTCTTGGAAATAGATTTGGAACTGAAATTCGTTTGATAAATTTTTTGTTCTTGAGAATAAATTTGGAACAAAATAAAGAAGTTAGGAAAAGTTGTTTCTTTGTTCTCGCGAACAATTCTAGAATTAAGTCTAACCTATTTTTTTTCTTTTTTCTCATTTTCTCTTCTTCTTCCTCCCGGTTGATTGTTGGCCATGGCACCATCGCTGCCGTTGCCAATTGCCGATGACTGATTGCGTGAGGTCCGATGAGCTCATTGGAGGCTTGGCTCGCCACCGCAAGCCTTGGCCTCGCTAATGGCCAGGCGAGTTGCACCTAGCCCGGCTAGGCTTGACCCATCCAGGCAGCGCGAGGTTAGCCTTGCCCTAGCGGGGCTGAGCCTCATGCCGTCACCAGGCCAGGGCAAGGCCGAGGCTCGTGGTGGCTAAGCGAGGCTTTGACGAGTTCATTGAATCTCACCTAGCCGGTCGCTGCTTCTTGGTACCCATATGAGTTGGTAAGACGGAGGTGACTGATTTTCGTGGACTCTAGCGAAATGACAAAGTCAAGAAGCACGAGTTCTCTAGTCATTTTCGGACGGTGATCTTAAGGCCATTATCAACCACAACCTCACCAACACAGCCATAAAATTCAGCACTCAGCCTAAGAAAAATCCAATGCTGTTAAAGTTAGGTCGCTTTCCACCCTCTTGCTCTTTACTGATTCATTTGGTGACCGTTCCGAGAGTCGAACTTTTTGACCACGAATCGAGCAGGAAGTGAGAGGCAGAGGTTACCCGCGAGAGTTCAGCCACGAATTAAGTAGGAAGTGAGAGTTCAGCAATGAATTGAGCTCTTTCCTATGGAGCAATTGAGATTTCGTCATCGTTTCAATGGAGCAACCGAGAGAGATGGAGAACAACCGAGTTCCACGAAGGACCTTAACCCCCCAAAACGAGAGAAATGAAGAGCATCAGAGAGAAGAAGAGCACAACACCATTTCGTTAATAAACCAAGAAAAAAGACTTGGTTTCTCTTTCGCTAGTCCATGTGAGCGCCATTTGCATTTCTTTGTCCACGTCAAGCTGCCACGTTAGAGTTTTAAGGGGCTTCTTGATGAAAACGTAACAAAAATAAATGTGTTATATGAACATAAGTTTAAGATTTTTTATGATATACTAGAAATCATGATAAATGTGTCATAATAGACATAATTTGAAATTTTTGGTGATTTTATCCTTATTAAGAAATCTCATCTGGGATTTTGTAGAAAATGGACATTCATTCATTATTATTGATTACCAACTTTCTATGAAATCTGATATCCTTCGTTTTGTAAAGCAATCTAATCATACTCAATCCGATGAATCTACCCACACCCTCACCCAGCCATTTCTCGCTAAGTGTTGTACCCTTTGCATTAACTGAGGCACTTGTGAATCGTAATTGTTCTGCTTCTTGAGATTGTTGGTGAACTGGAAGCCATGGCTGACGAGGTGATCCTCTAGGACTTCTGGTTAAGCATGTTCGGCATGAGGTGCAGGATCGCACTGGTCGAGAAAGGGGTCAAGTATGAGTACAAGGAAGAGGACTTGAGAAAGAAGAGTGACCTACTTCTCTAGATGAACCCCATCCACAAGAAGATCCCGGTCTGTTAGTTGGGTTCACGTCTATGTGGAGGAAGTCCAATGAGTTGCAAGCCCAAAAAGGGCTTAAGCCTATATGAAATATGGTTTCTTACTATCTTTCAAGTGGTAGCTGCAAAAATACGTAGTAACAAGAGAAGAAGAGAAAGCAGAAAATCTAGGGTTGAGGCAAAGTCTGATTTACATCAAGCTAGTATCAGAGGTCAATTCGTGTTCCGATTGAGCTGAAATTTTGTCAGCATGTTCGTGGGGCAATCTTCTCGAATCTGAACAGTTTAATTTTCGTTTGAAGCTCCTTACATTAGGTTTTCGTGGATTGATCAAAACCTGCATTTTTAGTCAGATTTATCCTTGATCTCTTGCGAAATTCATGTATATTACCAAGAATTATGTTCTTGAGGTCTTTGCTACTATGTACTTCTAATATTTGCTAAAGAAAAATATTGTTCACCCAATTTTGTTGATAGTGAATAATTTTGGGTGGACTTCGATTTCGTGGTTTTCGATCTCCTCACATTGAGGAGGTTTTCCATATAAAAAATTGTCTTGTGTTCATGTGCTTGGTATTTATTTTACTATAATATATCGATTCCTATTAGATTTATATAAGATGGGAGATTATTTTATTCCGCTACATTAATTCGATATTGTTCGAATTGTTACCGTTCTCCCATCACTGTCCTCATCCCCAACGGCAAGCCTGTTTGTGAATCCCTCGTCATCCTCTAGTACATCGATGAGACTTGGCCCAACAAGTGTTCCCTATTGTCGTCCGACGCCTACCAGAAGGCTCAAGCCAAGTTCTAGGTTGATTATGTTGACAAGAAGGTTAATTTCCTATCTGAAATTTTACACTAGGTTTTGTACCTGGTGTTCCACAAAGCTGAGGTTTATGGCTTTCCTTGGATGTAGCACGATTATGGTGGCCTCCCAGGATAAGTTGATATTTCACAAACCTGACGTGACTACACACTCCCGCTGGCTAAGTTCAAGACCACTTGTAGTAATTGTGCTTGTATTTATATTTAATAACCAGGAAAAAATTGAAGATATGATAGAATTGAATCTATCACATATATCTAATTTATGCTCATGACAGGATAAAGTTGAATATAAATGGAGACCACTTGGATAAAATTATCTTAGGAAAACTAATATAAAGGTTGATAGGATTTTTTATATATAAGGTTCCGTTCGTTTTGTGGAAAATAATTTATGTGAAAATGTTTTTTGGATTTTCTGGCATTTGTTTAATGGAAAATGAATTTCTTAGAGAAAATGTTTTCCATGAAAGGAAAAAAAGTCTTCCAAATTAAGGAAAATGTTTTTCACTTTTGATTTCGCTTATCTCACACCTTTACAAATCCTCACTTCCTCCTCCCATTTCTTTCTCTTATTTTCTTTTTTCGTTCAAATTATTTTTTAATTTTCTTTTTCTTTTTTAATTTGAATTATCTTTAATTTCCTTTTTCTTTTCTATTACTTTTCTTTTTCTTTTCTTTTCTTTGTTTCCCATCTTCTTCTTTCTTGGACAGTCATTGACCGTTGCCAAGCCAACCTCGAGCTCGTCGATCTGAAGTTCGCGTTGTGACATCCCGATTTTCCGATTCTATTTTCAATAAATTGAGACGGGCATTTCGTTGGCACGCATATAGTTCATTTCCTTGAGTTGGCCACTCATGTGAAAACTAGTCTATCGGGTGAAGTCGTTAAGAAATTCTAATGCATCAGACTCGAGAATTTGGCTAAGAAGCGACCTTTTGACCGAGCTAATCTGCAAGGGTCATTACGGCACAAATAAAAATTGATTAGAGACCGGAGATAGGTCGACTCGACAAAGGCATGTGATCGAGTGTGGGTGATTCCACCGGATCGCATAATCCTTGTCGATCGACACTAGACCGACTTTTCTATCGATTGGGTACCCTGTGTCCGTATTTGAAACCTTGAGATTACCCCGACAACCGAAAGTCGCCAATGTTTCAAAGATGTACATTGTGGCTTGAGATGATCAACCACGGAGGTCAAATGCATGAAAATTTCTAAAGGCTACCCGGTAGGTTGGGCCGCGCTAGTATCGTGCCAAAGTGAAATTAACCGTGGAATTGAGATCGAATTCAGAAATTGGAAGTCTGGGTGTGTCACAAATCATTTTAGGAATATTGACTCATCTTTGGAAGATTTTTCATGTAAGCCGAGCTTTTTCAGCAAAATAATCAAGGTATGATTAATTTGGTTCGGAAAATTGGTAGGCCCACCTTTGGTCTTGCTATTAGGACTTAAGTTGGTTCTATGGACAAGTGAAGATGTTAATTGAAGTGCGGTGACATTGGATTAATTTTATGGACTTCAATTTGACTCAATTGGAAGAGAATTGATGGGAATTGAAGAAATTGGATGTACGAGAATTGGACCCTGGCGGAAAATGAAATTGCAACCATTGGAAGGGGTTGTGGAGGATTGGGTGAGTGGATTGTGAGGTCATCCTAGGTCATGGTGGGCCACCTTGATTGGATGAAGGAAAAAGAGAAAAAGAAAAGGGAAAAGAAAAAGAAATGGCCCCCCTTCTCTCTCCTCCCTCTCTCTCTCTCCCCCACCGACCCTCTCTCTCTTCCATCTCTTCTTGCTGGTCGTGGGACTCAGCAACCGGAAGAAGCTGAAGACCAGCAAGCCGCCGGACCTCACGACTCCGCTGCCCGCCGCCCGCTCTCCGTCACTCAGCCCCGCGAGCACCTTCGCCTCCCTCTCTCTCTTGCTGTCTTCTTCTTCCCTAGTTGTTGCTCGAACCCGCCGGCAGATCTGAGATCGCTTAAGCAGCAACCCGTCCACGTCGCCGTCGTCCTCCGTCGCCGTCGCACGCCGTAGGGCCGCTCGCCGTCTCACGCGCCGCCGCTGCTCGCGCTCGCCCACGTTCGCCCGACACCCGGTTGTCTTCGTGAGCCTCTACTCGTGCATTTCGAGGGCTATTCGACCAGCTCAAGCCACGAATCGACCACTTCCAGCCACCGTTAGCCTCGCCAGAGCTCCGCCCGAGCTGCCGCCCCTCTTCTCCGCCGTTCCTCCGCCCATTCCGGCGCCGGATCTGCTCCCTCTCGGCCCCGATCAGCAGCAAACAGAGAAGAAGAAAATGGGTATGGCAGCCCCTTCGTGGGCCGTTTTGGCTGCCTTCCCGAGCCCGGATGCTCGGCCCGCCTTGAGGAAAGTCGATCCTCGCGTCGTCCTTGTCGTTTTGGTCCACTCGACTCGCTAATCCGGTGAGTTTAACTCACTAAATCTCGACTAGACGGTTAATGATGCCCTAAGTGTGCTTAGTCTAAGTTAAGCAAGTTTAGGTGGTTAGATTAGTTTATTTGGTTGATGATTAGATTATGATGTTTAATTAAGTTAAAGTGTGTTTAGTTTAAAGTTAAGTATGTTTTTTTTTAAAATAAAGCCTTGATGTGACATAATAGGGTTTTATTTTTGAATTATTTAAAGATTTCGAATTCTGGAAATTTATAATGTTATATTAATTCCGAAATTATTAAAATATTATTATTATAAAAAAATGGAAAAATTATTTTTGACCCCGGTTGCTCGAATTTCGTGCCGATCGCGCTTTGTGTAGTCGGATTTTGAAATTGATGATTGGATGTTATAAATTGAGTGTGGATCATGAAAAATATGAATATTATTATTTAATTATTTTCGGAATAAATTTAATTATTTAATAAATTCCGAAAATTTTGTCAGGACCCTAAACTCTCATAATTTCGTGCCGATCGTTGCTGTGCATTTAGAATTTGATATTGATGATTGGTTGTGGCAAATTGAGTGTGATTGCGATAAATAGGGATTCTTTATAAAATCCTAAGTGTGGAAATTGATGGGAGATTGGCTGTGATAAACCACCTATTAGAGGTCGTGCCTATTAGGGCCGTGATGAACCACCTATGAGAGGTCGTGCCCAGTGAGGCCGTGATGAACCACCTATTAGAGGTCATGCCCAGTGAGGCTGTGATGAACCACCTATGAGAGGTCGTGTCAAGTGAGGCCGTGATGAACCACCTATTAAAGGTCGTGCCCAGTGAGGCCGTGATGGACCACCTATGAGAGGTCGTGCCCAGTGAGGCGGAAATGGACCACCTAATTAAAGGTCGTGCCGAGTGGGGCCGTGATTGCCACTAGTTGTTAAATCTTCCTATAGGGCCGTGATTGAGAGCAATGATTGATTTGCTAGAATGACATGTAATTGGCCCAGTCGATTGATCGCTGAGACGATCCAAGTGGTTGAATTGTTCTGATATTGTGAGTGTGCCATGATTGTTTGGTTATCATAATTGCACGTGGTTGAATTATATAAATTGTGATAACCTGCAGATGAAGGCTAATGCGAGGTAAGTCTTCTGTGTGATGTGACTAGGCCACCCGAGGCGTATTTTCTCTCTAATAGGGGTTTAGGGGGTTGAACTTGCTGAGACATTGTCTCATCCCGGTTTGGGGATTAAAATTTCAGGTCTCTGGTGGACGGAGCGACCAGATAGCTTTGGTTGGCCTTGAGGAGTTGCAGAGGTGAAGTCATGAGGATTTGAGAACGTGTCCAACTTGTAGGTCATAGGACAATTCATTTTTTAAGAGCCAATCTTTTGTAGACTTTTGGCCGTAGGCCTTCGTATGTAACTCTGTTGATTTATGTAAGTGATTGGCTGTGAATTTGCTTTCTGCTTTTCTATCCCGTATTTCATTGTCAGGGGATTTGTTTCGCTTCCGCATGCGTAATAAAATGAATGGGGTCAGCAACACTACCTGGGAATGTCGCATTTACATGACCATGGTGGGATGTTGGCGCGCTCGAGGTTCGGGCCGTGACACGCGTTCTGCACTATTGCTTATCTTTTTCTTATTTATTCTATCTGCAATTGTACATTGCTTAAGTAAAGGGCTATACATGCTTTGTTTCTTTTTTCTTTTGTTTTAGAACATAAAAGACGCAAGGGGAGAACATGCCACTCAATTGGAATATTCTCATGAGAGCTGTACATGCTTTGCTTCTTTTCTCTTTTATTTTTATTTTTTTAAATCCATACGAATATTTTTTAGAGTAGATGAGCCTTTGGTGACAATGAGGGAACAAAGATATGAAGTTTGCTTGGATTTAAAAGCAAGTTCATATTTGATGGATTTATAAGTCGGTAAGTGATGCATGCCTAAGTGGTGAAGTCTTAGAAAATATTTTCCTTAGCGAACACTGGAAAGTATTTTCTGAAACATTTTCAGGTTTTAACCGAACTTCAGAAAATATTGTCATTTTCCTGGAAAATGACTTTTGTGAAAATATTTTCCGAAAATGACCAATTTTCCGCAAAACGAACAGATCCTAAAATATAAGTTATTTTTCCAATTAAAAAATTTCTTAAATTAATATAAGTAAAATAATTTTTGAATATTAATAATATTTGAATTCTAATATAATAAGGAAATTCAAAATAAAAAAATAACAACAATTGATTTTTTTATTTAGGGTTAATACCCTAAAAAACCCCAAACCTGGGTACACCCGTGACAAATTTACCCCGACCGACCATAAAAAATCCTAAACTGGTATATTTATGACAAATTTATTTCCAAACTAATTTATTCGACCGCAAAAAAACTTAGACTGGTAAATTTGTAACAAATATACACTCCGCTAAATTGGATTAATACCATAAAAAAATCACAAAAATTGTAAACTGTGACAAACGAAGCGTAAAATTGCAAATTGGTATACCAGTCAACTGTCACGTGTCATTTAACTTAGTCAAAATTTAACGAAAACTAACAGAGGGTAAATTTGTTATAAATGTACCAGTTTAGGGTAAATTTGTCAAAGATATATCAGTTTGGGGTTTTTTGTGGTCAAAAAAATGGTTTGGGGTAAATTTGTCACAAATGTACCAGTTTAGGGTTTTTCAAGGTATTAACCATTTTATTTATATATTCAAATTTCTTTTTATCTTATACTATATATTCAATTTATAAATATATATTTAGTATTAAATTTATTGCATATTTTACGTATTTTAGTATTTTAGATACATTAGTATAATTTATCATTTAATAAAATTTTATTAGAAAATGATAGAAGGGGAAACAAAAATAATAAAATTAGAAAAATAAAAATAAAACGAGCGAAAAAAAGAAGAAAAAAAAAAATGAAGTAGGCTAGACTGTCATAAAATATTCTTACCGTGTCCATTTGTGCAATTTTTAGGTTTAGACCAAGGTATGAGATGTGTGAAAAACAAGGGCCAAGGACGGACAAGGCGATCGGTTTCACAATACCATTACCACATAGTTTTCGAGTTTTCAAAATATATTAACTAATGAATTAGTAGCTGTTGTCTTTGTTCTTTTAGTACTTTTAGCGGTTCCAATACCTATCATGTTCCTTCAATTATTTACAAGTGGTATTCAAGCCTTTATTTTTGCAACTTCAGCTGCAGTTTATATCGGGGAATCCATGGAGAGTCATGATTGACACTGTTTTCAAAATGGTCGTTTTGTAGTTTAGACCAAGGTAATATATGTATAATTCAAGATAATCTACTTAGGCAAGATAAAAATAGACAAATAAGATATTTATTATCTACATTAATAGGAAAAATGATTAGGATACTTTGATTTAGGGAGTTGTTCGAGTCTTCCTGAATCGGACTAATAGGGTCGTTTCTGACACTGAGTGATAGTAAGAATCCAAACTTACTTGCTGCGTACTCGTGCGTGCGGATTAGTTCACATCCATGGCGATAGGACTGCCTATCTTGAGCTTGTTAGAAATGCTGATTGCCGTCATCCCCAGTCTTAAATCAGGATATTGTTTGGCACTGTTTGCTTGGTTACCCACCCCTCTCTGCCTTTATTGGTTTGGCAAAATCATGACATTTTCCGGGGAAGGGTCTTTTGAGCTATTATGATCAGATCCTTTTTTTGTATATGGCTGTGGTTTATTCAGCTAAGTTCTTTGTGACGCAAACGTGAGTTTCGGGAAGGACATTGCAATAGAAGCATAACGTACATTCTGGGAAAGAATGCTAAAAAATTGGTTGCCTATTCTATTTATTATGAGCTTTTCAGACATTGAAATTAAAGATCGTGTGATTCTAATGGTGTCATAAAACACTCGTAGTTCTCTGACCTGGGGAGGAAGATTTGCACCACAAAAGGAGAACAGGAGGTGACCAAGAAGGAGCTGATGGACAGCCTGAAGCTATTGGAAGGCGAGCTCGGTGACAAACCCTTCTTTGGGGGAGAGAAGTTAGGATTCGTGGATATAGCGATCGTTCCCTTCTACACCTATTTTCTTGCGTATGAAATGTGCGGAAACTTCAGCATCGAGGTGGAGTGCCCCAATTTCATAGCGTGGACCAAGAGGTGCCTGGAGATAGAGAGCGTGTCCAAGTCTCTCGCCGACCCTCAGAAGGTGTACGGCTTCGTCTTGCATCTCAAGAAAGCCAATGGCATTGAGTAGAGATCTGGATGACTCATTGTGGGTACTTCTTATCTCCATCCCTTATCTTAACGTGATAGTTGCTGCTTAGGGCTTTCTCTTGTAGTTGAATTTCTGGTATTGGGAAGGGGACGCTTCATTGTGTCTTCTTTTGAAACTTATGTTGGTGATCATGATGAGCAACAGAGAGTTGCTCGTGCCGAGGTAGTGTTTGGTGTGCAATAATAAAAAAGTCGCTGCTCGGATTATGAGTAAGCTCGAAGCGTTTCTTTCATGATCGAGTCCTTTCAGTTTCAGTTGTAATTAAGATGTGTGTGAGTACTGAGTGGACTTGTCAAAGCTGAAAAGATATGGAAATGTGAAGCCTAATTTGTACCTACATCAGCGGAAAAAATGTGTTGGAGTGAATCCTTTTGTATCCGAAAGAAATTATATTTATCAATCTCAATTTTGTGGGGGTCCAATGGCTCTCTTTTAAATTTGATGGCGATTGCTCCTGGCAAAACAAGTTCTTCAGGACTAGTCAATTCTTGCTCCACCATTGGCCTTTATCGGCCCCTTCACGAGGGCAGGCATTGAGAATTGTTGTCGTATTTCCCATTAGAGAAGAAAACAAGGGCCAAGGACGGACAAGGCGATCGGTTTCACTAGGCCATGTAAAGCATGTGTTATTTATTCATCAACAGCTTTGTCCACAACAAACACTGAGTTATCTTTCATTCTTTACTTGGAAAATTTAGGACCCATCAAAGATTGAAATACAAACCAACATCCACTATACCACCAAAGTTGGTCCTTTTGCTTTTAATCAACCCTGAACCTCTTCTTGAGCTCCAACATGAATACGTGAATTTTTTCGAGGTCGGCTAGAGACTTTGAAACACTGTCTTTCTGGGAACCCCTCTTGGCCCACCAATGAGCTTGGGGCAATGTGTCTCGATGCTGAAACCGCCGCACCTCTTATAGCCATAAAACCAGCTATAGAAGGAGACGAGCGATATCGACAAGCCCTAATGTTTCCCCTCAGAAGAAGGGCTGTTCACCGAGCCTCCGTTCCAACACCTTGAGGCAATCTAGATGGAGACGTGGAGCCTCCTTCCTCCCTCTTCACTTTCTGGGTTTCCTTAGCAATAAGTAAGACATCTTTTTGCAAAAAGTGGGTGGTCTCCCACTTGCCATTGCTGGAAGATGGAGACGTGGAGACGTCTGTGTCCATGGACAATCCGTAGAAGGTGTCGTATCAAGATATTCGCATCCGTATCCTAGATCTTTTTGAATCTCGTGGATTCTCGGTTCCGTTTTTTAACTTCACATTGCTCATGTGCTATTTTCCATGTTTATTTGAGGTTGGTTTCGATGCCAATGGCAAAGGCATCTTTTTGCAATGTCTGGAGTTCAAGTTCCTAAGAGTGATTAGACTCATGTGTATGTCTAAGGAAATGCAAGTCATCATTTTAGCTCCTGAAAACCCTGCCCATTAGTACATTGTGTGCGGCTTGCTCAGCGTATTGAAAGTTATCCAACACATAAGCTTCATAAAACATGTTGGCACTCCAAATTTACACGAAGTGGAGAGAGAATCAAATGAACGTTTCCCTCGTTTGGAGTAGGTATGGTAAAAGAACTCCAAAAAGGAACAGAACTGACCGGCGAGGCATTAATAGCATGTGCCACCAATTGACAACACATAGTACGGAAAGAACGCTCTCCACATGCTCCCTCGATTGTAAGATACCAGTGTCCACTATATATTCTAAGGGAAATGCCCACAACTTCTTCATCTCATTCGGCGTTCTGGTGTTCATTAAGCTTCACTGGATTCCGAGGCCTCCGAGTTTATAATCATAGATGCTCTCAGAGTTTGTCTTCAACTTGTTCATATACCCAGTTTTAACTTTGCGTTACTTGGGACTGTCTTTTAGATGGCCAAGAAACAACGCACCAGGTTCATCACAGAGGTTGCCCCCTCGAGATTCCTTCACTTGGCAAAGCGCCCATTGACGAGTGCTTTGGCGACGATCCTCGAAGAAGAAAGAGATTCTTCAAGTGTCAATGCAGATCCCTCGTCATCTTCATCATCATCATTGTCCAGACCTCCTCCAGTGTTCGCTTCGCTTTAGATTTCCACATAGAGCACGCCCATGTGATAGAGTCCAATTGACATTCGTTTCTCTTCTGTTATCGATGTATGTTTCTTAATGATGCTGTGGGATTCTGTGCACGCACTCTCGAGAGAGAAACAAGGGGCCATGGCGTATTTTTAGCCAAGCCATGAGAAGGCAGATTAATAAGTTGAGTGAATCGAATTTGTCGAGTGAACGCTTTAACATATGCTAAATAAATTTGTTAACTTTTGGCAGATTTGTTTTTGGAAACAGAGGATATATTCCCTAGCGTGACTGAAAGAGATCAACGGAATTGATGAAATGCTGTGTATAGTTTATTAGCTGATCCAGAAACACTCGAATACAGAAAGGAAAACATAGAAGTACAAAGGAGCTTAGCCTCGTCCAAAGGAGAGGGGTTATTATTGTACAATAGTCATAAGATGACCATAATCAGACTCAAGAGAGTTGTCTATTGCGCCTGAAGTTTTTTCCTGCGCTCCATGATGTAGTCACAGAGCTTGTGCTGGTCGGGCAACGATTTGGCCACGCTCTCCCTCTGCATGCACCGCTTGGCCCACGCCGCCAGCTTGGGGCACTCCTCCACGATGCTGGAGTCGGCCAATGTCTCCAAAGCATATAACCAACTATAGAAGGGTATCAGCGACACATCCGCATACCCGAACCTCTCCCCGCCAAAGTAAGCCTTGTCCCCGAGCTCTCCCTCCAACACCTTGAAGCACTCGATGTACTCCTTCTTCGCCGCCTCCTGGTCCTCCCCCATCGACAGGAACACTGTTCGCCCCGCCGGATACATCTGCACCATCATTTCGTGTCTCGATGTAAAGCACAGATGATAACAGAACGTTCGAATGACTAAAGGGTTGTTGTCTTACCTTCTTGTCCGCATAGTCGGCCCAGAACCTGACTCGGGCACGCTCGTAAGGATTAGAAGGCAGGAGAGGAGACTCGTGACCCCAGGTCTCGTCGATGTACTGGACGATGAGGAGGGACTCGCAAACGGGCTTGCCATTGTGGATGAGGACGGGGATCTTCTTGTGGACTGGGTTCATCTTCAAGAGCAGGGGGCTCTTGTTGCTCAGGTCCTCCTCCCTCAAGTCGAACTCCACGCCCTTCTCACGCAGGGCAATCCTGGCCCTCACCCCGAACGGGCTCGCCCAGACGTCCAACAAAATCACTTCCTCCGCCATTGAATTTGTAGCTACAAGATGAAGCTTTTGCTAATTTGAACTGAAATGAAGAATGCTGTCCGCGGTGAAATCAGGCTAACTCGGGTGCCACTTATGTAGAGGGAAAGAGGATTTTGGCGGGATTTTGACGATGTGACTTTTATTTGGTCGCAGGGTGGGTGGAGAGGCGGCTCGATATGGTCATTGCCCGCGTCACTCTCAGATCTCAAGTCTCCATGCCCGGGCCGATGAGGTCATGGCTTAGGTGTCGCACGAACGACAGATATAATTATCATTACTATCAGCTCGACCGGCACTCGCTTCCCTCTTTTAAGTCCTTCCAGTTCCTCACCGACTCCTTCATTTTCCATTTCTCGATTATTTATGTACTTGGGCTCCATCAAATCCGCTTTTATTATTTATAAAATTAAATGAACGAAAAATATTTTCATTACATATTAAATATTTAAATGTAAAATGTTGTTGATAAAGAAATAATTTTTTTGATTTCATTTTAAGAAAATATTTTTCAAAATATTTATTTTTCACAACACAAATAGAGTTATAAGTACAATAAGCTCGTCATTGATATAGAGCGAAGCTTTTATCTGTAAACAAATTGCAATTTTATGCTGCAAAAAGTACATTGAAGAAACTAAGCAAGGCAAGAAGAGGACAAGAAGGGACCAGATCTTACTCAAGATCAAGATTATAAGAAGCAGGTTACATCTTGGAGACAGTTATTTGGACTTTGCTGCCTTCTTAAAGTTTATTTAATATTATTTCTTCTTGTTGAAAAGGATGAACTTCACAACTTACTATATGTCTATCGACTTTGCTCTGAATTTCATCGGAGGGTTAAAGATTACTTCAACCGATGAATTAAGACGTGGAAGCTGTCGAGAATGAATGGAACTTATCTAGTTAAGTTTTCGATTGATGGAACAATTCTTGAGTTAAAAATGGTGCAATTTGCAATCCACGAATGGAACCATAAATGGTTTGTTTTTCAACCTCGCCATAAATGATTTGTTTTTCAACCTTGCGATATTTTCAATTTAGGTTAGAAACTCTAACTTCCTTTATCCAAATGAGACGAAAAGCAGCTCCATGGTAGTGCTTCCCTTTGTATATAAAGATGGAAAGCCAAATGCATGCCCACACATCCAAGATAATAAATCCCTTATTGAAGATTACCCACTCCAATCAATCTCTTCGAGGATAGATCTTGTATGACATGTTGAGAAGAGAAGAATGTTATTGAGCATTGCAAATATAAACTCAATTTTCTAACATAAATAAGATTGTACTGAAAGTTTGGAACATATAGCATATCATGCAAAATAATTAGGGCTTATATGAACATTGCCTCTCTTAATAGAATGAATCACTTTTCCATTAGGAGTTCATGTTAGGGGTGAGCATAGTATGGGTGGGTGGTTCCAACCGTAGAATAGAAAACGATCCACTAAGGACTGGTTCCAAAAAAAATTGAAATTAGAAACCACCCGTTGGTTCTATGGATCAACTCGAGAACCGAACTGTTGGTCTGATCTAGTTACCCAGTGGGTCCATGAAACCAATCCCTAAAACTTACAAGATTGCATTGATTAATTAATATTAGGTTGAACCTAGTTTTTGTTTTGGAGCACCAAAACTTGTTCACATTATATTTGGGTTGAATTGTAAGCCATTGATTTTAATTAAGGATTGAAAATTATAAGGCGAAACAAATAGACAATACTCATTAGATAGAAGCTTAATTTCTTTGAAGGTTATGTTATGGTCCTCTTAGGATTTCCCTGGGAACATGCCGAGAATTAAACTCTATGTTAAAATTCTTAACTTCCACATAAGTTAAAACATTAATTGTTCGATTCATTTTTTATTTTTTTTAGCATCAACCTAATTTCGTATCATGACGCGATTTAATTATGCTCTTGAAACGAGCTGTTGGCTCTTAATTTCGTATCATGACGATAAAACAACATTTATGGGCATCTCCAATTGGTCTTCTCCTTCCTCTTCGTTTGTTTATTTTGTTTTGGTTGAGAAAGTAAGTAAATGGCTTATTAAAATGGGAAAAAAGAAGAAGGTAAGGAGTTAATCCTATCACACACCCAATAGACAAAATTAGTCAATAATGTATGATAACTACAAATATACATATATGTGTGTGTTAGGTCAACGGCTACAAAATAATTAAGTAATTGTGATAGAATTTCTTTTTCTAATATATATAGACACACACCAGTCACGTTCGAGTGAGTGAGTGAGTAGTTCCACACCTAGAATCGGGAACCAAATTGGTACTCACCGGTTCCACTAAATTGCAACCGAGAATTGAATCGTCTCCCATATGAATTGCCGTTTCCGATTTTGGTCTATTTTGGTTCCAAGCAATTCGGGTGGTAAAATTCTTTTGTTCATCCCCAATTCATATAGCAAATCCACCCATGTTGTTTCTCGGTTGATTTAGAAGAAAAACCGCCTTATCATATGTTTAGAGGTGCCACTATCGATAATCTAATTTGTGGGGACATCATTAGGCCAATTGACCTTACTTGTGAGTTGATCATTCAAAGTAGGTAGTTTCCTTGTTGTGAGCAGATTGACCAAATGCTAATATTAATCATTGCTAATTGTTGTTGTTGTTGTCTCACTCCCCTTTAGACCTCCTTGATTGGTATTTGCAATAGTGTCACAACCATCATTGCTATCCTCTACGGAATGTATAGCTGCTGTGGAAGGATTCCCTTTGGGTGCCTTTCCACCTCACCTTGGCTCCCAATTTGGAGGATATCCAACTAACTCCCAGCAATGACTCTTCTCATGCCCAATCTTCCCACAGTGGTCACATTTAGATTTCCCAGATGGTGTTTTCCTTGGGGTTGTTATTCCAATAGAGAAAGTAGCATCCTCAATCTTCTCTTCCCTCCCCCGAACAATTGATCGTTGGCACTCCTCTTATGTGATCATAGAATAAAGCTTACTGAGGAACAAGAGTGGCTCGAGGTTGAGAATTTGAGAACGAACGTTCCCATAGGTCTTGGTACTGAGGCCCTTGAGAAACCGGTGGATATACTCCACCTTCTTTTTCTTCTCATATCTCGTGGGTGCAGCACACGTAACATTACGGGAATCATCATAATCATCAAGTTTATCCCATAAGATTTTTAATTTGATGTAGTGTTCCATCACCGAAAGTCCTCCATGGTGTAGGAGCTCAATCTTGGTTTTGATCTCGTGGATGTGAGGTCCGTTACCTTAAGCGAATCTCTCCTTCAACTCGGCCCATAGTAATTTTGCTTCTTCTACATATGCCACACTTCCTTGTAAACTCTTGTCAAGGGAATTGAAGATCCATGAAACTATCATGGAATTACAAATGTCCCAAACATTAAATTCGGGTGCCTTTGGATCTCTAGCAATCCATCAATAAACCCAGGCTTATTATTCACTTGTAATGCATGTCTCCTCACCTTCGATCATGTTACATAGTTATCTCAAGTAAGCATGCATAAAACAAATACACCTCCATGTTGCTCAGCTTACTAAAAGTTATCCAACACATAAGCTTCATAAAACATGTTGGCACTCCTAATTTACACAAAGTGGAGAGAGAATCAAATGCATGTTTCGCTCATTAGGAGTAGGTATGGTAAAAGAACTCGTAAAAGACAAAATTGACCGAGGAGGCATTAATAATAGGGGTGAGTAGTTCCAAGTTTCGTACATGTTCCACTTGGAATCTAGAACCTACTCATTGAAACAGATTTTTCATTTTCTTGGAACTTGAAACCCAGCCTGTATACTTTAGAGTCTGGAACCTACCATGTTACAAGTTTTAGGGTTTATCCAGGTTCAACTTATATTAGTAATTGAACAATCGCAGTGAATTAAAACCTTTAATGATCACTACTTGATGCACAATTCATTGATAATAAAGATATATAGATCATATGAATATTAATAAAGTAAAAAATCTCAGTCATAAAATAGAAGCTCAAACTATATCGCAAAATTGTGTGAAGACATGAATCAAGAAAAACCTTAATCCAGGTTTTATGTTACAAATTTACAAGTTCCAGGTTTTAGGTTCTTCCAACTAAGAATCTAGAATATACCCATCGAAACAACTTCCTCATTTTTTGGAATTTAGAATTTACCCTGCATGCTTTAAAACTTAGAACCTCTAGGTTCTCACTGGTCCGGTTCTCAGGTTTCAAATTTTATCCTAAAACCATATGCACTACTAATTAATAGCATGTGCTACCAATTGAGAACTACATTAGTACGGAAAGAATGCACTCCACAAGCTCCCTCTATTGTAAGATCCCAGTGTCCACTACATATTCTGAGGCAATGGCCTGCAACTTCTTCATCTTAATCGGTGTTCTGGTGTTTCTCAAGTTTCACTGGATTCCGAGGCGTGAGTTTATAATCATATAAGGTCGCAGAGTTTGTCGTCAACTTGTTCATACACCCAGTTTCAACTTCGCGTAATTGGGGACTGATTTGTAGAGGGCCAAGATACAACGCACCGGGTTCATCACAGAGGTTGTACCCACGAGATTCCTTCACTGAGCAAAGCACCCATTGACGAGTGCTTTAGCGACGATCCTTAAAGAAGAAAGAGAATCTTCAAGTTTCAACGCAGATCCCTCATCATCTTCATCATCATCATCCAGACCTCCTCCAGTGTTCGCTTTGCTTTAGATTTCCACATAGAGCAAGCCCATGGGATGGAGTCCAATTGACGTTCGTTTGTCTTCTATTATCGATGTATTTTTTATTATTTATTTATGCTGTGAGTGTCTGTGCAAGCACTGTCGAGAGAGAGAGATAAGAGACCGTGGCATATTTTTAGCCAAGCCATGGGCAGACGGCTTAAAAAGTTAAGTGCATCTAATTTGTCGAGTGAATGCTTCAACATGTGCTAAATAACTTTTGGAGGATTTGTTATTAGAAACAGAGGAGATATTCCCTAACGTGACAGAAAGAGATCAAAGGAATTGATGAAATGCTGGGTATAGTCCATTAGCTGATCCAGAAACACTCGAATACAAAAAGAAAAAGCATTAGAGATACAAAAGGGCTCAGCCTCGTGAAAGGAGAGGGGTTATCGAACAATAGAGTCATAAGATGATCATAATCAGACTCGAGTTGTTTATTGCGCCTGAAGCTTCTTAATGCGCGCCAAGAGGAAGTCATAAAGCTTGTGCTGGTCGGGCAATGACTTGGCCACGCTCTCCCTCTGCATGCACCGCTTGGCCCACGCCACCAGCTTGGGGCACTCCTCCACGATGCTGAAGTTGGCCATCGTCTCCAACCCATAGAACCAGCTATAGAAGGGTATCAGCGACACATCCACGTACCCGAACCTCTCACCGCCAAAGTAAGCCTTGTCCCCGAGTTCTCCCTCCAACACCTTCAAGCACTCGATGTACTCCTTCTTCGCCGCCTCCTGGGCCTCCCCCCTCGACTGCAACACCGTTCGCCCCACCGGATAAATCTGCACTGTCATTTCGTGTCTCGATGTTGAGGGCAGTTAATAAGGAATTGTTAAAAAAACTCGGACGTTGTTGTCTTACCTTCTTGTCCACGTAGTCAGCCCAGAACCTGGCCCGGGCACGCTCGTAAGGATCCGAAGGCAAGAGAGGAGACTCGCGAACCCAGGTCTCGTCGATGTACTGGACCATGAGGAGGGACTCACAGACGGGCTTTCCATTATGGACGAGGACGGGGATTTGCTTGTTGACCGGGTTCATCTTCGAGAGCAGGGGGCTCTTGTTGCTCAGATCCTCCTCCCTCATATCGAACTCCACGCCCTTCTCTCGCAGGGCAATCCTGGCCCTCATCCCGAACGGGCTCGGCCAGAAGTCCAACAAAATCACTTCCTCCGCCATTGAATTTGTCACTACAAGCTGAAGCTTTTGGTAATTTGAACTGAATTGAAGAATGCTGTTCGCGGTGAAGTCAGGCTAACTCGGGTACCACTTATATAGAGGGAAAGAGGACTTTGACGATGTGACTTCTATATTTTGTCACTGGCGGGGTGGGCGGACACTGGACAGGCTGCTGAAAATATGGTCATTGCTTGCGTCACTCTCAGATCCAAGTCTAAGTCCCCACGCCCGAGACGATTGAGACGATTAGCTCATGGCTTAGGTGTCGCATGAACGAGAAATTAATTTATTATTATTAGTTCTGCCGGAAGTTTCTTCCTTCTTTCTAGTGCCTCCCAGTTCCTCACCGACTTCTTCATTTTCCATTTCTCGATTATTTATGTACTTGGGCTCCATCAAAATGAATAATTTTATAAATATTTTTCAAAAAGTCATCACTTTTATCACTTATAAAATTGAATGAATGAAAAATATTTTCTTTCCACACAAAATATTTAGATATAAATTATTATCAATAAAGATTTTTTATTAATTAATTATATTAAGAGATACAATAAATTGGTTTTAGAACAAATATTTTTCAAAATGTTTATTTTTCACGACAAAAATGGAATCTTATATACAGTCAAGTAGTTATTGATTTAGAGCCGAGCTTTTATCTGTAGACACATTGCGGATTTATGGTGTGAAAATGATTAATAGAAGTTCTTAAAAAAAATTAATATTCTTTCTTCATGTTAAAAAGGATGAACTTCACGAATTAATATATGTCATCGGAGAGTTAAAGATTACCACAACCGATGAATTAAGACCTAGAAGCTATGGAGAATGAATGGAATTTATCGAGTTAAGTTTTCGATTGATGGAACAAGTCTTGAGTTAAAAATTGCAATCTTCGAATAGAACCATAAGTGATTTGTTTTGCAACCTCATAATATTTTCAATTTATGTCATAAACTCTTACTTCCTTTATCCAAATGAGACGAAAGGTGGCTCAATAGCAGTGCTTCCTTTTGTATAGAAAGATGGAAAGCCAAATGCATTTCCACGCATCCAAGATAATAAACCCCTTACTGAAGATTACCCACTCCAATTGATCTCTTCAAGGATAGTCGTGAATGAGATGTCGAGAAGAGAAGAATGTTACTGAGGAATGCAAATCTAAACTTAATTTCCCACCAAAAATAAGATTGCAGTTAAAGTTATAGCACATCATGCAAAATAAAATTAGGGCTTTGTTGATACCTAAATTTTAGCAACCTAGTCATTCATTTACTGCATAGAAAATTAGGGACTAAAATTTAGCCCCAGAACAAAAATATACAAGCCCTAGCACTGAGCCTTGCAATACTGTGGCATAATAATGATAAGATTCAATGTCCAGAATGTCTGGTTCCACTAAAATAACCCCGGCTGCTCCAGATTGTCTTCCTTCTTAAGGGTCTTTATTCCTCCTAATGTTGAAAAGGTTGTCAGCCTGTTTTCTATCAGATAATTGAGCCATCCCTTCAAACCCAAAAGAAAAAAAAAGAGAAAAAAAAAAAAAAAAAGAGATATCCGTTGAGACTGATCAAATACAATCCTCAAAGCCCTCATTTCACTACAAGATTTCGATTGGGTCAACCCGAGAAAATATTGGGTGGGTTTAACCCTCCACGTAGGCAAAATGTATCACCATACAAAATTCAACACGTGGCAATTTTGGGCCCACCTGTCAGTGTCCACTCTCCCGCATTAACTCCGTCTCTCTCCCGTTTACCCTCTCCCCTCCCCTCCGTTTCTGCCCACAAAAACCAGCTGTTTGTTCGGAGAAAGGATGTCGATTATCCTCTCTCCCTCCCTCTTTCTCTCTCTTTCCTCTTTCTCTCTCTTCTGCTCCCGATTTTGTATAAGGAAGAAACTAGCATCCTCTCACGAACGGAGAAGGAATTTTGCTAGTGCCCATCTGCGCGCTCTGCAAGGGTCGATCCTTCACTTCATCCGGTGCCCACATTCTAGAGAGAGAGAGGGAGTGCAGTAATGAACAAAAGGGAGCTTTTTTGTGCCATTCCTAGAGAGAGAAAAATGCGTGGGGGCTGAGCTTGGAGCCGCTGGACATGGTGGGCGTCCAAATCCCGCACCACTTCCGGTGCCCCATCTTGCTGGAGTTGATGCAGGACCCAGTGACGGTGTCGACGGGGCAGACCTATAACCGGTCCAGCATTGAGCCCTGAATCGCCGCCGGCAACACTACCTGCCCCGTCACCCGCGGCCCGCTCCTCGATTTCGCCCTCATCCCCAACCACACCCTTTGCCGCCTCATCCAGTCCTGGTGCATCGCCAACCGCCGCTCTGGCGTGGAGCGCATCCCCACCCCGAAGCAGCCCACCGACCCCTCCCACGTCCATGCCCTCCTCTCCCAGGCCGCCTCCATGTCGTCCGCCGCCGCCGCCCCCTGGCTCTCCTCCTCCTTCCGTAATAGACTTGCTCCAAGCGCTGCCGCCGGACTCGTCATCTTCCTCAAGCAAGACGATCGTCAAGGCAGTGGCGGCCATTATGGCCAACCATGGACAACACTTGCTCCACCTCAAACTCGGAGCTTTGGTTAGCGCTCGAGTTTCGAGCTCGGCCTCAAGCTATCTCACTGCAAATGAAGCTCAATGCAGTCTCCATCCGGTGGCGCGCCGTCCCTCCTTGACCTGAAGCGGCCATGAGCTGACTCGAGCCCGAGCCATGGCAGTCGCAAGAAAAAAGAAAAAAGAAGTGTAGAGAGAAGAAGGGGAGAAACAGTTGTGGGCAGAAATGGAGGGGACGAGAGAGGGTAAACGGGAGAGAGATGAAGTTAATAGGGGAGAGTGGGTGTTGACAGGTGGGCCCAAAATTGCCACGTGTCGAATTGTGTATGGTGATACAATTCACCTACGTGGAGGGTTAAATCCACCCAATATTTTCTTGGGTCAACCCTGACCCAACCATCATAGCAATCATGTCGATGTACAGAACCCTTTTAAAGCAGTAACGACACGAAAGTCAAACATATCTTTCGGCACCGATCATCGGACAATCATCAAATTGGTCATCAATTGAAACGCTGCAATAATCAATACGCACTCGAAATTGATTATGAAGAAACATTTCTCCTGTAGTGAGATTTACCTCGATTCGCATTATTCTAGCAATAGTGGCAAGTATGGATCTTGAGTTACATCAAATGGATGTAAAGACTACTTTCCTCAATGGATAATTAGAGAAAGAAATACATATGAAACAACCTGCTAGTTTCATAATGAAAGGCCAAGAAGAAAAGGTATGTCGACTTTTAAGATCGATATACGGCCTTAAGCAGTCATCGAGACAATGGTATATATGTTTTCATAATGCCATAATGGCATATGATTTTTCAATGATAGATGAGGATCATTGCATAAATATCAAAAGATCCAAAGATCAATTTATGATCATATCAATATATGTTGATGATATACTAATTGCCGGAAGCAATATGGAGTTTGTAAATACTGTGAAGAGTTGGTTATCTTCCAACTTTGAGATGAAAGATATGGGTGAAGCTGCATACATTCTTGGAGTTAAGATTTCAAGAGATTGTTCGAAGAGGTCGTTATCTCTTTCGCAAGAAACATATATAAATAAGGTTCTTGAACGATTTCGTATGCAAGATTGTAAACCCATTGATACTCCTATTGCAAAAGGTGAAGGATTGAGTCATAGACTGTATCCAAGGACTCCACAAGAGAATGAACAAATGAAACATGTTACTTATGCTAGTGCTGTTGGAAGCTTGATGTACGTTATGATGTGTACAATACCTGACATATGTTTTGCATTTGGAATGGTGAGAAGATACCAGTCCAATCCAGGTCAAATACATTGGAAAGTCATTAAGAGAATACTAAGGTATCTAAAGGGAACTGCTGATTATACACTGAGTTATCAAGAAAAGAATCTGTGACTCTTAGGCTATTCTGATGTTGATTATGGAAGAGATTCAAATGAAAGGAAATCTACCTCTGGCTTTGTTTTCTTACTAAATAATGGTGCCATATGTTGGAGCAGTAAGAAACAAACGTGTATAGCCTTGTCCACGATGGAAGCTGAGTTCGTTGCATTATCAGCAGTAATACAAGAATGTGTTTGGCTTAAGAGATTTTTGGATCATTTAGGTGTTATTGGAAGTGCTACAGATTCATTGTTGGTTAACTGTGATAGCCAAACAGCGAAAACATACACCAAAAATCCAAAATATCATGGCAAGACCAAACATATAAATACCAAGTATAACTTTGTCAAAGATATGGTTGCACGAAAGGATGTGAACTTACAGTATATATCTACGCATGGAATGGTAGCGGATCATATGACAAAGCCAATACCTAGAGATGTGTTTTGTGGTCATGTAAAATTTCTAGGATTGAGTAGAGTTTGATGTACTGGATATTGTTATTTCCATGAGTTGTTCACATTTATGAACTAGTGTTTTTATTATTATTAATGCATATGAATCTTTGTTTGATCTTTATGCATCTTAATGCTTAGTGCATTACTTTAAGTTGAGAAAGTATGTCGGACAGATATAAGATTGACCCACTCACACGGGTAATCACCTCTATTTATTATGTGATAAATAGAGATTAAACAGTTTTTAAGCTTATTATCTAGGTGTTAATCGAGAGCTCAAGCTTAAAATATATTTGTCGCCTTAACTGGGTGTTAAGATGAGGACATAATATTTACTATGTCCAAAAGTAAAATAACCCACATATTTTACTTTATCTGTCTATGATGCCAGATGTGAGTTCTGATGAATTTTGTGAATGGGTAAATAAGTGAACTCAAGTTAGATATTGAGTATGTCTGAACTATCATCTGTACGGTATTGAAGGTGTAGGCATATGCTCAATGGGAAATGAGTTAATACTGTAATACGTATTTCATACTACGTATGCATGAAACAACTAATAAAAGTGGCAAAAGTTTGATGTCAACTTTTATGTCGTGTGAGACTTTTGAGGAAAAGAGTTCCTCAATTTTAGTGCCCTCATGATTTTTACTTATTCTCAAGATTTCTATTTAGTGTTTGCTATCTTAAAATGTTGCCAATGGTCATAAGTTGATTCGATCTAATGGGACATTTCTAGAAAAGCAAGCTGAAATGAAATTGAGAGTTTGAAGGAAAGAGGAAGATCAAATTTGGAGAATCACATTATAGTTTTGTATTCACTGGTTAACCAATTATGACTGTCTTTGGGATAATCATAATGGTGAATACAATGATATATATATATATATATATATATATATCATTGTTTAAAAGAGATCAAGAGAGATATAAATGTGATCAATCGATCTAGGGTACTGCATACTAAATCTACTCAGAGTGTGATGCCCATTATGAGTTGCTATATATTCCTAACAGATGTATGGCAACGAGCTCTCAAAGTATGCTAGTCGCACAAATTATTCACCGGTATGAATGTTGAAGAGAGGTAAAGAGGATCCAGTTCAGCTCACCATGTGCGAGTGGGAGATAATGGTTTTAATTATTAATGTGATGGGCCTAAGTTGGCCCGTCCGCCCATGATAGGCCTAAAAGCCCGGCCCACAAGATTATGGCCCATGGATGGAGGGATACGTTGAAGAATTGTAACTTTTGGGGGAACGTCTTTTACCGAAGGGACACATCTTTTGGAGAAGACGTATTTAAAGGGAGAAAAGAAAAAGAAAACGCACCTTTTGGACGTACGTACGCTTATTCTTTTCCCCTCTCCCAAAACCAACATAAGTTTTTCTCCCTATTGAATCAACAGTACACTCATTGATAGACGGGGATCAGATTCTTCCTCGAACTTCAACGTTGGTGTTTAATCTGTGGACAATAAGGTACGCTCGATTTTGTGGTGTGTCTTTGATCGGTGATACATGTTTGTTCTTGGACTCGTCTTCTGCATTCGTTTTAGGGGTTCGATTTAGTGTCGAATCCGGTTTTAGGGAATCCGAAATTCCCAACAGTTACCCATCTCTGCCTTAATTGGTTGGACAAAAATATGGAAGGGGGGCTTCTCAGCTTATCTGCTCAGGTTGTTCTTTACATGTATGTGTCTACTAGGTACGGATGTGGTTTATTCAATTGATTTATTTGTCACGGTGAAGTGAGTTTCAGGAAGAACTTCTCAAGCAAAATTTAATGTTATATTCGGGGGAAAGAGTGCGCAAAAATTGGTTTGCAGTGTTCTATTTATGATGAGTTCTGCGGACATTGAAATTAAACATCGTGTGATTCTAATGGTTTTGTAAAAACACTTGCAGTTCTATGAGCTGGGAAGGAAGGTGTGGACCACAAAAGGAGAGGAACAGGAGGTGGCCAAGA
The DNA here is from genome assembly GCA_014182575.1 of Eucalyptus decipiens. Lineage (NCBI taxonomy): Eukaryota > Viridiplantae > Streptophyta > Magnoliopsida > Myrtales > Myrtaceae > Eucalyptus > Eucalyptus decipiens. The sequence continues at coordinate 15,797,429 of CM024614.1, read as the reverse complement.
CGGAGCTGATTGAAAGCATGAAGCTATTGGAAGGCGAGCTCGGTGACAAGCCCTTCTTTGGGGGTGAGAAGTTAGGATCCGTGGATGTTGCAATCGTCCCCTTCTCCACCTGGTTCTATGCGCACGAGATGTGCGGAAACTTCAGCATTGAGGCGGAGTGCCCCAAATTGATAGCATGGACCAAGAGGTGCCTGGAGATAGAGAACATGTCCAAGTCTCTCGTCGACCCTCATAAGGTGTATGACTTCGTCTTGCAGCTCAAGAAAGCCCTCGGCGTTGAGTAGAGATCTGGATGAGTCGATGTGGGTACTTCTTATCTTTATCACCAGTCTTAATGTAATAGTTACTGCTCTGGGCTTTCTCTTGTTGTTGAATTTCTGGTACTGGGAAGGAGACACTTCATTGTGTCTTCTTTCGAAACTTATGTTGGTGATCATGATGAGCAACAGAGAGTTACTCGTGCTGTGAGGTAGTGTTTGGTTTGCAAAAATAAAAAAGTCGCTGCTTGGATTATGAGTAAGCTCGAAGCTTTTCCTTTATGATCTAGTCTTTTCAGTTTCAGTAGTAGTTAAGATGTGTGAGTACCGAGTGGACTTTTCAAGGCTGAAAAGATATGCAAATGTGATGCCTAATTTGTACCTACACCAGTGGCGAAAATGTGTTGGAGTGAATCCTTATATTTCCGGGAGCAATTATATTCATCAGGACTACTCGATTCTTGCTCTACCATTGGCCTTTATTGGCCCCTCTATGAGGGCAGGCGTTGAGCATTGTTGTTGTATTTCCCACTGGAGAAGAAAACAAGGGCCAAGGATGGACAACGCGATTGGTTTCGTTATATTATGCCTCAAAAACGTCATCCACAACAAACGGTGAGCTGTATTACATTCTTTATTTGGAAAGGTTAGGACACATCAAAGTGGATACACAAATCAACATCCACTACAGGTCTGTTTGTTAATAGGTTAAATTGTAATTGATTTTTATTCTTTTATTCTCGAAAATAGATATGGAATTGAAATCCGTTTGATAAATTTTTTATTCTGAATAAATTTGGAATAAAATAAAATTAGAATAAATTGTTTCTTTGTTCTCGCGAACAATTCTAGAATTAAGTTTAACCTATTTCTTTTTCTTTTCTCTTTTTCTCTTCTTCTTCCTTCTAGTCGGTTGCTGGCCATGGCACCATCACCACCGTTGCCAATTGCTGATGACTAACTGCGCGAGGTTCGACGAGATCATTGGAGGCTTGGCTCGCCATCGCAAGCCTTGGCCTCGCTGACGGCCAGATGAGTCGCACCCAGCCCAGCTAGGCTTGACCCCATCCAGGCGGCGTGAGGTTAGCCTCGCTAGGGTGAGACTGAGCCTCGTGCAGTCGCCAAGCCAGGGCGAGGCCGAGGCTCGTGGTGGCCAACCAAGGCTTTGACGACTTCATCGAATCTTGCCTAGCCGGTTGCTGCTTCTTGGTACTCATATGAGTTGGTAAGACGGAGGTGACTGATTTTCGTGGACTCCAGCGAAATGACAAAGTCAAGAAACACGAGTTCTCCAGTCGTTTTCGGACGGTGATCTTAAGGCCATTATGAACCACAACCTCACCAACACAGCCATAAAATTCAGCACGCAGCCTAAGAAAAATCCAGTGCTGTTAAAGTTTGGTCGTTTGCCACCCTCTTGCTCTTTACTGACTCATTTGGTGACCGTTCCGAGAGTCGAAATTTGATAGAGTTCGACCACGAATCGAGCGGGAAGTGAGAGGCAGAGGACACCCGCGAGAGTTCAGCCACGAATTAAGTAGGAAGTGAGAGTTCAGCAATGAATTGAGCTCTTTCCTATGGAGCAATTGAGATTTCGTCATCGTTTCAATGGAGCAACCGAGAGATATGGAGAACAACCGAGTTCCACGAAGAACCTTAACCCCCCAAAATGAGAGAAATGAAGAGCAACAGAGAGATGAAGAGCACAACACTATTTCGTTAATAAACCAAGAAAAAAGACTTAGTTTCTCTTTCACTAGTCCATGTGAGCACCATTTGCATTTCTTTGTCCACGTCAAGCTGCCACATCGGAGTTTTAAAGGGCTTCTTGATGAATACGTAACAGAAATAAATGTGTTATATGAACACAAGTTTAAGATTTTTTTTGATACATTAAACATTGAGATAAATGTGTCATAATAGACATAATTTGAAATCTTTGGTGATCTTTTCCTTATTAAGAAATCTCATCTTGGATTTCTTAGAAAAGGGACATTCATTCATGATTATTGATTACCAACTTTCTGTGAAATCTGACATTTTTCGTTTTGTAAAGCAATCTAATCGTACTCAATCTGATAAATCTACCCACGCCTCACCCAGCCATTTCTCGCTAAGCACTGTACCCTTTGCATTAACCGAGGCCCTTGTGAATCGTAATTGCTCTGCTTCTCGAGATTGTTGGTGAACTGGAAGCCATGGCTGACGAGGTGATCCTCCAGGACTTCTGGTCGAGCATGTTCGGCATGAGGTGCAGGATCGCACTGGCCGAGAAAGGGGTCAAGTACGAGTACAAGGAAGAGGACCTGAGAAAAAAGAGTGACCTCCTTCTCTAGATGAACCCCATCCACAAGAAGATCCTTGTCCTCATCCACAACGGCAAGCCCGTCTGTGAATCCCTCGTCATCCTCCAGTACATCGACAAGACCTGGCCCGACAAGTGTTCCCTGTTGCCGTCGGACCCCTACTAGAGGGCTCAGGCCAGGTTCTGGGCTGATTATGTTGACAAGAAGGTTAATTTCCTATCTGAAATTTTACGCTCTAGGTTTTGTACCCAGTGTTCCACAAAGCTGATGTTTTTATGGCTTTTCTTGGATGTACCACGATTATGGTGGCCTCCTAGAACAGGCTGATATTTCACAAACCTGACGTGACTACACACTCCCACTGGCTAAGTTCAAGACCACTTGTAGTAGTTGTGCTTGTATTTATATCTAATAACCAGGAAAAAATTGAAGATATGATAGAATTGAATCTATCAGATATATCTAATTTATTCTCATGACTGGATAAAGTTGAATATAAATGGAGACAATTTGGATAAAATTATCTTAGGAAAACTAGGATAAAGGTTGATAGAATTTTTATATATAAAATATAAGTTATTTTTCCAATTAAAAAATTTATTAAATTAATAAAATTAAAATAATATTTTAATATAAGTAATATTTGAATTCTAATATTAGAAGGAAATTAAAAATAAAAAATAACAACAATTTCTTTTTATTTATATAGTCGTATTTCTTTTTATCTTATAATATATATTCAATTTCTAAATATATATTTAGTATTAAATTTATTGCATATTTTATGTATTTTAGTATTTTAGATACATTAGCATAATTTATCATTTAATAAAATTTTATTAGAAAATTATAGAAGGGGAAAAAGAAATAATAAAATTTGAAAAAGAAAAATAAAACGAGGGAAAAGAAAGAAAAAAAAAATAAAGTAGGCTAGAGTGTCATAAAGTATTCTTACCATGTCCATTTATGCAATTTTTAGGTTTAGACCAAGGTATGAGATGTGTGGAAAACAAGGGCCAAGGATGGACAAGCCGGTTGGTTTCACAAAACCTTTACCACATAGTTTTCGAGTTTTCAAAATAAATTAACTGATGAATTAGTAGCTGTTGTTCTTGTTCTTTAAGTACTTTTAGTGGTTCCAATACCTATCATGTTCCTTTGATTATTTACAAGTGGTATTCAAGCCTTTATTTTTGAAACTTTAGCTGTGGCTTATATCGGCGAATCCATGGAGGGTCATGATTGACTCCGTTTTCAAAATGATCGTTTTGTAGTTTAGACCAAGGTAATGTATGTGTAATTCAAGATAATTTACTTAGGCAAAGATAAAAATAGACAAATAAGATATATATGATCTACATGAATAGGAAAAAGGATTAGGATACTTCAATTTAGGGCATTGTTTGAGTCTTGCTAAATCGGACTAGTAGGGTCGTTTATAACATTGAGTGATAGTAAGAATCCAAATTTACTTGCTGTGTAATCGTGCATGCGGATTTGTTCACATCCATGGTGACGGAACTGCCTATCTTGAGCTTGTTAGAAATGCTGATTGCCGTCATCCCAATAGTCTTAAATCAGGATATTGCTTGGCACTGCTTGCTGGTTACCCCTCTCTGCCTTTATTGGTTTGGCAAAATCATGACATTTTCCTGGGAAGGGGTCTTTTGAGCTAATATGATCAGATCCTTTTTTTGTATATGGCTGTGGTTTATTCAGCTAAGTTCTTTGTGACGCAGACGTGAGTTTTGGGAAGGACTTTGCAAATAGAAGCAAAACGTACATTCTGGGAAAGAATGCTCAAAAGTTGGTTGCCTATTCTATTTATTATGAGCTTTTCAGACATTGAAATCAAAGATCTTGTGATTCTAATGGTGTCATAAAAAACTCGCAGTTCTCTGACATGGGGAAGAAGATTTGCACCACAAAAGGGGAAGAACGGGAGGTGGCCAAGAAGAAGCTGATTGACAGCCTGAAGCTATTGGTAGGCGAGCTCGGTGACAAACCCTTCTTTGGGGGAGAGAAGTTAGGATTCGTGGATTTAGCGATCGTTCCCTTCTACACCTATTTTCATAGCGTGGACCAAGAGGTGCCTGAAGATAGAGAGCGTGTCCAAGTCTCTCGCCGACCCTCAGAAGGTGTACGGCTTCGTCTTGCATCTCAAGAAAGCCAATGGCATTGAGTAGAGATCTGGATGACTCATTGTGGGTACTTCTTATCTCCATCCCTAGTCTTAACGTTATAGTTGCTGCTTAGGGCTTTCTCTTGTAGTTGAATTTCTGGTATTGGGAAGGGGACACTTCATTGTGTCTTCTTTTGAAACTTATGTTGGTGATCCTGATGAGCAACAGAGAGTTGCTCGTGCCGAGGTAGTGTTTGGTGTGCAATAATAAAAAATCGCTGCTCGGATTACGAGTAAGCTCGAAGCGTTTCTTTCATGATCTAGTCCTTTCAGTTTCAATTGTAGTTAAGATGTGTGTGAGTACTGAGTGGACTTGTCAAAGCTGAAAAGATATGGAAATGTGAAGCCTAATTTGTACGTACACCAGTGGAAAAAATGTGTTGGAGTGAATCCTTTTGTATCCGAAAGAAATTATATTTATCAATCTCAATTTTGTGGGGGTCCGATGGCTCTATTTTAAATTTGATGGCGATTGCTCCTGGCGAAAAAAGTTCTTCAGGACTGGTCTATTCTTGCTCCACCATTGGCCTTTATCGGCCCCTTCACGACGGCAGGCATTGAGCATTGTTGTCGTATTTCCCATTAGAGAAGAAAACAAGGGCCAAGGACCGGACAAGGCGATCGGTTTCACTAGGCCATGTAAAGCATGTGTTATTTATTCCTCAACAGCTTCGTCCACAACAAACACTGAGTTATCTTTCATTCTTTACTTGAAAATTTAGGACACATCAAAGATTGAAACACAAACCAACATCCACTATACCACCTAAGTTGGTCCTTTTGCTTTTAATCAACCCGGAACCTCTTCTTGAACTCCAACATGAATCCATGAACTTTTTGGAGATCGGGTGGAGACATTGAAACTCTGTCTTTCTGGGAACACCTCTTGGCCCACCAATGAGCTTGGGGCATTTTGTCTCGATGCTGAAACCGCCGCACCTCTTGTAGCCATAAAACCAGCTATAGAAGGGGACAAGAGCGATATCGACAAGCCCTAATGTTTCCCCTCAAAAGAAGGGCTTGATGTAGCTAGTATAAGCACCTAGAGGGGGGTGAATAGGTATAAAAATAATTTCTCGAGATACCACAGCAATACTAAGCAGGTGATAGAAATGAAGTACTCTTTTTCTTAACTAAAATGAATTACGATCAAAGTAAAGTAAAGAGTAGAGAAAAGAAGATTAAACACAAGGTTTATAGTGGTTCGGCTTATCCCAAGCCTATATCCACTCTTCCGCACTGACAGCCTATTGGCTGGATTCTACTATGAACAAAAGAGATGTTACAGCAAAGCTTTTCCTTGATTCCACAGTGTAGATATTCTACCACACTTCCTCAAGGTTTTTCACAAATATAAACTCTCTTTTGCGTACAAGATTTCTCTCAAATGAATTGACTAAAAAACAAGAAGCTTCAGACTTTGGAATTCTTCTATCGCACACCCACTCGAACAACTGGAACGTCTTCCTTTTATATTCCTTTATGCCATCATACCCGTTGGCACTTACCAAAGGAATTCCTTTAATCTACCCGTTGAACGAATCAATTAGGAAGATCATCCGAGCTATTAAAGGAACATGTCGATAGCCCATCAATCATGTTCGCCCATACAATCAGGATCTCGGTTTTCATAAGTAGAACCTTCCACGAATATTTCGCCAATCATCGGATCCTTAATCTTCGAATCAATCTCGATCAATTAAAAGGATTTCGTTATGTCATATCCAGCCAAGAGATCTTCTCCAGTCGATAAGGTCATATCCTTAATAAAACATCCAGTTCTAGATAGCCTTTCTTCAACGGATTAGAAACTGTCAATGAGAATAAACTTTAAGTCTTGAGTCTGGCAGTCCGGAGGTCTTCAGACTTTGAATAGAAGAGTTTGCAAATCTTCAGACTAGACTGATAGAAACGTTTTGTCAGCTTCAAAATATTCCAGAAAGATTTCTCCAACAATCTCCCCATTTTTTATGGTGACAAAACTTTCCTGCAGATTTGAAAACTTTGACCTGCAAAACATTACTCAAGCAGTATGGATATCTCATAAAGATTAATGACTTAATGATAACACTAGAATCTGCAACCACAGAAAAAAGACCAGTCTGGCATATATAAAGTCATTCATAAGATATCAATAATACTTAATATAAACGCAGCAGTCAAATTTAAATCCACACCACATTCAGTCAAAATCCAGACACACAAAACAAACTAAAAAAGTCAAACAAGTTTAGTTCAAAGTTTCAAAGCTTGCATCTCTCCCCCTTTTTGTCATCATAAAAAAAAGGTTGAGATGAAAATGAAGTCAAATTTGCTTGGGAACGCGGACAAGCTAGAAATCTCCCATAGACTGCACGATACCTTCCAGCTTTTTCAAGTCTTCTCTTATATGAGCCACTTCTTCTCCTTTAGCATTGGCTTGAATTTGAGTAGAAAGGGCTTGAATCTGATCAGATAGGGAAACAAAAGAAACTTGTCCAGCATTCTTCAGGTTCTGAACCTCGCACTCCAAAGCATAAATCTGACCTCACATTTCCAGGAGAACATCAAGAATTATGCGAAAGTCTGTTGTATTATCAGTCTGCGCACTAGCTTCAGCACGGTCTGATGGAGTATAGGCAGACGATGGTATATCAGCATAATTGCGCAGATTTGGCAATGAAGCACCATGACCCTCTTCAGGAAATTGAGAGGCATAAACGTCCTCTGGATCTGCAAGAGAACGACTAACTCCTTCACTGGTAATAGGATAGGAGGTCATTTCTCTTTGCTCCTTATCTCCCCCTGTTTCTATGTCTTCATGGGGAGAAGAGTGTTTTTCAGACACTTCTTCCTCTTGATTTGCTCTCTCCTCTTCTTCTCTTTGCTTCTCTGCTTCTCTTGCTTCTTCTTCTCTTTCTTCTCTCTCTTCTTCTTCTTTCTCTTCTTCTTCTTTTTCTTCTTCTTCATTCTCTTCTTCTTCTCTTTCTTCTCCTTCTTTATCTTCTTCTTCTCTTTCTTCTTTCTCTTTTTCCTGTTCTTCTCTTTCCTCTGCTTCCTTCTTCTATCGTTCCATTGATTCTGGAACAGAACGACTTAGCTTCTTCAAAGCTATAGCAGAAATGGTGAGATCATCCTCATCATCTTCATCCTCAATGATGAAAGCCCTTCTCTTTTTGGATGAAGCAACCATTGGCTCATTCCCTTTTCTTTTCGCTGCAGAAGAATCATGATGAGTTTTGACAGGGGTTTTCTCCTTAAACTTCTCCAACGCCTTGTTAAGTTCTTTCAGATGCATTTTCAGCACCATTTTCGATCCTACCACCATTTGGTCACACGGTCGAACACAGAGAATTTGTGGAGGCTGAATATTCAAGTGTCTGAATATCTTTGTCACAAGACTTGGATAAGGAAGTTGTCCCTTGTCCTTCACCATTGCTCTATACATGTGGAATAGAATGGTGTGAGGAAGAGAAAACTTTTTCCTAGCATTGATTGCGTACATCAACTTTGCCTCTGAGTTGGAAACATCAGTCTTGGAAGTTGATTTCGGTCTGAGGCAATTGATCACAATCTTGTGAAGAATGATATTGTTCGCATGCATCCTTGAGTAGGTAATCCTTCCCTCCGTCATTTTGTCTTTGACAAGTTCCAATGTTGTACGAGCAATAGAGACATTGATTGGTTGATACCTTCCTCTTTCAACCCCAATCGCATCCGCCAGCATATCCACATCAACCACAAAGTCCTGATCTCGGACACTAAAAGATATTCTATTCGCATCCAAGAAACTAAGATTTGAATAGAAATATGTAGTTAATTGAGCAAACCCTTCTGTGGTGTCAGAACAAAACTGTTCTAATTGAATAGAATTGAACTTTTCTCTCAAGTTCACGTTCACAGCATCCAGGAAATCAAAATCCACACTCCTAGGGTTTATCACCCCACGTTTCAACAATTTGGAGTATAGATCCTTATGTTCCTTTGATCTAAACAAATCTGTTTTCTTTCCTCGAATATCCGCTGCAACACCCATTCTCGGTTGAAATTGGTTGTACAGTTTATCATCATAATTTCCATCTGTTGGATTAAATCCACCGACACGCGGATCACTTGGAATGTTTGCAAGGGCTTCTTCTGCCATTCCTCTAGGAGCAATTCCCAAATTTTCCATTTTTCGCAAGAATACGTACTCATTCCCATGTCCCTTATCCTTAAGAAACTCATCTATATATTTCAATGGAGTACCAGTACTCTTCAAAGCACGGTAAAGCTTATAAATAAAGCTGGGCTTTTGAATTCTTACAGGATCGGCGTCTTCAATGATTTCTTCTTCCTGTTGATGACCCACACCTTGTGGACTAGATGGTGGAGAATGACGCGGTTGAGAATGTTGCGAGCTCTGTTGCTGGCTTGGTGAATCTTCTTCCCCAGTAAGATCAAAGTGAGTAGGCCGCTCACTCATTCGCTGTGGTCCCCTGCTTGCAATCCTCGAAGACTTCTTGAAGACGACATCTTTCTTTGTCTTTGAAAGATTCTTCGCTTGACTTTCCGAAGAAAAATGACAACTTTTTCGAAGATTAAACAATGGAGGAAGACAGGAATGGAAGATCGAGACTTTTTAGGGTTTTGGAGTTTTGTAGAGAGGAATCGACTGTAAATAACCCAGTCGAAATATCAAACGTCATAAAGGAAAGTGAAAATGTGCATTTTTAAACTTAACTGCCTTTAAAAAAAACTTCCATTTTAAATAGAGATTGAATTTTTGAAAAGGTAAATTTGCACTTTTCACGGAAATTTAAAATAGCATAAATCAATTATCAATGATCGTACCTTTTCGAGATTTAATATAAAAGAGAATAACTTACAGTTAAGACCCACGATCGACTGAGTCTGAGAGTCTACGAGTCTGAGAGTCTCTAGACTTTAACTTCTTCAAGCTTAAAGATATTGAGACTGGAACGGATGATTTCAAATTGATTTTTCTCCAAAGGCTTTGTAAATATATCCGCCAGTTGATTCTTTAAGTCAACAAACTGAATCAAAACTTCTCCATTTTGAACATGATCTCTACTGAAGTGATGTCGAATTTCTATATGCTTTACTCTTGAGTGAAGAATAGGATTTTTGGTAAGATTGATTGCGCTGGTGTTGTCACAGTTAATCTCCGTGCATGAATCTTCAATTCCAAAGTCTCTTAGCTGTTGCTTTATCCACAGAATTTGTGAACAACAACTTCCGAGAGCTACATATTCTGCTTCTGCTGTAGAAAGAGCTACTATACTTTGCTTTCTTGAAAACCAAAATATTGTTCTGTTTCCAAGTAACGACGAATTGTACACGAGGTGCTTTTTCTATCAACTCGCAACCGGCTAGATCTGCGTCTCGAGTATCCAAGAAGAGTGAAGTCTCCCTTTTTGGGATACCACAGATCGATACTTGAAGTTGAAGCAATGTACTTGATAATACGCTTTGCAACACTGAGATGAGATTCTTTAGGGTCTGCTTGAAATCTAGCACAAATGCAAACACTAAACAAAATGTCGAGTCTAGAAAGCGTAAGATAAAGAAGTGAACCGATGATACTCATGTATAGCTTCTGGTCAACTTTCTTTCCTCCTTCATCTTTGTCTATCTTCAAGGAACTTGACATTGGTGTATCAATCTTTTTGCATTTTTCCAGTCCAAACTTCTTGACAAGATCATTAGTATATTTTTCTTGATGAATGACTGTTCCTTCCTTCAATTGTTTCACTTGAAGTCCAAGAAAGAAGGTTAATTCTCCCATCATACTCATTTCAAATTCATCGCATAGACTTAGAGAATTTCTTGCACAGACTTTCATTAGAGGATCCAAAAATAATATCATCAACATATATTTGAACAAGCAAGAAACTTTTGCTTTCTCTTTTGATAAATAGAGTAGTATCTACTTTACTTTTGACAAAGCCAGATTGTATTAAAAACTTACTTAGCCTGTCATACCAAGCTCGAGGTGCTTACTTTAATCCATACAAGGCCTTTTTCAGTCTGAATACTGACTCTGGCTTCTTTGGATCTTTAAACCCAGGTGATTGTTCCACATAGACTTCATCATGGATAAATCCATTTAGGAAAGCACTTTTGACGTCCATTTGGAATAACCTGAAATTTTTATAGCAAGTAAAAGCAAGTAGTAATCGAATTGCTTCTAACCTTGCTACTGGTGCGTAAGTCTCATCATAGTCTATCCCTTCTTGTTGCGTATATCCCTTGGCCACAAGTCTTGCTTTGTTTCTTACAACTTTGCCTTTCCCGTTCATCTTGTTCCTGAAAACCCATTTAGCTCCAATAATAGATTTACCTTTTGGTTTAGGAGTCAATTCCCAGACATCATTGATGCTGAATTGTCTGAGTTCCTCTTGCATAACTTCTATCCAGCTTTCATCAGATAAAGCTTCTTCTATGCTTTTGGGTTCTACTTCAGAAATAAGAGCCACAACACTAGACTCTTCGCGCCTTTTGGATCTTGTGCGAATTCCTTCATTAATGTCGCTAATAATAAGATCTTTGGGATGACTGGACTTATGCTTCCAGTTACTGGTTGATTTGTCAGGTTGATGATCACTTCCTTCATTTGAATCTTCAATAACCGTTTGTTGCTGGTCTTTCAGAGTCTAGTTTGCTTCTTGAGATTTAGACTTTGTAGAGTCTAGAGCAGGTTTAGATTCTTCAAGATGAGTTTGAATAGATTCATTTTGCATAGAATCCTGGAATTTGACATTCATTGATTCCTCCACAAGTTGACTCTTCTTGTTATAGACTCTGTAGGCTTTACTTGAGGTAGAATATCCAAGGAAGATGCCTTCGTTTAATTTTTCTTCAAACTTACCAATTCGATCATTTGCATTTTTTAATATAAAGCATTTGCATCCAAATATATGAAAATATGAAACAATAGGCTTCTTTTATTTGAATAATTCATAGGGGGTCTTTTCTAGAATATGCCTTAGAAAAACTCTATTGATAATATAACAAGTTTGTAGAAAGCTGCTTGACCCAAAATCGTAAAGAGATGTTGCTTTCAATCAAAAGAGGTCTAGCCATTTCTTGAAGCGATCTATTTTTTCTTTCCACAACTCCATTTTGCTCTGGAGTATATGGAGAGGAGAACAAATGTTGAAAACCAGATTCATCACAAAACTTTGTAAAATCTTGATTTTTAAATTCACCTCCATGATCTATTCTTATACTTGAAATAACATATCCTTTTTCGTTTTGAACCTTTTTAGCAAATTTTTCAAAGTAAGAGAAAGTTTCATACTTACTTGCCAGGAAATATACCATAGTAAATCGTGAGTAATCATCCACGATTACTAGGCAATATTTCTTACCTCCAATGCTCTGTGTTCTGGTTGGTCCAAAAAGATCTATATGCGAAGGCTGCGAGTACACGGTTAGTGGAAACTTGATTTATTGGTTTAAAGGAATTTCTTACCTGTTTTCCCAATATGCATGGTGTACATAGATCAGACTTTTGGTATGATAAATTGGGTAGACCACGAACAAGCTTCTTTGCTGAAATTTTGGCTATCTGCTTCATATTGATGTGTCCAAGCTTTCTGTGCCATAAGCTTGCTTCGTCTTGGATTGAAATTAGACATTGTGATTCATCTGGTTTCACATCCAAGAGGTAGATATTTCCATGTCTTCGACCCATAAACGACCGAGTAGAGTCTTTTTCTTGGTTCTGAACATATTCCCTCTTGAAAATTGATTTTGAAACCGGTATCACGAGGCGACCGATGCGAGCGGATTGTAGTTAAGTCCTTTTACTAGGGAAACATTGCTTATTGTGAGGTTCCCAATCTTTACAGTTCCAAATCCCACAATTCTTCCTTTGTTGTTTCCTCCAAAAGAGACTTTTCCACCATTTACTTGAACAAGCTTTATAAAGCATTTTGAATCTCCTGTCATGTGTCTTGAGCATCCACTATCCAGATACCATTTTACCTTTTTTTTGATAGTGACCTGCATTAAAAAAAAAAAAAAAGAGACTCAAGCTTTCTTTGGTACCCATATTTTATTGGGTCTGTTGGTGTTAGTATAATATGATGTATTTGCCCATACTTTCTTAACAGGTTTCCAAACCATTGGACATTTTTTTTTCAAAATGATATGCACTATTGCACTTTGAACATCTGAGAGCATTGCGACCTACTGGTTTTACAAAAGTCTTTTTAAAATGATTTTTGTAAGCATTTCTTGTGGGTCTTTGTTTGATTCTTTCATTTACTTTAGGAAAATCAATTAAAGGAATGGTTTCAGTAGTCATTCCCAAACCGGATTTATTGAAATAAGGTCTTTGAATAGAAAGTATTTTTCTAGTTTCTCGAGATCCTATAGAAAATCTTTTGGAAATATTTGAGATATCATTTTTCAAGAATGCATTTTCTTTTGAAAGATTATCTTTACTTTCTGTAAGAGAAGAAACATTCATATTTAAACATTTCAACTTTTCTTTCAAAGTATTCTCCTGTTGTTTTAGTGTAGAGTTTTCCTTTTTAAGTTCGGAAATCCTTTTGAGAGAAGTCTTAAGACTAAAACACAGTTCATCAATGTATTTAGAAACTTTAACAGGTATTTTGAAGTTACTTACCTCTAATTTACTGTCTGAGTCTGAGTCTGTTTCAGAGTTTGAATCTGAGTCTGATTGTGCCATCAGACATATGTTGGCATAATCATCATCGCTTTCTTCACACTCTGTGTCACTCCAGGTTTCTGCTTTAAGAGCCTTTCGATACTTTTCAGCTTTTCCTTTCTTCTTTCTCAGAAGAGGACAGTTGGGTATGATGTGTCCATTTTTCTTACATTCAAAGTAGACTACATCTTTATTTGATTCATCATCATCAACAGACTTGGTATGTTGCTTTTGAAAGCTCTGTTTTCTTGGATTGAATCTTCTTTCTTTTCTGTTCAGCTTTCTGAATCTTCTTATCATAAGAGCAAGTTCCTCATCGTCCATATCGTCTTCAGAATCTGTAACATCAGAATCATCATTAGATTTTAATGCAATTGATTTCTTACCTTTAGGATCTTCATCTTCATTGATTCACTCCACTTCATAAGATTGAAGAGTTCCAACCAACTCATCGACAGATAGTGGCATGATTCTTTGTGTCTCTCTTATTGAAGTCTTTATATGATTCCAATCCTTGGAGAGTCATCGCAGTAACTTGTTTACCTTCATGGGATCAAAAATTGGTTGACCTTGATTTTCAAGACCATTCACGATATCTGTAAAATGGCTAAACATGTCAGTTATAGATTCTCCTGATTTCATTTTGAAGGCTTCATATTGACCGAGGAGAATGTTGATTCTAGTCTCCTTCACTCGATCTGTTCCTTCATAGGTGATATGTAATCTATCCTAGACTTCTTTTGCTGTAACACAAGAAGATATTCTGTTATATTCAGTAGGTGACAAAGCACAATATAAAGAATAAATTGCTTTTGCATCGAGTGCTTGTCTTTTGATTATCTCTTCCTGAGTCATTTCTCTTGACTCAACAGTTTCTTTTCCTCTCTCTAAGACAGATGCAGCTTTATGAGTGATTCCTTTTTCTACAACGTCCCATTCCAGAGGATCCTTTGATTGTAAGAACACTTTCATCTTGTTTTTCCAGATGTTGTAATCATTTCCATCAAAGTAGGGTGGTCTGGTATTGCTTTGCCCTTCCACCAGCCCTGAAGCCAACATACTAGCCATGGATCTTTAACTCTGAAGTAAAACACTTCAAACAAAGTGAGTACACAAGCTCTGATACCAATTGATGTAGCTAGTATAAGCACCTAGAGGGGAGTGAATAGGTGTAAAAATAATTTCTCGAGATACCACAGCAATACTAAGCAGACGATAGAAAGGAAGTACTCTTTTGCTTAACTAAAATGAATTACGATCAAAGTAAAGTAAAGAGTAGGGAAAAGAAGATTAAACACAAGGTTTATAGTGGTTCGGCTTATCCCAAGCCTACGTCCACTCTTCCGCACTGACAGCCTATTGGCTGGATTCCACTATGAACAAAAGAGATGTTACAGCACAGCTTTTCCTTGATTCCACAGTGTAGATGTTCTACCACACTTCCTCAAGGTTTCTCACAAATATAAACTCTCTTTTGCGTACAAGATTTCGCTCAAATGAATTGACTAAAAAATAAGGAGCTTCAGACTTTAGAATTCTTCTATCGTGCACCCACTCGAACAACTGGAACGTCTTCCTTTTATACTCCTTTATGACATCATACCCGTTGGCACTTACCAATGGAATTCCTCCAATCTACCCGTTGGACGGAATCAATTAGGAAGATCATTCGAGCTATTAAAGGAACATGTCGATAGCTCATCAATCATGTTCGCCCATACAATCAGGATCTTGGTTTCCATAAGTAGAACCTTCCACGAATATTTCGCCAATCATCGGATCCTTAATCTTCGAATCAATCTCGATCAATTAAAAGGATTCCGTATGTCATATCCAGCCAAGAGATCTTCTCCAGTCGATAAGGTCATATCCTTAATAAAACATCCAGTTCTGGATAGCCTTTCTTCAACGGATTAGAAACTGTCAATGATAATAGACTTTAAGTCTTGAGTCTGGCAGTCCAGAGGTCTTCAGACTTTGAATGGAAGAGTCTGCAAATCTTCAAACTAGACTGATAGAAACGTTTTGTCAGCTTCAAAATATTCCAGAAAGATTTCTCCAACAAGGCTGTTCACCAAGCCTTCGTTCCAACACCTCGAGGCAATCTAGAGCTCCCTCTTGGCTGCCTCTTGTTCTTCTCCTTTAGGTCAAAATGACTCGTCTCCCAGTCTCATCGATCTGCACATTACAATGAAATGAGTGAACCATGTAAAGTTTTAATGAAAATGACCAAGTCATAAGAGAAGGAGATTTTTGACAAGCTTGAAGTAAAGCTTGTACTTCCATAAACAGGAATATCTCCACGGACTCGGACTTGGACCCGACTTTGTTGTCCTTTTATCTGTCTCATTTATTTGTGCCCGATGCTTATTGGTACGCTTAGGAGTTGCTAAGACGGAGGTGATTTGAATTTCGTGGACTCTAGGGAAATGACAAAGTCAAAACACAAGTTCTCTAGTCGTTTTCAGGCGATCATGTTAAGACCATTGTCAACCACAACCTCACCAACACAGCCATAAAATTCAGCCCACAGCATAAGAAAAATGCAGTGCTATAAAAGTTATGTCTATCCGCTCTTTCATTAAAAATCTAGTATATAAAATGGCCACGACCTCAGATGATCAAACTCCTTACGAAATATCTATGCTTTAGGTGATGATAACCGGCAGCAAAGTATAGTTCATAAATAAAGAGGGTGCACTAAAGTTACGCGCTTGAAAGTTTATTACCAAGCATCATTTGGTGCTTCTAATTAGCCGACGTAATCAGCCCAAAACTTGGCTTGGGCTCTATGTAGACCCATTAAACGGGTGGGTCAGGTCGGGTTTGGGTTGGGTCATAAATGGTCCAACCCAAATCGACCCATTTAACCCGTTTATGATCCATTTATTGCAGTACAAAATTTTTAACCCATACCCAACCCGACCTATAGTTGACCTATACCCAACCCATTTGACTAAACTTAAAAAAGCTTTTATATATATATATTTTATATATATATATATATATATATATGTTTAAAAAAATGGTATTGCTAAAATAGTTTTACACAACACAAATTTAATGGATAATTTTTATAATTTTTAAAATAATTATTTTAAAAAATCGGATTTAAATTATTTTTTTCAAAATTTAAATTTTAAATTAATTTTTTTATTTTTAAGAATATAACTTTTAATTTTAATTTTAATTTTAATTTTTCTATTTTCTTTTTTGTTCTTCTTCTTTGGTCGACCGCTAGGCTGCCGGCCGTCGAGGCTCGCCCGGCTCACCGAATCGGTGAGCCTCAAGCTTGCCCCTCATTTGGATTTGGCGAGGCTCGAGCCTCGCCCGACGTCGGCAAGTTCGAGTCTCGCCAAATCGGCGAGGCTTAAGGCTCACCGGACATTGGCGAGCTCGAGCCTCATCCAAAGCCGGCGAGCTCGAGGCTCGCCTGGCCAATCGTCATTTACTGGAAGGAGGAAAAAGAAAGGAAAAAAAAAGGAAAGAAAATAAAAATAATAATTATTATTATAAATTCGATTTATATATATATTGTAAAGTTAAAGAAGGAAGAGAGATTGTGAGGTTTTGGTTGAAAATGGGTTCTAAATTCAACCCATTTAAGACCCACTTAAGACCTACCTAAGACCCACCTATCTTAAGTCTTTAATTGTTAAACCCATTTAACTACTTTTTGTCAAAAAATAAGTGACCCATTTTGCCACCTCTAGCTCTATGATAAGGATCACATGGCAACAGAGAACCTCAGCTATGTATTGAACTACAATGAGGACTTGGATTTTCTTGGGAGCTGGGTTCATCTGCAAGAGCGGAGGGCTCTTGTTCTACAAATCTTTCTTTTTGTATTCAGTTTGGGGCTTTACCATCCATTTTGTGGTAGTTGACTGAAATCTCAGTTATGTATTGAATTGCAATGAGACACTCACATGCCAATTTACTGTTGTGAATGAGGAATGGGATTTTCTTGCCAACGGGGCTCATCCGCAAGAGTAGATAGTGTTGGAGAAAACTCCTTGGTGTTTTTAAGTTGTCAAAACTTATCCCAAGTCTATTCTGAAGATTTTCAGACTTTAATATCAAAGTCTAAAGAGGACCAGACTTTAGTGTCAAAGTTTGAATATGACCAGACTTTAGTGACAAAGTCTATCCACACTAACAAATTCCAGACTGAACGCTACTAAAAAAAGAAGACTTATCCAAATGTGAGATTTTGTTTATCTCTTTAGGAGTTTGGTTTATATGGATTATGGAAGGCTTTCTGATTGGATATATCACCTCTGGGATTGATTGTCTTTATTGGAATCAATTTAGATAAATCAAATCCTTTCGAAGGCAAGTAATTTGGAAAGAATCTACTTATGGAAACTAGGATCTTGATTGTATGGGTGAACATGATTGACGAGCTTTCATTACAATCTTCAAATCGCTCGAGATCTCCTTAATTAATTTTGTCCAACAGATAGATTAGAAGAATTCCTTTGGAAAGTGCCAACAGTCGTGAAGGCATGAAGAAGTATTTAAGGTGGACTCTCTAGTTGTTCGACATAATGCATGAAAGAAAAATTTCAAAGTCTGAAGCTTACCATTTTCTTGTCATTCGATATTACGAGCTCAAAGTTGTATACAAAAAAGAGATAAACTCATAGTGAGACTTCGTGAGAAAGCAATTGAGACTCTTCATTGTGAAGTCAAGATCACAAGGCTGTAAAATCTCTTTTGATCCTTGGTGAAATCCAGCCAGTAGGCTATCAGCGTGGAGAGTAGACGTAGGCTTGATCTAAACTGAACCACTATAAACTCGGTGTTCTTATTCTCTTCCCTGAACTCTTTATTTTATTCGTAGTTCTATTTAACTGTAAAAATATGAGCTTGCTTAAAGTCTGTTGTTTTTCAGATTCTATTTTAAAAGCAAATTATTTCCATTGTTCCTTGTGAAAAATTGGCTTCACACCTATTCACCCCCCTCTAAGTGTTTATACTAGCACTTACAATTGGTATTAGAACCTGTGTGCTTATTTCATTAAGGTGTTTTTACCTCTAAGTTAAAGATCTATGGCTAGTATTTTGGCTCCAGGATTAGTCGACACCAGACCTCCTTACTTTGACGGGAAGGAGTACAGTGTGTGGAAAAACAAAATGAAGGCATTTCTGAGATCAAAAGATCCACTGGAGTGAGATGCGGTAGAAAAATGGATCAATCTCAAAGCTATATCAACCTTAGAAAAAGGAAAATAAGTTGTAGATACTGACGAAATAACACAAGCAGAATTAACCAAGAGACAAGCTCTTGATGCTAAAGTTATCTACTCTTTATATTGTGCTTTATCTCCTACTAAGTATCACCAAATTTCTTATTGTGAAATAAAAAAAGAAGTTTGGGACAGATTGCACATTACCTACGAATGAACTGATCGAGTAAAGGAAACAAAAATCAATATTCTACTCAGACAATATGAAGCCTTCAAGATGAAGCTTGGAGAATCCATCATTAATATGTTCAGTCACTTCACAGAGATTGTAAACGGCCTAGTTTATCAAGGTCAACCAATCTCAGGATCGATGAAAGTTAATAAACTACTGCGTAGACTCTCTAAAGAGTGGAATCATGTGAAGATATCAATTAGAGAAACTCAAAGGATCATGCCTCTATCCGTAGATGAACTAGTAGGCACGCTTGAATCATATGAAGTGAAACAGATCAATGAGGAAGAAGATCCAAGAGATAATAAGTCAATTGCTTTAAAATCTAATGATGATTTTAATGATACAGACTCAGATGATGATATGGATGATGAGAAGCTAGCGCTTATGATTATGAAGTTCAAAAAGTTGAATAGAAAGGGAAGAAAATTCAACTGGAAGAAGCAAAGCACTCAAAATTTCCAGACGAGACCTACTAAGGACAATGAAACCAGCAAAGATGTAATATGCTTCGAATGCAAGAAAAAGAGGCATATCAGACCTAACTGTCCTTTGTTGAAGAAAAAGAAATGAAGAAATGAGAAGTACAAAAAGGCTCTTAAAGCTAAAACCTGGAGTGACACTGAGTACGAGGAAAGTGAAGAAGAATATGCCAACATTTGTTTGATGGCTCATTCCGACTTAACTCAGAATCAGAAACAGACTCTGATTCAAACTTGGACAAAGAACTTGAGGTTAGTAACTTAAAAAATCATGTTAAAGTCTCGAAATACATAGAAGAACTTTGTCTCAATCTCAAAATCTCTCTTAAAAGGATCTCTGAACTAAAAAGGGAGAATTCTAAACTCAGGCAATAGGAAATTTCTTGGAAAGAAAAATTTGAAAGTCTAATAAAAGTTTTGTTAATGTAAAAGAAAATTCTGATTCTCTTGCTAAGGAAAATGTTATTCTGAAAGAAGGTCTTTCTTATATTTCAAAAATATTTTCAAAAGGATCTAAAAAGTTGGAAAAAATTCTTTCAGTACAAAGATCGTAATTTAATAAATCTGGTTTGGGTATGACTTTAGAAACCATTCCATTGATTGATTTTCCCAAAGTAAAAGAGAGACTCAAACAAAGACCTATAAAGGCATTTAACAAAAATCATTTTCAAAGAGTTTTTGTAAAACATGTTGACCGAAGTGCGCTCAAATGTTCAAAGTATACCAGCTCAGAACATTTTGAAAAAGAATGTCCCAAAGTTTGGAGACATGTTAAGAAGGACTAGGTAAAGATTGTCTTTAATACTAACTCTCCTGGACCCAAGAAAGTTTGGGTACTAAAAAAAACTTGAGTTCTTTTTATGATTGCAAGTCACTATCAAGAGGAAGATCAAATGGTACTTGGATAGTGGTTGTTCGAGGCACATAACAAGGGACTCAAGCTGCTTTATGAAGCTTGTTAGACTGAATGGAGAAAAAGTTTCTTTTGGAGGAAACAGCAAGTGAAGAATTGTAGGTTGTGGAACTATGAAGATTGGAAGCCTGACTATTAACAATGTTTCTTTGGTGGAAGGTTTGAATTACAATCTACTCAGTATAAGCCAGTTTTGTGACAGTGGATTCAAAATCAACTTCCAATAAGGCATTTGTTCTGGGATGAGTCAAGACTTCTCCCAATCTTTCATTGGGCGAAGGCATGGAAATATTTATCTTCAGGATATAAACACAGAAATTTCTCAATGCCTTATATCTATTCAAGATAAAGCTAGTCTCTGGCATCGAAAGCTTGATCATGTCAACATGAAGCAAATTGCCAAGATTTCTTATAAGAAACTTGTTTGCAGTCTTCCCAACCTTGCTTATCAAAAGTCAGAACTATGTACTCCATGTGTTCTGGGAAAATAGGTTAGAAGTACCTTTAAACCTGTAAATCAAGTTTCTACCAATCGAGCTTTGCAGCTTCTGCATATGGACATTTTTGAACCAACCAAAACTTAGAGTATTGGTGGAAAGAAATATTGCCTAATAATCATGGATGATTACTCTCGTTTCACTTGGGTTTACTTTTTTAGCAAATAAGTCTGAAGCATTCTCTTACTTCTCAAAATTTGCAAAGAAGATTCAGAATGAAAAAAGTTATGCTATTTCAAGCATATGAATTGACCACGGAGGTGAGTCTGAGAATCAGGACTTTGCGAAGTTTTGTGATGAATCTGGTTTTCAGCATGTTTTCTCTTCTCCATATATTCTAGAACAAAATGAGGTTGTGGAAAGGAAAAACAGATCCTTGTAGGAGATGGCCAGAACCCTCTTAATTGAGAGCAATATATCCTTTTGTTTTTTGGCGGAAGCGGTTTCTATAGCTTGCTACATCATCAATAGAGTGTTCTTGAGGCATATCCTAAAGAAAACTCCTTATGAAGTGTACAAAGGAAAGATGCTGAATGTTTCCTACTTCTATGTCTTTGGATGTAAATGTTTTATTTTGAAGAATCCTATTGATCGATCTGGGAAGTTCGAGGAGAAATCAGACGAATGAATCTTCCTTGGTTATTTGATTACAAGCAAAGCTTACAGAGTCTTTAACAAGAAGACTTAGTCCGTGGAAGAATCCATGAATGTCAAATTTGAGGAGAATCAACCAGACTAGACTCAACTTGAAGAGTCTGAACCCGTTCTAGACTTTACAAAGTCTACTTCCCCCGAAGAGGTTTAGACTTCTGGAGAATAGCAACATACAGATCGAGAAGTTTCAACCGAAACAAAGGATCAACAGACTTTCAAACCAAGCAGCAATTGGAAGCACAAGTCGAGTCATCCCAAATGCAAAAGGCGAGAAGAGTCGAGTGCTTTAGCACTTGTTTCTGAAATATAACCAAAAAGTGTAGATGAAGCCCTATTTGATGAAAGCTAATAGAAACTATGCAAAAAGAACTTAGACAGTTCAGTATCAACAATGTTTGGGAACTGATTCTAAAACCTAAAGGTAAATCTATAATCGGGACAAAATGGGTCTTCAGGAACAAGATGAACGAGAGAGGAAAAGTCGTTAGGAACAAAGCAAAACCCGTGGCCAAAGGATATATACAAGAAGAAGTGATAGATTATGACAAGACCTATGCACCAGTAGCGAGGTTAGAAGCAATTAGATTATTACTTGCTTTTGTTTGCTATAAAATTTTTAGGTTATTTCAAATGGATGTAAAGAGTATCTTCCTAAATGGATTCATTCAAGAAGAAGTCTATGTGGAACAACCACCAAGATTTGAAGATCCAAGAAAGCCAGACTCAGTCTACAAACTGAAAAATGCTTTGTATGGATTAAAGCAAGCACCTCAAGTCTGGTATGAAATGTTAAGTTTCTAATTCAAAATGGTTTTGAAAAAGGGAAAGTAGATATTACTTTGTTCATTAATAGAAAAGGAAAAGAATTTTTACCGGTACAAATTTATGTTTATGATATTATCTTTGGTTCTCCTAATGAAAATCTGCGCAAGAAATTTTCAAAGTTTATGCAGGATGAATTCGAGACAAGCATGATGGGTGAGTTAACCTTCTTTCTGGATTGCAAGTTAAACAGTCGAAAGAAGGTATATTCATTCATCAGGAAAAATATGTCAAAGATCTAATCAAGAAATTTGGGTTAGAGAATTGCAAAAAGACAGAGACACCAATGTCAAGTTCTTCGAAGCTAGACAAGGATGAGAAAGGGAAGAAAGTAGATCAGAAGCTCTATAGAAACATGATCGGTTCACTTCTTTACTTTACTGCATCTAGACTTGACATTTTGTTTAGTATTTGCATATGTGCTAGATTTCAGTTTAATCCCAGAGAATCTCATTTAAGCGCTGCAAAACGCATCATTAAATATGTTGCGACCTCTCTAGACCTGAGTTTGTGGTATCCAAAAGAATGAGACTTTACTATTCTTGGATATTCAGACGCAGATTTAGCAGGATGTAAAGTGGATAGAAAAAGCACTTCTAGAACCTATCAATTGCTTGGAAATATGCTGGTATCTTAGTTCTCAAGGTAATAAAGTACTGTAGCTCTATCAATAGCATAAGCAAAATATGTGGCTCTTGGAAGCTGTTGTTCTCAAATTATTTGGATAAGACAATAGCTAAGAGACTTTGGGGTTGAAGAATCATGTACCGAGATCAAATGTGACAACACCACTGCCATTAATCTCACTAAGAACCCAATTATTCATTCAATGGCAAAGCACATAGAAATTCGACATCATTTTATAAGAGATCATGTCTAGAATGGAGAAATTTTGATTCAGTTCATTGATTCAAAGAATCAGTTGGTAGACATCTTCACAAAGCCTCTGGAGAAAAATCTATTTGAGTCCATTCGCATCAAATTGAACATTATTTATCCTTTGGAGTAAAGTCTGAAGTTGGCCAGACTCAAAATTTCCATATGTTACTTTAGTAAAAGAATGTCTTGAATCCAAGTATTTTATTTTTGGAATGAAAATGTATGTTTAACCGAATCATTGCTTGCCTATTTTATTTTTAGAAGTCATCTATTTTGAATTATTGAATTTTTGGCAGTTTTTATTTTTAGCTCATTTCAAAAAGGTAGTTTTGTTTTTTCCTTATGACGGTTCGATTATTTTCTTTGCGACCTTTCGTCTTCTTTATATATCCTCTCGTAATTCTCTCAAGCACTTCTTTTCAAAACCCTAAGATACAGACTACCTACTCTCTCGTCTTTACACTCTCATCTCTACTCTCAAGTTTGTTCCGCAAGTTTCCATCTTTTTCACCCGAACCTGTCTGAGAAATCTTCCTAGCCTACAAGAATGTCTTACCAAAGGAAATCATCCTGGATCGCAAGCAAAAGGCCTAGGAATATGCTAGAAGGGTAGACTCACTTTGATCTTATAGAAGAAGACTCTCTCCAGACATCTCCACAGCACGACCTGAAGGACACTTCACAAAATCCTCCTCGTGAATCGTTGGAAGAGGATAATGATGATCTCACTATCTCTGCCTTTGCCTTGAAGAATCTCCAAAGTTTTGTTGGACCAAAGGAGATAGAAGCAAGAGAAAGAGTAGACACAGAGCAAAGAGAAGAAGGAAGAGAAGCCAGAGAAGAAATAGAGGAAAGAGAAGAAGCGGGAAGAGAATGTGTAGCAGAAGAGGGTCAGGATGACTCTTATGAAGCAACAATTGCAATATCCTTATCCGAGGATTTAGAAGCTACTAGGAGTGGACAAGTAGAAAAAAGAACAGAACAAGAACATCACTCTTGATCGGAAATCAAGAAGACTCAAGAAGGAGAAATCCCTTCTCCACTTGTAGGCACCAAATCAGGGGGAGCTCGTGTGGACACAGGGACTTCTTCTCAGCGCTTTGCAAGTGATGATATCATTCGATCTCCTGCCGATCCAGAAGAGGTCTATGCCTCTCATTTCTGAAGCTAAAGTTCCCTCATCTATCAACACTCCACAAACTCAACGCACTGAGGCTAGTGTGCAAATAGAATCTAATGCATACTTTCAAAGGTTGCTCAAGCTCCTTCTGGAGATAAAAGCACAACAATATGGAATGGAGTATGATATCTAGAAGCTTCACTTTGCTTTGCAATCTACTTCAGATTCTCTCAATGAGAAGGTACAATCTTTAAACTTTCAAGTTCAAGCTTTACATCAGCAAGTTTCACAAACTGCCAAGATCGAAGATGTTGAGAAGCTGAAGGAGACAATGCGAAAGCTAGAGGAGACAGTACAGTCAATAGGGGATTTCCAGCTCGTTCAGATTCCAAGACAAACTTGATTTCATCCTATCTCTTTTCAATCTTATTTTTCTCCACTTTTTGCTGCTGAAAAATGGGGAGAATGTGCAGATTTAAACTTTGATTTGAACTTTTGTTTATTACAAATTTGATTTTGCTTGACTGTTTATATTCTGCAAAACTTTTGTGAACTTTTGTGGACTTTTGTGGTCATGATTATGGATATGGATGAATATTTAAATCTTGATATATGTCTAAATCTTCAAAATTAACATGTTTTATGTGGTTGCAGAATCAATGCTATCCAAATCCTTATCCATTTGTTTTTAGATATCATGTACTGCTAAAGTGTTGTTTTGCAAGTCATAAGTTCTCAAATTTGCAATAAAGTTTTGTCATCATAAAAAAGGGGGAGATTATTGGAGAAAACTCCTTGGTGTTTTGAAGCTAACAAAACTTATCCCAAGTCTATTCTGAAAATTTTCAGACTTTAGTGTCAAAGCCTAAAGATGACCAAACTTTAGTGACAAAGTCTATACACACTGACAAATTACAGACTAAACACTACTAAAAAAAAGAAGACTTATCTAGATGCGAGATTTTGTTTATCTCTTCAGGAGTTTGGTTTGTATGGATTATGGAAGGCTTTCTGGTTGGATATATCACCTACGGGATTTATTATCTTTATTGGAATATGTTGACACCTAAATTTTGGCAATTCATTTAGTTATTTATTGCATAAAAATTGGGGATTAATTTTTAACCCCTAAACAAAAATATCAAAATTGCATTATGCATTTGCATCAAACCGATGGCGGAAGACTCAAGTAAATGATTCTAAATTGGATTGATTGGATTAAGCCTACGATGATAAAAATTTGAACAAAGCTCATAGCCGAAAATTGCATCAATTAGGCTATTTTCTGTCCTGCGATAGTAGAATATTTCGAAATATTCGATAGGCAACAAGGAAAAGAAAGCAATCCGCGTGGATTCCCAATATATTATTCATGCCCAGCTATTTGGGGAAGGAAATAAGAGAGGCGGCAACGGTGATGATATCTTGTGGGGGCTTTCGTGAAAAAGGAAAAGTCATCTATCTTGGCAAGCTGGGGCTTCATTGAATACCTACATGATCTGAAGAATATATTTCGGAGATCAAGTTTCCAAGAGAAGCATAGGATATCGGCTATTTAGTGGAGTACACTAAAACAGAAAAAAAAAAGGGGCCCACACATTGAATACCCAGCCACAATTGAGAAAAAAAAAAGAAGGAACTGCAGCCCGAGAGCGAGAGAAAGAAAAGAGAGAGAGTCCTCTCTAGGCCGAACCAAGGAGACCCCACGTTGCGTAGGGTCCCTCGCAGCCGCGGTGCTGTGCCCGAGCCATCTGAGTTGCCATCGCTGCAACGTCCTTGCTGCTTCGCCCCTAGTGGCAACGACAGACTTGCTGCCGTGACCTCACTGCTACCACGATAAGATGTTGATCTGGTGCTGCCCTCCTGCTGTCGTGACCAAGCCGAGTCCCGCCCAACTGAGACGCTGATGGAGCTGCTGCCTTCCTCGTGCTCGACTACCGTTTGACTCGCTGCTCCCCCAACGAGACCGTGTTTTCTCCTTGCATCAATCACCCGAGCAGCCATCACACCCTCAATGATCCACGATCTGCTGCTTCTACTGTATCGCGAACCAGCGTACCCTAGGGATGCTTGAACCTCCGTCACTCTGGTTTAGAGTGAATGAAGACTCCTGCGGATTCCATCTAGTGTGACGTTTTCGCCGAGGTCCAGCAAGGCCAAGATCTCCCGAACAATGTGAATATCTCGCCGTATTTTTGCGGCCACCGCTTGCGAGCTTGAAGTCCCCGGTCAAAAGAGTGATTATAATCTCGCTTGAATAATTCTGAGTGGTGGATTTGTCTTCTTTTTAAGTTTTGTCCAGATTTTACTATAACATTGTGGGCTTTGTGATTTTGTTTCATGCAAGCAAAAGAACGTTTTTTTTTGCGATGAGATCACGAAGAATTCGGATGCGTGGCCACTATGGACAGTGTGGTCCATCGTGTATACCGCCGACCGCCGATCACCTCACACTGAGTCCCTATTGCTGGCCACCCACCGAGAATTGCAAGCCACCATGGTTCGCGGTCCCAAACTGCGAGTTGCTTGTCGACGTTGACGCCAAGCTCGAGCCAGTGTTTTCTCTTCAAGCCGATCTGTTGAAACTTCTATTTTCGCAGGTTCATTGGCTGTTACCCACCCGCATCATTGCTCACCAACCTCCACCATCAAGTGACGCAACCCTTTCCCAGTCATCTGTCGAGCGGATTCCATTCGGTTTAAATTTGGTAACATTATTTGCAGAATTGGGTAATAATTTTATCTAAAGCCTAATGCATGCCTTTCAATATCTTACGTGCACATTTGAATGATAAGCACACTTCCAGTTAGGATTTATTGCCTAATTCGCAACCGCACACGAATTTTTTATTCCATCTATAAGGCTTTAGATAGAATAATTAATCAAGCGGGAATAAAATTGATATCTTAATCTTTAAGGCTTAAGATCAATTTATCGATTTTATTAGCAAAATAATCAAGTTTGATTAGATATCGTTTCCAAATTCGAACGATGGATAATATCTTTAATAATCATGAATGATTTGGTGCTTATCTTTTAATTGCTTTATTTATCTCAAAAATACAAAAAAATTTCATTTGCATATCAGTAGATTATATCTGATTTCTTAGATAAAGTTGCATGATAGAGTAGTTATATATATTTTGTAATGCATGTTTAGATGGTATTCAAGTTAGGTCATATCTTTTGAATTAAATTGCATGATGGGATATTTTTCTAGTTAAGATAGGATTCAGATCAGACTATTCCTAACTTAAAATAGATAATATATCACTTTAATTAGATTTTTATATTTTAGCACTTTTAATTATGAATTTTTATGTGCACTTCATCTAGAATTAGGTTCATGAAATGCATGTCATTTAGTTAGTGTCGCTAGATTCATTTAATTAGAAATTGCCCGTCAATAGAATTAAGTCATTAGGTTAATTTAGATTGCATGCTTATTAAAAAAACACAAAAAATTACTTTACTCATGTCATATAGTTTAGGCTATACTGCTATATCATATCATTTCATGTTAGATTAGTAACATTGCATTGCATATAGATTAGATTCTCATTAAATAAGTGAAAACAAAAATTAAGTGATTGCGTGTTAATTAGAAATCATATCTCGGGTTGTTGATGTGAATTCCGATCTAACCACATAGATGCTTTTGCTGCTACAAGGTAAGTCCCATAATTTATTCATTAATTTCTTGGGTGTTAAGTTGGTGGTTTGCGCACCCGTCTGATTACCTCACATGTTAGAATGGTAGATTTAAAATCAATTCAAACTGCCTGCAAAAATGTTTTTGAAATTAAAAAGAAATGGTACCGAAAGGGCATTAGAGAAGTCTAGTGTAATCAAGTCCCCGTACCCAAAGTCTCTGGTTCGTAGGAGTAAATTGATTTTCCCATTATTTTACTTAGGTGTCTAATCGACCTACCATAAACTGATTAGTAGCGACTCTTAGATAAAATCCATTTGCATGTTAAGAAATTTGAACTTTAAGTCGCAAATTGGTATGGGCTTGGCTCGAGTTAAGTCTAGACTTAACAATCCAATAGCCAAACCCTAGGTGGTTCACACCCGAAAATTTGGTCGCGACATAATCAATTTAGATAAACCAAATTCTTTCGGAGGCAAGTAATTTGGAAAGAATCTACTTATGGAAACTAGGATCCTGATGTATGGGCAAACATGATTGACAGGCTTTCATCACAATCTTCAAACAGCTCTAGATCTCCTTAATTGATTCTGTCCAATGAGTAGATTGAAAGAATTCATTTGGAAAGTGCCAACGGTCGTGAAGGCATGAATAAGTATTTAAGGTGAACTCTCTAGTTGTTCGACAGAGTGCGTAAAAGAAAATTTTCAAAGTCTGAAGCTTACCATTTTCTTATCATTCGATATTACGAGCTCAAAGTTGTATACGAAAGAGAGAAACTCATAGTGAAACTTCGTGAGAGAGCAGTTGAGATTTTTCATTGTGAAGTCAAGATCACAAGGCCGTAAAATCTCTTTTGATCCTTAGTGAAATCCAGCCAGTAGGCTGTTAGCGTGGAGAGTGGACGTAGGCTTGATCTAAGCCGAACCAATATAAACTCTATGTTCGTATTCTCTTCCCTAAACTCTTTATTTTGTTCGTAGTTCTATTTAACTGCTAAAGTCTGAACTCACTTAAAGTCTATTGTTTTTCAAATTCTGTTTTAAAAGAAAATTATTTCCACTGTTCCTTGTGAAAAATTGTCTTCACACATATTCACCCCCTTCTAGGTGTTCATACTAGCACTTACAGAGGGCTCTTGTTTTGCGAATTTTTCTTTCCATATTCAGTTTGGGGTTTTATCATCCATTTTATGGTAGTTGATGGAAATCTTGGTTATGTATTGAACCGCAATGAAAGACTCACAGATCAATTTGTCGTTGTGAATAAGGACCGGGATTTTCTTGCGAACTAGGTTAATTTGCAAGAGTGGAGGGCTCTTGTTCTACAAATCTTTCTTTTTGTATTCAGTTTGGGGTTTTACCATCCTTTTTGTGGTAGTTTACGGAAACCTTGGCTATATATTGAATCATCATGAGAGACTCACAGACCAATTTGCTGTTGTTAATGAGGATATGGATTTTCTTGTGAACTAGGTTCATCTGCAAGAGTAGAGGGATCTTGTTCAGCAAATCTTTCTTTTTGTATTTAGTTTGGGGTTTTATCACCTATTTTGCGGTAGTTGATGGGTGCTAAATGATAAGGTTATGATTTTTATTATTTGTTTAAATGGTTTAACTTTTGTGATTTTGCAAACATAAGGGCCTTTTTTTAAGATTAATTTTGGAATATTTTGTACTTCAATTGCCCAAATGAGTCCAACTAGCGTAATGTAAGATTTTTGGCTATAAAAGCACCGTTACAAATTCAGTATAACCATAAGGTTAGCCCAACTAGACTCATATATAATCTCTATCACTTTCAGGTATGAGTTTACAAATTCAGAGAATAGATAAAACAATTCACATAGGAAAGTTTAAACCAAACCACATAAGCTTATTCAAGTAGACGAACTTGTAATCCAATCGGTTAAATGAGAAAAAAATCAAAATCAAATAAAATGCTATGTCAATATAAATCGACTAAACTAAGCTTAATTTCTGACGAAACGACACTTACACATAAACCAAATGTATGGTCAAAGCTATCCACTACATGGAGTGAGACAAAATATTAAAAATTCACTCCAATCAACTTAAACTATCATTTCTTATCATTTCTATTCATAGCTTGCAACTCCAAAATCGTACCCTCCAATACAAAATTCACATAATTTTGAAGATTACTTCAATTAGATGAATAAAGGGTTGAATCTTTACCAGCGTTGCAAGCGAGATTTCCCATGTGTGTACGCATGAATTTTTTTTGCTTTTCCTTTCTTTCTTTTTCCCTCCTCGTCGGTCACGCCTCTATTGAACGAAGCCTCTCTCTTATTTCTTCTTCTTTCTCTTTGTCGTCACTTTAAAGTCTTTCTTTCTTTTTGTCCTAAGCAGAAGCGTCACCAAATTGATGGGGGCTTGGGCCCATTTATTACAAAACCGATTATACCATAAGAAAAATGGCAACGGAATACTGAAATCAGTTTGCAAAATGTCCTGGCAAACTATTTTAAATGGCTTCTGACCAAAAAAAGAAACTAATGTAAGTGGCCTTTAAAATCCGATTAAGAAAGCACTCAACATAAACCTGTCTCTTCTTTCCGTAAGTCCATTCTACAAAATTTTATAAGAATACATAGCGCTACATGCACATTCTCCCCTCTCTCTCCGCGGTACCTGTACCTGCGAATAATGAAGTTTGTTTTCTTAATCTTTAAGTAAGTGTAGTTAACAAGCCAGTTTCAAAAGAGAGATCGACTCGTTAGCTAATCTGTATTGCCTTCCAGAGCTATGAGGTTGTTGATGTATCAAGACTGCACCATCTATTTTTTCTTCTTTGTTTTGTTTAGTCAGTTTGTGATGTCCTGTTTTCTAGGAGTTGGTTAATTATTGTTTTACTTGGTCAATCTTATCTTGTAGGAGCAATTAGCTGCACGTTTTTTTGTTGTTTTGTTAGTTTGTTGCTGGTTTTGTGGACCAAGCAAGCTATTAGTGGGAAACATGGGTTTATGGTTAAGTTCTAGTATGTATTTTGAACATTTTTCAGTTTTCTAAACAAGACACACAGCTTTTGCTGTCAACTCCTTCTCCGTTCTTTCGAAAACAACAGATCATAGTAGTAAGGTCCAAAAAAAAAAAAAAAAAAACAACAACACTAGTATTAGAGCTTTCTTGATCTTAAGGGGTTGTGAGTGACTTGTGAGATTGATTGAGAGGTGTGTTTGCATCCATAGAAGTTAAAAGCAAGATGGAGGTAGGATCGAGTGGTTTTTCAATAATGGCTCCACCAGCATTTGATGGAGAAAATTATCAAGCCTGGGCAGTAAGAATGCGAGCCTATCTAGAGGGTTGTGATTTTTGGGAAGCTGTGGAACAAGATTATGAAGTTGCTCCCCTTCCTAACAATCCAACCGTCAATCAAATCAAGTTTCACAAGGAAAGGACAACAAGGAAAGCAAAGGCAAAGTCTTGTTTATATGCTACTGTCTCACCTGCCATTTTCAGTAGAATTATGGCTTGTGAATCAGCCAAAGCTATTTGGGACTTCCTCAAAGCTGAGTATCAAGGAGATGAGCGGATCAGAAGTATGAAGGGGCTAAACCTGATCACAGAATTTGAGAGATTGTAGATGAAGGAGTCTAAGACAATTAAGGAGTATTCTGATAAGTTGATAAGCATTGCAAATCAGGCAAGAGTTCTAGGCACTGACCTCTCTGATAATAGGCTAGTGCAGAAGATTCTTGTCTCCTTGTTTAAAAGGTTTAAGGCAACCATTGCCTCTTTAGAGAATACCAAGGATTTGTCTCAGGTCAAGTTGGCAGAATTGCTAAGTGCTCTGCAAGCACAAGAGCAGAGGAGGTTAATGAGGCTGGAAGGAAGTATAGAAGGAGCTTTGCTGGCCAAAGAACAACAGAATGTAGGAGGAAAAGTCAAGAAGTGGAAAGGGAAGAAAGGAAATGGCAGTAGTGTTTCAGAAGCTGCTGCGGGAGAGAACAGTGCGGGCAACTCTAAGAACAATTAGGGAAGATATTCCTCATGTCAGCACTGTGGAAAAAAGAATCATCCACACTTTAGGTGTTGGAAGAGGCCAGATGTAAGGTGCAGAAAATGTAATAAGCTTGGACACATTGAGAAGTTCTACAAAGAGAAGAGAGATCAACGGCAGGGTGAGGTACATGTTGCAATCCAGCAAGAGGTAGATCAACTGTTTGTTGCCTCTTGTTTCTCCTCTAGTACTCCATGTGACAGTTGGCTTATTGATAGTGGTTGCACAACCACATGACAAGTGATGAAATGTTGTTTATAAACCTTGACAAGTCGTTGAAGTCAAGAGTGAGGATTGGGAATGGGGAGTACTTAGAAGTGAAAGGTAAAGGGACTGTAGCAATGGAGAGTTGTGTTAGAACTAAGCTGGTTTCTGATGTAATGTATGTGCCTAAAATTGATCAGAATTTGCTGAGTGTGGGACAGTTGGTAGAAAAGGGATTTAAGGTGATATTTGAAGAGGAGAAGTGTTTGATCTTTGACTCTAGTGGTCAGGAGCTGTTCAAGATAAAGATGCAATAGAAGAGTTTTTCTTTGAATCCTCTTGAGAAGGAGCAGATGGCATTCAAGTGTCAGGCTAATGATTCAGAAATATGGCACTAGAGGTTGGGGCACTTTCATCATAAAGGTGTGCTGTTCATGTAGAGGAATGAAATGGCAACTAGTTTACCAAGCCTAGAGGAGCAAATCACAAGGTGCAAAGCTTGTTTGCTGGGCAAGCAAATGAGACTTCCCTTCTAGGAATCCACTTGGAGAGCTACAGAGAAGCTGCAACTGATTCATACAAATCTATGTGGTCCACAAGTGACTCATTCACTAAATGACAGTAGGTATTTCATTATTTTCATTGATGATTATACTAGAATGTGCTAGATTTACTTTATGAAGCAAAAGTTAGAAGTTGCTGGGGTATTTCTGAAGTTTAAGAAATGGGTTGAGAACTAAAGTGGCTGCAAGATTTAGGTCATTAGATCTGATAATGGAACAGAATACACTTCACAGAGGTTTAATTCTTTTTGTGAAGAGGCTGGAATTGAGCATCAGCTTACTGCTCCTTACTCTCCACAACAAAATGGAGTTAGTGAGAGGAAGAATAGAACCATTATGGAGATGACTAGGTGTTTGCTATATGAGAAGAATCTACCAAAAGAGTTTTGGGTAGAAGCAGCAAACACATCAGTTTTTCTGCTGAATAGACTACCTACGAGAGTATTGGAGATGAAGACACCCTTTGAAGCTTGGTTTGATGTCAAGCCAATTCTAAGAAATTTGAAGGTGTTTGGCTGTTTGTGTTTTTCTCATATTCCACAGGTTGAGAGAGACAAGTTGGGAGAGAAAACTGAACCTGGGATCTTTGTTGGCTATAGTTTAGTGTCGAAAGCTTACAGGATCTATCAACCACAAACAAGGAAGGTGATCACTAGCAAGGATGTTTAGTTCCTAGAAGATGAGAAATGGGACTGGACAAATGAGCCACAAAGCAAGCACAAAGAGGTCTCATTAGAACCTAACGAGCTGGTGGAGATGTTCCAGTTAAAGGTACTAGATCTTTGACTAATATATATCAAAGGTGCATTGTGGCTATTTTGGAACCTGTAGGCTATGTGGAAGCTAAAAGCGATCAAGGGTGGATGAATGCAATGAAGGAAGAGTTGGCTATAATAGAAAAGAACTAGACATGGGAGCTAGTGGAGAGGCCTAAAGATAGGAAGATGATTGGAGTAAAATGGGTTTTCAAGACCAAATTTAATCCTGATGGCTCAGTGAATAAGCATAAGGCCAGGTTGGTGGTGAAGGGATATGCACAGGTTTGGGGAGTTGATTTCTCATAAACCTTTGCTCCCGTGGCAAGATTTGATATAATTAGAATGATTCTTGCTTTGGCAGCTCAACAAGGATGGAAGGTATATCAGTTAGATATGAAATTTGCATTTTTGAATGGAGTATTGCAGGAGGAGATTTATGTTGAGCAGCCAGACGGCTTTGTCACACCAGGCCAGGAGGAGAAAGTTTATTTGCTAAGAAAGGCTCCATATAGCTTGAGGCAAGCTCCCAAAGCATGGTACAATAAGATTGATGAGCACTTGCTAGGCCTATGTTTCAAGAAAAGCCTCAGTGAATCCACTCTATATGTCAAGAAGTTAGTATCTGACTTAGTGGTGGTGTCTCTTTATGTGAATAATATGCTGGTGACAGGGAGTAATAGTGCTCATATTACTGCATTTAAGCAAGAGATGATGAAGATGTTCGAAATGACTGATCTTGGTGAGATGTCATATTTTCTAGGAATGGAGGTTAGGCAGACTCAAAATGAAGTTTTTATCTATCAAAAGAAGTATTTGATGGAGATCCTGAGAAGATTCAACATGGAGGAGTGCAAGAGTGTGAGTACTCTAATGGGTCATAAGGAAAAGCTTCAAAAGAAGGATAGATCAGAACCTGCAAATGAAATAATTTATAGAAGTTTGATTGGTTGTCTTATGTATCTCACTGCAACTAGGCTAGACATCATGTTTCCTATAAGTGTCTTATCTAGATTTCTCAATTGTGCAAGTGAGTTGCATATGGTAGCTGCAAAGAGGGTGTTGAGGTGCTTAAAAGGTACTCTTTCATATGGGATTAAGTTTTGTAGAGTTCAAGAGTTTAAGTTGTAGGGGGAGGAGCACTTCA
Organism: Eucalyptus decipiens; assembly: GCA_014182575.1. Lineage (NCBI taxonomy): Eukaryota > Viridiplantae > Streptophyta > Magnoliopsida > Myrtales > Myrtaceae > Eucalyptus > Eucalyptus decipiens. The sequence continues at coordinate 15,762,889 of CM024614.1, read as the reverse complement.
GGTTATTGCTTTACATTTGAGTCGGCATGTTTTTCCTGATGTTCAAAGAAGTAGGAAATAATGGCTCAATCAACTGCAGAAGCTGAGTTCATTGCAGCTACTGCAGCTGTGAATCAAGCATTATGGTTGAAGAAGCTTATGGATGATCAGCATATGCAACAAGAAGAAGACATAGAAGTGTTTGTGGATAATCAAGCTACTCTGGCCATTTCACAAAATCTAGTATTTCATGGAAGAACAAAGCATTTTAAGGTCAAGTTTTACTTCTTGAGAGAAGTGCAAAAGGCTGGAGCGATGAAACTGGTGTACTGCAGTTCAGAAAACCATATTGAGATATATTCACAAAGTCATTTCATGTTGGTCAATTTGAACTTTTCAGGGCAAAGCTAAGAGTGTGCAGTACCTGATCCAGGAGGAAAGTGTTGATGTATCAGGACTGCACCATCTGTTTTTTCTTCTTTGTTTTGTTTAGTCAGTTTGTGATGTCCTATTTTCTAAGAATTGGTTAATTATTGTTTTACTTGGTCAATCTTATCTTGTAGGAGCAGTTAGCTGCACATTTTTTAGCTGTTCTGTTAGTTTGTTGCTGGTTTTGTGGACCAAACAAGCTGTTAGTGGGCAACGTGGGTTTATAGTTAAGTTCTCGAAAACAACAGATCAAAGTAATAAGGTCTAAAAAAACAACAGACGTGGACAAGTCAAGCAAGAAATAGAAAGTACGTGGTCCCTGTTTATGGCAGGGTTCGGGACACCCCCCCCAACCCCCTCCTTCCTCTCTCTTCACTTTCTGGGTTACCTTAGCAATAAGTAAGACACCTACTTGAGGAATTCGTGCAAAAAGTGGGTGGTCACCAACTTTCCATTGCTGGAAGATGGAGACGTGGAGACGTCTGTGTCCATGAACAATCTGTAGAAGGTGTCGTATCAAGATACGCATCCGTATCCTAGATCTTCTTCGATCTCGTGGACTCTCGGTTCCGTTTTTTAATTTCACATTGCTCATGTGCAATTTTCCATGTTTATTTGAGGTTGGTTGGTGCTCGATGCCAATGGTGAAGGCATCTTTGCGCAATGTCTGGAGTTCAAGTTCCTAAGAATGATTAGACTTATGTGTTTGTCTAAGGAAATGCAAGTCGTCAGCTTAGCTCCTGAAAACCCTGCCCATTAGTACATTGCGTGCGGCTTGCTCAGCTTATTGAAAGTTATCCAACACACAAGCTTCATAAAACATGTTGGCACTCCAAATTTACAGGAAGTGGAGAGAGAATCAAATGAACGCTTCGCTCATTTGGAGTAAGTATGGTAAAAGAACTCCAAAAAGGAACAGAACTGACCGGCGAGGTATTAATAGCATGTGCTACCAATTGACAACAAAATTAGTACGGAAAGAACACTCTCCACATGCTCCCTCCATTGTAAGATACCAGTGTCCACTATGTATTCTAAGGGAAATGCCCGCAACTTCTTCATCTCATTCGGCATTCTGGTGTTCATTAAGTTTCACTGGATTCCGAGGCCTCCGAGTTTATAATCATATATGCTCTCAGAGTTTGTCTTCAACTTGTTCAGATACCCAGTTTTAACTTCGGCACTGGGGACTGCTTTTTAGATGGCCCAGATACAACGCACCAGATTTATCACAGAGGTTCCACCACACACCACCCCCCCCACCCAAAGCGCCCATTGACGAGTGCTTTGGCAACGATCCTCAAAGAAGAAAGAGATTCTTCAAGTGTCAATGCAGATCCCTCGTCATCTTCATCATCATCATCGTCCAGACCTCCTCCAGCGTACGCTTCACTTTAGATTTCTACATAGAGCACGCCCATATGATAGAGTCCAATTGACATTCGTTTCTCTTCTGTTATCGATGTATGTTTTTTAATGATGCTGTGGGCGTCTGTGCACGCACTCTCGAGAGAGAAATAAGGGGCCATGGCGTATTTTTAGCCAAGCCATGGGAAGGCAGCTTAATAAGTTGAGCGAATCTAATTTATCGAGTGAACGCTTTAACGTGTGCCAAATAAATTTGTTAACTTTCGGAAGATTTGTTATTGGAAACAGAGGATATATTCCCTAGCGTGACTGAAAGAGATCAACGGAATTGATGAAATGCTGTGTATAGTTTATTAAATGATCCAGAAACACTTGAATACAGAAAGGAAAACATAGAAGTACAAAGAAGCTTAGCCTCGTCCAAAGGAGAGGGGTTATTATTGTACAATAGTCATAAGATGAACATAATCAGACTCAAGAGAGTTGTCTATTGCGCCTGAAGCTCTTTCCTGCTCTCTATGATGTAGTCATAGAGCTTGTGCTGGTCGGGCAACGACTTGGCCACGCTCTCCCTCTGCATGCACCGCTTGGCCCACGCCGCCAGCTTGGGGCACTCCTCCACGATGCTAGAGTCGGCCAATTTCCCCAAAGCATCTAACCAACTATAGAAGGGTATCAGCGACACATCCGCATACCCGAACCTCTCCCCGCCAAAGAAAGCCTCGTCCCCGAGCTCTCCCTCCAACACCTTCAAGCACTCAATGTACTCCTTCTTCGCCGCCTCCTGGACCACCCCCATCGACAGGTACACTGTTCGCGCCACCTGATACATCTGCACCATCCTTTCGTGTCTCGATGTTAAGCACAGATGATAACAGAACGTTCGAAAGACTAAGGGGTTGTTGTCTTACCTTCTTGTCCGCATAGTCGGCCCAGAACCTGACCCGGGCACGCTCGTAAGGATTCGAAGGCAGGAGAGGAGACTCGCGACCCCAGGTCTCGTCGATGTACTGGACCATGATGAGGGACTCGCAAACGGGCTTGCCATTGTGGATGAGGACGGGGATCTTCTTGTGGACTGGGTTCATCTTCAAGAGCAGGGGGCTCTTTTTGCTCAGGTCCTCCTCCCTCACGTCGAACTCCACGCCCTTCTCACGCAGGGCAATCCTGGCCCTCATCCCGAACGGGCTCGGCCAGAAGTCCAACAAAATCACTTCCTCCGCCATTGAATTTGTAGCTACAAGCTGAAGCTTTTGCTAATTTGAACTGAAAAGAAGAATGTTGCCCGCGATGGAATCAGGCTAACTCGGGTGCCACTTATGTAGAGGGAAAGAGGATTTTGACGGGATTTTGATTTGGTCATTGCTTGCGTCACTCTCAAATATCAAGTCTCCATGCCCGAGCTGATGAGGTCATGGCTTAGGTGTCGCACGAACAAACGAGATTATTAGAAAAAAGACCACCAAAAACCCCAAACTTTAGCCAAAGTGATAAATTTATCCCAATTTCTTTTGTAATCTGAAAAATCCTAAATTTTGCAAACTGTGACACATTTACCTCACTAGGGACATTTTCGTCATATATATTTTATGTTTTTCCTTCTTCTTCTTCTTCTCTCTTTCCTCCACCAACCATGGCAGAGCCAGTGGAGGGAAGCTGGCGTCCAGTGAGGGCAACCTCGCTGGTGTCGGGAGAGGGTCGCCCTCGCCTGGGCTAGCTAGGGCCGCCCTCGCCGGACGCTAGCAAGGGCGGCCCTCAATTGGGTCTGGCGAGGGCCTCCCTCCCCAGATTCGGCGAGGGCACCCCTCACTCGACGCTGGTGAGGGCGAGGGAGGCCCTCGCCAGACCCAGCCGAGGCCACCCTCACGTGAGGGCCTCCCTCGTTGAATGCTAGCTTCCCTCCACCGACCGCTGGCGGAGGGAAGAGAGAAGAAGAAGAAAAAAAAATTAAAAAGTAAAACGACCAAAATGCCATATAGTTTAGGGTAAATGTGTCACAATGATAGAAGTTCAGAGTTTTTTATATCACGAAAAAAAGTCTGGGGTAAATTATCATGATTGGCAAAGTTCGAGGTTTTTCATGTCACAAAAAAAAAAAGTTCGTGATAAATTTGTTACTTTGGGCAAAGTTTGAGAATTTTGGTGGTATTTTCCCTAATTATTATTACTATCAACTCGACTGGTAGTCGCTTCCCTCTTTCTAGTGCCTTCCAGTTCCTCAACGACTCCTCCACTTTCCATTTCTCGATAACTTATGTACTTGGTCTCTATCAAATCCGCTTTTATTACTTATAAAATTGAATGGACGAAAAATATTTTTATTTTATATAAAATATTTAAATATAAATTATTGTCGATAAAAAAATACTTTTTAGATTTCTGTTTAAGAAAATATTTTTTAAAATATTTATTTTTCGCGACATAAATAGAGTTATAAATACAATTAGCTCGTCATTGATATAGAGTCAAGCTTTTATCCGTAAACAAATTGCAATTTTATGTTGCAAAAACTACATTGAAGAAATTAAGTAAGGCAAGAAGAGGACAAGGAGGGACCAGATCTTACTCAAGATGAAGATTAAGAAGCACGTTACATCTTGGAGATAGCCATTTTGACTTTGTTGCATTCTTAAAGTTTATTTAATATTATTTTTTCTTGTTAAAAAGGATGCACTTCACAACTTACTATATGTCAATCGACTTTGCTCTTAATTTCATCAGAGGGTTAAAGATTACTTTAATTGAGGGAAAATTACCAAAACAGTCCTAAACCTATTACAATTGTGCTAATTCAGTCCTAAACCTTTTTTTTTTTCCAATTTAGTCCTAAACCTTTTGTTTTTGTTCCAGTTCAGTTCATCCGACCAAAATTGGCCGGCCGGAGCTAACGTGGCGGTTGACCGGCGCCGGCAAACCTTTTTAATAATATTTTATTTTTAAAAATTTTAATAATTTTTTTTCGTTTTTCCTTTTTTTCCCTCCTCCCTCCTCCTTCCTTTGGCTCCGGCGACCGGCAAGGCGGCCGGTCGCCGCACCGAGTCGATCCGGCGAGGAGGCCTCGCTAGACGCGACGGCGAGCCCCCCTCGCCAGATTTGGACTCGCCGTCACGTCTGGCGAGGGCTCGCCTCACCCGGCAACCGCGAGGCGAGCCCTCACCGATCCGGCAGGGTTTCGGCGAGCCCCCCTCGCCGGATCTAGCGAGGCGATCCTGCGGGGGCTCGCCCCACCGTCGGCCGGGGGCGAGCTCGCCTTGCGGTCGCTAGGCGAGGCGAGCTCTCGCCGATCCGACGGGGTTTTAGCAAGCCCCCTCGCCGGATCCGGCGAGGCTATCCGCCGAGGGCTCGCCCGCCGTTGCCGGGCGTGAGCTCGCCTCGCGGTCGCCGAGCGAGGCGAGCCCTCGCCGACGCGACGACGAGTCCAAATCCAGCGGGGCCAAGAGCCCCCTAACCGGATCGGCGAGGCAATCCGGCGGGGACTCGCCCCGCCGTCGCTGGGCGCGAGCTCGCCCGCAATCGCCGGCGAGGGGGCTCGCCCGCCGGATCGCCTCGGTCCGTTGACCGGCCAGCCTAGCCGGTCGCTGGAGCCAAAGGAAGGAGGAAGGAGGAGGGAGGAAGAGGGAGGGAGGGAAAAAAAGGAAAAAAAAAAAAGAATATTAAAAATTATTTTAAAATATTATTGATAAATTACTAAAAAAATTAAAATTAAATATTATTAAAAAAGGTTCGTCGGCGCCGGACGGCTACCACGTCAGCTCCGGCTTGCCAATTTTGGCCGGATGGACTGAACTGGAACAAAAACAAAAGGTTTAGGACTAAATTGGCCAAAAAAAAAGTGTAGGACTGAATTGGCACAATTGCAATAAGTTTAGGACTTTTTTGGTAATTTTCCCCTTTAATTGATGAATTAAGATGTAGAAGCTATCGAGAATGAATGGAACTTATCTAGTTAAGTTTTCAATTGATGTGTTAAGGAAATTCATTATGATGTTTTGAAGATAACAAAATAAATCAAAGGCTACTAACGTATTTAATGGTTGAGTAATAGACTATGCAGATAATAGAACATGTAAAAGATATTGTCAAAGTCTACACTTGGAAGAACCATAAGATAAACTCTATGCTGAAGCTGAATTTATTCAGACTGTGTTCAGACCTTAATGCTAAATATGTTCAAAAGCAGAATATGTTCAGAATTATGTCCAGATTGTAAAGTCTATTTTAGACAGAAGATACTCAGACTCTACTTCAAACGGAAAACACTCAGACTTTATTTCCGACAAAACACTCTCTGACTTTATATCCAGAACGAGACACAAGTCCAGAACGTGACAAGGTCTAGAACGAGACACAAGTTTAGAACGTAAGTGTGACAGCCTGAATTTTCAGATTTTGTTTTCGATTAAATAAATCAGGCATTTCATCGAAATGCTAATAGTGTTATTCTCTGAGCTGATCACTCACGAAATAACTAGACTATCTGGGGAAGCAATTAGGGAATCTAAATGCAATTGGACTTGACAATTCAACCAAGAATTGACTGCTCGACCGTGTTGATCTGCAAGGGTCATTACAGCACCGTTAGAGATCGATCAGAAATCAAAGATAGGTTGATTCGACTGAGATATGTGATCAAATTGTGGGTGATTCCACTTGATTGAAAAATTCTCATCGACCGGCACTAAATTGATTTTCTGTCGTTTTGGTACCCGGTGCCCATAATTGAAACCTCGAGATTTTCACGATAATCGAGAGTCGCCAATGTACATTGTGACTCGAGATAAATCGATCATGGGTCAATTGCACCAAAAATTCCTAAAAATTATCCGATAGACTAGGTCACGCTAAAAGTGCGTCGGATTGAAAATAACCACGAATTTGAACTCGATTTTCAGAAATTGAAAGTTTTGAGGTGTCACAAGCTATTTTAGGAACGTCGACTCATCCTCCGAGAAATTTTCAGAGATTCTGAGATTTTTACAGAAAATCGGTTCGGACGTTGCGGAAAGTAATGGAAATTCAGATAGGCTAAATCGATGGAAATTGGGACTTCCAAGCCGAGCCTTTGAGTGTCGGGGACTTATAGAAAATTATTCGAGATTTTTCTACCGCGAAATCAGACCTCGATTTGGGTAATCATAGGGGAAATTGAAGTTTAATTTGAGCTAAATTCGGAACCTAGGACGAGGGGTGCATTATTTGCATCAAAATGGATTTATTTTGGACTTATATTTGTTGGAAAGTATTATTGGATAAGGGGATAAGTATGAGGAGATAAGGGGACCAAGCATTTAAGACATTGGCTAAGATTTTGGACTTTTTGGCCTTTCTCTCTCTCATACAGCTTGTTGGACAAGCTCTGCCGGTCTTCATCTCTTCGTGCACGACTCCTCCTCCTCCCTTTGTGCGACAACCTGGTCTTCCGCTTCACATTCATTCTCATTTTTGAGCTTCTTCATTTCGGTCTCCCTCTCTGCAACGGCAATCCCCCACCGAAATTGCTTTTGGTCGCATATCCTTCAGCCCATGCCATCATCATCATCTTTCATCATCAATATCACCATCCACCGAGTTCTCTCTCTCCATGCATTTCCCTCAAGCCCATGCGTCCACTGAAGCCACCAATTCCCCTGTTACAGCGCCACACGTCCAACACCAGATCTCCATGAGTCAAAGTTCCTCAGCCAAGTTGTTTTGTTGACTCTTGGCCGCGCGTCTCCCGCAGCTCGGACGAAGCTGCTTCTCCATTCATCCGCAACGCCAGCTGGTCCCATCTCTCTCGCTACGTCTGCCAACCGCTCGAAGCAGCCACGTTCGAAGATCTCTCATTTTTCCTTCGTCCGCGACTCAACACCAACGACCGAAGTGAAGACCGAAGTTGCTTCAGTTTCCATTGGACCACGTAGAATCAAGCAACGCATGAAGCCGCAGCCCATCGTGTCTTCAAGTCCAAGCCCACGTGAATTCTGCCGCAAGCCAGCGAGTTTCACAGTTCCATTTGAAGCCCAAACGAAGTCAGGCCCACAAGAAACCAGCCCAGCAGTTTCTTCAAAGCAAGATCAACCCAGTGATTTTAAGCCCATCTCCAGCAGATTTTGAAGTCCAAGCTCAGACCCAAGTTCAGTTGGTTTTAGCCCATTTGAAGTCCAGCCCAATTTAGAGACCCGAGCCCGCGACCAGCAGCCCAAGTTAAAAACAAATCTCAGATTTGGGCTGAGATTTGTTGGGCCCGTTTTAAGCCCGGTCCGAGAGTTCATCGATGCCGCCGGAAATTTCGATTTCGGCCATCGTCGCATCATCGTCGCGATGAACCGGTTTCCGCAATTAACCGGTGAGTTTATACTCTAAACTCTGCTTAGTAGGCTAATGACGTTTAAGGGGTGTTTAGATTTATTTTATTAGGAATTAGGTTGTTAGTTAGATTAAATTAGAAATGTAAATATTTAATTGAGCATGTTAGGTGGTTAGCATGGTTTAGCTAAGGCCTAAATAAATTGTATTATTTATCTAGAAGGGTTCGGGAATTTCTCCGAGTCCGTATTGGTTATTAATTTAATGATTATGGCCTAGGTTAGTATTTTTAGAATTTAAATTGATTTATTTAATTAATTTCGGTAATTAATTAATTATTAATTATTTTCCAGAAATTAGACCGGGATGGTCGGTGACTGGTATTTCGTGCTGATTGCAATGGTGTGGTTAATTTCTACAAATTGAGTGTTAAATTATGCAAATTGAGTGCTGATTTGATTTTTGGTATTTAATTCCAAAAATTATGAATTTCCAATATTTATTCAGAAAATCCCAGGTGTCAGGTTTTGACACCGAAAATGATTTTTAATACTATATGAAATAGTGGGATTTCAAAAAAAAAAAAGAAGAATATCAATTTTTCGAGGTCAAGTTAACCGTGTACCCACACACGAGTAATTTCATGTGAATTTCTAATACGAAGAAAAAGGCCAGGCTCACCATTTTAATTAAAGCATTTGAGTGCAATGCACGGTGCCTGGGCCATATTTGAGTGATCATGTGATGGTTAAGAGAAATCGTCCCGGGCTGTTGAGCTGGACGTTATCCCTATTCGGGATACCCCCTGGACAACAGGAAGCCAGTCGCAATTGATTCTGGACCCTATGCTCCTTCGGGAAAGCCATATGATAAAGAGACGTGCCATACTCAATGGGGTGAAACGAAGCCTGACAATGCCAAAAGACCACCGAACTGAGAGTAGGCCGTGCTATATGCCAAGATCCAAACTAGGAACACATGATTAATTGAGTGTGGCGTTTCAGTTATTGAAGCTTATTGTTGCTCATGCTCTCATGTTGTTTGTCATATAAATTGTACTGACCTGCAGGGTGGATCTGAGACGAGGTAAGTCTCATTGATTGTGTGATTATGTGATTAGGACACTTCTAGGTGTATTTCCCTCCTAATTGGGGTTTAGAGCTTAGACTCGTTGAGATGATATATTATCCCGTTGTGGGACAACATTTTCAGGGTCATCGAGTGGAGGACCTAGAGCTGAGAGGAGGCGATCGGAAGCGTAAGTAAGTTAGGACCGTTTCTTTTTGGAAGGCCAGTCTTTGTAGTCTTTTGACCATAAACTCTTGTACATAACTCAGTGTGAATATAAAAACATGTTTGTTTGTAAATCTATTGTCCTGCTTTTCTATCCCGAGTGATTACTGTCAAGGAATTTCTTTTCGCTTCCGCATGTGCAATAAAATGGAAAGGGTCGGCGACTTATCCTAGGAAGTCGCAATTTATTATCGACCAGATAGGGATGGGCACGTGCTCGGGGTTCGGGGCGTGACAGTAAGAGAGTCAAAACAAAACATGTTTAGAACGAGACAACTTGACAGGAATGTAACATAAGCCCCAAACATATAACGGCTAATAATATGATTTGGATTCTACATCAAGATAGATTTGATTGACTTAATCAAAGTGATTGACAATTGGATTTTGAAGACAAGAACTTTATACACGAAAAAGCTTTACTTATGGAAACCAAGATTCTTTTTTTATGGGCGATCAAAATCAATTTTGGATTCTACTTTTGTTACTCAATGGCTACTAAATCTTCTAGATACAGATCTGTCCAATGGGTAGATTAGAAGACAATCCTCCCGATACTGTCTAATGGCTAGTTTGGAAGTTGAGGAGTATTTAAGAAGACCAAGGACCGATGAGCAAGTAAGACGAAGCGTAGAATTTATAATTCCAAAGTCTGAGCAAACTTCGATCATACACTTGTCTTTCATGAGTTTAAACGTTTGTGATCGTGAGAGAAATACCAAAAGAGTGACTTAGTGAGATAATGTGATCTACTACTGAGTGTTTACACTCAAAGTTGTAATCTCTTGTTGATCGCATAATGGAATCCAGCCATACGGCTTTAGCGTGGGAGAGTGAACATAGGCTTGATCTAAGTCGAACCACTATAAATTTCGTGTGCAACATTCTCTTTCCTTAACTCTTCTTATTTAAGTCTGTTGCATACTTACAGGTTATTTCAGAAGTCTGTTCCATGGCATAACAAATTCTGAACATCTACTAAAAGTCTGGTGACTCATTTAGTCAGACTCTAATCCTTATTTAGACTGTGCTCGCAACTTATTTTATTCCACATTTATTTGTCAAGATCTCTTTTAAACACTCATTTACCTCTCTCTAGGTGGTAATACTAGCACTTTCAGGATGGAACAAGTCTTGAGTTAAAAATGGTGCAATTTGCAATCTACGAATGGAACCATAAATGATTTGTTTTTCAACCTCGCAACATTTTCAATTTATGTCAGAAACTCTGACTTCCTCTATCCAAATGAGACGAAAAGCGGCTCCATGGTGGTGCTTCCCTTTGTATACAAAGATGGAAAGCCAAATGCCTGCCCATGCATCCAAGATAATAAACCCCTTATTGAAGATTACCCGCTCTAATCAATCTCTTCGAGGATAGATCTTGTATGACATGTTGAGAAGAGAAGAATGTTATTGAGCATTGCAAATCTAAACTCAATTTTCTAACAGAAATAAGATTGTACTGAAAGGTTGGAACATATAGCATATCATGCAAAATAATTAGGGCTTAAATGAAAATCGCCTCTCTTAATAGCATGAATCACTTTTCCATCAAGAGTTCATATTAGGGGTGAGCATGGTACGGGTGGGTGGTCCCAACCGTAGAATAGAAAACTATCCACTAAGAACCGGTTCCAAAAAATTGGAGTTAGAAATCACCCGTTGGTTCCATGGATCCACCCAGGAATCGGATTGTTAGTCCAATCTAGTTTCCCAGTGGGTCCATGAAACTAGTCCCTAAAACTTACAAAATTACATTGATCGATTAATATTAGGTTGAACCTAGTTTTTGTTTTCGAGCACCAAAACTTGTTCGGCATTATATTTGGGTTGAATTGTAAGCCATTGATTTTAATTAAGGATTGAAAATTATAGGGTGAAATGAATAGACAACACTCATTATATAGAAGCTTAATTTCTTTGAAGATTATGTTATGGTCCACTTGGGATTTCCTGACACTGGGAACATGCCGAGAATTAAACTCCACGTTAAAAATCTTAACTTCCACATAAGTTAAAACATTAATTGTTCGATTCATTTTTTTTAGCATCAACCTAATTTAATCATGGGGATGGCTAATGAGAGATTTAATTATGTTCTTGAAACGAGATGTTGGCTCTTAATTTCGTATCATGACAATAAAGCAACATTTATGGGCATCTCCAATTGGTCTTCTCCTTCCTTTTCGTTTGTTTATTTTGTTTTGGTTGAGAAAGTAAGTAAATGGATTATTAGAATGGATAAAAAAAGGTAAGGAGTTAATCCTATCACACACCCAATAGACAAAAGTTGTCAATAATGTCTGATAACTGCAAATATACATGTGTGTGTGTGTGTGTGTGTGTGTGTGTGTGTGTGTGTGTCTTAGGTCAATGGCTACAAAATAATTAAGTAATTGTGATAGAATTTCTTCTTCTTCTTCTTTAAAAAAAAATGTATATATACAAGTCATGTTTGAGTAGGTGAGTGAGTGGTTCCACACCTAGAACCGGGAACCAAATTGGTACTCACTGTTTCCACTAAATTGCAATCGAGAACCGAAACGTCTCCCATACGAACTGCCGTTTCCGATTCTGGTCTGTTCTGGTTTCGGGCAATCTGGGTGGTAAAATTCTTTTATTCATCCCCAATTCATTTAGGAAATCCACCCGTGTTGTTTCTCGTTTGATTTAGAAGAAAAAACCGCCTTATCATATGTTTAGAGGTGCAACTATCAATAATCTAATTTGTGGAGACATCATTAGGCCAATTGACCTTACTTGTGAGTTGATCATTCAAAGTAGACAGTTTCCTTGCCGTGAGCAGATTGACCAAATGCTAATATTAATCATTGCTAATTGTTGCTGTTGTCTCACTCCACTTTAGACCTCCTTGATTGGTATGTGCAATAGTGTCAAAATAGTCATTGCTATCCTCTACGAAATGTATAGCTGTTGTGGAAAGAATCCCTTTATGTGCCTTTCGACCTCGCCTTGGCTCCCAATTTGGAGGATATCCAACTAACTCCCAGCAATGACTCTTCTCATGCCCGATCTTCCCATAGTGGTCACATTTAGATTTCCCAAATGGCGTTTTCCTTGGGGTTGTTCTTCCAATAAAGAAAGCAGCATCCTTGATATTCTCTTCCCTCCCCCGAACAATTGATCGTTGGCACTCCTCTTATGTGATAATAGAATAAACCTTACGGAGGAACAAGAGTGGCTCGAGGTTGAGAATTTGAGAACGAACATTCCCATAGGTCTCGATATTGAGGCCCATGAGAAACTGGTGGATCTACTCCACCTCCTTCTTCTTCTTCTCATATCTCGAGGGTGCAGCACACGTAACATTATGGGACATCATCATAATCATTGAGTTTATCCCATGAGACTTTCAATTTGGTGTAGTGTTCCACCACTGAGAATCCTCTAAGGTGTAGGAGCTCAATCTTGGTTTTGATCTTGTGGATGTGAGGTCCATTACCTTAAGCGAATCTCTCCTTCAACTCGGCCCATAGTAATTTTGCTTCTTCTACATATGCCACGCTTCCTTGTAAACTCTTGTCAATGGAATTGAAGATCCATGAAACTATCATGGAATTACAAATGTCCCAGACATTAAATTTGGGTGCCTTTGGATCTAGTTTCTCTAGTGATCCATCAATAAACCCAAGTTTATTATTCACTTGTAATGCACGTCTCCTCACCTTCGATCATGTTGCATAATTATCTCGAGTAAGAATGCATAAAACAAATACATCTCCATGTTGCTCAGCTTATTAAAAGTTATCCAACACATAAGCTTCATAAAACATGTTGGCACTCCTAATTTACACAAAGTGGAGAGAGAATCAAATGCATGTTTCACTCATTAGGAGTAGGTATGGTAAAAGAACTCGTAAAAGACAAAATTGACCAGGGAGGCATTAATAATAGGGGTGAGCAATTCCAAGTTTCATACATGTTCCACTTGGAATCCTAAACCTACTCATTGAAACATATTTTTCATTTTCTTGGAACCTGAAACCCACCCTGCATACTTTAGAGTTTGGAACTTACCATGTTACAGGTTTTAGGGTATATCTAGGTTCCACTTATATTAATAATTAAACGGTTGCAGTGAATTAAAACATTTAATGATCACTACTTGATGCACAATTCATTGATCATAAAGGTATATAGATATTATGAATATTAATAAAATAAAATTCCCAGTTATAAAATGGAAGCTCAAACTATATCGCAAAATTGTGTGAAGACATGAATCAAGAAAAAACCTTGAAACTTGTTCCAGTTTTATGTTACAAATTTACAGGTTCCAGGTTTTAGGTTTTTCCAACTAAGAATCTTCAAAACAAGTTCCTCATTTTTTGAAATTTAGAATCTACCTGCATGCTTTAAAACTCATAACCTCCAGGCTCTCACGGGTCCGGTTCTCAGATTTCAAATTCTATCCTAAAACCATCTTCACTCCTAATTAATAGCATGTGCTACCAATTGAGAACTAAATTAGTACGGAAAGAATGCACTCCACAAACTCCCTCCATTGTAAGATCCCAGTGTCCACTACATATTCTTAGGCAAATGCCTGCAACTTCTTCATCTTATTCGGCGTTCTGGTGTTTCTCAAGTTTCACTGGATTCCAAGGCGTGAGTTTATAATCATATATGCTCTCAGAGTTTGTGGTCAACTTGTTCATACACCCAGTTTCAACTTCGCGTAATTGGGGACTGATTTGTAGATGGCCAAGATACAACGCAACGGGTTCATCACAGAGGTTGCACCCTCGAGATTCCTTCACTTAGCAAAGCATCCATTGACGAGCGCTTTAGCGACGATCCTTAAAGAAGAAAGAGATTCTTCAAGTTTCAACGCAGATCCCTCGTCATCTTCATCATCATCATCCAGACCTCCTCCAGAGTTCGCATTGCTTTAGATTTCCACATAGAGCACGCCCATGGGATGGAGTCCAATTGACATTCGTTTGTCTTCTATTATCGATGTATTTTCATTTTTTTTTTTTTATTATGCTGTCAGTGTCTGTGCAACCACTGTCGAGAGAGAGATAAGAGACCGTGGCATATTTTTAGCCAAGTCATGGGAAGACGGCTAAAAAAGTGAAGTGCATCTAATTTGTCGAGTGAATGCTTCAACATGTGCTAAATAACTCTTGGAGAATTTGTTATTAGAAACAGAGGAGATACTCCCTAACATGACAGAAAGAGATCAAAGGAATTGATGAAATGCTGTATATAGTTCATTAGCTGATCCAGAAACACTCGAATACAAAAAGGAAAGCATTAGAGGTACAAAAGGGCTCAGCCTCGTGAAAAGAGAGGGGTTATTGAACGAAAGAGTGATGAAATGAGCAATAATCAGCTCAAGAGAGTTATTTTTTTGGCCTGACGCTTCTTCTTGAGCACCAAGACGAAGTCATAGACCTTGTGCTGGTCGGGCAATGACTTGGCCACGCTCTCCCTCTGCATGCACTGCTTGGCCCACGTCACCAGCGTGGGGCACTCCTCCACGATGCTGAAGTTGGCCATCGTCTCCAACCCATAGAACCAGCTATAGAAGGGTATCAGCGACACATCCACGTACCCGAACCTCTCACCGCCAAAGTAAGCCTTGTCCCCGAGTTCTCCCTCCAACACCTTCAAGCACTCGATGTACTCCTTCTTCGCCGCCTCCTGGGCCTCCCCCATCGACTGCCACACCATTCGCCCCACCGGAAAAATCTGCACCGTCATTTCGTGTCAATGTTGAGGGCAGTTAATAAGGAATTGTTAAAAAGACTAGGACGTTGTTGTCTTACCTTGTCCACTTAGTCAGCCCAGAACCTGGCCCGGGCACGCTCGTAAGGAT
Source organism: Eucalyptus decipiens (assembly GCA_014182575.1). NCBI lineage: Eukaryota > Viridiplantae > Streptophyta > Magnoliopsida > Myrtales > Myrtaceae > Eucalyptus > Eucalyptus decipiens. The sequence continues at coordinate 15,747,684 of CM024614.1, read as the reverse complement.
CCGAAGGCAAGAGAGGAGACTCGCGAACCCAGGTCTCGTCGATGTACCAGACCATGAGGAGGGACTCACAAACGGGCTTACCATGAGGAGGGACTCACAAACGGACTCACAAATGAGCAATAATCAGCTTGTTGACCGGGTTCATCTTCAAGAGCAGGGGGCTCTTGTTGCTCAGATCCTCCTCCTTCATATCGAACTCCACGCCCTTCTCTCGCAGGGCAATCCTGGCCCTCATCCCGAACGGGTTCGCCCAGACGTCCAACAAAATCACTTCCTCCGCCATTGAATTTGTCACTACAAGCTGAAGCTTTTGGTAATTTGAACCGAATTGAAGAATGCTGTTCGCGGTGAAGTCAGGCTAACTCGGGTACCACTTATATAGAGGGAAAGAGGACTTTGACGATGTGACTTCTATTTCGTCGCAGGATGGATGGACACTGGCGCACGAAGAAGCCGAGGAAACAAAGGCTGGTGGATGTGGCCGCATGGAGTTGAAAACGAAGCGAAGCTGCCACTCGTGAAGACTGCTGAAACGAGGGGAGTGGGGAAGACAGAGTGGAGGCTTTGAGCAAAAAGGGGACAAGCAAAGGTGGGCTTCGCTGGCGTCAGGAGGGAAGCTGCTTCGGTTGATTGGTGCTGAACGAGTGGAGAGGGTCAACAATTGAAGGTTGCAGGTGAAGTTTGACTCATGGGAGACAAACGTAGGTAAAGGAGCAGCTGCTGGGGCGAGATGGAGCGGTGAGGCGGTGCTTCGGCAGAACAGGAAAATGAAAGGAACACGAGCAGCTGATTTCGGTGAAGATTGAGTCTCGCGCAAAGAAGATGGAGGCCAGCCGGGATGCTCGAGAATATTAGAAGATAAAGGCCAAAAGTCAACAAACTTAATCCCTTTCATTGAATGCTTGGTCCCCCCTTTGGTCTTGCATGCATATCTCCTTGTCTCTTAATTCTTTCTAGCCTAAAATTCCATAAATAATCCAATTTAAATGTCAAAAATGCAGCCCCAAGCTTAAATCCGAATTTCACATTTTTGGCACTCAACTTCGGCTTCAAATTCTTCTCCGATTCCCCCAATTCGAAGTCCAATTTCGTTGAAGAAAAAGTCCACAAAATTTCTATAAATTCCCATCAGCACATAGCCCGGCTTCAAAGTCCAAATTTCCTTCAAACGAGCCCGTCCGAATTTCTGTTCGTTTTCCAAATTGATTTTCCGAAAAGACCTCAGGATCTCCGAAAAATTTTCGGAAAGTGAGTCGACGTTCCTAAAATGAATCGTGACATGACAAAACTTTCAATTTCTGAAATCGAGTTCAATTTCACGATTAATTTCAATCTAACGTGATTTTAGTGCGTCCTGATCTACCGAATAGCTTTTCGGAATTTTTAATACAATTGACCCGTGGTTGATTATTTTCGAGCCACAACGTACATTTTCAACGCATTGGCGACTCTCAGTTGTCTTGAAAATCTCGAGGTTTCAAATATGGACACAAAATACGAAAATGACAGAAAAATCGGTCTAGTGCCATTCAACAAAAATTTTGCAATTAGATGGAATCACCCACATACTAATCACATATCTCTATCGAACCGACCTATCTCCGGTCTCTAATTGATTTTGACGATGCCGTAATGACCCTTGTAGATTAGCACAATCGAGCAATCAATTCTTGTTCGAATTCTCATGTCTATTGTGTCTAGATTCCTTAATGGCTTTACCCGATAGGTTAGTTAACTCGTGAGTGGCTAACTCAGAGAAAAAGGCTATAGACACATCAATGAAAAGCCCATTTCATATCATCGAAATCAGACTCGAAAATCAGGATGTCACAGTATGCATATGATATATAAGATACACTAATGTGCAAGTGCTGAGGCAAGATAAGTCCTATTTAGTGCATGTTTAGGCCGCCTTTAGGTGAATTCTCCTCCTAATCAGGGTTTAGAGTGTGCACTCGCTGAGACTTTGTCTCACCCCGTCGTGGTTTAAAATTTTACAAATCCTTAGATGGAGGTTCGACACGTCCGTTTTGGATGGCCACGAAAGGCGGAGACCGAGCATACCCTTCTCCCTATCCATGGGACCACTTGTACCTGTGAGCTCGTAGTGACCACCATTTGGGTCAATGAGGGCCTACCTCAGTTGGTACCACATCGCTTCAAAGCATGGTTCCATCACGGGTCTAACGAGGTTCGGGAGGACCCCTTGGATGGTTTTGACGGACCTGCCGTCGATACCGAGTATGAGGAGGTACTCGACCCCATCGTGGATACCGATATTTTGGAAGATATTGCAGCAACTAGGGGCCCGAGGTTGAAGGGCCTAGAGTAGAATAGCTGATCCCTTGGACATCGACATCCTAGACGGTGTCATAGTGGACCCGGATCCTGAGTGGGTAGGGTCCGGGGTAGGGTTAGCTTGGTAGCTTCTTTTGGGTCTAGACTCTTGTATATAAACATGTTATGTGTATAAAGTATGTTTTATGAAAAATGCGTTAGCATGTTTTACTATCCCATGTGTTTGATTGCTGTCTGGGGTTTATTAGTTTGCTTCCGCATGTACATAAAATGAATGGGTCAGCGACGCGTCTTGGGAACGTCACAATTTGATCGACCACCGAGGGATGTGTGCACCCTCGAGATTCGGGGCGTGATAGATTTCATTAAGACTTTAGACATTTAGGATATTATTAGCAAAATCACTATAATTACTAACTTGATATGTAAGACTTCATATCACTTTTTTTAATTATTTTGATCTTTTTTCTTTTTGCGCATCGATGATGTTTCAGCCTTCAAAATCATTATAATTATTAATTTGATCTACAAGACTTCATATCAATCTTTTTAATTATATTGATTTTTCTTGCATGCTGTGATGTTTAGGGTTACAATAATTGTTAATTTAAATCCGTGAGCCAATGGATTATTTTTTCAATTATTTTAACCCTTTATTTGAATTCTCGGTGAATATCTTGAGTGGGTTGGATATAATGCTTATATTTGGTAGTTTCTTGTTTTCAAAAACATCCAAAAAAATCAAATTGTGTATTAGATAGGATAGTTTACCAAGTTAGGATTGCATATTTTAGATTAGATTACATGTTAGAATATATAGGATTTCTAGATAACATTGCCTAGTTTGAATAGAATTGCATGTTTAGATAATTCTAGAATAGATTATAATAGATTCTAGAAAGTATTTTCTTTCATAGATAGGGTCCTAAATAATGTTTGCATGTTTAGATAATGTCACATCTTTAAAATAGTTTTTTGAGATATAATAGGGTTTAGGTCAAATTAATCCCTAAACTAGATTAAATAACTATTCATTTTAGATAGTTTAATTAGGGTTTTTATTAATTTCGAATTTTAATTTAAAAAGACAAAAATATCTCATGCATTACATATGGGTTTTAATTTCCAGCCAAGAGAAAATCCAAAAATGTAATTTCTTGCCTTGGTGTGTTTAATTCCTTTGGTGCAATTTATTTGATTCATTGAGTGTTTAATAATGGTTGTGCACATGCATGATCACCCCCATTGCATGATAGTGATTTAGGCTAAAACCAATATAGACTGCCTGCAAAGATATTTTTAAAAATAAAAAGAAAGGTATCGCAAGGGTATTAGAAAAATCTAATGTAATTAAGTCCCCATACCCAAATTCTCTGATTCGTAGAAATAAAATAATTTTTACCATTATTTTACTTAAATGTCTAATCAACCTACTATAAACTGATTAATAGTGACTTCTAGATAATAATCTTTTGCATGTTAATAATTTAAACTTTAAGTTGCGAATTTATATGGGCTTGGGAGAACTCGAGCTAAGTCTAGGCTTAGTAATCTATTAGTCAAACCCTAGGCAATCCACCTAAGGTTAGGTTGCGATAGGCTTAAATGAACATCGCCTCTCTTAATAGCATGAGTCGCTTTTCCATTAAGAGTTCATATAAGAAATCCACCTGTGATGTTCCTCAGTTGATTTAGAAGAAAAAGCTATCCTATCATATGATCGGAGCGCCAATATTGATAATCTAATTTATGGAGACATCATTGGGCCAACTGATCTTACCTATGAGTTGATTATTCAAAGTGGGCAATTTCATCGCCATAAGCATATTGACCAAAATGCTAATATTGATCACTGCTAATTGTTGTTATTGTCTCAGTCCCATTCAGACCTCCTTAATTGGTATCTGCAATAGTGTTAGAACTATCACTGCTAGCCTATGTGGAATGCACAACCATTGTGGAAGGATTCCCTTTGAGTTCCTTTCCACATTGCCTTGGCGGAACTGAGCTTCTCACTAAGAGAATCGTAAGCTTCATTTCGATATCGAAGGTAATGAAGACTGGGAAATCGATTGATGATTGGTCGATCTAAGGTTTACAAATAGAAATTAGGGAAAACACTGGCGAAAAAGCCCATAACGAGGAGGGGGCTCCCTATAAAGAAAGGGCAGGCGTGCTATAAGCTTACCTTGCCCCGAGAGAGACCATAGGACAGAGTAGAACCGGCGATGCAGCTCCGGACCCGGGCGGGGTAGGTAAGTTGTCTGGGCTAACCCGTTCACTGAGCTCTTAGCTATAAGCCCTTAAAAATAGCTCAAAAAGAACTCTCCTTTTTGGATGTAGGTTATTTATGGGATCTCCCGTGGGAAAAATTGGAAAATTGGAAGTTCACAAACCGCCCTCTACAATTGCAAATGTGAAAGACGATAATTTGGCAAGAGAAGAGGATTAGACTAAACATGAAGAACCCCTGTCTTAGTCGAAACTAAAGCTCTATGTTACCCTTGTTCGAATTCGAAAGTCATACTCGAACTCAAACGAAAGTTCTTTCGGAGAGCTACTTTCATTAATGTGTACCTTGTTCTACATATTATAAGCCACGGCTCACTTCGACGTTTCCAATTTCTCATAGAATCTTTGGGGCTTTCCTAGCCACTATAGTTTTGTTTTTCATCTTCTTTGTCTGAAAATAGTTTTGATTTGCTTCGCCTATGATAATTTCTGCCAATTCTTCTTTTATTCATCAAAGTCCATCCTAGTCCCCATCGAGATTACTGCCTTAGCCCTACTTACGAGGAAAGAAGAGCGACAAGGTTTAGTTCAAATTTGATTGTTTGTAGCATGGGAGTGGATTACCCAAAATATCCCTAGGAAAAATATAAAAAAGATATCTCAGTAACGAAAACTATAAGGAGTTGTATTGGCGAGATCCAACAGTGAACAGCTGCCAAAAAGAAAAACCACCTGGAAGTCCTTTAGTACCATACCCTACACTTGAACCAGTAGCGTTCGCGCCAAGCAAGACCGCCTTCGTCTCTTTCCTTTCTCCATTCTGCCTCCTTCTTTGCTCTATTTCAGTAGAGTCCAAGGCAAAGCAAAATGCCAAGAACACGGGTATTGCTCTATTCCATATATAGGATTTGTATTGCATTTTCATGGCAATGGTTAAGTGTGAAATCGAATAATTTGTCTAGGCTTGGCTTACACTTTTTGTTTGTCAACCCCGGATTCACTTCTTTGTGAGTAAATACCGAGCCGAAAGGCCTAGCTTTGACTTATTTATTGGATACTGAGTATCCGATCCACACCTTCTGATCGACCTGAACAACATATACGGATCCCCTCAACCCCTTTTTTCATTACTAATGGAATATCCTTCACTATATTACTAAATAAGTAAGTTATACTAAATGCATTGGATGCATAGGCAACTACACCGATCCCTACTACTAGTAAGATAGCGATCCAGGCAAGACGCGCACCTCTTCCGCAGCGAGGAACTTTTCCTTAATAGCTATTGGTTTCGAGTACAGGTACCCTATTGTTGAAGGTCATTCAAGCTTTTTTGAGAGTATAACATGGGTTACTTTAGCGCTGTAGCGCTTGGCACTCGAACATTGTGGCTCGAAAGAAGTGATGCAATTGAAAAATGCAAGTCCTCTTTTTAAGGATTGATTCAATTTGAAGTTCACCTTCTCGTAAACAACAAAACCTGATGCCGCTACGCTATTCGATCTAGTCCATCAGTTTCAGTCAATCAAATCTGTCTTATGAGCACTTAGGGTCAAAGAGATGAAATGCACACATCACATTCAACCTTTAGGAGAAATAGTCATGCTGGAAGGGCCTAATCTTTGATCACTCAACCATTTCTAGGGCTTCTTATCGATTAAAAAGAGTATGTGAAGCGGTCTGTGAGTAATCTTGTCTATGAGTCTTCTTCTTTTTATTGTGAGCAATCTTTTTGCTTTATATGTAAGTTTGGCTAAGCCCATTGGCTACTTCATAGGCCCTTCCCCATACTACCTTGTCTTAGCTTCAAGTTGTTTTTTAACCTTCGTTCATTCGCTTGGTTAGATCTTTCTTTCCTATTTATGAAAAATTATCCACTACATTCTAAAGTGTTCAACAATTATATTCGTTAAGTCATTTTGAAATGGTTTTTTTTAGTTCCATTTATTTATCTGTAAAAGCTTGTGCATATTCATTAGCTACCTTTTCGTCTGTGATCAAAACATCGTTGCCAAGTACTGCATACTTAGTAAAGAGTTAGCAGGTCATATAGATCGGAACTCAAAGCGATAAGAACGAAAGCCCTACCCACAACTACAACTACTGGCGCTTCAAAAGGCTTAGATTCGAAGGGCTGTTAGATCGTTAGCTCCTTTGAATACTCGAGGTATTTGTTAGTCTTTTTCCCAAGGGATGGCAGGTTACTCCTAGGGGGAAGGCCTTTACCACGTGATAAGTCAGCGAAGCATGAGCAGGTGCGGAGAAGGAAAGGCCAAAGACTTCGGCCTAAGGGAAATGAGCAACAATGAAATAACAAAATGAGGTGCTTCGGACACTCCCATTTAGAAAGAAGTTCTATTTATTCCTAAAAGGAAGAAGGACAAAGAAGCTCTTTTAGAGAATGAGCACTCCGTTGGGTAGTTAGGGTCTTTGCCTTATCAGAAGGAAGTATAGAAAGGGACACAGAAGACCCTTCTTGCGAACCACGGAAGCGCCTAACACCCAGAGGAGCAAAGCTCATTTTCCTTTCTACTTGGAGTCCGTATCATGGCGAAGGTAAGGTAACGCTGTGATTCTTGCTAAAAAAAAGACCAAGAAGCAAGTGAATGGGGCCGGTGCGGGGCGAAGGGAAGGGTTCATCAAGCCATTTCTCGCCTCAATCCCGAAATCAAAATATTAGTTCTAATATAACAAGTTCTCCTGCTAAACTATTATCATCAATAATAAACATTTGGCAGAAATTTAAAAAAAAAAAAAAAAAAAAAAAAAAAAAAAAATGTTCGATTTTCAGTCGAAGTCTTTCCAATAGAATAGAAGAAGTCCATTGCGAACCGAAGAATTCTTCATCCTTTGGATTTAGGTATAAAAAAAAATCCTATGCTGATTGAGGAAGGCGACAGTCACAGGCTCATTTATTCTTTTCTTCTCCAGTAGCATCTTCTTCATCGGCTTATGTCTCTGCATATGGGGATGTTGTTTTATATCTTGATTGTATTCTAGACTCACAGGACTATGTTTAAAGCTAGCCTACATACCTTACCCTTGAGGAGCAATCAAAGGATGCTCTAATTCCTTTAGTTTAGGACCCTTTCTGTAGCAATTGGACAGACACGCTCAACTATCGCATAATTAGTTCAAATTCTTTCCGAAGTGAATGCTTTGGAATATTCCATTCTTATAGCAGCCACCGCTTCGGATCTTGTTCTACCCTTTTGACCTAGTCGATGTATAATAAGTCTGTTTCTTTGACAGAATTGAGATCTCCAGCTCCACCAGAGCATTTAAAAAGAGTGCTCAGGAGTAAAGCCTGATTAAAGCAGGCAAAATTTCCTTGCTCTTATGTCACACCCACACCTCAACACTCTTTGTATACTTCCTTTTCCTACTCATTATAGGAAAATTCTATGTGAAAAGGCTAGCTTTTCTTTCTCAGGGCAGTAAAGATAGAATCAATTCGAATCAGGAGAAGATCTCTGCGGAGCGAGTGACTCAGCCAGCACCCCCCTCGATTGGGTCTTCTTCTTTCTCCATCTAAGGAGAAGGGCATTCTCAACTATATACCTTACCCATTTCGTTACCCATTTATCCTATTGAAGAAGTCGGCTTGGTGACTGAAAGTACATGGATTGTCATTACATCAAGATTAAAATTTATGATGATAAAGGTCGTGTTTAAGTGATTTAAAGAAGGAATTCATTGAAAGCCTGAAACTGAATAGAAAACGAGCTCAGAGACGAGCCTTTCTTCGGGGCCAAGAAGTCTGGTTTCTTGGACAAATTGTTCATCGGCTTCTGCCGCTGGTTATACTCTTACGAGATTTTTGCGAGCTTCAGTATCAAAGCGGAGTGTCCCAAGCTCGTTGCGTGGGGCAATAGGTCCATGGACAAGGAGAGTCTGTCCAATTTCTTCCCGACCCACGGAAGGTGTACAGCGTGGTCTTGGAGATGAAGGAAGCGATGGGCATAGAGTAGAGGACTGTGCTTCTGCTTTCGCTAGACCCTGTTCACTTCTCTTGGTCCTGGAGTACTAGGATAATACTACGTTGCCCTGAAGTAAGGCATGCTAGCTCTTGTCCTGCTGAGGTAGTAATTATAGTGGAAGGGAAGGTTCACGTCAAGGTTCTTGTGTTTCTCAAGCTTCTCTGGATCCCGAGGCCTCCGAGTTTATAATCATGGATGCTCTCGGAGTTTGTCTTCAACTCGATCGTTACAGTTAAGTTTTGACTCTGCGTAATTGAGCAGTCGTAATTAGATGGCCGAGATACAAAGCGCCCATTGACGAGTGTTTCGGCGACGACCGTCGAAGAAGAAAGAGGTCCTTCGAGTCTCAATGCGAATTCCTCGTTATCTTAATCATCATCATCATGACCTCCTCCAGTGTTGGCTTTACTTTAACTTTCCTCATAGACGTTCATTGTAAGTGTCTTAAATATGTGGAGTGTGTCTGTGCACGCACACGCAAGAGAGAAATAAGTAAAGCATGGCATATTTTTAGCAATTCATGGGGAGGCGGCTTAGTAAAGTTGAGTGAAATTCATTCGTCGAGTGAACGCTCGACATGTGATAAATAGATTCTTTTGTCTTTTAGAATATTTGTTTTTAAAGACATTTTGAAAGAGGAGACATTCTCTCGCGACACTACATGTAGTTGATGATGGAATTGATTGATCTCCATCACTCGCTTGACATACACGGCGTGGATAACACAAAACATAGTAGTAAACCAAAATTCGTGCGATAGTGTATATAGTTATTTAGCTGATCCAGAGCCACAGTAGAGTACTAAAGGGAAATCATAGTAAGTACAAAAGAGTTCAGCCTCATCCATAGAAGAGGGTTTATTGGACGAAAGAGTGATGAAATGAGCAATGATCAGCTCAAGAGAGTTATTTATTTGGCCTGAAGCTTCTTCTGGAGCACCAAGAGGAAGTCATGGAGCTTGTGCTGATCGGGCAACGACTTGGCCACGCTCTCCCTCTGCATGCACCGCTTGGCCCATGCCACCAGCTTGGGGCACTCCTCCACGATGCTAAAGTCCAACGCATAGAACCAGCTATAGAACGGTATCAGCGACACATCCACGTACCCGAACCTCTCCCCGCCAAAGTAGGCCATGTCCCCGAGCTCTCCCTCCAACACCTTCAGGCACTCGATGAACTCCTTCCCCGCCTCCTGGGCCTCCCCTGTCGACAGCCACATCGTTCGCATCGCCGGATATAGCTGCACGGTCATTTCGTGTCTTGAAGTTAAGCGCGGTTAAGAGATAGGGAAATGTTGGAAAGATTAAAGAGTTGTTGTCTCACCTTCTTGTCCACGTAATCGGCCCAGAACCCGGCCCGGGCACGCTCGTAAGGATCCGAAGGCAAGAGAGGAGACTCGCGAGCCCAGCTCTCGTCGATGTACTGGACGATGAGGAGGGACTCGCAAACGGGCTTGCCATTGTGGACGAGGATAGGTATCTTCCTGTGGACCGGGTTCATCTTCAAGAGGAGGGGGCTCTTGTTGCTCAGATCCTCGTCCCTCATATCGAACTCCACGCCTTTCTCTCTCAGGGCAATCCTGACCCTCATCCCGAACAGGCTCGGCCAAAAGTCCAACAAAATCACTTCCTCCGCCATTGGAATTGTCACTACAAGCTGAAGCTTTTGGTAATTTGATTTGAAATGAAGAATGCTTTCCCGTGGTGTGATGGGGCTAAACGCAGGGTGCCACTTATATAGAGGGAAAGGGAGATTTTTATACTTTTATACTTTGCGCGGTGGGTGAAGAGGCTGCCCGATAGTGTCATCGCTCGCGTCACTGAAGAGGCTGCTCGATATTTTCATCGCTCGTGTCCAACTCTAGTCTCCATGCCCGAGCCGATTAGGTCATGGCTTAGGTGTCGCATGCACAAGAAATATAATTAGTTCTACTGGTGGTCGCTTCCTTCTTTCCGGCGCTTCCAGTTCCTCTGACCTTCATTTTCCATCTCTCGTTGTTATGTACTTGGACACAATCAGCTCGTAAAGTGCCATAATGAATCATTTATAACAAAAAAATAATGATATGAAAAATTGTTTAAAAAATCATAAAGTATTATAAGGCGATCAATTTAATCTTAAACCTTTCAATTATGTCAATTTAGTCTTAAACCTATTATACAGTACTCAATTCAATCATAAACCTTTCAATTGTCTCATTTTTGTCTTAAAATTTTTAACTAATGATTCTTTTAAACTGGGGATGTTCTGATTAATTTTTTTAGTATGCTCTGCACTTGTCACAATGTGGAACCTATGCATCAAAATTCTACTATGCTAAAATTTTCTATGATATGAATCAAAAAAAATTAAGAGGAATTTGGTGGTTAATAGGTAGTTCCTATTATGAGGCTGTCGAAGGACCATATGTGTAGGATAGCATACTTGCCACAAATTCTATTTTCATTTTCCCTAGCTCGTATCATAAGCCAATTTTCTGCCAGTTAATTTTGACCACAAATCATTGGATTTATGATTCAATCAATACTGACCATCCTGCATGATGCAGGTAGCGCTAACATGAATAATATTTTTAAAAAAAAAATTATAAGTTTGTTTATTAGTTTTATTTTGTTATACTATCTGTGTTTTATTTTCCTTTTTTCCTTCATTGTGTCAATGGTGTCGTTGGCCACTGGCCAATAGGGGTGATTGGGTCTAGGGTAGGTAAGGTCTAGACCTGGACCTGTACCCAACCCTGTTATAACCGGTTCTCTTTTTTTGGACCTTGTACCCTACCCTGTTTGCATTGGACCATGTTCCCGATCCATCCTATTTTTTTGGTCTGGGAACAGGGTTAACCCGATTGTCACAACCCCGATTTTTCGGGGTTTGAACTACCTAAAACTAGGTTAATGGATTATTAAGTCTTTAAACTTAGCTCGTACTCTCCAAAGCCCAACCAATGCACGACTTAGGTTTGAATTCTTAACATGCAAATGATTTTCAATCAAGAGTCACCACTAATCTATTTTTGGTGGGTCGATTGGAAACCCAAGTAAAGTAATAGGAAATTTACTTTACTTCTATGAACTAGAGATTTATGAGTTTAGGGACTTGGTTACACTAGACTATCCTAATGCTCTTCCGGTACCTTTCTATTTCATTTTAAAAAAATATTTGGCAATTGAATTGATTTTAATTTAACTTCCTAACATGTGAGGTGATCATACATGTGCGCATACCACCAATTTAACACTCAAGAAAGCAATTAAATATTGCAAAACATACCTAAAAGCAATGAAAAGATCTCGCATTGTTAAATCGAATTCACATCAAAGCAACCTTAGATATGATTTCTAATTAACACGCAATTTCAATTTTTATTTTCACTTTATTTAATGAAAATCATGCGATGCATGCTAATAATCTAATATGACATGGCAGCATGATCTAAACTATATGACATGAAGAAATGCAATAATTAAATGCAATATATATGATCTAACTCTAATGACATGCAATGCGATGCAATGACATGCAAAATTATTTCAACTAAAATAACATGCATCATGCAATTTCATATGTGAGCTATATGTCACGCGACATTTATTAAATGACCTGGTTTAATGACGAGGAAGTTCTAATTAAATAAACTTAATAAAAACTAGATGACGTGCATTTGATATTTCTATTTTTTAAAAATGCAAAAATGATCTAGCTATATTAAAATTCTATCTAATTTAAACTAAGGATTAAGTCACATTAAATCCTAATTTAAACTAAGATATTATCTTAATCTAACATGCAATTTATCTAATATGCAATGACGTGCGGAGCATGCCCTAATTCAATATGATATATGCATGATGATTTTTTGTGTTTTTATATTAATTTCGAGATTAAAATTTCACATGCAATTCAAATAATGATAAAACTAACAACCTAAATGAATGCACTTTTTTTTTTTTTTTGATATTTTTCTAAATTCGGAATAAAATTCCCTATTCTAGATATGCAAGATAACGAGAAATATTCTAAAACAAACTGAATCCTAATTCAAATTTTTTAGATATTTTAGTGGTTTTTCAAAACAAGCAATTATCAACTAAACATTAAATCTAAACAATCAAGATATTCAATCAAATAAAGGATCAAAATAACCGAAAAAATAACATGTTGTCTCACAGGTCAAATTGACGATTATCCTAACCCTAATTATTACGATAAAGAGTTCAAAATAACTAAAAATCTGATCCGAATTCTTACGGATCAAATTTTAAGTTATATTGATTCAAACACTTAAGATACTATCGACAAACCCCAAAAATTAATATAATTAAAAAAATGATCCGATATCTTACGGATCAAATTAGTAATTATAATAATTATGGAGAAGACCCTGTGGATAATGCTTACAGAATTCATGAAATGAAGATCGCTTCAAATTTTCACAATAGCAGCTAAAATTAAAAGAAAAAAATAAAGTAAATAGAAAAAGAAAATAAAACTACCTAATTTCCTTTTCTTTTTGCTTTTTTTTTTTTGTTTTTCTTTTCCAGGCACCACTCGTGGATCTCCAAGGGAATCGACGAATCGGCTCGGCAAAGGAGGCTCCGGCCAAAGTGAACCGGCGACGGCAGCAACACAGGAGCGGAGCTAGGGAAGCTCGGGTCTGGACGGGCAAGGGCGGCGTTGGGTGGATCGGTGTCGGTGCTCGGCGGTGTGGGCGCGGCAGGCTTGGGCGTCGCGGGTCGCAATGCGCTGCAACAGAGAGCAGATCGGCTCGACGGTATGGCTAATTTGGGGCTCCGATGAGAGTGATGGGCATGGTCTTTGGAGCTCCGACAAAGTCCGGCGAAGGTAAACCTGCAACAAAACAGGAGATCGCTCGGGCGGTAGCTGATGGCGCACCGAGGACAGCAGTAGACTCGGATCAGGGGTAGCGGCTCGTCGCTCAGGCGGCAGGTCGTCGCGGATCGACACGGCAAGGCGGCGGTGCGAGCTCGCGAGCAAAGGGAACCCTGGCAGTGGAGTCGCGAGCAGCAAGCAGGTCACGGCTCGGCGGAACTTCGGGTCGGGAATCTCGGCGGCGCGGCGAGCGTCGGTGGGCGAGGCGTGGCGTCAGGTCGTCGCGGCGAGCTTCGTGGGGAGACCGACAAAGCGGCTGTGGCGGACACACGGTGGCGGAAGCCTCGCGGATGGAAGTTGCAGAGGAGGGGCAGCAGATTTGGGGAAGATGATGAACAGTAGGGGTCAAATCACCCTGCCTTTTTACTTTTCTCCTCTCTCTCTCTCTCTCACGTTCTGACTTTTTCTTTTTTCTGCAATAGCAAAACCTCCCTTGACCTTTTTTCTGAATTTTTTTTTCTCCCAAGATTCGACGGATGACCCCCTATTTATAGAGTGAAAACCCAATCTGTTCTACCTACGAAGATTTGTATAACAACCCAATCGCTGTCATCCTTCGAAAAGACGAGATGTGCTCAACCAAAAAGTAGCTCTAAAATCATCTGTTAAAATCTTCCAAACTGACTCACTCGATCATTGAAGATTTTATATACTGACTCAGCGATTGAAGATAACCAGAAATTTTTTGTGAAGGTTTTCCAGATGATTCACTCAAGATAAAGCTCCATTACCTAACTTTAAAATCTTTCGAAATCTCTATCCGCAACAAAATATTTTGAATATTTTTTATCCTCCTTAATATTCCCAACGATTTCACCACCTATTGTTAAAGATAAGATTACAGTGCGATTTTTTTAATTTCCAAAAATTATCATAATATCGCATTAAATCTTAAATTTTCACAAGATAATTAATTAAACATAATGACGGGCTTGGGTTAATTGTCTTGATGGGCTTAGTCCAGCCTGTTAACTTAAAACCCAAAACCACTAATTCGACTCATCCACCACCGGTCCAGTAAATGCAAATAAAAAATAAATGCACCTACAACTAAATGGTATGCAATTAATTAATTAATTAATATTTTTTTAGGGGTTAAAATTAATCCCTAATTTCTTAATGCGATAAATGACTAAACGGGTAGCCAAAATTTAGGTGTCAACACCTGTTTATATTGGAACATGTTTTACATAAAAATTGCTGTACAAGACTCATATGTAAGATAAAGCATTTACAATCTCGATCAGCATAAGCACATCCACACTGATAAATAGTCCCCAATTTTAGCCAACCGTCATTTAGATAATTGCATATATTGCCCCACAAAATTTGCCAAATGCATTAGTTGTTCGTAGCCAAGATGCGTCGCCAAACACGTGCTTTGATACAACACGGCACGGTATAACCACGACACAACTATAGAACTACTCCAGCTACACTAAACAGCGTCTAATAGGAAAGTAACATTAGAATGGCACTCAGGATCAAACTGAACTCTTCTAACTCACACCAAGCTACGAAATATGCTTTTTCAACAATCTTCTTGCAAGAAACGAAAAGAGGTCCAACACCAAACATGTATTTCATCTCCAAATACAAAACCAGGTCATTCTAATGTAAGAAATAACAGGATTGTCCCAAACATGTATTTCATCTCCAACCCTCCCTACATTGCCAGTACCTGACCACCCATTGGCCAACAAGTTCCCTTTTCTGTTCTTACACATTACACATCGTGAAGACTATATATCCCACTACACAGAAAGAAGACTAGAGTTCTAGGATCAAATTCACACTAAAATGATAAAATTTCAGATTGAGTATGATTTCTGCAAACTCAAGGTTCAATCTGTTGACTCATAAAGCGCCAATCTAAAAGGGTGGACAAACAGATGACTGCACATATTCATGCTGTGATGAGTAAAAATCGTGCTTACCGGCTCCGGCGCCGTCGCGGGGGACAGGGACTTGCCGAACAACTCGGCGGGGAGGAGGACGTTGTCGACGGTGAAGATCGCGACGGGGGTGGAGTTGAGCACCGTGCTAGCCACCCGCGAGGAGTCGACCCTAGTGTCGAGTGTGATGGAGTCACCGGCGGTCTTCACGGTGAAATCGTACTTCCCGGCGCCGTTCATGGCAAGGGTGCTGATCGGGGCGTTGCTTGTCTTTAGGGACCCGATTGGGGTGTAGTTCGCAGCCACGTGGTACAGCAAGAGCGACACAAGCTCGGCCTTGGAGAGCTTGCTCATGTCGGGCACACCCTTGGCCTTGAAGGACTTGTCGTTGGGCGCAAACACCGTCAGGCCCTTCTCCAATGCCGACTGGTACGTCTTGATGACGCCGCTCGAGACAAGGAGGCCCATGAACGTCTTGCACCCGGCCTTCTTGAGCAACGCCGTCACGTTCGTGTCCGAGGCCGACGGCGCCGGGGCGGTGAGGATGGCCGGGACCAAGATAGGGGCGCTGATTTGGAGGACGAAGATGTTGCAAGGGATTTGCTTCACCGACTTGGTGTACGACAAGTCGAGCTTGGACCCGGGGTCGGCGCCGCCGAAGCCCACCTTGCCGCCCTGGAGGTCAGTGATGTTGACAAAGCCGGTGTTGCTGGGGGCGTTCCCGACTGCGGGTGTCATGGGAGGAAGGCAACGGTGGCCCGGTGGGCAAGCGAAAGCAACGTTAGGCACAAATTAGGCGGAGGTCGTGAGCTCAAAGAGGGAGAGTAAAGAAAGAAAGAAATTAGGGTTTTGGGCTGCCTTAAAAACCGGTTCTCAAACCGGTTCCCGAACCAGTCCAGTTGATCCGGTTCCCGGGTGGGTAATCCCTCGAAACCGATTCTCAGACCAGTTCAAACAAGGTCTGAACTTTGGGAACCACCCTGCACGGTTTCAACCTAACCGATTCCCCGACCCGTTTTGGGGGGGCCGATCCAGGGAACCAGGTTGACCCGATCCGATTGCACACCCCTACTAGCCAAGGGCCAACAAACCCTACTTGCACCTAGGCGGGGACGACAGAACCCTTGTCAGCCATGGGCGAAGGACACAGCCCTTGCAATGCTTAGGGAGGGCATTGCGGCCCTCACCAGCCCTCGTTGTGGGCACCACACCCTCATCTCAACAGATCTGGCATAGGCTCTTAAGCCCTCCCTATAGTCGGCAGGGGCTTCACAACCCGTGCGCAAGGAACGACAGGGATCATTGACCCTTAAGAAGGGCCGATGGCCCCACAAACACGCTGAAGAAAAAGAAAATAATCAATAATAATTATAAAAAGTCAGAAAATTTTTTAAAACATCATTCATTTCAACACCAACTACATCACATAAGATGAGCAATATTGACTAAATCGCTACAGACTATTTCCTATCAAAATTAGTAGGAAGAACAAGATCTAAGACTAACTTGGCCAGATGTTGAAAAATTTACAACTAAAATAGCATAATTAAAAAGTTTATGACTATATTGACCGCAATATAATAATTTAGGATTTTTTGAATAATTTTTCCAATGATATAAATTTAGGTCAATACTGAGTGTACTCGAGCGAAGTATTAGCAAATTCATATACATGACAACTTCTGAAGAAGATTTGTAGATAATATTGGTCATTCTATGGGTGGAATTTTACTGAATGTACATGCCTTGACCGATTAAAGTTTTCCTTCCTTTCTTTTTTCCCCCGGGGGGAGAGCGGGCGGGTGTGGGGCGTGTTGGGGGAGGAAGGGGGAATTACCACATGTTCATGTGGAAAAGGATTACAAGAATGGATGGATTAAGACGTAGAAGCCGTCGAAAATAATTAAAAAGTGGTGCGGGATCGTCTAATCCGGTTGGTTATTTTCCTTCGGGATGTTTTCTTAGTCCCGCTTTTTTTTTTTTTTTTTTTTTTTTTTGAGCAAATCTTAGTCCCGCTTTGAACTTTCAATTTTCATGCCAGTTCCAGATCCTTCCGGAAGAGAAACGCTTCATCACTTCATCCAATGAAATGACGACGTTCTCGGAAAAAAAAAAAAAAAACCACTGTTCTTGCATTGGTTCTAGCCGAGTTATAAAAAAAAAAAAAAAAAAACATTGTTCCTGCATTGGAATTGACTTGACTTTTTTTTTCTTTTTTTTGGCATCGGAGAGTTGTCGATTTCTTCATAGCTGACTTTTTTTTTTCCAAATTTATGGACAAAATATAAGTCTCAGAAACACATTATCATCCCATGGACACAATCATGTACACGCCACGGTAGTCTGAAACTCTATCCCCATATAGATAACTCTTTTGACCCTCTTTAACATTCATATGTCGATTTTCGTTACAAATTTCCCTTGATATAATTAGCAGCAAGCAGTAATTTGGATTAATATTTCAAGAAAAATACCTGCACACAAGAAACAGTCTCCCCAAAACTCTACTGGAAAAAAGAAAACTGTAGTACCTCGCAAGCGTGACCATTTGCTTGTCCATCTAATGGTATTACGGGTAGATACCTCCAAATCGCTTGGTACTTGGTAGTGCATTGAGAAACATTTTCACAACGCCAGGGTAAATCTTGTTGTCCAACCGAAATATAGCAGTTACAGAGCACCTATTTCACAAAATCAAAATCTAGAGATGAACATAAAGCAGCTTTAATAACTAATCACAGGGTTTTGCCAGCAATAGTCATCCATCCCAAACAATAATACGGGTACAACGCTTGCAGATGCACCTGCGGGAACACCAAGAACCTCAAATGCAGCATCTTAGTATTACTGTACTGTAACAAAAAGAAACTACTTCCACAGGAGGAGAGATCGACCAAAAATTTACTCCGAATGGGAAGGTCAGCAGAACAATAACCTCAAGGTAGGGGCCGGCCACATTTTAATGGAAGAATTGTTAAGCATCCACAAAATGAAGACTGTTTACGATCAAAAAGCCTATTGTACAGGGTGAATAGAATTGCAACTCCTCTCTCACTAGCATCATGTGTATCCAGAAAGCAAAATTTGGTCCAATCCGACTCAGCTTCTATTTTCCATTAATCGCTCCTTCACCAACAAGAAGAACAGATGTCACCATGTGCAGGTATCAACTGAATGGGACTTATCTGGTTGCCTGCACTAGCTATCAAAAAATGGTCTAGTATAGCAACACCCCTTAGTTATAACCATTGGCATCCACATGAATGGGAACCCATTACCATCCGGTCCATGGATGGAGGCCCACTGGCAGAAAACTGTGAGGCCATTGCTTCCCATGAACATAACAGTACCAACTACACCAATCGTCTCAGATCTTAACAGCTCTCAGTTTGGGCATAATCCTGTGGATGTAAAACTGCCTCCTCATGTCATATACCGCACGGATCAAGGCATGGTTAGGATCCTTTTTCCTCGCTAAATGATCGGAGACGTCCAATTAGTTTCTCTTTCAATGATTCTGGAATTTGTGAGATAAAGGTTGATTTGGCATCCGCAATCAACAGCTTCCTGTGTTACAATAATCTATGTTAAAAAGTTCAACAAAAAGAATTAAAAATATTAGGTGAAAGGAGATTGTACAGATATAATACCCAGTACAACCATATAAACAAGCGAAGTAGGATGCTTTAAAACCCCTTTCACATGCTAACTGAAATAGCACATGATATTGACAAATGAGGAATTAAACAAACAGAAATCCACAAGTAAAACGAATAATTAAATGGGGGATAAACAATATTAGAAAGTCCAACTCAAATAAACCATTAGGTGGCAGACTACAAGCATAAGGCACACAAAAAAATACCCTGTAAAGGAGCAATGTGGAGAACTTTAACAATCAAAAACAGATTTTTATTATAGTTAAAAGAAATATTATTAAATGGCACTAAGGGGGTGCAAACCCATATACCAAAATCTAATGACTCAGTATTGTTTTTCAAATCAAAATTCATTAAGATGAACCATGAAGTGATCCGGTCAACAAGTTAGCAAGTCAACATGTGTCATAGTATTTCCATCATCATTAAATTTTGGTGAGGATTAGGATACTTCTTCTAGTAGAACTTGTAGTTTTATCAATTAGGTATCATTAGGAATTACACAACTCCTGTCTTTAAGTAAGATATTGCGTTTCCCTATTCAGATGTTTCCTCTATATAAATCACCTTTCTTGTTTAAAGATCGCCTATTTCTTTTAGTAGTACACTATACTAGGAAGAGTCTATAAGTATCATTGTAATTCTGTTCTCTATAGAGTTTTGACTTATTGCATTTAGCAAGTCTTCTATTTTCAAATGGTGTGATTCATTTCTCCTGCTAAGTGTGGTGCATTAGGAACCCTTCTTGCAATGCCTAAAGAAAATTAATTGTTTTGAGTTATCTATCCTTATATTTCTCCTCCTCAAGTTTTCAATCAAATTGGGCTCACTACTAAGGGACCTGTCAGCCTACATCATTAAGTTAGAATGTGAGTGTCGCATAATACAGATTTGAGTTTTCTCATATGTCATTTGGGAATAAAATTCCATTTACATCAAAATTGCGTTCTGGGCTCACAGAAATTCAGCATGATAATTACGCTTTTTGGACAATAAAATCTTCAATCACTCTCTCCGATGGCAAGGACAAAATAGTCTCTCTCCATGTGAAAAAGGACACTAACCCTCAGAATCATTCATCAAATGGGAAACATTCACCCAATCAATCTCCATTAGAGCAAAACATAAACTTCAATATCAAAGTTTCAATGACATTGATGACTGTTTAACTGAAACTAGCAAAAAAAAACTATGTGTTGTGACAGGTGAAACTTCAATGTGAGGGAAAAAGAAATTTGCCTTCTATTGGAAGTCTCCCCAACTCAAGAAAAGAAAATGATCACAGAGGTTCCTATTTCCAAAAGATGTACATGAACGCAACTTCAAAGAAGTTCTATACCCACATGCATTCGAGGGAGAAAAGTAAACTGCTCAGGTATGGAAGGAGAGGAAGAGAACTCACCTCAAATGGTCAAAATTTAGTGAATTATCATCTGCTTTGCTCGCACACATTCTCTTCCCAGTGCGCATGCAAGCGTAAACGTCATCCGCCCAGCCACATGATTGCAATACAGAGGAAGCTTCATTCTTGAGTCTGAATATACAAGAAAAATAAATAAAAGATGAGCACAAGCCAAATTTAGGAGCAGACTCTACCACCAAACAGTAGATATTATCTAAACAGAACTAATTTGCAAGACGGTTCAGATAATTTAGTAAATGTAAACAAACATAGATACAAGTTTTGGCCCCAAAACACCAACGGAAAAGCCTATCAACAGAGTTGTGAGAGAAAGCAATAACAATGTGTCGACCTTCAGGAAACATAAAGGAACATCACAAGAAATGCATGAGACCAGATTCACAACAAGCAATAGCGTTTTTTTCAACATAAGCATCGGGAGAAAAAAAGAAAACTGAAATTAGCTAACTTAAACCATCATTAATTATGATTGGACAAAAGTAATCATAAATGACTAAAAATAACTCGAATAGATTCAAACATACATTTCTTTCAGCTCTTCAACTTTGGCCCGAGATTGAGCATCCTGTGCCAGCAATATGCAGGAGTCCTCCTGCAGCTTCCTCTTGGACTTTTTTACATCAGAGGATTGATCAGAACTACCATTTTGCAATTCATGTTGGTCAAACCCTCTCCCTTTTCCTAAGATGTGCATTGTGCCATTTCTCTCATGGAGATGTGATTTAACTGAACAGGGGAGAGCAGTACCAGCAGTACCAACAGTACCAACAGTACCATTTCCATTGTGGGAAGAATGAACTTGGCTCTTGTCAACATTAGAATCACCGACTTTCAGATTGTTATGATTAGAATGCGCAACTACTTGGGTCCTCCCGTTGGAGGAGTTCTTATTCTCTTTGTCGATATCATTCCTGTTTATTGAAGTTGAAAGATCTTTGTCACACTTGTTAACAGGAACTGGCCCTTTTATATGCCCATTACTTTCCCCTAACTGATTCTTAAGCGCGTGCACCTTTCCATTGCTAACTGCAGGAACTCCTTTGGAACCAATATTTTCAGCAATGCTGAACTTCATCCGTGGGCCAGAAGACACTTTATCACCATTGGATGAGGCAGACACATCCCTCCATGAAGAATTTTCAGTTAATGGTTTTAATTGTGCCGGTTTTGGTGGAAGAGCAGACGCCTGCTTCTTAGATGCTTTGATGCCATTCAGATCACGAGATTTTACTCCATTGGCAGCAGAAACTGCATTGGCAGATGCTGACCTTTGTTTGGCACGAGAGAAAAACAGGATATAGACCTTTTCTGATAAGACCTCATCCAAAGTGGCCAGAGAAACCAATGAATCATTACAGCAATACCACCGGCCCACTGAGTCCTGTTTCCATATAGTCAATAGTGAATGACTGAAAATTTACAATTAATAGTCTTAAAAGGACAAAAAGGATAAATGAGGCAGACCTTTATATAAGCATAATAGTGTCCTGAGTCTGGTGAGCAGCCTGCATGCACAATAGTACCAAAAAGATTATACTCCGGTGACGTATCCTGCACAAAATCCCAGTCATCACATGTTGATAGGCAAGTGATTGAAGAAGATAAAATGAGCACAAACGAGTAATGACACCAGAGAAGAAAGTAAACGGAGCTATTCCAGAGCACAATTCACAAGTGACAACCAGGAGATAGTCATGCTGATACTTCTCAAATGAAACCACCACAATGGGGAAGCAGCACCCATGCAAACCTAGAGAATTCATATTTCTCATGAATCAGATGTATTGTTTGGTTCTTTTTCTGAGTAAAGAGAAACTACTACAGAGCACCAAGGGTATGAAAGCCCACATAAAGAAAGAACTCAGAACCAAAAAGAGCTCAATTACAGGGGCCAACATTCACAACATCAATCATAACATTTACATCCACTTGTAAGTCTACAGTATAAAATAAGTGTAAGACTTTTAGCCAATCCACAACACTTACAAAAACAGTTCTCTCCTCTCTTTCAAAGGCTCTCTTGTTCCACTCTTTCCAATCAACCAAAAAATAGATAGAGACATTGAACATTCTTCTTTTCCTAACATTAGGCAAGGACCTGCCAATTCCATAATTCTTGTCTAATAGATCCTCCTATAAACCAAGTTAGCCTTATGCAAGCATAAGAGGCCGCCCGTAAGGCCATAATGTTCTTGTCCGAGGGTAATGAAGGAAAAGATGTCTCGCAGCATCTACCTCTCCTCTATCACCAAGAAAGCATCTATTGACCAACACTTCCCCACTTTCTTGGAAATTACCTGAGGGGAGAATAAGTTCCCTAATTGCTTCCCCAACAAAAACAGAGACTCTAGTAGGAGGAGCTCATGAATCACATAAATCATTTGATATAGAGACAGCATCAACTCATAAATGCTTTGTTTTTTTCCTGAGCAATCCATATGTTGTGTCATATTGGTTTTGTCCATCCAGCCATTGGTCCTCTAACAGATACCTTAACCCCTGTCAAGATACATAAGGTAGCATTTTCTCGATCTCGATTGGAGAAACAACGTTACTAGAGAGTACCTCCAAAACTAAATAAGAATATCATTATCTTCCCATATGGTCCTCAAACTCTTTTTAAGTTGATTAAATTAAAATCTCTGGTTACATGGAAGCAAGCAGATTGCCAAAAAATTAATCGCATCTACCTATAGATCTTCTCTTTTTTTGTTAAACATGCTATATATACCTGAAACAATGCCCATGACATCTGTGTGTGAACTGAGAGGTAAAATGCCACAGAATTTCTATTCTTAAAGCTGTAGCCAAGAAAATAATGCATTAGTCAACTTCAATTTCTTTTATTCTATCATTGGATCCCTTGATGCAAGATAGATACTACAGATGACAGAAAAAGATAAAAGAAATAAGAGTACAAAAATTAGATCAGAAAAGAAATTCTGCTAAGCATATCAACAGGAGACCCAAGAGGGCAATGTCAACATACCTGGCTTTCTTTGCACATGAAGCTCGAAAGCACCAAAATTTCTTCAAACGAAATAGCCTTATCAATCTTCCCACCATACATACCTTCGAACCTCTTTGCAAATCAAATAAGACGACAATAACTGCTTAAGCCACCATGCAACTTCATTGACAACACAATTAACAACAGTAAACACGCACAGTAAAGCAAACAACATACCTTAAACTGGATTACAAGAACATTAGGTGCTTGAAAGAGCGACATTTGCTTCCTAGCCACAACCAATTTCTTACAACTGAACAAGCAGAAGTATCTGATTTAGAATAAAGAAGCAAAGTTCATCGAGGTAAATTCGAAAGTCGAACCACTTACTTCTCACACTTGTACTTATTGCTACCTTCCAAAACTTCTGGCTGGAAAAATTTGTGCAACGCTTCCTTAATCGAACTACTTTGCAAGACATCTAGACTAATATCCATAATATCATCGACCTTGTTGGATTCCAATCCACAAGATAAACACTTGACCTGACTCTGCAGCGCCCCGCCGAAAATCTCCTTAACAACGGTATTGCCACAGTTGGGCGGCTCGGCACCATTGCGTTGCTGCTGCTGCCGCAGCTTCTTGAGGCGGAGGCAGGTGTTGTGGCACGCATCGATCACGTAGCGGAGGAACTCGTGCGCGTCCTCCTGGCGACCCCACCGAAAGCTCTCCGAGTACAGGCGCAAGCAGCTCTGGATCTTCAGCGGCGCATCTTGCTGCTGATCCGATCTCAGAGATCGCACTATCCACCTCTCTAGTATACAGAAGGGGCAATCTCGCTTCCGCTCCACATCCGCACCCGAATCGCCTGAAAAAACCGAAATCCCCCAAAATCAAAAAAGCTACTCACGCCCTAGGGCACAAAAAAAAATAAAAGAAAACGCCCAAATCCTAACGCCGCAAGCGCCAGAGCCCCGTCGAATTAGCTAAACAAGGGCGCCGACGGCACGAACGGAATGAAGAAATCGAGAAGAGAGGGCGGAAGGGGGCGGCTTACATAGAGAGGAGTGGAGGTTGCGGAGGCAGAAATTGGCGAGGGGAGGGGTGTAAGTGAGGCACTGGAGGACGCTGTTGAGGTAGCAGGAGTTGCCGAGGTTCCTGAGGCCGAGGGGAGGTCCGGTCTTGCGCTTGAGTCCCAGCAGGCTCGGTTGCCAGCCCATCTGCAGCCGGTGGTGGTGGTGGTGTTGGTGTTGGTGTTGGTGGTGCCGGTGGGGCAGCTGCAAGGCCATCAACGACGAAAACGACGACGACTACTACGACGACCGCCTTCTTCTCCTCCGTCCGCCCCGGCCCTCGCACGCGCATTGCACGGCGGCGGCGCCGCCCCGCGCTGGCCACTCGCTCTAATCGCCGATCGCCGCCGCCCCGATCGCGCCGCTCGCATCGCTCCCGGCGGTCCCCGTCCCGCGCCGGCTCGCCCTCCTCGTCGCCGCCGTCTCGTCGACACAAAGCGCGTTCTCAATCTCTCTCTCTCCCTCGCTCTCGCGGCCTTCGAAGGGAAGGAAGACGGGGAACGGTTCGGTCTTTCCTCCAGGCTTCGAGGGGGGTAAATAATCCCACGCGGTCGGGACTAGGATCGCCGTCGCCTTAAATCACAACCGGATTCGCTTCTTTTTTTTTCCATCTTCAATTTTTCGGAGCTTCCTTTTGTTAAAAAATGTAAATAATGCGTGCGGTCGGAATCATAACTCCAGTATCATCCTCCCTCCATGGAGTTACAAAGAAAGAGACAGAATTTGCAGCAGCAGCAGTACTTCCATATTTAAAATGCAAGCTTTTCTCATCTCTCCTGCAATCAATCGGTATCTTACAAATTCTAACTATTTCTTACTCATTAAGGAAATAAGCATTTTTTATAGGGGGAGATCGAATGTTACATTACCTTAATAGTTCGCTCCAAAAAAAAAAAAATATTTAAGTAAATCCTTCATTAATCATACAAATTTTAGTGGATTGAGCTCATTCTTTAATTACCCATTCGCATGCCTTTGATTAATTTACTTCCATATAATTTTATGAAACAAATTAGCTCATTAAATGTTATAGTTATCGTCGTATAATTATGAACGGAGATTTTATACATCTTAAAAAATAACTTATAAAAATATATATCTAAATAATTTTTTTTTTTTTCTTCATGCCTTGCATTACAATGACTTTTGTGTACGTATATATTACAAAGTGAATTGTGGATGCTATCGTAAATCATTGAATAATAAGTAAAAGAACATTTTTTTCTCCATCTCCATATTACATTCTTGACCAAATTATCTTTCCTTGGTGTCCTTTTCCTTATTTTCTATTGTTGCTTTTGTTGGCCTGAGGATCATTCAATTTTCTACAAGGACAATGATTCGGATAGGACCAAGCTAGAACATAGATTCACCAATGAGTCAAAGATGGGAATTTTACAGGGCGTGAATATCCAGAGAATTATATAAGACAAAGTTTAAATCATTGCCGGTTTTGTACGGTCCCGACAGGGGCCGTGCTAAATTTATAAGACTACCATAAAAGAGCATAGGGAATTTAAAAAATGATAAGACTTTTATCTTCTAATTTTTGGTGGATTTTCCTTTTTGCGGTTCTCGATCGAGCGGCGATATCAGATTTGCTCGGGGATTAACCGTCTCGGTCTGTTGCTAAATGAGGAAAGAATTAGCGATTAAGGAAGTTTCCTTGTAAAGATAGCCGCTTTTCTTTTCCTTTTCTCTTTTTTCTCTTTCGGTTGGATAAGGATCATGTTATGAAAGATTAGACAACTACCCGATGTTGAATTTTCTCCGCAACAGATTTGTCCAGGCGGTAGTTTTGACTGGAGATGCTTATTGCGTAGGATAAACTTGGCCTCCGACAATACCAAATATAGAAGATTTAGGATACGTTTAGAAAGGTTTTTGGGAAAAATCTTTGGAGAAATTTAAAGACCGTTAAGGTAAAAAAAATCAAAATACAAATTATATTTGGTAAATTGTACTGAAAATATTTATTGTGAAGTACCTTTGAGTAAAATAATGTTTGAAGAGATTATATTTTATAAAAAAATTTTATTGAAAAAAAGAAAAGAAAAGTTTGACTAAGGGCAAGAAATGGAGAAGGGTCGGTGGTTTGACGACCCTCGGCAAGAGTTGGGTGATCCTCCGGCAATTTTCGCTCGACCCAAATTGCATGGCCTTGCACAAAGGTTATCGTGACCCAAATTGCGTGGCCTTAACGACCTCCACACGGAGGTTGTGGCTCAGCGAGTCGCCATGACCCAAATACGCGAAGGTCATTGTGTGGGGCCGCAATCTAGGCCATGAAGGTCAACCACACGATCTAGGTCGCAATGACCGTTGTGTGACCCTCACCGAGGGTAGCCGCACCACCTGCCCTTCATCGGCCCTGCTCAACAAGGAAGAAAAAGATGAATAATTATCGAGGACAAAATTAGAAAACAAAAAGTTTGCGAGGATAATTCCAAAATATATATATATATTTTGTAAGCCTAGCTCGGCATGCCTAACTACCTTGGGCTTTCAACTTTCTTAAGGTTGAGTTTTTGTGAAATGGGGTTTTAAAAGAATTTACCAAACATTTACAATTTAACCTAAAAAAACTTTGGGAAAGCCTTTCCCAAATGCACCCTTAATCATGGATTTGGCGATTACGAGCTCACCTGAGCCAAATTAAACCAGAGAGCATTACTAGGTAGGAGAAAGTTGTCTCAAGTGACGAGAACATCATGCAATTCAAATCTGATTTGAAAATCGACAACTAAATAAATAGTTTACAGTTGATTGGTATCTTTCTGTCTACATTGTTAATGCGTACTTCGCACGAGCTTTTGCCAACCTAGTCTATGTTCATATAATAGATTTCCGTTCATACCTCGTGGCGAGTTTATTTTCCTCTGGATCATGTAACAGAGTTAGCTCTCAATCCAATGGGGATATGTCATCTTTGTACTTGTTTTCCTTTTGTTAAGCTAATAAAGACTAGATATTCATGACCGAACATATACACCTAGGGTATAGTTACATGAAATAGATAGGAATAATGATACAAATAATTATTGAGCTTTTGGCCTAATGTGCAATTTGGTTTATGAGTTTTTAATTTATTTAATATGGTTAGTGGATTTTATCTCAATGTATAACGTTATCTCTAAACTTATAATTTATTCAATACGATATCTAAACTTTTGGTACATATTCAAGTTAATCTCTAGACTATATAAAGATATTCAATATCATCTTTCTATTAAATCAAGTTTGTGGACAAAATTAAATACTTCTATATAGTTCCGGGAACATATATAAAAATTCAATAATCACATTGAACAAATTGAAAGTTTATAATAGATATAATATATTAAGCTAAAATTAATGAACTACATAAAGTTCAGAGACCATATTATATATTGGATTAAATTTTGGGGATTACTTATGTCATTTTCCCAAATAAGTATATAAAGCATACAAAATCACAATTAAAGAAGACAAACGCACTAGACAATCAGACCCTTCAGACCACCCACAAAATTTTCCCTTCTTTTTCCTTCCACTACTCAAAAATTTGGGCCAGGGAAATGGATCAGTCCTAAACCTCAAAAGCCCTTGCAGAACAATCTCCTGGGCTATTGGCCTGTTTATAACTCCGGCCTGTTATTCTGCTGCGTCGGGCTGAAAAATGTGAACGCAAAAAAAGTTAAGACAGAAATGAAAATGGCAAGCAGCCTGCTCGAGAAAGTATCTCATACGATGGATGCATCATGTGGCTATGACATATAACGTAAGCGACCAACTAAAAGCGAGGTGTATATATACACATGCCATCACGTAAGATGAGAGATTCATTGTATGCGAAACACCCCGTTATTAATGTCACGTGATCAAACATATTTCCAAAACATTCTCTTCTGTCTATCAGGTCGAAATCAAATTTGGACCTTAGAAATATCAAATCTAGCTTACATTGTTTTTTGGCCAGAAAATCCAGTATACATCAGACGGCTTAAATCATTGGCAAAATTTGTTTCACACAAAAGAAAAAATGATGATACCACTCTATAGATTCATATCGTAATACATAGCGAAAATATCAACAATGCACCTCATACTTCACCCATTGGCTAGTTGCATATCTTTACTTTTGAAAATACCACAAACATATCTCATCTTTCACCTAATGACCACTCACATGCCTCTACTTTAGAAAATACCCAAAATATACTTAAATTTTATCTTTAGATACCGTTTTACACCATCATATCAATCATCCTTTTGCCACTTAAAGAAAATGTCCATCCTAAGACGCCCACAATTAGCACAAACAGAACCACTCAAACACTAAGTGGTATGCGAAATTGTGTCTGTGAGGAGGGGTGATTTTACGTAAGATCTTGTTTACAAGTATGTAAGCGTTAATCTCTTTTATTAAACTAGTGACTAGTGAGAGAGGGCTCTTCCCTAAAATAAAATAGAAAGAAGAGAATTATGTTTTCAAATATCCATACCATTATAAAGAGAACTTTTAGATTTGGAGTCCACGTGAAATTTACGATAACATCCTTAAGATATCTATAATCTTTTAACAACAGAATCTAGATTGGTCATTTCATGCGTTTGGCTTGTTTTCTTTTCTTTTCTTTTTATTTATTAAGGGGTAGTTACTTCTACGGTTCCATTGCATTCACACTCTTGCATTATCATACCTCTTATGAACATTTACATCATCTGGAAACCATCCACTTCACCTGCTTTCTTTTTAGGTATGATCAGGCTTATGGTTATCGCTAGTCATCTCCCATGGCACACCGACATAAACAACTTTATTCGAAATGACATCCTAATGAACAATTCTGATGTCAATTGGTCAAAAGGACTATATTGGAATTTTGCGAAAAAGTTTTAAGTCTATATCCATAAAATCGAAAAATTTAGAGTTAAATTAGCATCAATCCAATATGTTTGGAACTAATTGGGCAATTATCCCCACATGCCTTAGTTCTAATGTTGCATAAGGTACGGAGGGACATGAATATTGCACTTATATAAACCTTTGAAATTAAGTAAACGGCCATCTTTCAATTATAAGTGTGCTTACGCATGTATTTAGTGATTGAAGCCATTTAAGGGAAATTCTTTTATTTTTTCCGACGGTGCAAATTACAATAATCAACCTATACACCTTGGGAGTGCAAGAATTTAACATGAATTATTGCTTTCCGTTGCATGGGCACATGACACCAAGTTTCATCCCTACGTCAGCCAAGACCCACTCATCTCATGCATTCTTATCCATATAAAATCAGTACGTGCAACGCAATCTCCAAAACAAGAGCTTACACTGTATTCCTTTCATTTCAATTTTTCCTGCTCATCCATTCCTGAAAAGAAAACAAGGAACAATTACATCACATTTTTTTCAATATTTTTCTTTCTTAGACATGAGTGATAATGAAGGAAGAAAACTGAGAAACACACAAAGGACGTGTGGTGGAGGGAAGCCCAATCGCCTTTGTTTGGATTTGGCTTCCAATGCTCACCTCCAATTGCTCATCCGCAGGGACTCGTAATTCACCATCGCTTGCTCATAAACCCGGAATTGTAACGGGTTACATCGTCCCCACCGTTCTTGTCTCCTTCCTATCCATATTTATTGGCTTCACGTACGTTCTCTACTCACTCTGTTCCTTTCTCCTTTTCATCCACTTGAACTCGTCTCTGCTGGGTTCTCTGCTTCTGCATGCACTAGCTCCTCAAACCCAAGGTACTCATTCCTCAACTCATTCCTCTCTTCTGGTGTTCTTGAATCTTGACGTTATGAGTTCGTTCTCGATGCGACCACCGCACTTAATTGTTTGCGTTCATTTTGTTTTTGAATCTGAACTTAACGAAAATCATGTTCTTGTCGAGTGTGGATATCGATGTTCTCATCATTTGACATGCTGCATACTTGCCAGCTGCTGCCCTTTTCTTGCTTTCCAGATAAAGATGTTGACAAAGCCCATCTTTTAAAAGCTTCAATCAATATCTATTTAACATG
Organism: Eucalyptus decipiens; assembly: GCA_014182575.1. Taxonomy (NCBI): domain Eukaryota; kingdom Viridiplantae; phylum Streptophyta; class Magnoliopsida; order Myrtales; family Myrtaceae; genus Eucalyptus; species Eucalyptus decipiens. The sequence goes on along the minus strand of CM024614.1, from coordinate 15,717,269 downwards.
GTCTAATGCTTATGAGTTATGATAGAGACACTCTTATCTGATAGGTTTTACCTATTTAAAGCATCTTGCAAGCGCTAACTGAACTTGCCTGTGTTTACGGGCAACTTCTCGCTGGTTTGATGAGGTGACCACAATTCTAGATCCATACAGCCTGATTGTAGCAATTGATCTTCTTAGGAAACTTTCTTGTGCTTGTGAGTAACTTCTCAATGGTTTGATGTCGTGACAATAAGGCTAGGTGCACATTACTTGATTGTTGTAGAAAACTGGTTAGTCTTCCTCGGAACCTGATATGAAATGCTTACTGACCACTAATGCAGATTATTGGAGATTACCCATTAGCTGTCAGCTCCAAGGATGGAGATCACAAATGTCAATGAGTATCAGGCCATCGCGAAGGAGAAGTTGCCCAAGATGGTCTATGACTATTATGCATCAGGAGCAGAGGACCAGTGGACTCTCCATGAGAACCAATATGCTTTCTCCAAAATCTTGTGAGTTCTCTATTCTTTGGTGGTCATGAGTTAGCCCTGCCAGCACCAAATTTCATTCCTTTCCAACCTGCTGTATCGGTATACCTTCCCAAGTGACAAGGTTTTGGGCTCTAAAAGTCTATTGACAAAGAAATATCTTTGATGTGCAGGTTCCGACCCCGTATACTGATTGATGTGAGCAGGATAGATATGACTACCACTGTCCTGGGATTCAAGATATCAATGCCTATCATGGTTGCCCCAACAGCCATGCAGAAGATGGCTCATCCTGAAGGTGTTTGATCTTTTCTCTATGTCCACATACTTAAACAGCAAAAGTGAGCTCAGGGCATGCTAAACACCTTTTCCCTATTCAGTGCTCCGACAATATTGCAAATTATGCTACCTTATCTCTTGTAGTAGAAGAAGAATTTTAATCCTTTGTAATAAAGCTTGTAATTTGCTTTAGGCCTTTGCTAACATTACAGAGAATTAGACTTCTTGCCTGATGGCTTTCTGTTATCTGTCCAGGGGAGTATGCAACAGCAAGAGCTGCATCAGCAGCTGGAACTATTATGGTAAAGTTTCTTGCACTTTTAGCTCCAATTTCAATAGGTCTGCTGAGTAACGCTCTGTCAAAATTGGCAGTAACTGTTTGTCGATAACACTTTCAAGACTGTAGATACATGAAATCTTTCTATCATCTTTTTGGTGTTTGTCAAATGATGAGGAAGCCTATTCTAAATCTGTTAACAATTTCGTTTTTAGGATACTTTGATATGTATCATGGTGCTTCGCTTATAAAATCTTCACTTTTCGTGCAGACATTATCTTCATGGGCTACTTCTAGTGTTGAGGAAGTTGCTTCCACTGGACCTGGAATCCGCTTTTTCCAGCTTTATGTAAGCTGAACATGCGTACCTTCCATCCCAAATAGATCGGGTTCATCTTGCTCTTTAAAGATTTGAGTAGTCTAATGCTAACCCTTTATTGTCGTGTTCATAAAATAAGGTTTACAAAGACAGGAATGTAGTAGCTCAGCTTGTGAGGAGAGCTGAAAGAGCTGGCTTCAAGGCCATTGCACTCACTGTTGATACCCCTAGGCTCGGTCGCAGAGAAGCTGACATCAAGAACAGGTGCATCTCTAACTGCCTACATAAGAAATTAGCTGGTTGATTATTGGGTTCGATGTGTCTTTTTTAAATTGCACGGTGAAGAAAGGATGTATTGGATTAGAATAGGTCTGATTGGCTCCTTACAGGTTCACATTGCCACCATTCTTGACATTGAAGAACTTTGAAGGTCTAAACCTTGGAACGATGGACAAGGTGAGTGATAAGTTTCATTCTGCTATATTATATTCGGTAAAAGTCTGATTCCACTAATCTGTATGGGTTTATTTCAATGTTTCTTTATCCTTGCAGAGTGATGATTCTGGACTTGCTTCATATGTTGCTGGTCAAATTGATCGCACTCTGAGCTGGAAGGTAAGTAAGCTTATGCAAAATGCATAGAGTCTTCTTTGCTTTGAATGTCGTTGATTAATGTGCTGTAGTAATCAATTGGTCATGACGGCCTCTTTAAAAAACAATTTTAGCTCAAACTCTTTTCAGGTAGAACATAAAATAGAAGGCACTATTGCCATCTCAATTCATTCCAGCATGTCACCTGAGCTGAGAAATCGATACTGCTTACTTCTTGATCAAATTTTTGCCAGAAACATGAATATCTGTTCCATCCTTGCAATGTTGCTATTCTACTATCTTGAATGATGATAATATGAAATGAGAATTCTCAGGAACTGGGTTTGAATGGAGTTTCTTCATCTTTTCTTCCACATATATTCAAGCTTCTATGATGGGGTTTGTGTAGGATGTCAAGTGGCTTCAGACTATCACCTCACTGCCCATCCTAGTGAAGGGTGTGCTTACGGCTGAGGATGGTTAGGACGCTGAGACTCACCAAAGTTTCGCTGTTCCATTTTAGATGATATCACTGGGCAAAGTGGACTTACCATAACTTTGTCTGTGCAGCTCGGCTTTCCATTCAAGCTGGAGCTGCTGGCATCATCGTGTCCAATCACGGTGCTCGGCAACTGGACTATGTTCCTGCCACCATCATGGCTCTGGAAGAGGTAAGAGCACCTTAAATCATTTCCTTTGAGACATGTCCTTATGAGCGGAGGCCAACTCCAACATGCCTGAGCAAGTTTTGATTCTGTCATCATCATCTTCTCATTTGAAAAAATCATGATGTTGAGTCAGGTTGTTAAAGCTGCGCAAGGACGGGTGCCTGTGTTCCTGGATGGCGGTGTTCGCCGTGGAACTGATGTTTTCAAAGCATTGGCACTTGGAGCCTCTGGCATATTTGTAAGTTCTGAAATTGTGCACGTATCTGATTCTCTCAATATGAAACTTAAGCGATCATCTCTGGGGCGTCCCTTGCTAGCTCCTAATCCATGAATCTAACGCATGCTTTGCTGAAGTCGGACTCATCTTTTGAGCTCTCTTTTCAGATTGGACGCCCTGTCGTGTTCTCGTTGGCTGCGGAAGGCGAGGCCGGCGTAAGAAAGGTACTGCAGATGTTGCGTGAAGAGTTTGAGCTGACCATGGCATTGAGCGGTTGCCGCTCTCTCAGAGAGATTACCCGTGACCACATTGTGACCGAATGGGATGTCCCTCGCATCCGCCCAGCACCCCGGCTATAGACGTGATCTCATCAGCCGAGCAAGTGCGGCATGCCGAGAGATCGGGGGATACCATCTCAAGCTCCTGCCTGCATTTTCACTATGGACAAACACTTATTTTTAAGTTTCGCTCAATCATGCGCTGTGTTTGAAGATTTCTAAGCTAATGTAAACCATGGGGAATGGTTATTATTTCGTGGCGAGCTGCTCCGTGCTGTATATTTCTGTTACAATCAGAATTTCAAGTACTCGCTCTCTTTAGCATCTGAAATTATGTTGCAGCATTGAGACTGATTCATCGTTGATTCGCACAGCACTACTGACAGAAGTAGTATGCCGATACGGAAGAAGAAAATACCTTTACCTCGGACAACCGAAAAAATCACCGATTCTGCTGTGTTACATACTTCTTTTGTCACGTTAAAGCATACTAGATATAGACAGGAACGCTGCAATCCTTTTGACAAGAAAATGTGGAGAAAAAATATAAGTTACCTTGGAGCCTGTGGGGCACCCCTTAGTCCGGGCACTTGCATTTCCCCCGTAACTATATTATTTGGAAATTCATTTATATATAGTTGTAGTAAGGTTAAAGGGTGACATCCACCAAACTCAACTAAACTAGTGGGAGAGCCGTATGACACGTAGCTCTCGAATTTTAGTTCAGTGTGTAAAGTCGTTTCTAAATATTTAATTTGTTAATATCGTCCGTGAACTATTAATAAATATTTAATATAATTCTTAAATAATATAAAAATGTTTAAAAGTTGATGAATATCTAAATTGAAGGAAGATATTGAATGTTGAACCAAAATTAAAAAATTATTCACGTCATTTTTTCCGACTCCAATAAGCCGAATTAAGGGATAAGAAACTAATGGTCATAAGTTGTGTATGGCACTCACTTCAGTCGCCAAAAGTTTCGTCGAATCACTTAAGAAAGTCGAAAAAAATTTGAAAAACGCTCACTTTGGTGCTAACGCCGATTTGATCGCCGGAAACCGACGTGGCATTTTTTTTATTAATTTCTTATACTAATGTGGCTCGCTAGAGAGTCCAGTCAGCGTGTAAACCATCAAACGACGTCGTTTGGCGTCTTAAATCCCAAGTCGAAACCTAAATCCCCAAATCGAGAGAGAGAGAGAGGGGCATGGCAGCGTTGTCTTCTTCGCCGAAGAACAACACTAGCAGAGAGAGAAGCCATGGCGGCATTGTCTTCTTCTCTGAAGAACAACACGAGCAGAGAGAGAGAGAAGCCATGGTGGGGTCGTTTTTTTCCCCAAAGAACAACACCAGCAGAGAGAGAAGCCACGGCGGTGGCGTCTTCTTCCCCAAAGACTAGCACCAGCACCAGCAACTCTTTGAACAAAGCCTAATCCACCATCTCCATCTGCGCTCTTCTTGTTTCCCTCGCACTCCTCATCTTCTCTCTCTGCACCTTCAATCCCCCTTCTTCCTCCTCCTCCTTCGCCCTCGCCTCCTATCTTCCCATCACTTCTTGGTCGAGCGACGGTGGCCGAGCGACGGTGGCTGAGCGTTGGCTGAGCGACGGTGGCTGAGCATTGGCCGAGCAAGCTAGGTTGGCGAGAATGAAAAAAAAAAACCCTAATTTCAATCACAAATGAGCTATACAGCGTCGTTTTTCCTAAGCCATCCACATAGGACGGTAAAACGACGTTGTTTTCTTAAATAGGACAGAAAACTAACGTCGTTTAAAGGGTTTATCGATTTTTTTTTTAATATAAAGCTACCTAATCATTTTTGCCGGAATTTCTCACCGGCACCAAAGTGATCGCTTTTCTCCGATTTGGATCCGGTGAAAACACACGACAGTAGTAAAAAGACTGCACACAACTTATAAAGACCATTAAGTATACTTATCTCGCCGAATTAAACAGAACAAATTCAAGTTGAATTACCCAACAAGACAGATCACCACTTTACTGTCCGGCGGTCAATCGGGGGACGATTGGGGTCAACCATCTTCGTCACCTTCGTCTCTTCGAGCCCTTCCCTTTTTTTCCCGTGAGGTAACAGTCGACGATGCAGCAACACCTCCGATCCCTTCGCCATCGATGTTCCGATCTTCCACTCGTTGACTCCGCAGCCTTGAATCCATCGGGCTCCGTCAGGCCTCTCTCGATCGAATCGCCCCCGATGGAGGAGGGTTCGGGCAAAAGGGCGGGCGGAAGACGCAGAGCTTGCGTGGTCGTCCTGGGCGATTTCGGCCGGAGCCCCCGGATGCAGTACCACGCTCTTTCCCTCGCTCGTCAGGTCCGTCTATACGTGGTCTCGTGTTTCGCGATTCTCGCTGGGGATTCGATTCGACGTCGTTCTTGCTTTCGTTGCGCTGTTTGGCCGTGTGAGGCGATGGGATTACTTGTTTGCGGCCTTCGCGGCGTCGGCTTTGCAATTTGCCCATCTGATTCCTTTGGTGTCGTCTGGAACATCTGCTCATCGCTGCTTGCTCAATTTCTCGCGTGCCCGGTGTCTGGTTCTCTGCGCTACTCATTTGTGAGCTCGGTGTTTTGCAGGCATCTTTGGAGGTGGATGTTGTTGCTTACGGAGGTAGGCTTCTGCTGTTGATGGCTGTGGCGATACTGGTATCTCGAGAGTTTGGTTCTTGGTTTAATTTGATGATAACTCTGTGGTCGTTTTGAAAAGTTTCTGCATTGTCAATATGCTAAGCCAGGGTGTTATTGAAGATTATTACAGTACTTGAGGATGCCGAGTCTGAAAGTTCAGTTCTTTTCAGGAGCGTAGAATATTCTTCTGGGTGGATTCAGATAGATAATTTCTTATTTGGTACATCTTGTGTGGCGAGTTCTTTCCCTATTGAAATGAATATGATTTATTTGAGCTTCGATTCAACAAGTTCATCTGAAAATGAAATGCCTATTTAGATCTTGCACGTGAAATTGAAAGAAAAGAAGTTAAGTACGCACAATAGACGTGATTGAAGAGAACATATTCTAGAGTTTGCTGACATGGATACGTGATCATGTGTCGGACTGATCTATTGCACTATGCTTAGGTTCTGTTACAATGAGTGACAATGTTCATCTTTAATTTCGTTTTTTTAGAAGAATCTGCTTACAGTAATCTTTTTTTTCATGGACAGGTTCTGAGCCGCATAAGGCAGTTCTAGAGCATGAGTCTATTCATGTCCATACCATGGTACATGTTGGAGTTTATTTCTATACGCTGATACCAAATTCCTGCTTCTAATAAGGAAGTAATGACAAAATCATGCTACTTATGATGGAGTCATTTTATATGATTGTATATCATGTCTGGTTCCAGGTGCAATGGCCGAGGTTTATGCAGGGTTGGCCCAAGATATTGCGTCCATTGATGCTTGTAATGAAGCCGATTTATCAATTTCTCATGCTCCTTTGGTTTTTGTTCATCAAAGTACCTGCTCCTGATGTTTTTCTTGTGCAGGTGAGTTTCATTTTTTTTTTATAGAGAGAGTATAGATTTGGTCTTAGTTGGGTTCTAAGTCTCCATGTGTAAATTGCTTCTTTCCCAAGTCTTATCTGAGAATCTTCAGTGCTTTTGCAAATGCTTCTGTCGCAAGGCATATCACATTTATAATTGGTGAGCTATTCTGTTGAATTACTGTTCAATGGAGCCATTTCTGAACTTATCATATGATTGGCTTTTGCAGAATCCACCTTCAGTTCCAACCTTGACGGCTGTCGCATGGGCCAGCTGGATAAGGCGTTCAGCATTCATCATCGATTGGCATAATTTTGGATACACTTTACTGGCTTTGTCTCTGGGAAGAAGTAATCTATTTGTGGTGGTATATCGCTGGTATATATTGAGTTACCTTACAGGAGTCTGCTTAAAGGGGCTCTTTCATGCATAAAATCTGAGTTTTCTATCTTGATAGGTTAGAGAAACACTACGGAAAGATGGCAAACGGTTCATTTTGCGTCACGAGAGCAATGCAACATGAGTTAGCTCAGAATTGGGGAATTAAGTAAGATGGTCAGAGAAATATTTGGGAATTGTCATTGTGACCTCATGAGTTATATTCTTGAGCCTGCTGATAGTCCTTAGTTTCCACTTCTGTTTACAGAGCAGCAGTTTTGTATGATCAGCCTCCTGAATTTTTCCATCCTGCTTCCCTTAAGGAAAAGCATGAGGTGATACACCATTTTCTTTGTCTTTTCCCCTGGACGTTTCTTGGGTTCTTTTGAATTTTATCAAACTGAACAGATCACTGGACTATTATATAATTTTAGTTGCTCAATAGATCAGTTAAGGGTAACTGAACAGATAGCTATTGGATGATTGTAGCTATTTTGCAGATTGGATAAAAATTTCCAGTTGCCCCTTGGTGTGCGGGACTGTTTTAGCTGTGGTAACGTTTTCTGTCAAGGGAATGTTTACTTATCTTTTTTAGATTTAATGTCAGTGCAATCATTTAAGTTCTTCAATTTACTTGCAGAAACTACCACAACCGGAGACTCTACCTCAGATGAGACCCTATTTACCACTCTAGTTGACTCTGATATTTGTGTGAAGGCAAACAGGCCTGCCCTTATCGTCAGTAGTACAAGCTGGTAAATCATTCTTTTTAATTTTGGTCAGCCTTTTACCTATATACTGAAGGGAATTTTAAGGCCTTTTCAGCAAATATCCTTCGTTTGTTTATTGCTTCACATTACATCTTCTGGGTTTGTTGTTTCATGGAAACTAGTTAGCTGTCTAAACAAGTTCTGAATAAACACACACATATATCTTCTTGCACATGCATACAAACACACTCATGACTATGCAATGTATGCGCGCATGAGCACTCATGATGGAGTTGAGAATAAATCTCAAGACTAGATCTTTTTGAGCATGATGTTGAGTTGCATTGCTCCATTTCTTGCTGTACTCCCAATTTTATTTACCAATATAGTTAGATGTATCCCTCATAAAAAATGCCAATTTGAATGTGGGCTTTTCCTTGCAGGACGTCAGATGAAGACTTTGGCATCCTCTTGGAAGCAGCAGTTATGTATGATAGAAGAGTTGCTGCAATTTTAAATGAAGATGACTCTACTGACAAAGAGGTTCTCTGGAAGGAAATGCACCAGGGAAAGAAATACCTCTACCCCAGGTTGTTATTTGTAATCACAGGTAAGGGTAAAACTAGTACTTTATGAGACATGAGTTTCAGGTCATTTCGGCTTTTTTAATCTTTGAAGAATTTGTACAGGTAAAGGGCCTGACAAAGAAAAGTACGAACAGAAGATAAGAAAGTTGAATCTTAAACGTGTGGCATTTAGGACCATGTGGCTATCAGCTGAAGATTATCCGTTGCTACTTGGTATCTGTTGAAGTACCTCTTTGATCTGCCAAGCTTCATTAGTTTGCTGATTCTTTTTTTCTTTCCCTCTTTTTGGCTCAAAATTTTTCTCCTTAATTTCAGGATCAGCAGATCTTGGTGTGTGCTTGCATACTTCTTCATCTGGTTTGGATCTTCCGATGAAGGTCTGATCTACAGCTGTGTAGGAATTGCACCATTTACAATACCTCCTTTTGTGGAATCATCCTTTTGTTTTGTTCCTATGTCAGGTTGTGGACATGTTTGGTTGCGGATTGCCTGTGTGTGCTGTTTCGTACTCATGGTAGACCCACTGGCCTTCCTACTATTGCAGAATTTGAGCATTGCTTGCGTCATATTACATTGTACACAATAGTTGTCATTTCCTTTCCTTTTCTTTTTTTCTTTTTTTTTTTAATTCTTCCGTGATTGGTTTTGAAGCATTAAAGAGCTAGTGAAAGTTGAGAAAAATGGCCTTCTCTTCTCGTCATCTTCAGAACTAGCTGACGAACTTTTGGTATGCCCTGGAATCTTGTTTCAATTATTCCATAAGGATGGATTACGTTTCATTGATTATAATGTGCATTAAGCTAGATATATTTGGGGCATTTCAAGGCATTTAACTAATTGCCCTAAGATAACCTACGAAATTATCTACCAGCATCGGTATTTTAAATTGATAGACAGCTTACTAATTTCTATTCTTGTTTCTTGGTTGTGGTATGTAGTGATCCGATACATACTCTTTGTATGATTATGTGAGATTATGTTTTTTTCCGTTGAATCTGCGCAGATGTTGTTGAAGGGGTTTCCAGATGATTGTGATGCACTGAAGTTGCTGAGGGATGGTGCACAGGAAAAAGGAGCCTCTTCAAGGTGGGCTACAGAGTGGGAAGAACATGCCAAGCCATTGTTATTGGAGGCAAGTGCACCTTCTTCACTTGGGATTGCATACTCGCTGAGCTAGTTATTGGTTTTGACTAAAATTTCTCAAGTGATCTTTCCAATCTTGAGAGATTTTATTCTGTGCGTAACTGCATGGTTTATTGTCACATTAATCATCATTATCGGGGCATCGATAATCCTGAATTCTCCCTCTTATGCTCTCTACTCTCCTTTTTACACCAGAGTGTTTTCAATGTTTGTGAAATATATGACCCATATTTCGGAATTTTTGGGCTTATTTAATTGCAGGTTATTTCTCGGAAGCATGAGTGATTTCCAGCTCTCAATAGCAATGTCAATTTTCTTAGTCTAGGTAATGTTAGTATTCTCAGCTATCATATTTTGCCCATTGGTTTATCGCTATAAATGCTGATTGATGCGTTAGGAATCACAGAAGTGGAGTTCATATCTATTTTACTGTGGAAGACCGAATTGTACTTGACTCTTTAGCATTAGGATTTATGTTTTATATATGTCTGTGCACGCTTGTGTATGTGTGTTGATGATCACTATTGTTTTGGCTTAATATATGCTTGTGTGACATTTTGAGGGTGGTCTAATTTAAAATTTGATTGGTTCTATCTACAGCAGTTGGCAGCCAAAGTCCACTTAAGAAGGGAGGTCACGCGGCTGACTCGTTTCGGGTTTAAAACCATTTAGGCTGTCAGATCAAACAGCAGGAGAATTCTTTAGCTTAAAACGCAGATGTGTTCATCAGCCAAGGTGGAAAGATACTCCTGTCCCACTAGCTTTGGATGTCTTGCCATCTGTATTTTGGGCTTTTATTCTTCTTTGATGGATCTTACTAAGATGACTGTAGACAGTCGCTGATTGTTTCATTATGCTCTGGACAATCTCCGTCTCGCCTTGGGCTACTGAACAATCGTGTGAAAGGGTTTTACTTTGAGCAAAAAAAGAAAGTGGTTTTACTTTGTTTTAATCTGTATGCTTGACGGCACCGACAATGACTGATCTTTAACAACATAGACAACAGTACAACGTCTGCGTTAGATTTGATTATGTTTTGATAATTATATTATCTGGACAACACACATGGGAATTGGCCCAAAAAGGGAACAGGGCTACATTTTGAAGGCTGATAGAACGTTTTAGATGTTCTCTTTTTTGGTTTGATTTGGCTTAAACTTTTTAATGTTGGGTAATCAGTCAAATTAAGAAATTTTGGACAGAAGAACGTTGTTATTTTTTTTAGATTTATCGGATTTGTTGATAATATATCAGTATTAATTCCAAAACACAGCAAGTCTAGATCATCTATTTTTTCGCCCAGAAATTTTTTTTTTTTTAATTTGGTCAGGACCGAAAGCATTGCTCGAAATCCGAAAAGGCAAGAACTGATAGCAATACGGCGCTTATGACTTCATTCATGAAATATATTTTCCTTTTAGAATTCATTTGGTGAGCCGTTGTTTTCCTTTGCACTTTCATGAATTAATTGGAAAGATGACCCGGGCGATGCCTTAGGACGGAGAAAAAGTTATTGATAAAAATAAAAATAAAAAGACCATAAATTGTGATTTAAACCTGACTTGTGTAAAATTTTAAAAATATTCAATGTTTGTATTGATTTTAATTTGTGACAATTTGTTAGATAGCGGCTTTAAAAAGATAATATCTTTTTTCTAAATTATAGTAATTGTCAAATTCTGGTCATTTTTAGTTTATGTGAGTGCGAGATGTTTTTATATTCTTTTTCTACGGCAAATCTTCCTATATAATAGAAAATTATATTTATGGTTTGATTTTTTGAAAGAAAACTGAAAAGAGACAAAACAAAAAAGACAGAAATGTCTAATTGATTTTCTAAAGAAGTAGCCCACCTCAACAACGAATAAAAAGGGCCCATGAACGGGAGCCCAACAGCGCGCGCCATCAGCACCAGTCGGGGTTTAGGGTTTTCTTCCGCCTCCTCTGCCACCAGCATTCTGCTCCGACCACCGACACACCTCCTTCCTCCACCCTTCCTCCTCCCACCTCCGACGATGGCCAAGAAGAGAACGAGGCATCAGAATCCGGAGCCCTTTCTCGCCGACGACAATGAAACCGTCGTCTCGTCGAAGAAGAAGCAGTCGAAACCCGCGAAGAAGCACCAGAGAGAGGAGAAGCTCATATCCACGGGCATGAGCTCGAAGATACTGAAGGAGGCTCTCATTCAGCAGAAGGAGCTCCGGGACGAAGCCGACGAGCAACAGAACCCTAACTTCTCGCGGCAGTTCTTGGAAGATCAGAGCAAGTTCACCGGGGAAGAGGAGGAGGACGACGACGTCGACGATTTCGCTGGTTTCTCCGAGACTCAGAGTCAATTCGGCAATTACGAAGTGCGTTGGACGTGAATTCGACTTGACCTTTTCTTTATTCATCGTAAAAAATCGAACTTGAATGTTCGGAAGATTTGATTGCGTCGGGATTTTGCAGGAGGAGATTGATGAGGACGATGAGAAACTGCTCGAGGCTTTCTTGACCAAGGATGCCGGTCCCCAGCGCACGCTCGCCGACCTTATTGTCGAGAAAATAAAGCAAAAGGATGCCGCCGTTGCTTCAGGTTCTTTTAAAAATCTGTAATTTTTTGTGTTTGATGAATCGCTAAATTGAGTATGTTTGGTCCTGAAAAGTTGTTTCGGTACTGCAGAAGCTCGACCGCTACCTAAGTTGGATGACTCCATCATCAATTTGTATAAAGGGTAACCGATCGCACTTCTAGATTTTGTTTATTTCGAATCCGTAATCTGTGACTATGTAAGCGGGTCTCGTAAGGGATGTGTTGGATGAATGCTGCTTACACAATGTGCAGAGTCGGCGAGTACCTTAGCAAATATACAGCTGGAAAGATGCCGAAAGCATTTAAGCACATTCCCTCGACACAGATGTGGGAGGAGGTTCTTTACCTCACTGAACCTGAGAAATGGTCCCCTAATGCAATGTATCAGGCCACCAGAATTTTTGCTTCCAATTTGGGTGCTAGGAGGGCGGAGCATTTTTATAAGCTTGTCTTACTTCCTCGAGTGAGGGAGGACATCCGGAAGAATAAGAGATTGCATTTTGCCTTATATCAATCTCTAAAGAAGTCCCTTTACAAGCCTGCTGCTTTCAACAAGGGTATATTGTTTCCATTGTGTGAGGTATGTGATAATAGTAAAGCCTCACTCATGTCTCCCTCCTTGGCTTTTTTCTTGGTTTTTAAGTTTGCTTAATATGCTACTTTCCTCATGTTTTAATGTAATTAATTCCTTGAAGCCAGTTTTGACTCACTCTCTAAGCATTATTGGATGTACTGCTCACTTCTTCTAATCGGCAATGTTGTTACTTGCTATACAGATAGAGTTTGTTTTTATAAGTAGTCTCTAATATGTTAGTAGGGAGTGTTTCATCATGCTTCGCCACTATGCTTCACTGACATGGGAATTACTTGTGCAGTCAGGGACGTGTAATCTAAGAGAAGCTGTCATTGTGGGGAGCATACTTCAGAAAGTGTCCATCCCAATGCTTCATTCAAGGTATTTGGCTATTGTAATTTGTGTAACACCAAAGCTAGCGGCGATGTACTTGTATACTATTTTGTAGGGAAAGAGAATGCCAAAGCATCTGCCAACTGCTGCACGTGCACTAGCAAATGAGTATTTTGGTTGTGGCATTTTTTGTCAGACTTGTAATGGCTGTTTTGTGTCATGGTTGCATTTCGTGGTGCAATTGTTTTTTCTGAATCATAGGCTATCATTAGTGGTGATCTTTATCAGTTGTTCTAAGGATGGGTTATTCTAGTTGATCTTGTTCCCCTCCCAATAATTCTGCTTGGAAAATTTGAACTCTGATATGCTGGAGTAAGTGGAAGAACATTTGCACTCTTAGTTGTTTGGTGAATGATGCTCGTTGTTAAAGTTGGTGAGCATGCCTCTTCAAGGTTTCACACGTTTTTCCATTTGAATCTAAATTGCATGGCTATATCGTTCTATCTTCTTGTAAGTTATATTTGTTCTGGTTGTCTACATGTTTGTAATATGTGCACTCTTTTAGTTGCTAGTCTCTCAAAACTCAACGTGCTCTTATTTTAGCACTTCTGCTTGATCATTTAGGCATTAGGTCTGACTGAACCTTTAACTGGATTTGCAGTGTTGCTCTGTTGAAACTCGCAGAGATGGATTATTGTGGCACCACGAGGTACAGTTTTCCGCTTGTTCAAATAGCTGAATGCATGAAACACGTTTAATCAATGTTATCTTAGCTTATGTATATTATACTCAGATCTGTAACTCTATTTGTAGAATAGCACTTGATGATACTTTAGTCAAAGTTCTAATATAGCAGTACTTGATCCAGTGAGACATCCACAAGTGCCCAAGCTCTAGATCCATTTCACTTAACATCCATGTCGTTCAAGATAGACCTGCTTTTCCAATATCATGTTGAATTTGTAGTAGTTGAGCCAAAAGCTCAGGTATGTTAACCGTATGAACATGTTGAGCTCTAACTGAAAGATTGAGCATGATGTGGATGTAGAAGTTTCAACTAGCAAGGTTGCCAATCAAGTCATGCTCCTTTAGTTTTCTGTGCTGCCGTTAGTCCACCCAAATACCATAATCCCTGGGCCATCCTCTATCTGCATGTTTGGGTCATTAATTGTGTGGTTGATTCAGGGAAAAAAAGACAAAAAAAACTGTTATATAATTCGTTCAACCATTTTTTAAAGCTGATAGTTGATAATAATTAGTTTTCTATAAGCATAGTTAGCCAATCTCAGAATGTTGTGAGGTCAGAATGGTGGAGAATGTAGATGGCTTACTACCAAGGAAGCACGGACACGTTGCCCGTGCTTCCATGTTGTGTCTGACACGTGTCGGAGCGTGTTGGACATGTCGACACGCTTGGACATGCGGTCAACGCGTGTCAGATTTTCCGACACATGGTCAACCATGTTTTGACACATGTGTCCGGAAGATGGAGGGTGGAGGTGATGGCAAGGGAGCAGAGACGAGGTTGTGACAGCAAGCCCACGACGGCGAGAGACAGCGAGAGACGGAAGAGGAGAGGAAGGTGGTCGTGCGGCGAGCGGCGAGGGGGTCCTGCCCGATGGCGCTGGCGCTGGAGAACTCGTCCGTGATCCGGCCCTTCCTGCCGTCCTTCTTCTCCGGCGGGGCGGGTGTGGCGGCGGGGGTGGCGGCGGAGGTGGCGTACTCGGCGTGGGTGAGGAGGTACCCAAGGGGGGAGGGGCAGTGGGGGGAGTGGATTGAGGAGTTCTTGGGGCTCGGGAAGGGAGATCGATGGCCGGATCTCCAGGCAGAGGAGCGGAGGAGCGGAGGAGTGTGGATAAGAGCCTGCGTGAAGCCATGGCTGAGGCTTCAGGGAGGAGAGAGAAAGAGTTTTAGAGAGAGAGATGCTAGGGTTAGTGGAGGCTTTGCTTTGGTATGTGCTTTAACTACAGAGCTTCAGCTGCGCATGGGGAGCGAAGGTTCTGAAGATCGTCTATGGCCAGTCTCACCGTAGCTACTCTGAGAAGCGGCTCCGCAGCCTTACACGTCGTCACTTGGGCCACATGGCAGCAAATCTGGGTTAACGCGGGGGAGAATCGGCAGTGGGGAGGGGTGGTGGGTGTACGGTTTCTCCCTTCTTCTATGGTGAACCGCAAAATGGGAATATTCGTATTTGCGAAAGCTTTTTTTTATTTTATAACGGTTTGGAATTTCTGAATTCAATTTCTATGCTGGAAAAAGTTGGGTGGAATAAAAATAAAAATGAAAATGAAAAGGGAAAAAGCGTGCGACATTGCCAAAGCAACGGTTGGTCAGAGGGGTAGATGACGTGCCGTTTTTTATAAGAAAACTCAAAAATAATTATAAATGTTTTTTGAAATTTTAATAAATTGATTTATTAATATTATTAGTATAAATTCATTGCAGGTTCTTTTTTAATTATTTATTTATTTATTTATGAATTTGAATCAAATTAATCAAAAATAAAAATATTCATTTAATATACAAACATGTCGTGTTGCGTGTTCGTGTCGCATGTCAGATGTCAATGCTACTTAGGTTACTACAAGGGCTTCATGTCTTTTTTATCCTATTCCGTGCTAGTAGATGCATGATATATCTCATAATTTATCGAGTAGATTGTGTAGGCAGGATACGTAATTGCCTCGGTTCTTTTTGATAATAAAGGACCTGGTTGAAATTGCAGTTGTTACTAGCGAATACGCTGTATATGCCCGCAAGTTAAAACTTTTGGGAGTTGGTATATTTGAGGAGAATCACACTTAGGCCTATCTCCTTTAGTTATTACCTGTGTGTTACTGCTGTTGAATTTATCTCAGATTTTCTTTCTTGGTCAAAGAAGAATGAGCTGCTATCACAAGCATAATATTTCAGTGTGTTAACGATATATAGAAGTGGAAAAGTTCATGAAATGCTCTTGTGGATTAGTTTTTCTTAGGAGCTTCAATCATTTTTTGTCTCATTCCAAGATTTATCTGTTCTGTATGTTCTTGCAGTTATTTTATAAAGCTTCTCCTTGACAAGAAATATGGATTGCCATACCGTGTTGTCGATGCTTTGGTCGCTCATTTTATGAGATTCTTGGATGACTCGAGGATAATGCCAGTCATATGGCACCAGTCACTTCTCGCCTTTGTGCAAAGGTGAGTATGGCCGTTTTATTCTTATACATTGTTGTCTAGTCCTTTCTTTAGATGCCTCGTAAGATTAACCTGTTAGTGTTATTGTCTTGCCATCCTTCTGTGTGACATTCAATGTATACTCCTCTACTTCTTGTTCTTGAATAGAGAGAGAAGGAGAAAGCAGGGGGCCCCCGCCTGCCCGGGGGGGAACGTTGGGTTGATTAGTTTTGTTGTGGTTTTAGTTCTTAGTAGGTATGACCAATTTGCAACATTGGGGTATTCTGCAGCTGTCATGTTGTTTATCTCTCTACATTGTCTCTATCTTCTTTTTGTGTTTGACATTGTATTGTTAAAAACGCAGGTACAAAAATGAACTGCAGAAGGAAGATAAAGATAACCTGAGGAGGCTGCTTGAAAAGCAGAGACATTATTTGGTAAGATCTTCTTTTAGCGCTTTAATAGGTTGTCTTCAACCAAAGCATGGAGTAGTTGATCATTTTGATCCCTTGATTGCAGGTTACGCCTGAAATCAGCAGGGAGTTGATCAATAGTCGCAATCGTGGAGAGAAAGATGACCCTATGATGATATATATCCTTCTTGTTTGATGAAGCCCTTCCTTTTTTGTCCATTTTTTCCCTTTTATTTTCTCTTAGTGAGATGTACAATGATAGGTGATAGCTTTTCCGTTTTCTCCTTATTGAACTTGATGCATGTGTGATTGGCCATGGCATTTGTGATGACTATTTGGGATTCTGTTCTTCCTTGACTTTTGAATACCTAACCCAGTATTGGTGATCAATAAGACCATTGATGAAGACAAATTTGACATTCCTGAAGTGCCCATGGAGGAAGATTGAAGGGTTACATTTAGCGTCGGTCCTTTGTTGGTATGATGTGGCTAATGCTGCAATTCTTCAAGACCATTGAAGGATTTCCTTTGGGAATCAATCAGTATAGTCCAAGAATCTCTTTACAACATGGCTGTTGTTCAAATATAGTCAATGCATGGGGATCAATTGGTGATTTTTGTTATGATCGTTAGTGTTGTTAGATTTTTTTGGGCATCGGGATCAATTGACGATTTACCATGGTGGTTGTACCGAAATTAGTCTTGGCTATGGAAAAACTATACTTGAGATGAAGTCAGAGGCTTTTTTGAATTGTAGTTGAGTGGTAAACAGACCTTGTGCCCCAGGATTTTCACAGTTTGAGATGCATCAGATGTACAGAAGGGTGTTTCAATGTCCATTCAATTGTCGGATGCACAGATTGAGTGGATAAATCAGTTTTGGAGTGCGTTCATAGTGTCTAGTTAATCAATTTTTAATATTTTATGGTGTAAAAACATGTCTTTACTTTGAAATCATGTGAGAAACAAGTGCATTGTCCATTTTTTGAGCAGCTTTGATTTGTTCCTAGTGTTATGCTGCTGTTCTATTGTGGAAATTGCAGAGGTCTGTGCTTGTTATGAAATATATAATCATTCCGATGTACTTTGAAATTGTTAGATTCTGTTTCTTGTTATGCTTTATAAATGCTTGATGTAATTTCTCCTCCTCCTGGACAGACATATATTGCTGTCCCTGTCATATAAATGCTTCTAGGTAGCTCTTGTGCGTCGATCATGTGTTTGATGATAAAGAACCAGTGAAGCTAGAAATGTCTTATTTTCTTAGTGCTAGAATTTCTTGCAGCAGACATGTCCTGCTGAATAAAGTCCAGAGCTCCACACACTACACGCTATGACATACGATACACGTATTTGTAATTCCACCTCTGAATTAGGTTCCATGTTCCTACTAGATTGTTGGATTCGAACTGTTGGTCCAACTGCCTCATTTTAGCCGTGGAGTGTCGGCAAGTTGGCAGCTGCCTTCTGTGGTTGATCCAGCATTGTAGTATCTCTTTTTGTTTTTGAGTGTGCTGTAGATTGGCTTGACCGAAAGCAGCTGCCCAACGAAGCTCGTGGGCTCGTGGGCCCGTGGGCCAACTTCAGTTGTTTTCTTTTGGTACATTGCCCGGAAAATATGTAGTTGCCTGTTAAATGGTCAACTTGATTAATCCACTTTTTGTTTCTTTCCGAGATGAGGGTCCGATTTAGTCTAATGTCAAGGACCGCGATTGGAGCGTCCGCATCGCCATTTTCTCTGTAGCTTCTTTGGAAACCTGTTCAATTACCTCTTTCATACTCAAACCTCACTGATCTATCAACTTCGTCTTCTTCAGGAAAGTAGGTCCCTTCCGGCACCAAAATTGCTGATGTTCGCTCGTTGGTTTATGTGATTTTCAAATTATTTTGCCCCCTGTCAATTTGGTCTCTCTGATGCTGGATATCAGATTGACGAGGCCCTTGGGTGATGGATGGAGGCAAACGTTGGCCTAGCATTGCTTGAAAGGTCAATGTTCCTGTGTGTGGGAGTAAAACCTGCAAATGCAATCAAAGGATGGAGGGTGGCGGAGGTGGATACATGTTTCAACAACAGAAAACATACGGTAGTCTTGGCCTACAAGTGTTGATAATTGAAGGATTATGTCATCGGCAAGAATTCCTGAGACGTTAGACCTGACGTTAGGTTCCGTAATGAACATGGGGGTCGTAAGCGTTCGTTTTTTCCGGGCGCGAGGGAAGGAATGCTTGGCAGAGAATTTGAGGAGGTCGGGCTGTTAGCAGCTCTTCATAAAAATTCAGAGTTCCCCACAGCCGCTACTTCACCAACAAGAATGCTTTGTTCGTAAACAATTCAATGCTGCAAATGAGTTCCAGGAAGCTGCTTTTAATTCACCTGAAATTCTGGGGAGATTCCTGGCCACCAGTTGCAGTGGGACGCCGTGGCTGTCCATGCTCCTCTCGTTTCGAATCCCCGCAAATCCGGCTAAAGATTTCTCCATTCTCTTGTTCGAAGTTCGTGAATAATACTCTAGAGCGAAAGGAAGCTCTTATTTTATTTTTTATTTTTTGATAACGGAGAGGGAAATTTATACTGTCTTTACTTGCGTCAGTTGCTCGAGAGCGTGAGGTTACCACCTCCCCCACGCTCGGGGGAGATCGGGGCACCAGTTGTGCGGTCGAAGAAGCACCCAACCACTAGGGTAACGCTCCGTTTGGTAGATGTTGAGCATTATAATTGATTCTGAATTTGCAACGTTTAGTGTGATGATATCGACTCAGTAATAGAATAAATTGTGTGGTGCATGGTCGCAATTTAGGAGTAGGACATTGAACATATTATCAAGTGACCCGTGAGTCATTTGGCTCGCCAGCTTGAGATTCTAGACACGAAAGTGATTTACTTGTAAAAAGAGATAGAAATTGTTCGGTAACACTCCAAGCATAAGTTAGTGGTTCCCCGTAGTTTGGATGAAACGGATTCTATTTTTAAGTCAAATCATTTCATGTTCATATTCATTACGTGGTGCGGGACGTGATAAATTTAAAGATTCAAAAAAGCATGCATGTATGCAGATGAGACTATTCATGTTTATCCTAGTTTCTGCTGCATCACCATGGCGGTGATGTTTTGTGAGTCACATATCCATGTGGTGCTGGCGGCTAGGGCACATCTATAGAGACTGATCAAGTCGAGATATTGGCGGAATTTGATATATTGTTGCATGCAAATCTCACTGGGCTAAAAGGTAGGTACTTCTCTTATGTGGAAAGTGAGAGATGTGAATTATGTCGCTGGAGTTGTGTGATCATTGGGTAAAAGCAGCTGTGCTTGGGAAACTTTTCTGGAAGCCAGTAGCGTAAAGGAAAATAGATTTAACTACCATATTTAGTGAACTCCATGCGAACCAATAGCTTAGGTTTACAGAGTTTGGTACTTGTAGTTGTCGAACAAGTCATGATTTCCATCTCTGAAGCTTGGACCAGTGAAGTACAGACAGATGATGCTTCTCCATTGGCATGCAAATTGTCCGAAAAGCTAATGCTTGCTTGTTTAAAATCTTGGAAAGCATGGTGAATTGGTTCATTTGGGTAAGTCGATTGGTTCTCGCACTTCTCATAATAGATTGATTGACGAATAATTGCCTTATTTTATCTTATTAATTCATCTGCATATATTACATCATCTCGTTCGTCACGGTCCATGAATTGCTTAGCCTTGTCGATGGCTTCATTCCCTTTTTTTTTTTTAATATTATATACTGTATTTCCTCTTCCTGTTCCTTTTTCTCCTTCGGTTGCTTTTGACCCTTTTGAATCTCACGTGAGCAACCTAGGCAATTGTCCAACCAAAAGTCTCCTTTAATAATTGAACATATGTGGACACCCGCCGATCTGAGCACCACAAAGTGCGTCTCCCGCCCCAGCCGTTTAATATCATTATGCAGCTTTCCTTTGGATTTGGGTTCCCATTTCCTTCATAAAAGTTTTGATCTTTCACGTGATTGTCATGGGAATTTCTCATTTTAAAGAGAGTTAAAAGAGTTTCAATGTACATAAAAATAAAGAAGTTTGAGATTTATGCCTCCGGATTCAATCGATCGAATAGACTCTATACATTCGATATGTGTAAATCAACGTATCTAGAAGAACAAAGCTAAAAAGCACGTATCTTAGGAAATCATACACTTTCGAAGTTGTTTTTCTGTAATTTTGACCGTATATTCATCTGAATATGACTATATTTGGGTTTCGCCACGTTTCTTGGTTGCTTGTGTGCAAAGTTATGATCATCCATGTTTATCATGTGCCATACCTGCAAAGTAAAACCCTAGGGTCTAGGATACTACGATTACCAGCAGAAACACCAACGTCAAGTCCCTTTCCATTTTTTCAACTGGTCCTTTTTCCACAACCTTCTCCTGATCTTGTCTTTTCTTAAGAAAAAAGTGGGGGAAGCAATGGGAGAGTCGTCGTCTCTCCATCTTTTGATCATTCACGCGGGAACAAATCCAAGCGAAACCAACCTAAAGTGGAAGAAAAGAGAATACACTGTTTTCCTAGGAACAAAATAATGATGTCTGGTTACACCTGTAAGAACGCTAGTGCACCTGGCCAGAAAAGGAACGATAACGCTTGTTGCTTCCAAGATTATAGAGCCAAAGAAGAAGGGCCACCATGAACGACCTACCACTATATTAGGGAAGTGGGTCCTTGGATGGGGAGGGATATTCCACTTTTGGTTAAAAAAGTTATGCTTGTCATTCATTCCTCATCCTCAGCTTCACCAAGCAAATTTCTAGGAACCTCCCCATTAATGGAAGCCTTGAGTGTTGATATTGACCCCACCAGGATGCAACTTGAAAGATGTGGGATCCTGAGCGAAGGAAGTTCCATGGTGAGCAATGACGAAGAATCTGTGGATGCCTGAAGATGTGATGGACCCTTTTGAATCGACTCTCCAATGTCCAGTGTTGATCACCATAGAGTGGAGTTCCATTCCTTAAGACCTCCCCAAGAAAAGGACAAGTACGAAGCAAGATGCATTAAATTTGTATTAGAATAATCTTTTGATGCATAGCTTACTTACCATCAACCACTTGGGGGCATAATCACATTCTCTACGCCACTTTTCCTTAGGGGAAAAAAAGGAAAGTCGAGAAATGGATGTTGGTCCATTGAATTGAAATAAGGCAAAAGATTCTCTCTTTATTTGGTGGAATAGATTTTCAAAACTAACTATTCATCATTACGATTAAGCCAAATGGCTTGTAACACGTGTTATGTTCGAAAATCAATCACATCAAAATTATTTCAAAAGCAATCCATGTAAGATTATTTTGAAAGCGATATATTTAGATATTCGATAAAGAAGAATGGAGTATTTTTCAAGGAAATATCGAAAAATAATACTTGAGATATTATTTCAAGAAATTCACTTATAAAGTGAGGTGGCGATTTTTTATTTAGACTTGAATATGGCTAACTTATTTTGAACATTGATCTATAATCTGCCATATTATTTGGTTAATTGAGTTTGCGCATCAAGATATATATTTTATCATATATCGAGCATTACACAATTATGATATAGCCAGGAAGACGATCTTCAAAGTGGACCCAAATCCATGTTTACTTTGTCAAGAAAAGAGGAAAAAGGAAGAGGAGACAGTTATTGGGTCAAATCAATCTTTTCCAAAAAGAAGAACACAAGGCCGCCCATCAGTCCACTCCGATGTTGGCTCGTATGAGGACACTGTGCTTCCTCATTGGCAGTTGACGAAACCCAATAGTTTGGAATGCCCACCAATCACGCTTTTATTTTTTTAACCAAAAAATTTCATTCATTTATTATGGTCAAACATGAGAGAATAATGGACACTTTCAAAGGAAGCAAATCCCCAAAGAACAGTTAAAAAACCAAATTTATCTCAACATCAAAACATAATCCAATTGGAAGAATTATTAGTAATAGTCATACGCTGAGACCTGCCCTCTAAAAATTACGACTTTTTTAGTGTTCTCAACAGTATTGCCATACAAAAATGATAACGACAACAACAACAACATATTGAACTACTGTAGATCGAACCCTTTAACAAACTCTCTAATTTAGATTTAGATTGAAAAAGAAAAGTTCCCAAATTTAGATATATACTTAAATCGGGAGAGGAGAGCTTCCAAAAATCTCAGAGAAGTCATATAATCATGTCTTGAGCATAATGTTGGCTGAAATTGTGACGACATTCTCACAATATTTTCAGTTGCAAATAGATTTATTCACCACACTGAACAAGTAAAAGCAACAACAATGAATGAAAAAAGATGCCAAACAAGGTGAAAAATGACTCCCAAATTAGACCAGGGGAGAAAAAACAGTAAATCAAGGCCTAGAAAAGAAAGGCACAGCAAGGTAGGCTCTTAGCTTTAGTTGAAATTGAGAGCCTGTAGGTGAAGTGTCTTTGAGGGAGAGACTTATGGGGAGAGAGAGGATTGTCAACAAAGAGATTAGGACAGGAACTGAAAGAACGTAGATGAAATTTCTTTAAGAGAGGGGGTTGCCGACAGAGTGATAAGAGTTTTCTTTTATTTTTATAAAATGCTTGCCCTTTTTAGTACTTCAAGTCCAGTGTCTGTCCCAATCATGATCTATCGTCAATCTGTAATAGTAGGCATTGAATCTTATAGGAATTCATCAGATGTTCACATGATCAATTACTGTAATCAGTATATTAGGATGATTAATCTGATTGGCAATAGTTAGTGCAGGACGTCAATCCTCTCTTTTTGATAAATCAGACCAAATTTGGTTGACTGCCGTGCTGTTTTTGCATGAATGGAGGATCTGTCTTAGCATGGAAACTTAAGGAGCTACACACCCTTCCTTTTGTCATTGGAACATGATTGGTTAATTCACTATTCTTTTGGCCAAATCAAGAAAAGTTCGATTGGCATATTCCATATGGCATAACCCTCAATGTATTCAGAAGATATTTTATGGGACAGCCACAATGAAAATATGCATCTGATATATGCAGGACCAGCATAACGTTGGAAATTTAGGAAATTAAGCTATGAAATGAGAGGAGAGCAGAACAGAGCATAAGAGCAAGACCGAGAGACAAGAGTCAAGAAAGAGATGTACAAAATATGGTCACGTGCTTGTAACGTTTTTATTGCACAAATACACAAAAACAGCGAGAAAAACAGAGCAGCGAGAGAATAAGCAGAAACCAGCTGAGCTCTCAGTCCTACCAAACTGAAACTATTCTCAAAGCTACGAGCTTGGTTCCTCAAAATCTCTCGCTCTCGCCCAAAGGAAAAAGACAAGTTTCGAACAAGTTGCGAATAACATCAACAAAAATAGATAGATGCTACCCTGTGACTGTGAGGAAGATTCCCGGGGACGTATATGCAAATCATCCCTCTGTAAAATCCTCCTCACTTACTCCCCTAATCATTGCGGTTTGATCTTAATTCAATCTCAAGCCTGCTTCGCCAGATCCTTGGCGCTGATGAACGTCCCGTGGAACCCGTAGGGGACTCGCGACGGGAGCTGGACCGTCGCCTCCAGCTCCAGAGTCGCGGCGTTCACGATCTGTAGCTCCGACCTCCACTCCTTCTCGTCGTGCACGAACGCCAACACGTACCCGTCATCCTCTCCGCTCCCTGAACTCGCCTCCCTCGGCAGGAACAGGGGCTCGCCGCCGTACCGCTGCTCTCCGTACATGAACTTGCGGACTTGCCCTGTCGCCAGGTCCACCTTCGCAAATCCTGACACCTTTGGCCATGGCTCGGCCAGGGCCAGGTACGCGAACCGGGTTTTCCTCCCGAGCCTGTTCCGGTTCACCATTCCCGCCTCCAGGTTCACTTGCTCACTCTCGTCGCCTATGATCGGACGCCGCGTCGACTTGCCAGTCTTCAGATTGAGCCTGATCTCGGACAAGACGCTCTTCAGGCTCTCGTCCTGCTCGTTGAAGATTGAGTCAGGCGGCGTCATGCACGAGCCGATCACGACGACCTCGTCGCTCTCCGGCTCTTCCCACGCGTTCCATAGGTGGAAGCAGAAGCAATCCGGCACGTCGATCCACCGGATTCCGGATGCATCGCTCGCATACTTGTCCATGATTCCAAACCTCGACGTTTTGGCCTTGTCATAGATCACCGGAGATCCTCCGCGGACCATCTCGTTCAGCTTGAACACCACCTGCTGGTCTGGGATCACCACGAACCGCTCGGTGATCGCGAAGTCGTGCATCATTGTCGGCTCCGCAAGGGGGATCTCAACGTCGGGTGACTTCCTCCCGTCAGGCGAGAAGCGGAAGTACTTGAGGTAGGGCTTCCGGACGACGTCGTAGCTGAGGGCGAAGAGTTCGCCTGAGACAGGGTCGACCTTCGGGTGGGCGATCATCGTGGAGTCTAGCTGGCCGCCGAAGTCGTAGCGACCGATGGTGTCGAGGTCGCTGTCGGCAGTGACGCGGACGCGGTAGGGCAAGTCGTCCTCTGACATGGCGAGCAGGCGGCCGTTGAAATAGACGAGGCCTGCGTTGGCAACTCCGATGCCGTGGCCGTGGTCGAGGAGACCGCAGGCCCCACGCGCGTAGAAGAGAAGGAGCCTGGCGATGCCAAAGTGGCCATGGAGCTCGCCGATGGCCTTGGGGAAGATCGGGCGGCCAAGGGCCCGCTCCTGGACGAAGCGGTGCGTCTTGGTGAAGCGGCAGGCGTAGCTGGCGGAGCCGTCGGCGAGATGGACGGCGTGGATCATGCCGTCGCCGTCGAACAAGTGGTGGCCGGCAACCGGCTGATAGAGCGGGTTGGCCCCGTTCCGCACGTACACGCCTCGGATGCAATCCGGGATCTGGCCAGCCACAGGGAGCGAGTGACGGACGGGCTGCTCGGGCACGGGAGCGAAGTTGCCCGAGATTTGGACCTGCGGGTCGGACGTCTTGGGGAGGGGCTGCTCGAGCTCGCGGGAGACGAGGGCGTCCTCGACGGCGTCTAACGCCATGGACGCGAATTTCTGCAACAAGTTCCATCGTACCGGAGCTCCTTTGCCGCGAGGCTTTGAAGTGGAGGGAGGAGCGGCAACGGCGGTCGTTGAGGGTTGGAAAGTCAATGGTTTCTTGGGGAGGAGGAGCTTGGGGGGCGTTTGGAGAGAGCAAGTGATTCTGCTGGGCTTTTTCCTGGGCCCGTTCAAGCCCAATTCAACCGAAGGTGAAGAAGAAGACATGGATGGGATTGGAGGAGAGGAGTGATTGATCCATGTGGCTGCTGCGACTGGAGCCATGCCTTTGATGAGTGCAAGAATTAGGCAGAGAGAAGGATGAGAGAGTCTTCGGTTGGGTTGGTGGGTGATGAAGCTTTGAAGTTATATCGGTTGCTTCTGTTTGGTTATGGAGGATTTGACGAGAGAGAGAGAGAGAGAGAGAGAAAAGAGAGAGAGAGTGGAGAGTGAGTGAGTGAGGAGTGAATTGGAGAGAGGAGGGCACGTATATATAGTGGGGAGAGAGAGGGTAGAGAGACGAACCGGAAAATTAGGGTCCACCTCACAAGACAGGGAAGGGCAAGACCACGTGTAACATTAAATAAAAATGGACAAAAGAAAGAAGAAACGAAAAGGAACCGAAAGAGGTGAGAACATGGAAGCTTCACCAGTCGTCGACACGGCCGTCGACCACCATCTTTCCCTCGCTCGTTGCAACATCTTGTAGGACTCCAAACTTCATTCGGACACCATTCTTGTGAGATTTTGTGTATTTATATATTCTAACAATTGTCAATGGAGTTTGATCACTAAAACGGTGATGGAATGTATTAAATAAAGACGTGATTTGTTATTTAAATATTTTAATAGAGACTAAGCCCTTCAAAATGGTTTACACCTCCTAGGAGATGATCATCTCCAGTCGTCATTTTCTCATCTCCTTTTGACGACAGTGATCCCTTGGTCCCCATTCTTCTTTGTGGATCGACCGACGATCGATAAAATAGCTTAAATCTGTGGTACACTAAGTGAAACGGACTGTAATCTTCCACTCATGAGCTAAGTGATGTATCCCCTCCTCTCATACTTATTACCAGAAGTATCTTATAATAAATTGATTTACGTGTCGTTGGATGTCTGAACCGCTCTAAAAGGTGCGAAGACTTCAGTTTTATATTTTATCTTCATGAGAGATTAGAGCAACAACATCCTTAAAGAAATTGTTGAACGCCTCTCTCAACTAGAAGACACAGCATGCACTCACTGATTGATCCCTATTTCTTTTTTATCCTTTCCCCACTCGGATCGAATTAATTTATCATTTAAGCGTTCCTTCTCAGCCAATCAGTTTATGGTGGGGTATCCTATCTTTAAGAAGGCGTTATTATTATTATTATTATTATTATTATTATTATTATTATTATTATTATTATTATTATTATTATTATTATTATTATTTTTATTATTATTATTATTATTATTATTTTATAGCTTTTGTTATGTCTAAGAGGTTGACGATGAATTTTCGCATTCACATGTACATATCAATTCCTTAATCACTGGATGCGCATCTTCACGAATCATGAGATAAAAATATTTTGACAAAATCTTAATGATTTCTTATACAAGTAGAGTCACATCGACATATAAAGAGGGGAAAACTCTTGTACAATTCATTAAGTGATGGTTTCACATGATAGCTACAATTTTAAATTTTCTTACTGATCAACAGAATACATCCATCATCATTTGAATCAACTTCTCATGAATGATATATGTTCGCTTCTTCTTACAAAATTCCAGAGCGGCCATTTTTTACAAAGATCCTCCTCATGTGCTCAAATCAAGGTCGTCGACCATATTTATCTTTAGCAGCTTAATAACTTCATAATGCATTCCAATACTAAAAAGGACCAAGACCGACGAGCTTGCTTTTGAAAGCATGGGGCAGTGTATAACACATGGTCGATGCAGATCACCTGAGGATCGAAGGCCGTTTGCTCGCGCACACATGTGACATATATGAGAGATATTGTTTAGCCGTCTGTTGTAGTGGGGTGATATCATTGGGCAGGTGATGATAATGATGAACCCATGATCCCGTGATAAGTGGGAGATTTCACACGATTTAGGACTTTATTTCACATCCATCATTTTAGTCAAAGCGAATGCATGTGGCTTATCATATTGAACCGAGATATCTCATAATTTAGAGACTACTCGGTTAGGGATGCAAAAATAAAAATGATAATTGACAGAACATGAACTTTGATATGATGTATAATCATAATGTAGTCCATAAATTTTTAATTTTTTTAATATAGTCTATGGACTTTTGGTATTTGTTCAATGTAGTCTCTAAACTACAATGCATGCCTTCCATTAATTTAAGATCAAGAATAACATTAAAAATTTTGTATAATTTAGAAACTAACTTAAACATGTATCAAAATTTCAGAGATTACATTGAACAAATTTAAAGTTTAGCGCGCGACAACCATTATGTTGGAAATAGTTTCGGGAATAGAAATAGATTTTTCTATTTCTATTTCTAAAAGAGTTTTTAAGCGAAAATAATCGTTTGATAACGACACAAAATTTATTCCTTTCGGATGGCGGCGACGACGACCGACGATTTTTAATATAAAAAATAAAAATAAAAATGATTTAGTAACAAAATAAATAATAAAATAAAATAAAATAAAATAAATAAATCATAAAAAAATAAAATAAAAATATCATTTTTTTTAAAAATACAAATATCCTTAAAAATAAATTTATTTATTTTATTTTAAGATTAAATTTATTTTAAAATGAATAAAAATAAAAATAAAAATAAATTTATTTGGCAAAACACTAAAGGCAAATAAAAATAAATTTATTAAATTTATATTTAATAAAAATAATTTATTTTTATTTATCATAAATAAATTATTTTTAATAAATTTAATAAGTTATTTTAATAAACTAAAAATAAAATGATAAAGAAAATAATTTATTTATTTTTATTTTTAAATGAATAAAATGAATATATTTATTTTTAATAAAATGAGGAGAGGTGGAGGAGGAGGAGGAGGAGGAGGAGGATGAGGCAGAGACGTAGAGGAGATGAGGGATGACTCACCGAAATTAGGGTTTAGTGGGAGAAATTATTTCTGATTTATCTTCTAGAAATTAGAAGTAGAAAAATTTCTACTTCTGATTTTCTTCCAAATCAATTTCGGAATAGAAATCTATTCAGAAATAGAAAAACCGAGTAGATTTATAAAAAGTTTCTATTCCAAAACATGTTTGAAATAGAAAAATTATTTATGGAACAGAAATTTTAGTTATCATGCACCCCCTTAGAAATCACATTACAAAATTAAAAGTTGAGGAACCACATTGTACATTGCACCAAAATTCAGAAACAATTTATGTCATTTTCCCAAAAGTAAATTTTAAGACTATATAAATAATTGGCTGATGGTATAGACATATGTATGGAAGATATTGACAGCACCATCCGATCCTATCAGATTGGATCACTTAGATCACACACTATCATTACTAAAGTGCTTCTTCTGGGTGTGATTCTTGATTCCAGCAGAGCTTGTGCAGAAAGAGAAATTACGCGGACATTGACTCAATAATTCAAGGTTCGAAATATGACAAAACTCGGGTTATGGTACCACTAAAACTACAAAGGTCGGTGGGACGACGGATGATAATCAAATTTATAGACGATAGAAAGAGAGATATATGTATTTGCACAATTCCCAGCGGAGTAGCCATACATGTATATGATAATTACAAGAAGGCGGTCCGCTTTGCTTCCGCAAGGATGGTGCAGAAGCCCTTCATGTGCAGATATTTTGTGCCCTCTTGCACGCATAATACTCATGGACTCACGTGTCCACATGGCGCCTCACATGGTTTTTCATTCTTTAATTATTTTTGCTACCCTCAAAGATTTGGTATCTCCATCATTGTCAACCTCCACCTTATTGCAATCTCAAGTTATCCTCGTCTCGTCTCACTTTGCTTATTGTTCATCTTTGATTAACAAGTCCGTCAGCCGGCGGTTATATTATATTGTTGCTGATTTGATTTCTGACTTTCAACCTTCTCAACAGTCAACACCCATTAATTATCGATCGGGTTCGAGAGATATGCCGTGGTGGTAATCTGACTTCACGTGTAATCGAAGAGAGGGTAGGTGCTAGTCGGTATATAATATAAATAGCAGATTCTCTTCTTTCTTTCTCAAGTGCATGTTGAGCATGTTCTTTAGTCTACTTCATCATACCGATAAATAGAATATATGCTGCATGGGATTCTTTTTATTTCTTTCAATCATATATTTTGCCCCTCCAT
This sequence comes from Eucalyptus decipiens, assembly GCA_014182575.1. Lineage (NCBI taxonomy): Eukaryota > Viridiplantae > Streptophyta > Magnoliopsida > Myrtales > Myrtaceae > Eucalyptus > Eucalyptus decipiens. Next base: position 15,687,483 of record CM024614.1, on the reverse strand, counting down.
GATACTCCGTGATGGGTTCTCATGTTTTAGGATTTTACTTTGTTATCTGAAAATACTCGAGTGCCTTCTTCTGCAAAAACGAATAAATATTGCGATTGGCAATGATTGCCGTCCATCATGTGCAGAGGACCATAACATTTGACCGCAATATTTTTGTCATGCGAAATCAAAGGTCAAGTGGCCATATGCCGGCCAAAAGTGCAGAATTTCTCATCTCTTGCATTAGTCTCAACTTGGCCCGTTGTGCTTTTAATAATGAATTTCTACACCCCTAGAGCATGGAACCTTCACTGGTTATGCTCGACATACAAGTCTCGATCTTCGCAAAATCGACTGAATGATTCGAAGACCAACCGACTCCACCTGAAAAAACTGCCAACTGCCGTGTAGGAGCCCATCGAACCTGCTCTCTGCTCATTCGAACCATATTGAAGTACTGATAATAATATAAAACTTTTCGAAAAAGTTATGCCTAACACGGGGAGGCTACATGCTCCAAGAAAGCTTTGCATGGGGACCCTTCTTTGTTTAACTGATGTTCATTTTCTTTTCTTTTTACGATTTCCATTTCTACCTTTAGGTTTAGCGTGTATTTGTTTCTGTTTGCATTGTGCATGCATGCAATCCCCGATAAAAACAGAGAAAAGGTCAATGAGTTTTGCGTAGGTTTGGAGAGCTCAGATGATCATGTGCCCACATCGAAGTTCGACTCTTCTAGAGAGAGAGAGAGAGAGAGAGAGAGAGAGAGAGAGAGAGAGAGAGAGAGAGAGAGAGAGGGCAGGTTAAACATAACATAAGAATGGGCCCATTCGGCGGATGGGCATGAGATGGGAGGCACATGGAAGCATCCTGTGAAAGCAAGGGCTAAATGTGGAAGGATACACTAATTTTCAAAGAGAGAGAGAGAGAGAGAGAGAGAGAGAGAGAGAGAGACAGAGAGAAGAATGTGGGGTCTCGCATCTTGCCCTCCATGAACAAAGTTCTTGAGATTCAGCGTTAAAAGAAGACGAGAGAAACTCAACAAGAAGATAGACAACCTCAAGTCTAACGCGTCCGGTTTCTAAGACATGGCGCATGATATAGCACCTGAAAAAATCGGCCCTGCGGAGACACAATTTTCCTTAGGCGATAGATCCGATTATTCATAAAACGCATGAAGGGCATGATAGGATGTTCTGAGTTAAACGTAAGATGAGCACCGAAGGAAACTTGTGGTGGATAATTAGATCTTCTGGGAGGCAAGATGGATGATTTCTAGCCGGTGTATCTCAAACACGCCATGCAGGACTACTGAATTTGCCCATGGCGCAACACCTAAAAAATCATCACTCCTCGATCACGCGAGACTAATTCCCTTCTATGTAGGAACTTTGCACATTGATATCCCTCTTTGACGACTATTACCGAAATAATATACTTCACAAAATCTAGTTAGCTGGTGCCCCGGGACACTTTTGATCACAGTTCTAGAAAAATATGTTGATTTCATTGTATTGACGACAGCTAGCATGAAGGAGATAATACGCTGAAAATATCAATCTTTATTTTTTAGGTCAAATCTTGTTTTTGGCTGAGGATTGCTATTCCGGATATTATCGAATGTATCTATATCCAAATATCCTATCGAATTGTAAATATTTACTAGAGATTTCCAATTCAAAACTTTAAATTATTAAGTAGACTAACTCCTATCAATCAGGAAAAAGAAGAAGAAGTAGACTAGCTCCTAATTAAGGTAGGCCAAAAATGCTTGTATGTGTTTCAAGCATGGAAAAAGTATCAAAAAAGTTATAACCTATTGCATTAGTACCAATTCAATCCTAAAATTTTTAATTGACCAATTTAATTCTAAACCTTTTTATATTGGTATCAATTTAGTCAATCCAGCCAACTTTGGCCGACTGGCGCTAACGTGGATGCCAACCGTTCGGCTAACGTTAATGTGGCAATTTTTAATTATTTATTTAATTTTTTCTCTTCCTTTTTTCCCTTTTCCTTTTTCTTTTTCCCTCTTCTTCCTCGTTGGATCCCCATAATGGCTGGCGAGGGTCGTGGCCCTCACCTAGCCTTGCCTAGGGCCGTGGGTGAGGCGGTTTCACCCAGGGCGGCAGGTGGCAAGGCCAAGGCAAGGTTGGCTGCTCAAATCCGGGTGAAGTCGCCTTGCTTGGGCCTTAGGCGAGGCCGAGCGAGGGCCATGACCCTCGTTGGTGACTAGTGAGCCTCACCGGCCACTATGGGGATCCAAGGAGAAAGAAGAGTAAAAAGAAAAGGAAAAAAGAACAAGAAAAAAATTCGAAAAAAATTATTTAAAAAATGCTACGTCAGCGTTGGCTAGATAATCAATGTCCATGTTAGCGCCAGCTAACTAAAATTAGTTGGATTGACTGAATTGGTATTAATGTGAAATGGTTTTAGAACTAAATTGGTTCAACTAAAATGTTTAAAACTAAATTGATACCAATATAATATATTTAAGACTTTTTTCGTACCAAACAAATGACGTAATAATAAAATATTTCCAATAAAAAAGCTAGTTGTTTTTAATATTATATCACAAGTTTTATTAGTAAGTACACCCTTTATTTTTAAAAGAAAAATTTCTGCATTATATTAGAAAAATAGAATAGAAAGGAAGAGATGGTGCCAGGGCCAATGGATGACCAGACTGGAACACATGGACTTGAGTCAAGGGTCATTTTCGTATGGCTTTTTGGTCGGCGGGGCCGACCTACCAGTTGACATTGACTGGGCATTAGTGGGACTAATCTAACATTATATAATTATACATAGTTGCATATCAATTACAACCTAGCTAGTTAATTACGAATTACATCAAATATATCTTTTTCTTTCATTTTGGCCAAGCAATGTATGCATTAAGCTAAAAAGGAAATATTTTTCTCTCACAATAAGGGTTTTGATTATATATTTTGCTCTACCGTAATTTTAATCACTCCATTGACAGATACAAACACGCCCTTTACTTTTAGAGAAAGCTCAATTTGAATAGATATTGGGAAAAAAGGGATAGGTGTTAATCTATCTTATAATGATGGATAGTATGTAGTGCATAAATTATAATATGTACATAGTTATTATATGGTGGATGCGCTTTCATTAATTTTGTCTACCTTGTCCACAAAATAGTAACATTCTGCGTTTTATCACTGAAACCTGTCGAGTCCACTTGGTTTCAGTGTGGGGATGTGATCCGATTTGATGTAGTAGACATTACAACATGTTGTTCTTAGATGTAGAGGATGTTTGGTCGGAGCATGTCTCCCGAGAAACTTATTAAAGGCTCAAAGCACACAGAGAGCGCGCGATTTAACCACCAGGGCCAAAAGCAGTATGGTAAAGCATTTAGATCGCCATTTTTTATTTTCTATTTTTTAAAAATAAATTACCCACCAGTCATAACGTCCGGGCTTCCTTTTGATGTTTTATATCTTTTTGTGTTTGATTTTAGGGATTATAATAGAAAATTCGATGATCTTATTTGATTTCTAGAACTTATTAAAATAGCTCAGGTCAGATTAGATTAGATTACCCTTTGAATATTCATTTTCCCAATTTATCTCTACGTAGTTGGTTCCCAGTTTGGATTCTTCTCTTTAGGGTTTTTAGTTGCAAGTATTGCTCCTCTATTCATGCAAAGATAGCTTGTCCTTTGAACATTGATAAAATCGAGAGTTCTTTTTGTGTGCGTGTGTGCGTGTGTTAGGCTTCATGTGTGCGCTCTGTATGAACGTGCTTGCAACTTTTGGTTGAGTCTTTCTTGTTTTCGCTACGTTCCATTAAAGCCTAGAGAAAAAGGACAAAATAGTCCTAGAGAACATAAATTTGGAAACAATTCTGTAGATCACGCATGGGATATTTTGCCCGAAGGAACATTTTGCGTGAATCATCTTGAAAGTGAGGGACACTTATATTTTATTTGTTTATTTATTTATTTTTGGTAACCGAGGACTCCATCACGAGTCCCTCGTGCTCGGACAGCCTTATATTTCATTGATCACGTGAAGCAACACTAATGCATGATAGATTTGTAAACCTGGCCCATGTGAGGAAATTCCTTTGTTAGCTCGCTAAAAAGTTCTTGAACGATGTTACAATGAAGCCGTCCAAGACGTATCACATTCACAGAATCTCACTAGGACTTCAATATGAACGGTCCAAAATAGTGCACACCACCAGAAATCGTGTAACCTTTTCAACCACCCACCTGATGAATTGAGGAATCTGCTGCACTACCTAAAACCTATCTTTTTTTGCTTTTGATCGCAGGCTTTTGATCAATTTGATGAAACCCAAGACGTGTAGTGGACGTTCCAAGTCTCGTGGGGCTTATATGATGGATTAAACCCTATTTTGTCACTATTAAATAGTACATGCATCAGTTCCATGTAGACCTTCTTTGATTCTCACTTTGAACAAGATTAGATTAGGGCTACCGTTCTCCATCGTGTCAAACTTAGATTAGTTTAATTGTTATTCAATCCCGGTGCAGTATTAGGTACTGTACAAGATATTTCATTCTTGGACCATCCTATCTGAGATTTATTTAACAAAAAATTGATGGAATTGGACCTAAAAAAGCCATTCAGGTTCGTTATCGATTAGGTATCAGTGGGAACATAAAGATAAAAGAGTTAACTAAGTATCAGATCGACCAAATTGAACAAATGATAGGTCAAGATCATGTTGTTCATTGGGAATTGAAGAGGGGAGAACGAGCAGATATTGACTATGACCGTGCTTCCGTGTCGTGTCCGACACGTGTCGAGCGTGTCGGACACGTCGACACGCGTCGGACACGCTCGGACACGCGGTCAACGCGTGTCGGAAATCCGACACGTGGTCAACCTTTGCCCGACACGTTTGGACACGCGTGTCCGGCAGACGATGAAGCTTGGAAGTAACGGCGAGGGAGCAGAGACGGACCGACGGCAAGCCCGCGACGGCGAGAGACGGCCAGAGAAAGAGCGGCGAGGAAGGGGGTCGTGTGCGGCGAGCGGCGAGGACATGGCTAAGTGCTGCACTTGCAAACCAGGAGACATGCAGAGATGGGTTTGAGGTCTATGGAAGTCTCAACCAAATCACTTCACTAGTCACACGACTCCTCACCATGGTCCACCCATCTTCCGGCTCCAACTCCGGCGGCGGCGGAGCAGCAATTTCACCAGGGTGGAGGACGCGATCGCGGCCGTGCCCGATCACGGGACGCGCCGGTTTGTGATCTACGTGAAAAAGGGCGTGTACCGGGAGAACGTGGAGATCAAGAAGAAGAAGTGGGTCGTGCGGCGAGAGGCGAGCGGCGAGGAAGGAGACAGATCTAGAGGAGGAGGAGGAGAGGAAGGGTCGTGCGGCGAGTGGAAAAGGGGAATGAGGTAAAGTAAAGTTAGGGTTTTTGATAGGATGGCCGTATTTTGGGGGAGGGAAGTGACAGGACAGCGTCTGTCAATGAATAAAGTGGGGGAAATGGGAAAAAAGAGTGAAAAAGACTTGGGGGAAAAGAGACGAGAAAAGTTTGGGGGGAGGGGGTTGGTTTCGAAAAAATAAAAACAAATTTAGGGGAGGGGGATTTCGAAAGATAAATGTAAATTTGGGATGATAAAATAAAAAAAAAAGTGTAAGATTTATTAATATTATTAATATGATTTCATTGTAAACTCTTTATTTATTTATTTATAAATTTGAATCAAATTAATTAAAAATAAAAATATTTATTTAATATATAACGTGTCGGAACGTGTCGAAATTCTCTACTTTTTAAGAATTGACGTGTCACGTGTCGTGTCGTGTCGTATCGCGTGTCCGTGTCGCCGTGTCCGTGCTACATAGGATATGAACGATTAATTTCTATTTCTTGTTATCGAGGGATTCCTCAATTCATGGGACACAAACCTCACATGTGGAGTGCAACAAGTTTATATTGTGGGACTAAGATGAACATTTTGTAACTAACGGCTTAGGAGAATTCTAAGTAAGCACGCATGTCACTTGTTAAATAAACAATGTGAAAATATCCACAGGAGCGAAACATCGCCCTTGGTCAATTAGATATGGCAATTGTTTGTGGTCCATTAAAGAGGACAATGCTTTATCGCGTTCCGTTTGTCTCTTGCAATGGACCAATCCCGAGAGACCGTGTATGCCGGACAAATGCTCATTATGATCCGCTTAAAATAAATAAGACTAATTGAAAGCAAGAATGGTTACGGCAAGTCGTTCGAATTACAAGTGTCCTAAGAACATCCCACGATGCTACACTAAGAATGGCTCCCACACGCAATAACATGAACCTATTGCATAATGACATGCTGTCTTTGCTGGCGCCGCCTCACCGTTTCGTCACCTTCTTCGTCATGACCGCGTGGACCATTGAATTTTCTTAATGATCCAACCAACTTTCTATTTAATAAGCCATTTAAGGCTACAAAAACGATGAAAGATAAGTCTGGTAAGCCAACGTCGACTCAAAAAGAGTAGAACAAAACTTAATATACACTACTACAAATCCAGGTTCATGTGCGTACTAATAGTCGCAATCAAAATGTATAGGTGCTCCAAAATGTAGGGCAGGAGGAGGATCCATCCAACAAATCTATAAGAAAATAGATCATCTTACCACTCAACTTGATATTGGAATAACAAGATTCCAAACGAACTTGCAATATTTGCATGTATTAAATAAAGATGAGCAACTACATTAGCTTTCTACCATGATATAATACAAATGAAATAACCTATCAAGTGACGTGTAATTATTCATTCAAATGCAAGAATATGATATATAATATAATGATGCAGCAATTATCATATAGTATCTCGCAGATATATATAATTGAGTATTTAGCCCTATTCTTCTCTAGGTAAGATTCATCTCAACTAACTAGGTATTGTTACCATTAATTCATGAGGGATGGAATCATGAACTCATCTAGCCATGTCCTAGTTAATTCATCATGGATATGCTCATCATCAGTAATGATAAATACACAACTATACACTCTTATGATGATGATGATCATCATCATCATCTCATAGCTGGCTACTCAAGCCATGTTATATATTACATACGTAAGTCATAGGCCTGTCACGTGTAAGAAGTCATTGGACCTTGTGCCCCACAACCATTTAGAGACCCTGTCTTAGGTAATAGAACATATATATTTTTCCTAGGTCTTATACACAACTCATGTAGGTGAGTTCGCTGTTTAGCAAATAGGCCGTGACATAGCTGCTTAGTACATGGCATTATTTACACACAATTCATTACAACATTAGAAATGCCACGTGTATTTTGGTAACCACAATTGCAAATAATAACAAACTAATTTCTTGGCATTTCTTGTGTACAAATTGGCACTCAAATAATTACTTACCTTTCAGCATATAAACCTTCGTCCTCTTTTCATCATGCCATCATCATTTAATATAAGATTTATGTGAATGAAATTCATATATCGTTTAAATTAAGTTAACTTTACGAGATCAATTCTTCTATAACTTAGGTGATTCCTATAATTTTGATTATCAACCTTGCCATGATTAAATTCACCTTAACCATTAGAAAATTGAAACTAATTTCCCATAATTCCAGATTTTCCAAATTACATAATTGCCCTGATAATATTTCTCATTTTATAGTTTTTACCCTTGACATCCAACATTCACTTTATTAAGCCATATTAATTACATTACGTACGTAAGGCTAAGACAAATGACTATTTCATTTACACTATAGACATGCCTCGTTTTAAACGAGGGTGATTTCATTTTTCTCTTTTCTTACTTTCACTCTTAAAGATTAAACCAAGTTTAAGTGATATGTCATGGATGATGTCTTTTATATTAAACTATCATGGTCTCTTGGTTTAATTTAAAAGGTTCTCTTCTTGCTTAGGATATTTTTGAATGATTATAAAAAAAAATATTTATTTCAACTTGGATGGAAAAATGCGAAAATGGTAAAACTAGGCCTAAATGTGGCTTTTTAGTAATTTTAAGAAATCTAGGTGAAAATTTGTAAATTTGTATAATTGAGAGGGCTCTTTCAACAAATTTACTTTATAGTCTTAAGTTTTAACTAGTCGGTTATTAGATTAGATCAATTAAAGGAAATCAAACCAGTTAAAGATAACTAATTTTGAAACTTTAAGCGCAAAGTTGTAATTTCACAAAGTTAGAGAACCAATATGCTAAACCTAAAATTTTTGGGGCTAATCATAGAATTAGAAACCTTATGATGATAGATAGTTAATATATTCTCAGAATTTTTTTTTTAATTTAGATAATTTATCCGACTAGTCATAATTCAAGTTACTTGCACAATTAATTTAAAAAGTATGCCGTTTTGGTAAGTTTATAAACTCGGAGGCATGCCTATAGTGTAAATAAAATATTCATATCTTTAAATAACAAATGAATGGACTTAGGTATTTAATTAATTAATATAGCTTGATCAAGAGAAGATTGGAAGTTAGGGGTAAAAATTGTACAATGATAAACTTTATAGGGGCAGTTATGCAATTTTGGATACATTGAACTATAGAAAATTAATATTTGATAGTTATAATGAATTTATAAAGGCACGACCTTACAAATGAAAATTATAGGATGAGTTGTGTACAAGACTTTAGGAAAAATCCCGATGTACTACATTTTAAGATGGGTCTCTACAGAATTGTAGGGACATAATGTCCAATTATATCTTATATGCAATGGGCTCAAGGCTCTCATTCGAGACATATGATATGGTTTGAATAGTCGGTTAAGAGATAACCATCATCATAAGAGTATAGAGTGGTGTATTTATCGTCACTAATGTAGGGTAGACTCGTGATGGATGGCCTCGGACATGGTTAGATGAGTTTATGATTTTGTGGCCCGTGAGTTGGTGGCGATGATGCTTCGTTAGTTAAGATGACCTCGAGCCACTGATGAGTAGGTTTAGATACTCACCTGTGAATGAGCTAGTATGTGACCATCATGCTTGCATTATAATTTATGTTACTTTTATTTTCATTTGCATATCATGTTAAGAAGCTAATATTTACTCAATTTTATTTTATATATGCAAATATTTTAAACTTGTATTGAATTCATGTTATAGTATTTGAATACCGGGTTGAGTGATAAATGATTTACTACATTAGACCTTGCAATTTCATTTATTGGGCTCCATCTCACACCTTTATTTTACAAATTTGTGAGGATGGATCCTTCTCCCACCCTACATATCTATCATGTGTGACCATCAGTCTTTCGTTGGATTTGGTTTTGCAGTAGAATAAATTAGGTTCAGCTCTATGTTTTAAGTCTAACACCAGGTTATCACAACTTTCCTCTTATCACTTTGTCGCATGGTATAGTTATATTAATGGCAATGGTAGGGCTACTGAGAGGGTTTGATGGTCCACCAATTTTGATGATAAGGGTGATGTAATGGTGCTTGAAGTTATAAACCGTCCGGTAGGGTCATAGTTTGTATATGGTATAGGCAAATGTTTGTTCATATGTAAATACGGTGATGCTAGGAAATCCTAACCTCATACACAAGACTTATGTAATGTCTTATGTTTTCCTTTGGATGTTTGTATTCATACAACCATTACTATTATTATTGTGAATGTACATATTCATCTACGTCTATATGTATGCATATACTTTCTGCATATTCTTATATGTAATATCGATATAGGAATGGACATATGTTACACATGACATTATAGGGCATCACATTAAATTGGCGTGGTGGCAGTCACCCGCCTCAGATTTGAGGTTAGCGATGGCATCCAAAGAAGAAGCGGAGGCGTGCGTGATGGAGAGGGAGACGTGGTGGTGGATGTGGTGAGTTGAATAAGCCTCTCAAGTAAGGTGGAGAGAGTATGGGTGGGAGTTGGGCAGGTTAACTCCCCAAATAAAGTGGCAATTTCTTAAATATGTATGGGTGAGTGATGCAATTCCAAATTTAATCTAAAAATGTAGATGGAAGTTGTAAGTTTTGAAATATGAAGAGAGGATTTAACATGGGAAGTATAGTTGAACATGATTTTCATAATTTTGCTATGTGATATTCCTAGTTTTAGCCCTCAATAACTAATATAAAATGGGGGAAAAAACCTACTAGTTGTGGCTACATTGTTCCCGATTTTGATGAATCAAATAAAATGTAGAACCAATTTAGAATAGAGATGACCAATATACCTTCATTTCTCAGGAAGAAATTATAACGACAGAATATCTACTCTCCACTGATAGAGCTTATGAGTAGATTTTCAAAACAAAGGGTTTTCGTAAATCTAACAATTTCAACCGATAGAGCATTCTAACTATACATTTATTATATCGTTTCAAACCTAAGGTTTTTCCCCATAATCAAGGGCTTTTAAGATAATATCATTTATCAAATTTTGTGTATGGTTGAAATTAATTAAAGCATAATACGTCTTTATAATGGTTGATTGCACATATTATGATCGTGTGATCAATTTGCTATTACTTTACACCACACAAATCCACACCTTTGTGATTTATTTTATAAAAATATAGTTTATATCTGGGCTAATGGATACTTCTTAATTTTTCTGTTTGACTCCTCGGAAATTCATTTAGCATTGGACTATTATCAACTCATATGGTTTAAGATGAACCCGGGGAAGAAAAATCTTAAAGACATAGCACTTGCGATGAGTTTTCGAAAATTGGGCTTAAACAGATCCTCTCAAAATTGTGAAGGATTTAGAGGCCCATAGTAGAGATTGCTTTTAGGTTTCGGCCCAAATATTATGGGCTAAAGAGCAGCCGGGCGAAATCATAGGGAAGGCGAGGGAGGACTCAAATTATGGTCATCTAGCTAGCTCGTGAAGGAAGCTTCCGTGTCACACATCTCTTTATGATCACTTCGCCCATTGAAATTTTGTAATAGAATATAGTTTTCTTTTGGAGTTATTATACGGTCCATTGCCAGTGAAACCTGAATTTCACCTTCGATACATTATATTTAAAGAATATTGGTCCTAAATCTATTGCACTTAATTGAATCATAAACATTTTCACAATTTTAATTAAGTCTATTCGGTCGATCTTGGCTGGAAATTACTAACGTGGATGTTAAGCCATCTTATGTAACACATCCGATGTTGATGTGGATAATTTCGAAATTTTTCATTCATTCTTTTATTTATTATTATTATTTTATTATTATTATTATTATTATTATTATTATTATTATTATTATTATTATTATTATTATTTTACCATGGCCGATGAGGATTGCCGGGATTTTGCTGGCCACTAGATGAGGTCAATTTTTGATGAATGACTTTTTTTCCCCTTTAAAAAGTTTATCATTGCTCCCATCTCATAAATAGATAGATTCAATTAATCCAAACCAACTTATTTTGTACATGTCGTGAGATCAATTATATTTGTGTGAAGAAGTATTCTTAGTTCAGATGGATCTAGCTACATAAAGTCTTTGAATAATTTTAATCAGGTATTATCCATCGCATAAAATCTGTATAACTACGCACCGCTCACCTTAAATGCCCAGCCTTCTCCTCCGGACTGACGACTTGACATTTCATCGGGGGCATGAAAGCAGGTGTTTACTTGAATCCCAAGCCCGAAATAGGAAGCGAAGCACGCGCTTTATTAAGTGTGGCTGGTCTTGCCTTTGACTTGTCGCCGGGTTTCACACGTCTAGTCTTCTTCTGCTCGTCTCCTGATCGACGCCAGATGAGATAGATTCACGTAAATTTTGGCCCCACCTCTCTCGGGTCTTTCTAGACTGCTTATGAAAATCAACTAAAATGACTGCAGTGGTCAACCTATGTCCTTGCTTTTCAGACGACCCCTTCATGTTCAAACTCTCATAAAACTCCAACGTGAAAGAGCCTCCGTTGGCTGTTTCTCCCCGCGGTCGAGTCGTCCGCTTATAAATAGGACGCGAGCAACTATCTTTCTTCAGAACACGAGCCAAAAGGAAGTCTCCGAAACCACGCTTATAGCAGAACCAGAGATCTCTTGTTCTTGACCTTCATCTTCTCGCGATTATATTACACCGTCCCAAGGAATTCTTCTCCAGCAATGTCGGGCAGAGGAGGAAATGCGAACCCAGTTAAGGTGGTGATCATAGAAACGCAGTACGTGGAAACCGACGTGGCCAGCTTCAAATCCGTTGTCCAGAAGCTGACCAGCAAGGATTCCACGGTTGCCGTTTTGCCGAACTCGGCAGGCAACCTCTTCCAGTACTCTTTCGAAGGAAGCAGACAAAGAGCCATGCCAGAGATGAACCGCTCTGAGCCAGTTCTGCGAACAAATGCATCGTTGTGCAGGGACGAATCGTTCGACAGATTGATGAAGGAGATGCCTCCTGCGGATGAGCTGCACCACCTATGGCTGTGGGCTCAATCCTAGTTTTCAGTTGTCCATACAAATTTTTTAGGGCTTTGCTAGCATAAGGACAGTCCTTGGGTAGTATGAAAATAATAGTCTATTGTAAATCACAAATTCTTGAAGAAGTGAGTCTCACAACAATTTATAATTGTTTGTGATTGATTTTTTGTAATCTAGAATAGACTGTTATTTTCACAATACATAAAAAACTGTCATGTAATTATTTCTTAATTTTTAATTTTTTTAATGCATCGAGTATTGCTACTCCTTTATGTACTTATGTCTTGGATATAAAGGTTGAGAATTACAAAATCACTTTATGCAGAAATGCTTGGATACATGCCATTTCTTCAAAATTCCATTTTAACTTCTAGGTACTTATACTCGATAGTTTGCCCAAATTATATTATAAGTAGGATTCTTTGTTCCATGTCACCTAATAGGAATTTTATTTCCGTACTGACAGCTATCAACAAATGTAGGTAAGTGTCAAAATACTATTAGTGAAAAAAAAAGAAGAGACTTTTAATTTGTTTGTAACATACCAACACTTTTATGAAATTACTAATTTCTTTATAGTTTGCAAAACAGTAATTTTTATATTACCTCACTAACTTTTGTTTTGTGCTAATAGAAAGGATGATAATTAGCAATTTTGATGAGAGTGGGTAACAAAAAGTAATTGATAATGTAATTGGAGAAAAGTTGGTAACTCACTCTCATAAAAGTTGATACTTTCATGTAATAGCTAGTAAGTTCAAGATGCTACTAAGAAAGGTAAATAAAATTTTGTGAAGATAAGAAAAGTTTTTAGTTGGTAATCTAAAAAACCAATTAAGCCTTGTTAACTAACTCAAGTTAAAGTTGATTATGCATAGTTATTTGGTACCTTAGTCGGAGAAAAGTAAGTTACTCTAATTAAGGTTGGTAAGTTTTGAAAGAGTTGTAAATTTGATGCGTTGGTAAGTAAGGCAAATAAAACTTGATAACTTAAAGGAAAAGTTGGTAAATTTTGAAACAAAAATCCAAATAAATGTAGTTAAGCAACTCAAATTAGAATTTACCCAAATAATAGTTGATTACTTAATCAAAGAAAGATTGGTAAGCCACTCAAATAAAAGTTGGTGATCTCATCTACCAGTTGAGAAAATCAAGGCATTAATAAGAATGATAAATAAAAGTTTGTAAAAGATAAGAGAAGTTAGTGATTAACAATACCAAATAAATGTTGGTAGCAAAAATAAGAATTGATAATACAAAACTAGTTAGTGACTTAATCGAAGAAAAGTTGGTATTCACTTTCATTAAGGTTGGTAATTTCTAAAGAGAAGTGCTAATTTTTTATGGTTGATAAGCAACGAAAAAAAAGTTGGTAAATCTAATAGAAAAACCTAGAACTCTTTTAATAAAAATCAATTAAATGTTGATAAGAACTCAATTGAGAGTTAAAATTAAAACTAGTTGGTAATTTAATTGGAGAAAACCGATAAGTCACACATGTATAGGTTAATACATTCATATACAAATTAATTCATTTAAGGTATTTGTAGAAAAGAGATAAGTAAGTGATAAGAAAAGTCAAATTCAGCCCCTCAGTCCATCATGCGGTAGATTTCTGTAGATTTCGCTCGTGCACTAAATTTCCCTTTTCTTTAATTTCTGAAATTTGGATTTTCTTTTTGGATTCAAAATCGAGACATAATTTAATACTCATTTTGTAACTTAAAATATAGAATTGCAACAGATGCTAGCATTTCGCATTTGAGATAACGTATTTGATGGAAAGAAAGTGGTTGGTGTGATTGCAGAAAATAAAACCTTTCGTAACCAATTAATTGGATACAGAACCAAAGAACTTTAAATTTTTTTTTTCTTTTGAGTTGATAGTATATGTGAATTTCTATTATGAGTATTCTTTCTTTATCAACTTATCGATGACAAACTTTAAAGTTCTTTTTTTTTTTTCTGTATAATCGATGCGTTCCTTAGGAGCCGAATGTGGCCAACAAGGCCCGCCATGACCGAAAGTTACCCCCTTCCCTAATTCCCCCACCTCCCCGCTCTCAAGAGAGAACGGTGGCCACGAGGGTCTCACCCCAGTCGAATGAGTTGATCATGTTGTGGCCGAAATCTTCTTTACATGCGTGAACATCAAATGGTTTTCGGTGGAATTTGATGTTCCCGTGTAAGAAGGTAGATCTACCCTTTTCAATCCATATTGGTGCTCTGAGTGTGGTCTTTAACATGCTTCCCATATAGAGATTAGCTAATAGATAAACTTACACAACAATTAACACATTTAGCCCGCAATTGGTATTAAATCTTGGTTGGAAATTGGAATACAGCATCCTTTCCTTCTATGTGGTTGTGGATACCCTCAGATTTTCATTTCGTTCGGTAATTATATGAACATGTGGATGTCAAGATCTCCACTTGAGCCGACCCTTCTCTAACTCCTCCATCCTCTCGGACCGACCGCCATGGCCGCGACGAACATGTTGCTGAAGCTTTCGATGTTCTTCAATATCTTGTCCCACCCGCACTTGGGACTTTGGCCAAATCAGAAGGACGTGAAGGTGTTCCCGCCGACGTGCGACCGCATCGAGTGCCCGAGCTTCGATGTCGTATACGTGGGCGACGGATATGAGATCCGGCGGTACAATTCCACGGTCTGGATAGCCACTGCTCCTATTCCCGGCATCTCGCTTGTCGAAGCCACACGCTCCGGCTTTATTCAGTATGATTCTAACTCTCTCCGTTTCATTGCCACTCTTATGTCCAGTTCAAGTCATGATCGAGTCATGATCAAGTCCTGTCCGTGTGTCGATAATTGCAATCCTTGCTCTGCTAGCTTGTACCGCACAGGTCTTAAGATTCCAGAATACATTCCCCGCTCCTTTAAATTTTAAATTCCTCCTATTTAGCTTAGCCAAAATCGCTGTGATGGTGTGCGCGGAGAGTTCTCACAAGAGTTATGCCCAGAATAGTTATACTGATTTACCAAATTATGATTTGTTAAGCCATAACACCCGATAAGTATGCTACTTTGCTTTTGCAATCGGATCTCTAGCATTATTCTTGCCGTAATACGGCTGTTCACCTAGATTGATTTAAAGGGATCCTAGATCCTTCATCGGTTTTTCTGGATCAGCATTTGACGAATTTAATTAACTTACGGGTTGCAGCCCTTGTAACCATCATTTCCGTGCTTTTCGACTTCAATTTAATTGGAATCGGTTCCCGCGAATCAGCTTAGGTCCATGCACGAGAGAGCTCTGATGGGTAAATTTGAAGTCACGTGGCATCTTTTTATATAATGGTTATATGTATGGATAAAGTATTGCATTCACATATGACTCAATTGTATTGTGAGGACCGAAACTTTTGGGATGGCTAAAAAAGAGATTTTACATATTTGTTGATCATCTTTTCGTCATTCAATCAATCTTCGAGATCAAAGTTTCACATGCAACAGGATTGAATTGATTTAATCATTTTTCATAAAACTTCATCGGGAAACTTGTAGCCTAGAATTAGATCTTCATTTTTGTCTAAAAACCTCGCGCTTTCTGACTCTCAGGCTATTTGACTACATACAAGGTAAGAACAGCTACCAGAAAAAGATAGAGATGACAGCACCGGTGATCACCGAGGTCTCTCCAAGTGACGGTCCGTTTTGCGCATCCTCGTTTGTGGTGAGCTTCTATGTCCCGAAAGAGAACCAAGCGAACCCGCCCCCGGCGGAAGGCCTCCATGCTCAGAGGTGGAAGCCCACGTACATTGCCATCAGACAGTTCTGAGGATTCGTCGCCGACCATGATGTTGCAGTGGAGGCAGCTGCCTTGGAAGCCAGCCTCAGCGGCACCACATGGGCTAATGCCATCGAGAAGAGCCGTGAGAAAGAGAGCGGCACCGGCACTTCGTCATACACGGTCGCTCAGTATAATTCTGAGTTCGAGTTCAATAATAGAGTGAATGAGATATGGATGCCATTCGACTTGGAAGATGCTTCCTCCATATGAGTGAGAGAGGGAAGGATAGAGAAATATCTCTAGTAGTAGTTTTTACATGCGTTTGAGTTTTGTGGAGAACCTGCACCTCCTTTGCATCCATCTTACCGAAGATATGAATAACAAAGTTGCCGCCGTGTGACATCCTACTTTGATATGTTGGTGTCAAGCACCGTATTCTTGTGAGTTCTCCATATATTTTTTGACTTTTCTCTGATTGAAGTCCAGCTTCCGATGGCCGTAACGCCACTTGTGGCCATAGCAGCCGCTTATCGAAATGTTCAAACTGCACATTTCTCGTGTTGGGAAACTCTTATTTTCTTCCATGATCCTTAATTTACTAATTTATTTCAAGAAACACACTATTTAATTGAGGTAACTATCATTATACTCTCTCATGTTTCCCAACACGAGAAATGTAGCAAGGCGTTGAACCTGCGGATATTCACGATGCAAATTTAAGTTATTATTGTTTAATGGGTACTAGTTTCTTTTCACAAAAATAACATGTTGGGAATTGGAATACGGCATCTTAGGCTACGCATGGTAACCATCCCCAGCCCAACAATTTCTATTCTTTTCTTCCCTTAACAAAAAAAGAGAAAAACCCGTTTGATAACTAAGAAATTTTTGTTCCTAACAAAAAGTTATCCCGGAATGGTTTTGGAATAGAAATGTAAGAAAAAAGTTGCTTCTTGTTCTAGTGAACAAGTTTAAGAAATAAATGAATTTTTTTTTCTTTTATTCTTCTCTTGCTAACCGCCATTGACTGCCGTTGACCACCACCCGCCGTCGCCGCCACCGCCGCCACCGCCGGCCAACCGCCGCCGCGGGCCGACCGCCGCCGCCGGCGCGGCCGACCGCCGGTCACGGAGGCCGATTGACCGCCGCCATCGCGCCGCCGGGTCGCCATCGGTCGCCACCGCCGCCGCTGCCGCCATCTCCGGCGCCACCCGCCGGTCACTACTGCCCGCCGTCGCCCGCCCGCCGCCCGCCCGCCGGTCGCGGCCGCGGCACCCGCCGCTGCCGCCGACGCGCGGCCACCACCGCCGTCACCGGGCGGCGGGCGGGCCAGCGGCCGCGGAGGGGGCGGCCAATGGGCTTCCGGCGGCGGTCGGCGGTGACGGTCAGTGGCTGGCGGTCATGCGGCGGCGGCGACTGGCGGGCCGGCGGCCGCGACCGGCGGGCGGGCGGTGGTGATCCGTCGGCAAGAATAAAAAATGAATATATACAAAAAAAGAAATTGTTGCGTACTAAATGCATTTCTATTCTTTTCTATTCCAAGAGTAGAAATTTTGTGTCATTACCAAACGGGTTCTTTTACTCGAAATTATTCCCGGAGAGTAAATAGAAAAGAATCATTTCTAAAAAACTCTTCCTTTTAACAGAAGTCGTTGTCACGCGCAGCCTTATCCTCTTTTTATGTGGTTGCGGGCAACCTCAAATTTTCATTTTGTGCGGTATATATATGAACATGTGGACGTCTAGAGCTCCACTTGACGCACTTGATATTCTGGAGTCGACGCTTCTCTAACTCTCTCCATCTTCTCGTCCCAACCAACCATGGCCGCGACGAACATGTTGCTGAAGCTTTCAGTGCTCCTCAACCTCTTGTCCAGCTCGCGGTTGGGACTCTGGCGGGATCAGAAGCACGCAGGGGTGTTCCCGCCGACGTGCGACCGCATCGAGTGCCCGAGCTTCGACGTCGTGCACGTGGGCGATGGCTACGAGATCCGGCGCTACAATTCCACGGTGTGGATGTCCACCGCTCCCATCCCCGACATCTCCCTCGTCGAAGCCACTCGTTCCGGCTTCCTCCAGTATGATTTCCTGCATCTTTATTATCAGTCTCTTAATTTCATTGCCACTCCGATATCCGGTCCATGTCGTGATCGACTCGTGATCTCGTGTCAAGAATTGCAATCCTTGCCTTGCTAGCTTGTACCGTACGGATGTTAAGATTCTAGAACACATTCCTTACTCCTTTAAAATTGAATTCCTTCTATTTCGCTTGGGCCAAAATCAATGGCGATGGTGTGCGAGAGGAGTGCCCTCAAGAGTGATACCCAGAACGGTAATACTGATTTACCAAATTATGATCTGTGCAGTGCCTTGATAAACTACAACTATGCCATAACACCCGACTATAGTATGCTACATTGCTTTTGTATCTCTAGTAGTATTCATGCCACAATACGGCTGTTGGCCTAACTTAAGTTAAAGGGTCTGCAGAATTCTGCATAATTCATCGTTATTGTTGGATTAACTTTTGAACGGATTAACGAATTTATGGGTTGTAGCCCCTGTGACCGCCATTTTCAGGTTTTTCGATTCCATTTAATTGGAATTGGTTTCCACAAATTAGGTTAGGCTCATGCGTGAGAGAGCTTTGTTGTGTAAAAACATCTATTTCTATAACGGTTTGAGGTATTGACACAGAATATTGCATTCACATGTAATTCGATAGTGCCGTGGGGTATCGAAACTTTTGGATGACTGAAGAAAAGAATTCTCATGTTTGTCGATCATCTTTTCCTCCCTCAATCCATCTCGGTGATCAAAGTTTCATATGCGATAGGATTGGATTGATTTAGTCTTTCACATGAAACTCCTTAGTGAAACATATAGCTGTCTAAAAATCCTGCCTAATTGATTTTTCAGGCTATTCGACTACATACAAGGTAAGAACAGCTACGAGAAACAGATAGAGATGACGGCACCAGTGATCACTGAGGTCTCTCCAAGTGATGGTCCGTTCTGTACATCCTCGTTTGTCGTGAGCTTCTATGTGCCAAAAGAGAACCAAGCAAACCCACCCCCAGCAGAAGGCCTCCATGCTCAGAGGTGGAGTCCCATATATGTCGCCACTAGACAGTTTGGAGGATTCGTCGCCGACTCTGATGTTGCAGTAGAGGCAGCTGCCTTGGAAGCCAGCCTCAGTGGCACTACTTGGGCTAATGCCATCCAGAAGAGCCATGAGAAAGAGAGGAGCACTAGCACTTCGGTTTACACGGTCACGCAGTACAATTCTCCATTCGAGTTCGATAACAGAGTGAATGAGATATGGATGCTGTTTGACATGGAAGATGCTTCCTCTATATGAATGAGAGAGTAAAGCATAGTGAAGTCTCTCTAGCTCTTACATGTAGTTTGAGTTTAGTGGAGAACTTGCTCCTTCCTTGCACGTACCTTAACCAATAAATGAAAAGCAAAGTAGCTGCCATGTGATATACTACTTTGACAGATTGTATCAAGCATCATATCCTTTTGGAGCTCCGGATATTTTTATATTTTCTCCAGTGGAGGTCAATGATTATTGAAATACAAAATGCAAGCATTGATCGTAGTTCCACATGTCAAGCTGCCATATGAGTAAGTGTCTTCGATCCATCAAAGTGAGGACAGGTACAAAAGACAGGAGTCTTTCTCCGTGCCGTTAGATCTCTGGAAGAGTCGCCCAGTGTTAAAACATAGTAGACAAAAATCATTATTAATTTTTCTCATGAACACTTAGGTAAATTAATTGAAATTTATCAGCATGGAAAGAAAATTCTGCTTGCATATAATTTGGTCTAACTATTGAGCATAAGTACTTAGAATGGAAAGATAAAGAAAGGGCATGTACAGCATTTTTGGATAAAATGATATTGTAAATCTCAACCTTTGTATCCGAAATATAGTCTTGAAAAGGAGTACGGATACACGGTGTCTGAGCTAAAATCTGTATGCATAAGTGAAAACTAGGATTCAGCCCACGGCCATAGCTGGTGCAGCTCATCCGGAGGAGGCATCTCCTTCATCCATCTGTTGAACGATTCGTCCCTGCACAAGGACGCATTTGCTTGCTGAACTGGCTCAATTCGGCTCCTTTCCGGCGTGGCTCTTTGTCTGCATCCTTCGAAAGAGTTGTGGACGAGGTTGTCTGCCGACTTTGGCGAAACGGCAACTGTGGAATCCTTGCCCGTCAGCTTCTGGACGATGGATTTGAAGCTGGCCGCATCGGTTTCGACGTACTCTGTGTTTATGATCACCACCTTAACAGTTTTTGCATTTTCTCCTCTGCCCGACATGAGTGGAAAAGAAATTTCTCGGGACAGTGTAATATAATCACGAAAAAAAGAAGGTCGAGAACAAGAGATCTCTGCTTCTGCTATAAAGGTGGTTTCGGACGCTTCCTTTTGGCTTGTGTTCTGAGGTAAAGACGAAAGCGTTACCTCTTATATATAAGCGGACGACTCGACCGCGGGGAAAAACAGCCAACGGAAGCTAGTTCACGGAGGAGTTGTACAAGAGTTTGAAAAGGGTGGCGTCCACGTAAAGGCAAGGACGGAAGTTGACCAGTGCCGTCATTTTAGTTGATTCTAATAAGCAGTCTAGAAAGACCGGAGATGAAGGAGAGAGATTGAGTCAAAATTTACGTTAAAGAAAGACGAAGAAATTCAACGACCAGGCATGCACGTGAGTGTTGATCTCACCAATCACCAAGAGAAGAACAATCCAAGAGTATGTTGGGGGCTACAAGAGGAAATGAAAAAGGGGAGAGGTAGAGGGAGGGGGAGAGAGAGAGAGAGAGAGGAACGCAAGGGTGGACTAGAACTGGCGAAGAAGAAAAGAAGACAAGTCAAACCCGACGACAGGTCAAAGGCAAGACCAGTCAGCCAAAAAAGCTTGAGTGTTTCACGCTCTATTCGTGCTTGGGATTAAAGTAACTCGTGCTTTTAGGTTTTAGCCGCCAGGGAATGTCAATAGCCAGTCCAAAGGAAAAAAGGCTGGGGATTCGAGGCGAGCAATTTACAGCTACAGAAATTCCATGCGATGGATCATACTCGCTTAAGACTATCTTTGGAATCTATGTAACTAGGTCCATTTAAAATATGAATTCTCCCTTTACACAAACTTTGCTAATCTCACGACATATGCAAAATAAATTAGTTTTGATCATTTAATATATCTTCTATGCAATCGGTCAATGATAAGCTAGTTAAAAAAAAAAAAGGCCATCTATTGGAGATTTGAGACTTCATAAGAATTCGTATTGTCGATAAGTACATAATAATTCTCGATATTCAAATGCTTTCATTTCTAAAACATGATCAAAGATGTGCCATTTCCAAAATCTTGGGTAGACTAAGAAATCGGACTCAACAAGAAGTTAATATATCATTAACTTACTAAAGTATTTTGAGAACACTATTTCATTGAGGTAATTATTATGACGAAATGCTTTCTCATGGTTTTCATCGCCTGATTTCAGAAGAGATAGTCGAGTTTCAACGAGTCCCCGATCAAATGTTCCACCCTACCAGCTTTAGCAACTATCAG
This sequence comes from Eucalyptus decipiens, assembly GCA_014182575.1. Lineage (NCBI taxonomy): Eukaryota > Viridiplantae > Streptophyta > Magnoliopsida > Myrtales > Myrtaceae > Eucalyptus > Eucalyptus decipiens. The sequence goes on along the minus strand of CM024614.1, from coordinate 15,665,746 downwards.
CGCTATCTAACCACAGTGACTAGTCCCCTGCTGAGTAAAGAACGTTAAGGAGACATTGCAGGTAATCTCCCACTGCCAGCAGAAACAGTTACTTCCAAATCTAAGTGCATTCTTTAACACAATTGCAAGTTCCTCTCGGTCAACAAAAGGCAATTAAAAGAAGTATGAAAGTAATTAAGCACAAGATTGGCAGAATTATCCTAACTGTTGATTTAATTTATGCATGGCGAGAAAGGCCTTCACAAGTACGTTCGCCTCCTTTTACAACTACGGATACTGAATTGTCGATTTGTCTGCAGTGGAGGGTGGTCCAACAGATGAGACGGATGGAAGAGCAAATTCTCCGATTCAGAGTGAAGCACCAACCCCCAAAAAGACTCCAGCTCTATGCTAGAAAACAGTCTGCAGAAGTATCCTAATGACAATTGAATACATTTATCATTAGATTAGATGAGAAGATTGAGGAGCCATTAGAAGTGAGATTCTAAAAGTTGTATCTCCTTCGAGATAGTGCATAGAGTAGCTTCTAGATCTCTGATATTTGTATGGGATTTGTCTCCCGCAAGAAACAAATGGACACTGTCCTTCATCATAATCCAACTGCATCCTGGACTCTTTCTCACTCTTTTAGATTTCTGGGCCATTCTAACATGGTCAGAAAAATCCTGCTTCCCAGAGGTATAATATAGGTTGGACAAAACAACATAAGATGTTGCATTATCAGGCTGCAACTTGATCAGTTGTTGAGCTGCAAGCTCTGCAAGATCAACCCGCAAGTGGATGTTACTTGCACTAAGAAGGGCTCCCCAAATGCCAGGTTGGGGCTCAAGGGGCACAGAACTAATCAAACAGATAGCTTCATCCAGCAATCCAGCTCGGCCAAGGAGGTCAACCATGCAAGCGTAATGATCAGGCCCCGGTTCTATCCCGTATAATGACTTCATGGATTTAAAATAATTCCATCCTTCTTCAACAAGCCCCACATGAGTGCATGCAGAGAGAATGGCAAGAAATGTAACTTCATTGGGCTCCTGACTCACACTCTGCATCTTTTTGAATAATCTGAGAGCTTCTGTGCCAAATCCATTTTGAGCAAGCCCAGTGATGATAGAATTATAAGAGACTATGTTAGGGTCAGTTATTTCTGTGAATATTCTGTAGGCATCAAGAACACTTCCACACTTTGAGTACATCGATATTAATGAGTTCTGCATGGAAAGAACGTGCTCCAGGTCCATCTTCACAACATGAGCATGAATCTGTACACCATGGTTCAGGGTTGCCAAACCAGCAGAAGCACTTAGCACACTGCTCAAAGTAAGAGGATTAGGCTTGATTGCTTTCTGAAGCATTTGAATGTACCAGTGGAATGCCTCCTCAAATTCGCTATTCTTCACAAAACCAGATATCATGGCCGTCCAAGCAATGTCATCTTTTACAGGCATCATTTCAAATAACTTAATCGCTCTATCAATCATTCCATTTCCTAAAAATCCTGAAATAATAGTTGTCCAAGAGACTGCATCCTTCCTGGGCATCTTGGCAAATAGACAATAGGCTTCTTCAATACTATCATTCTGGACATAAGCAGAGATTAAACTATTCCATGTGACTTCGTTCCTTTCATCCATCGAATAAAAAATCTTAATAGCATCATCTACAACACCAAAACTAGAATACATTTTGATAATGGAATTTTTTATGAATAAATCAAATTCAAGTCCAAGTCGAAACACTAATCCATGCATCTGAATTCCTTCTTGGGACCTCCCAAAGTCACCACAAGCTTCCAACATAACAGTAAGTGTCATAGAATTCACCCTTACTGTTCCTTCCTTTCTCATATCCCGAAAAAGATCAAAACCACATTCAAAATGCCCCATCTTCATATACCCATTAATCATGGCAGTCCAAGATACAACATTTCGCTCTGGCATCTTATCGAACAACTCTTTGGCAGCACCAACGCCAACATTCTTGCAATATCCGTCCAGCATAGAGCTCCAGGAAATTACATCTCTCTGTGCCATACCCTCAAAAACCCAAGCTGCCTCTTCAAGTGCCCCCAACTTCAAATACCCACTTATCAAAGCATTCGAGCACACAGGATCTCGCCACTTGACTGGCATCGAAAGGTAAAGTTCTTTCGCTCTGTCCACCTTCCCTGCCCGAACAAACCCTGTGATCATGGCACCGTAGGAGACCACATTGCGGTCAGGAATCTCAGCGAACAACTTATAAGCCTTACCGACATTCCAATTGTTGCGAACGTAGGCAGTGATCATCGCATTATACGAAGCAGTATTCCTCTCGGGCATTTCGTCGAACATCTGCCGGGCTTCCCGAACCCGCCCATTGTCCGCATACGCGGTGAGCATGGCAGTCCAAGAAACGGTGTTCTTGGAGGGCATCCGTCGGAAGACGGATTCAGCTTCTTCGAGGCGACCGTTTCTTCCATGCTTCGTGATCTGGGTGTTGCAATAAACGAGGAAGCTGCTCGATCCATCGCTTCTCGTGGCAGCATTAGTAATGGGCCTTGATAGGACCTTCTGAGTAATTAAGTGGTGCTGAAGACTTTGGACAGAAAAGCGAAAGAGGAGGAGGGATCTACACATAAAGAAAGCATCTTGTTTTGCTAACATGGCTTGCGACTAAAGGCAGAAGAGCCCATGGTCATGACCAAAGCTACAGAAATCTCCTCTTCTTCAATACTGATGGCAGCATTTCCAGATATACCAACACGTCTCCGGACGCAAATTGGGACATTAACATAAATAATAGACACAAAATATTTTTCTACCCTCCACTCTGAGTCTTACCTTTTTTTTTTTTTTTTAAATACTAGCAAAACTACGTTTACAAAATAGTGAATCGGTATTACCCCCTTATACCCTTATCGGCTAATTCTATCTTTATTTGGGGGCCAATGGAAATGCAATTCCACAGTCAGCTCTATAGGTCTGTCTCTAATGTGTCAATTGCGGAATTGGCTGGTATTAACCAACAAAATAATGAATCGGTAGACCAATTTACAACTAGGTTTAGAAGGTCAAGGAATCAATGCCTTCTAGCCTTCAACAATTCGAAATTTGCCTTGAGGGAAGATTTAAAGATCCGCCATATAATGACATATTCCAGTTAACAACAAAGACAATTAGGCATGAAAACCTAACTATAGAAAGAAAAGGATAAAAAGTCAAGAAAGCATGATGTGACCTTTGTGGAGAGAGATGGGTTGGAAGGTGATTTAGAGCAAGGAGAATGTGCTAAGATAGCTGTAGTTAAAAACTTAAAATGACTATCGACAAGTCGTCCGTTTCCCAAACATTAAAGCGAGCCAGAGCTAAAGAAAAGTTTTGGGAAAAAATCATGATCAAAGCAAAAGATACTCAAAATTACTTGTTTGCTATTAGAGACTGCATCACTTGTGGGAATGGGCTATGTGGTCAAGAAATGCATTTTAAATTAGTGTCTTGGTGACTGCGAGATTTTGAAGACTCCACAAATCTTCTGTAGGCTAGTGAATGACATTTGCCTCTCACCATGTATAATAACAGCATAATCATCCTCTATTAATCTAATAAAGTTAGATCGACTACCACTTAATAGAAAATGTACTGATCTAATAACACCAATGTTGTTTGGCATATTGTTTGTGCAAAAAAGGGGGCACGTAACATGTGTGAACGACATTGTTTCCAATTAAGTGTTGGTTAACCCGATTTTATTAAATTATTGGAGGATAATTATGTTTTCATTATACTTGATGAGAGGTATTGCTATCCATGAGCCAACAGATGATTTGGGAAGCCTCCAAAAATCTTATGGTCAGCAAGCAAACATTCATAAGCATAAGCATGCTTTGTGATCATATTGCCTCCAAAATCCTGCGATCACTAATTTTAATTTACGTAATATCAACTGTTTTTCATAGAAAATGTGATTGCTTTGTGGTGTTATGAGACCATGATATAATTGAATTGCCTTATAAGATGTGAATTGGACCAAATTAACTTAAAGGATTATATCAATTCTATTAAAAACAAACAAATATCAAAATTTATCAACATTAACGTTTCAAGAGTCAAACTAAACATCGAACAAGAGTACACGACAATTTTTTAACATTCTTATGGGCTAAGCTTACTAATTTCGAAGACTCTGTTTCTAGCTTATCACTTATAAAAAGAAGAAGACTATATTTGTCATAACATAAAGAAAGGGGAAAAAAGTTAATGTTTCTTGAAGTCAGAAAAAAGTCTGTTCTTCATTGATTAACTAATAAAAGGAGGAGAAATACATGCACGTAAGCGAGATCCACTGACTGGCCTCTCTTCCTTTCCTGTTATAAAAACACCAGCTTGGCGACTTCTGGATGAGAGTTCTCCCCTGCTTCCTCCTCATATCTCACGTCCCTCTCATCCAGTCACAGCTTAAAAGCAGAAACCAGACATGAACAACAACTCGTAAAAGCAAAAGGGCAGGCCCAAAAGCTTTACCCCCTCTCCCGGCACCTTCAGTCTTCGCCACCCTCTTTCCCATTGGCGCCAGAAGAAAGGTTGCCTTTTGTAAAGGCAAACAGCCAACACGGTAAAGCAGAAGTAGCACACCACGTTAAGCAAATGTGAGATAGCCCAATTATATATGCACCTCCATATTCATGCCTTCTATCTCATCTTCGTCAGTCTGTGTTTTGCTTCCACAGCTGAGATTGTGCCTGCAGATTTCATACGTGCACCAGATGAAAGGCGTTATGCTGCTGCTGAAGCAGTAGAGAGACCAATTATGGTACTTCTCGTTTTTGGCCGTGATTATGAGTATAAACCAGAGCCCTTTGACAGCGGGAGGTTGCCTGTCACATTGTCCCGGGAGATTCAGAGGTTCCTTGACATCGCCAATTTAATACAGTGCGAGAAGCCTCGTGCTGCTTATCTATGTAAGGGAGTTTAAATTTGGCCTTAGAATGTTTTTTTTTTCTTTGGAAAAGCTTGATTTCCTTTTTTAAGAAAAGAAATTTGAATGGGAAGAATCGTAAGCTGCTCAAAGTTTGTCTTCACGGCTCATCTTGGGGTTGATATAGAGTGAGCTTTTACATTATTCTGTGTGTATCAAAGGTTTGGTAAGTACTAGCTGACTGAAATGTCAGAATGGAGACTTTAACAGCAATTTAGCGTTCCCTTTAAACTAGGCTTCACGATATAGCAATGGAAACTGCACTCTAGATGGTAAGTTACAGCTACAATTTTCATCATTCTAACATTGAAATCTACGTTTACGTGTCAAAGAGAAAGGGACTTCAAAAGATCTTGAGGTTTGAAAACTCAGTTTTTATACTGATCACGGCTTTACTGTGATGAGGATGTTTTATCTGGTTCCGATGTTGGTGGACCACAGTAGCTTGTGGAAGTTTGACCATGGGCTATAAACATCTTTTACGTTGTTCATTTGGATTTCTTTGGCATGTTCCATGTTGGCAGGTCGGCAATACGCTTTTGAAATTACGTGGAAACTGGACCATGATTATATTGGACAGGGTGTCCGACAGTTCAAAACTTATCTTCAAAATCGACTCGAACAGGTAAACGCATGCCCATGTTAAATTCTCTGTAAAAGAAGGTTAATTTGTTTCCAACTTTAGTATAGCATATGGATGAGTTAGGGTAGCAATCAACAAAATCTTTGATGGATGAGGATGATCGAATGGTAACAAGGGAACTATCATGTTATCAATTTAAGTCTGACACTACCAGTCTAAGCTGTAAGAATCCACCGATTGAGTGCGCAATGCATCAATTACCATGTTCACTTTCATTGAACCTGTTTACCATATACCTATAAACAGTTCTACCATTACTTAATTGTGGATACATACAAATTTCTTAGTAAAATTTTCAGAACCAGAAATAATTTCAGTTCCTAATCTTGGTTTCATTTATCCATAGATAACTCTGGTATAGCTCGTTCAAAATGGGTATCATTCTTCAGTTGTAGGAAACAAAATTTTAATGTCGGGTCTGACAAAGGAAAGTAGAAGCTTTGAGTATTTAGACATCATTATTCTGTATGAGCATCTGCTACTTTGCCACTTAGTGGAAAAAGGCTTCTTTAGGGGTAGTTGTTGCATCCTAGCAGTTATCGTGGTTATGGACCCTCACGATTGAGCTCTTGCTCTTATCGATTGCGTCATATTCATTGTTAGTCATCAATTTTTGTGGAGAAATGCTGACTCAATCTGGTTGAATGTGACTTCTACGAATTTCAGGATAATGAGATTACCCTATTTAGACGTCAGGCAAAGAGTGATATGCGTGAACTTAAACGCGTTTACCATGCGTACAAGGACTATACCATCAAAAACGATGGAATCGTTAATGAGTAAGGATTTGTGATGGAATTTGTTCCATGACAGCAGTACCTCTTGTCAGGTTACATAACATGATATGGTTTCTTGCCCGTGCTAAAGTTAATCTTCGAATGATCACAGGGAAAAAATGACCATTGCCCAAAGAGTTGCTCAAGTGGTGTTGTTTGAAGTATACAAGATAATAACAGATGCAACAAGCATCGAAACAGATTGAGGGCTCAACAATTTACCATTGTCTTTAATATCATTTGTCGGAGTCTGTAGCAAAAGTTCAATACCTTCACAGAGGAAATGGTCCCGAGGGAACCTAAGCCTGAGTCTGTTTGTCACAATCCAGATTTCCATACTATTTGGACTTCAAAAGAATAAATGATTTAATCTCAATTAATGTAAACAATTTTATTTTATTTTTCTATACATTTCCTCCCTTACGCTTGTTGCGTCCTCTTCCAATCATTAAAAAAAAAAAAATCTTTAGAAGCACTAGTCTAATGTCTTGAACTCCAAATTTAATCAATCTGTAAGGTATTTTTGGGCCTTAAATTGATTTTTGTAATATATGTCTCGCAAAATAGAAAGATGATGCTTTTCCAAAGATGATTTGCCTCGTAAATCCCAATCCTCCACGCAGCGCCAAGGAGTAGGTGAGGTCCCGAAAAAGATGATGACTCTAAATGCGCACTGAACGCAGAAGCGAGTGCATTATTCTCCTCTTGCGATCGTCTTTAACGTTCTTTTAACTTCGGGGATCGCGAAGTTGTCTTTCCATAATTAACTGTCGACCGCTGAATCTTGAAATTTGCAATTTCTTAGCAGGGAAGCTTTTCGATGGGCGATGACACGTTTCTCTGCCAAGTATCCTTAGCGTAACCAAATCCCATCCACGTTCAGGATGCGGACGCGCACCAACCATGCTTTTCCTGCGCAGCCACACGACGATGTTTCAATGCGTGACTGATAGTATTACGGAGTTCTGTACTGAGCTAGTAAATAGATTATTCACAAAAGAGAGAGGGCACAATGAAATTATACACTAGTGCTAGCAAATCATAACTATTTACAGAATTGATGAACATTACTAGAGATAGCCTATGAAATGATCTCTAGTATTGGTGAGGTTGGCAGAATTCTAATAGATGTGCTTAGTATAACTAGTTATGTGGTGAATAGATCCTCATTGACTGCAATTGAATGTTGGACTCTAAAGAAGTGAGGTCAGACAATGTTGCTAATTATTTTATCATTAGAATGTTTACTTGTCCATGTTATTTTTAAGTGAGTAATGGTAAGCTCGATATGAAGACAATGTGCATATTCCATGTCTATGCACAAAGGTAAGCAAGGTTGTGGTGCCTGAAATTATATTCATTTGTTGATAGTAGAAAAATTACCTTTGATAGGTCCCATTACTTCTAGTTAAGAGTGTTTGTGACAGTGTAAATAAGGATTTGGATTATGCTTAGCTCGAGGTGGAGTTGTAACCAAAGGCTCCTAAGACAGCAGGTACTAATGTGGTAATCAACATAAATGATGCTTGTAGCGAGGTGGAGTCTATAGAGTCAATGGTCGCTTGTGAAGCAACTGTTTGTGTATCGTAGGTTAGCGTGTTAACGTGATCCACGATTATAACGATGAAGCGTTTGATTTGGCTTTGCTTCATTTGTGATATTCCACAAGTAAGGTCGAATCAAAGTGAAGATCATAAAATCCTTGTGAAGAAACTGTTTGTGTATTGTAGGTGGAGCTAGTGTGTTAATGTGATCCACGATTATAGCGATGTTTAAGCGTGACTTGGATTTAGAAGCATTATGTGGCGATTGAGCCTATGAGGAGTTGAGGGAAGGAAAACGTGAAAAATTAGATTCCACAAGTAATTATAACTCACCTCAAACGTCGAATCAAACTGAAGATCATTAAAATACGTCTTGAATTTGATCTCGACAAATAAATGTCAAAATTGATGGGTGCGACTCCGTCTCGATAAAGAAAGTCCTAGTTAAATGCACCACATGCGAAAGGAAGGAGGAAGGATGAAGACAGAGAAAGCAGGAAACTCACAAGCTACCATTTAGTGAAGAGGGTCCCTCCATGCATTCTAGATGACCTGCAAGTTGCTCTCTCTCTCTTGGCCATACATGGAAATTCTGCACCCTTAAAGTTGCATGTGGAACTGGCCGAGTAAAAGAAGGTAGGCCTGTTTTGTCCCTTGTACTAACTCCACGTTAATCACTCTTGCAGGCAAGTCCAAGAAAAGGGCGGCATGGAACATCGTAATATTCTAGATAGAGATGGGTTCTTTATAAAAGGCAGAAAGGGAGCAAAGGAGAAGAGGGTGCCTTTAAGCACCGAGAGGAGAGTGAACTCAGAGATTGCATAGGTCAGGATTTGCTCATTGTAATTACACCTGGGTGATTTATCCTATTAAATTCTTATTAGTAGAATTTGTGTTTATTAGTAGAATTTGTGTAATTTCTCAAGTGAGATTTAACTGGGAATTGTGAGAAAGCTATACATCATGTGTTATTGGGTATAATTAGAGGTTAACAAACCTAAGTGTATCTAAGTGCTCGAGTGACCGCAATTTCCATTATACTGCTTGTTTTATGCTGTACCTTTGTGGATCAACGTCTAATTTTCCTTCCTTTTCTTCCAGCTATTTTATTGATTCACTTGTTTATATATTCATAACACGTATAATATATTTACAGGTGTTCAAATTCCTCAGAAGAGTGGAGGAATAGTTTATGGGATTGAAAAGGAGAGGTGAAGAAGATATTGGCCAATGTCGTGGATAAGCCTCACAAATGCTTCACCAGATTGATCAAATCCAAGCTTGGGAATTGACTACCATCTTGAAAGTGAAATAGACGAGCAAATCCACAAAAATTACTCTCAACTTGATCAAGGGGATGTTGAGGAGGTGACCACATGGTGGCTCTTATCTTGGGACAACAAGGGTGCAATGTTTCATGGGGTATGTTTAAATTTACTGAGCTTATCTGATAAGATACCCTTGGAAATCCTTCCTTTGGAAAATTAATGCTGCAAATATACTATTGCTCAGTGAAATTTTGAAATGTAATCGATTAGAAACTAGGAAGGTGATACGCCTGGTCTTTTTCTGTTAAAATTTGACTGAGCAATATCAAATTTTGTGGCATCAATTTTCCAAAGAAGGATTTTTATGGGTATCTTATCGGATTGGTTCACTAAATTTTAAACGTAACCAATGAGCGTGGCAACTCGTTGTCACAGCAATGAAAGATAAAGAGCCTTTACGTGAAGATCATCTCCCTTAGGGAGCCTCCTTGATTAAGTTGAGAGATCTAAGCCTGGATTTGATCAATCAGGTGGGGCATTTGTTTTGATAGCATGGATGGACCACCGAAATATATGCAAATTTGTTACAAGGTGCTTCTCGATCTCTATGATCAAAATGGGTAAGAAGTGGCCGTGAAAGGAAGATCATACAAAATTAACCGTAAGCATCGTTGGCACACTTGACATGCATGGAATGCAATTTTTACTCAGAAACCGAACATTCTTGTTTATGTTTTTTTGGTAAGTTTCTTGTTTATGTTTAATTCTTCATATGAAGAAACAAGCGAGATTGTACTTTCATGAAGCCAAATGGTTCCACACCAACTGTACACCAACCCTAGAGGAGTTCATGACCCTTGCCCTTAGAGGTCACATTGGTTGCGGGAATGGGTGATGTGATCACAAAACATGCTTTTGAATGGTTGTTTGATTATTGCAAGATTTCAAAGGCTTTGAAAATCATCTGTAGGCTCATAAATGACACGTATAATGAAAACCTAATCCTCCATTGACCACCACTCAATTGGATACGATGTTGATCTAATAACACCGATATGTTTGATCTGGTTTAAACAAAATTGGGGGGCACTTAGCATTTGCAGTGGAATTTTTCATGAGAGAACATGGCGTCTCGGAGCAGGAAACTGAGGCAAAACTCTGGTAACAAGTGGTTGAAGCGTGGAAGGATATCAATGTAGAGTTTCTCTATCCGACCGTGGTCCCAACGCTGGTTCTCATGCATCTCAATTTCTTGCAGGTGATTTATAAACCGATAGAAATAATTACGCCCATTTGGAACCAAACTTAAAGATTATGTGCATCGCTGTTCGTTAGTCCCTTGCCAATGCGAAGACAATAATTTGGTTATTGAAAATCAACGGTTCATCAATTACGCCTAGTGGTCAAACGACATCCATCACTCGTTTCCAAAGTTCTACCTCAGTTTGCTACACCGAGATGCCATGTTCTTTCATGAGCAACTTCAATGTAGATGCTCCGTGCCCCTTCTTTTGCTCAAATTGTATGTCAAACATCATTCCGATTAAGTGGTGATTGATCTAATTTAATTAGAAAATTGAAGGATGGTTATTTTTTCATTATACCTGGTGATTTGGTCGCTAACATTTCTTAACCAATCTTTCATAGTACGAGGTGCATGTACTTGTTTCAGTGTTGGTTTGTAGTTGGTATGGAATCATTCGGCTTTGTAAAAGCACACTCTTGATTGCTTTCAGAGTCTACGTGCATAATAACGCTCATAAATAATGATGCATTTTGAGTATAGTGTTGCTAAATTTACAAATCTAGTGTATAGTGTAATTGCAATATTGTAATAATTCCGAACTCTTGGATGTCGAGGGCATTTAAGGCTCCGTTTATGTACTTCACGAAGAATGCATGAATAAATAAGCATATTTCGTGATTGAACTCGATTTTTCGTTTCTTTGTTCCATGTTGGATAAATGCCTTTTTTTTTTTTTTGGGCAATAACTTTCAGTAAGCGTTAGAAAGTATCAAGAAGCTATATGTAAAGAAATCAGCAGGTGCAACTTTTTTTAATATAGGTAACTTGTTGGTAACTTATTAGCACGTTGATGAAATTACCAAGCTTGCAAAATACCAATTTTTGTTAATTTATAAACTTTTATTTGCACAATGTACCAAGGCTTCGAATTTGGCCATTTTTACATGAAATTACCTCCTAAATCTAGGATGATTTACCAACTTTTGTTAAAAACTGAATAACCAATTAGTTTCGAGTTACTAACTTTACTTTAAATTACCGACCAATTGATTTATGTTTACCAATTTGTGACACCGATTTTTATTTCCTTATTTTGCAATCCCTTGGATTTGCTGGCACTTTTTAGAGATAAACAACCCAAGTTAGCTTGACTTACCATTGAGTCAGTTACCGATATTGCAATTATTTTTATTAATTTGATACTTTTTAAAGAAATTACCGACCTCGACAAAGTGACTCGTTATCTATTATTTTATTTTTCCAATTAGTTTTGGGTTATCAATGCTAATCTGAATTAAATACACAAGCTCATTTTCAATTACTAACTTTAATTTACCATAATGATTACGTCTTAATTTTATCAACTCTCATATAAAATTACTAATTCTAATATAGTGATTTATCGGCTTTTCTTTGATCAAATAATACTTTTTTGAAAAAAAAAAAACATTCTAATGTTAGTGCTCCGTGAGGTTCACAATCAGTAAATGAGACCATCTACATGAACAAAGTACCAAGACTAATTTTTAACATTCCTGTAGGCTAATCTCACTGATTCCGGGGATCTTCCTTCTAATTTATCACTTATGGAAAGAAAGCAGACTATTTTTTTACCAAACCTAAAGAAAAGGGGGAAAAAGTTAAATGTTTCTTGAATTTGGAAAAGGGTATCTTTCTTCATTGATTAATTAATAAAAGGAGGAGCAATGCATGCACGTAAACAAGATCCACTGATTGGCCTCTCTTCCTGTCCTGTTATAATAAATAAAAAAAACCAGCTTGGCGACTTCTTCCCTTCTTCCTGCTCATATTTCACGTTCCTCTCTCATTAAGTCACAGCCTAAAAGCAGAAACCAAACATGCATACCACCAACTCGTAAAAGCAAAAGGGCGGGCCAAAAAGATACGCGCACTCTCTGGGCACCCTCAGGTCTTCGCCACCTTCTTTCGCATTAGCGCCAAAAGAAGCTTGCTTTTGGCAAAGGCGAAAAGCACACGCTTTGAAGCCAGAAGAAGCACACCACGTTAAGCAAATGAGGGATATCCCGATTATATACACCTCCACAGTCATGCCTCCTGTCTTATCTTCATCGCTCTGTGTTTTGCTTCCATGGCTGAGATTGTGCCTGCAGATTTCGTTCTGGAAGCAGATGAATGGAAGGATGCTACTGACGCTTCAGCTAGCACCAGCAGCAGCATGTCTCTCACTGGTGGCCATGAGTATGAGAGATCTCTCACTGATGGCCATGATTGTGAGTATAGACCAGAGCCCTTTGAAAGCGAGAGGTTGCCTATCACCCTATCTCCGGAAATTCAGAAGTTCCTTCGCGTTGCCAATATGATAGAACGCGTGGAGCCTCGTATTGCTTATCTATGTAAGGGAGTTTAAATTTGGTCTTAGAATGTCTTTTTCTTCGGAAAAGATTGATTTTTTATTATGGAAAAAAAAAATTGAATGGGAAGAATCGCAAGCTGTTCAAAGTTTATTTTCAGGGGTCATCCTGGTATTGATAATTGGTAAGCTATTACATTATTCTGTAGGCGTCAGAGGTTTGGTAAGAATTAGCATTACATTTAAACTAGGCTTCACGATATAGCAATGCAAAATGGAACAGGGTCCAGTTTATTTTTGTTCGATAACACTCTTGATGGCAAGTTACTACTACAAGTTTCAGCAGTCAACACTGAAATCTACAATTACGTGTCAATAAGAAAGGGAGTTCAAAAGATCATGGAGTTTGAAAATTCAGTTTTTTTATTGATCCCGACTTTCATGTGACGAAAATGTCTTAACTGGTTCTCAAATTGGGGGCCACAGTAGCTTATGGAAGTTCGACCATGGGCTGTAATCATTTTTTGCGCTGTTCATTTGGATCTCTTTGGCATGTTGGCAGGCCGGTTTCATGCTTTTGCAATAGCGCACAAAATGGATTCTAATTCTATTGGACGGGGCGTCCGGCAGTTCAAAACTTCTCTCCTAAAGCGACTCGAACGGGTAAATGCGTACACATTTTAACTCTCTGTAAAAGGAGGTTAGCTCGTTTCCAACTTTAGTAACAGCATAGGGATGAGTTAGGATATCGATCAACAAAATCTTGTTTGATGGATGAGGATAAGTAATTGCTACTCGATCAGATCAAATAGTAATAATTGACCATCATGTTATCAATTTAATCTGATACCACCGGTCTAAGCTGCAAGACTCTGCCTCTTGACTGCGCAATACATCAATTACCAGGTCCACTTTCATTGAACTTGTTTATTATGTAACGATAATCAGTTCTACACCCTTAATTGTGGATATATACAAATTTCTTTTCTTCCTTCCTAGGTAATTTTTTCAGAACAAAGAATTTCAGCCTGGCAATCATGGTTTCATCTGTCCATAGATAACTCTGGTATAGCTTGTTTAAAATTGTGTATCATTCTTCAGTCGTAGGAAACAAAAATTCATGTCAGGTCTGAAAAGGAAGGTGTAAGCTTGAGTATCTGAACATCATTATTCTGTATGAGCATCCTACTACTTTCCCACTGAGTGGAAAAAGGCTAATTTATGGATAGTTGTTGCATCTTACTCCTCCCCGACGAATCTTCGTGAAAATAGCTTTTAATATGGAACTTTGGCTTGATGACTATTTTCCTCTTATACTCCTAGAAGTTATCATGGTTATGCCCCCTCACTATCGAGCTCTTACTCTTATCGACTGTGTCCCATTCATAATTGATAGTCATCAATTTTTGTGGAGATATGCTGACTCAATCTCTCTGAATGTCACTTTTACGAATTTCAGGATGAAGAGATTACCAAACAAAGATGGAAGGAAGAGAGTGATGCACGTTTACTTAGACGTGTTTATCATTTATACAAGGACTATGTTATCAGAAACGTTGGAGTAGTTGATGTAAATAATAAGTAAGGATTTCTGATGGAATTCATTTCATGACAGCGGTACCTCTTTTCAGCTCACATAATGAAAATATGTTTTCTTGCCCGTGCTAAAATTAATTTTTGAACAATCACAGTAAAAAAATGACCATTGCAAGAAGAGTTGCTCAAGCGTTGTTTGAAGTACTCAAAACATTAACAGATGCAGCAGGCACACAGGTATGCTCTTCCTCCATGCTTTCGTTGAAATAGGATATATTGATGTTGATTACAAAAAGGCCATTGAGATGGCGTGCCTACTTGTATGTTCATCTAAGATACACTCTTCTGTGTTGATTTTCTTTTCTTCATTTCTTGTTCTGCAGGCTGCCACAGATCAGAGTTTCTATTTACCCTATAACATTCTGCCACTTGCTCCTGGAGGTGCTCAGCAAGCAATTATGCAACTCCCAGAGGTCTGGTGCCATGAAAAAGTTCTTCCTTTATAAACACTGTGCAACTACGTCGATATCTTTCAATGGCTTGTCTTTAGAGCTTTTGGAAAGTGTGATTTGCACTACCTCATTAGTCTTAAGGACATGCTACTCTTTTGTTTCCATTTTTCTTGTGCGTTAGTCCATTGGGGATTAGTACTGCACTGAGGTTGCCAATGCTAAGTCTATAAAATATCCAATCTGATGTCACAGATTAAAGCTGCAGTTACAGCACTTCATAGTACTCGTGATCTACTCTCTCTTGAAGATTTACAGAAAGATGCGGCTTCCATGGATTTATTTGATCTTCTTCAAAGTTTCTTTGGCTTCCAGGTGACTAGTAACATGGTGATATTCTTAGATCGGTGCGGTTTATTTTCTGCATATTGCTAGGAAATCCATTTAATCAAAGCGGAGAAGGTGGATGTGATGGTTCAACTGGTGGACATGTGGTCTAATAATCGTTCTAATCTACTCATGACTTACTCTTCACAGAAAGGGAATGTGGCCAACCAAAGGGAGCATCTTCTTCTCCTCCTTGCTAATGCCCAAGTCAGGCACAATCAGAAACAGACTTCAGTTCCAAAGGTGTTAGAAGTCCTAAATTGCAGATATTTAAGTTAATTCCTATGTTAATTTTGTGCTTCTTTGATTCGTTTAGCTAGAAGATGCAGCAATAGAAGAACTAATGAAGAAATTCTTCAAAAATTACACAAATTGGTGCAAATATTTGGGGAAAAGGAGCAGTATCAGGTAGGATTTCTTGTCTAAGCTGTTCCGGAAGAAGAGTCATTATAGTCCTTCATGTTCCTTCCCATGATATTCTTATCGCCAATAATCTCCTATTAGTTCACTTTCATCTAGAAATTTTGCTTCTGCTCATGAAAAGCCAGCGAATTTATTCTATTTTTTAATCTAATATATGTACATGCAGACTACCTAAAGCGAAACTGGATGCACAACAGTATAAACTTCTGTACATAGGGCTTTACCTTCTTATATGGGGGGAGGCTGCAAACTTGCGCTTCATGCCTGAGTGTCTCTGTTATATCTTTCATCATGTAAGTCATTTCTATCTTATGTTTATGTTCTGAAGGGCAGACATGAAGATGCTGCTTGCTCGGTTGTATGTAATTTGTTCATTTTATGTCAAGCTGGTGCGACGGTAAATGCTACCCTTAATTTTAGTGGGAGTGCATGGTGTTAGAAAAACTCTGAAACAAATAGTCAATTTTATTGGTTATAGTCGATGGATGAAAAGAATTTTTTTTCTATACAGTCATCCTGCCTTTTCTTCCTGCTAACTAAAGAGGGAACCTGACCTGCAATTGAGTTGGTAAAATCTCTCGGGGTGTGCAGGTTTCCCCATGCTAGTTAATCCTGCTGTAAGTTCTTTAGGATATTTATTTTATGTTGAATGACTTTCAAATGGAGAACAGATGAAGGTCGATTGCCAATTTGAGGAAAGGCTATACTTTCTCAGGCTTATCCAAAATCAAGACAGGGCAAGATATCTAGGGTTTTTGAATACTTTCTTTCTTTCAATGAATAGTTCTTAGGAGATGTTTCTACTGGAAAGTATACTTTGTCAAGAAGTGGAACACTTATT
This sequence comes from Eucalyptus decipiens, assembly GCA_014182575.1. NCBI lineage: Eukaryota > Viridiplantae > Streptophyta > Magnoliopsida > Myrtales > Myrtaceae > Eucalyptus > Eucalyptus decipiens. Next base: position 15,649,348 of record CM024614.1, on the reverse strand, counting down.
TTTCACATTCATATCATGCGTGTTTTGTGGGTGGCTTCCTTGATTGCATACATACACTTGTGGGGTGAACCAACATGGAGTAATTCACGAATTGACTGCTTAAGACCTCAGTTAGCAGGGACTATAATCGAGTTGTAACCTTGAGCTGATTTACCTGGAGCAAAGAATGTTGCGAGTCTATGTCAATCTACTGGAAAATTTTTTATTTCTCTATTTTTTACTTTGCTGTTTGGTTATACAAGTTGCCCCACCTAGGCATAGGGTGAATTCATTTGTTATTTGGTCTTTGTAAGGTCAGATGGCATATGAATTACATGATGCTCTCAGTCCGACATCAGAGGTCATCCCAGCTTATGGAGGAGGGCCAGAGTCTTTCCTAAACAATGTAGTTACCCCAATTTACAGGGTTATATGTGATGTGAGTACATTAGATCTTTCGCATGCCATACTTTGGAACTTTCTTACTTCTCTTACAATTTTTTGTCCTGCAAAAATTTAGGAGGCCGAGAAAAACAAAAATGGGACAGCCCACCATTTTACTTGGAGGAACTACGATGATCTGAATGAGTTCTTCTGGTTATAATCTGTGCTTTGCATATCAAAGTTCTCAAAAACTAGAGTTCCCAAACTTATGTAAGTATGTCACTATTTACATGAATCTGCAGGTCTCCTGATTGTTTTGAAGTAGGTTGGCCTCTTCGTTTGGACCATGATTACTTCCATAAGCCTTCACAAAATGGCAGTCGTCAGGAACCCCGAGTTTCAGATGATGGTGCTGAACTAAAGAAGGAGAAAGGAGATGATGATGATGAAGAACTGGGGGTAAGCTATACTACTTGTGCATTGGTCTCTCCAGCATTTGGTTATCATTTCAATTAGTCTTATGATGTATCAGGAACAAATCATTAAAATTATTGACTAGTCTGAAATGTATACTTCACCTTTCTATGTCATTAAGTGTTCCAGGCTTTTAGAATAGACATTCACACATTCTGTTGTTTGAGGCGTATGCTTCATTGTATCTAATTAAACTTTGCTCACAGATTGGCACAAGCATGCATAGGATAATGTCTTCTTCTTTTGTTAGCACTTGACAATAGACAAATATGATAAGCTGACTTACAGAGCCTGTTTTAACATCAACAACTTACAAGGTGCTAAGCCAGCTTATATCCCCTCCCATGTCCCTCCTTTTTGTGTCCGTTTCTTCACTTTTGCTTTCATTAAAGTATCGAGACATCTCTGGTTTATTTTTTATATTCCTTATCGCCTTGGTGGAAACATGTAGATTTTTAGGATAATAGTGAAGTCAATAATCTGTGGTTGGGTTATCGAGACACCTCATTATGAAATATGAACTATGCTGAATTAAAAGAGTAGGATTATTAGGAGATTCCTTGATAAACATCAATGCATGAGAGCTTATGTTTCTCCTTGATAAACATCAATGCATGAGAGCTTATGTTTCTTGTCATAGTATTCCCTAGGTGAGTGCACTTCATCACTTCTTTTGAACTGCAAACATGTAAGTAGCTTTTCAACTTTAGACAACAATAACAGCCCAGTGCTCCATAACTTTATATCCATGATTTTGCTTTTCCAGCTTGTATATTTATTTCACAGGATTCTAAGGAGGAATATCGTGAACAAAAATGGTTGGGAAAGACAAATTTTGTGGAGATTCGGTCATTTTGGCAAATCTTTAGGAGCTTTGACAGAATGTGGAGTTTTTTAATCCTGATCCTTCAGGTGTGTCTACTGTCTTTACTCGAGTCTGGTGTCTTCTTGTTTCCTCTGATGGTTCTGCTGCTTCTTTAATAAGTTCATTTTTCTTTTTCTCTAGGCAATGATTATCGTGGCCTGTCATGATTTGGGATCTCCTCTTCTGTTGTTTGACAAAGGAATATTTGAGGATATCTTGAGTATTTTCATTACTTCTACAATCCTTAAGCTCCTTCGAGGTCTGGTATTCCATTGTCTTCATCTTTATTTGGGTCTTGAGTGTCTCTGGCTGCATTTGTTGATTTTGAGGGCAAGTATAACATTCCAGAGAAAAGCGTGGGATTCATAACAGATGATATTTGAAGTCTTTTCCTAATGCCTCCAAGTGCAATTGCGCTGATAATAACTATAAGCAGCAAGCAGTGACTAGAATCAAAGGCGGATTCTAGTAGAAATAATTATGGAAAATACCCTTACCACCTCCTGCCTCCTTCCTCTAAGAGCCTTCTAATAAAAAGTAAAGACTTTTGAATGCCTAATGATTTCTTCTGTTTGCTCAAGCATCGTGCATATCTTCAGCCTTTTCTTCTGTTCCTTGAAAAGGGTAGATACATGTAACACCCCCTCAAGAATGAAGTGATTTTTGTCTAACCCTTGTTTCTCAAGGCAGCCTGCATTATTTAGTTAAGATGTAATGTTGTCATTTCTTTGTAGATCAATTATTACAAGTTACTAAGTACTGAAAAGCAATATTTCCATCAGTTAAAGTGTACTCCTTTTTTGTCATCATATTAGTCAAGAAAGGGTTTGCCTCATCAGCTAGGCAATTTTAGTATGTGAACTCACTCTGATTTTTTATCAGAAAAAAAGATAATGTATGCACACGTATTTAAGAACTGCACATGGTTATGTCACTTTAAAGATAGGTAGGAATGGTTGCAACTCAATATTGATCTGCCTTTATCGACAATGTTATCGTGGATTTCTATTAAAATTGATTGCACCAATGGCCTACTTATGAACTGAAGAATTCTGAGAAGAAATCTTGCCTGCAGCTATCATTGACATTGCCTTCACATGGAAAGTGCGATACACTATGGATTCATCGGAAAGAATTAGACATTGGTTGAACCTGGCAGCTGCTGCAATGTGGACAATAATTCTTCCTACATGTTATTCTAAGTCAAGAAAAAAATATACTTGTTATTCCATGCAAAGTGGGAGCTGGATTAAAGAATTGTGCTTTTCGCCATACATGATTGCTGTTGGAATATATATGATGTCTAATGCTGTCCAGATGGTGCTGTTCTTTGTTCCTGCTGTTAGAAAGTATATTGAAGTCTCAAACTGCCGTATATGCACAATTCTATCCTGGTGGACAAAGGTAGGGTATTAGCTTAGTAACTGGTTGTTCTTATTACATTTTCTAATCATGCTTAAAAATCATTGCATTGGATCTAGTCATGCGCTGGTGCAGTCACATAATTTATGACATTACTGGATCCAATTGTTTCAATTTGTTGCAGTTGACAATGGAACCTAGCAGTGTCTTGATATTTGGTAGATACCAGTAAGGTGTAAGTTAATGATTAGAGCATAGACATAGTCTTAGGGAAATTTCCCTAGTAAAAAGGATGATTCAGGATGCAGACATATGGTTGTCTTTGCTGAGGTACTTGTCAATTCCTAAGACCTCTCAACAAAGCCATTTTGTATCCAGTAGCATAAATAGCTCATTATTGACTGCATTTAAAGGGATTGTGAACGATAACATCATATGCCATCGAACTACGAGAACTGATTCTTTTGAACTTCTCATTCTCTTGTTACTTTTGAGTCTACCTTGCAAACTGCGACTCATATCAACCACCAGAAAATTTATATGGATAATTTAGTGATCGATAATTGAGTTCCTGTTGACATCTCCCTCAAAGAACTTATTAGAATGATTTACTGAATAGTGATGATTTTGCTGTCTGAAATTTTGATCCTTCTTAGACAATCCTCATGTGTACCATCAAAATGTTTATCCGCCTTAACAATAGTTGCAGTACTCAAGATTAGGCTAAATTTCCTCTTTGCCATGGCATTGATCATTCACGTTTATCATCTGACTTTATACATCAACTTTGCTATGAATGTCAGTAACTACTAGTTTGACTAGAGTGTCATGGATCCTTGCAGTCCTGTTTTTAGTTGTATTTCACGTAATGACTCATTGAAATCTCCCCTTATATCATGCATGACTTTTTTTAAGTGAATTACGTCAGTAGGTTCAGTGCACAACTGCCAGCTTATCTCTTTTTATTGTAGCCTAGGCTATTTGTTGGGCGTGGGATGCAAGAAAGCCAACTTTCGCAGTTGAAGTATGTCCTGTTTCCCTCTGGTGAAGCTTTGTTTTCATGAGGATTTGTTCTCTTGTAATTGTTCTATTGGTTGCTTGTGATGTAGGTATACGTTGTTCTGGTTGCTGGTCTTATCCAGCAAGTTCTTATTCAGCTACTTCTTTGAGGTGAGGATTTTCCCAGATAGAATGAATGAAGAAAGTGACGAAGGAATTACTATCAAAATGTGGTTCCAATATGATGTTCATAAGTTCTTCTCGTACCTTGGTACTTCATGCGTGTTAACTTTGAGTTGCATAATTTTAAGTACAATCAGAGGAGTATTAATTGTTGGCTTCAAAAAACTCGCATCCATAAGTCTATTGCCTGATATCTGCAACTATATAAGAAAACATTTCATGACACGTATACTGCACTGGTCCTCAGTTACTCTTTTACCTGTATTTCGAGCCTCCTTAGTGCTGCAGCCATTGACATGGTTAAAACCTGTTTGGTAAAACTGAAAATGAAGTGATGAGAATCTAAGTTCTGAATTTTAAGTGTCAACCATTTTAACTGCCGAAAATGAAAATAATATAGTGTTTGATCATGACTGAATATTTAGTACTGAATAACATATTTTCTTGCCAATTATAGAACTGTGAATATTATTGGTAGGTTTTAGGCTTTTAGTGATGGAATAGGCAAGATTTTATTTCCTATTTGGATGCCTTTTCTAATGAGTTATTTAAGTAACTCCATCATTACTTAGCTAATTAAGTGATTTTTGACTTAATTGATTTTTTAAAGTCAAAACTAGTTATGATTATTAAACGTGCTTAATTTCATTAGATGTTGAATACAGTAATTTTCTGCACTTGTTGATGAGAAACTGCAATCGGCAGGATCACTTACATATGACAAATAAAGATGAGCCTTTGGCTTTCTAGAGGACAAAGGTTGCAGATAATTGCATAGGATTTTTTAGGATTCTACTAGTGATTTTAAATATGACTGACCTGCCATGTGTCACCCAATTATTGAACAAATTGCAGATAAAGCCACTGATCACACCAACCAGACGAATTATGACAATTGGTGTGGATTATGATTGGCATGAACTATTCCCCAAAGGTAATTTCCTATACTTCTTGAATTGGTGTTTCAAAGTTGGATTTGATATTCGAAGTGCAAACCTAACGAGTATCTGTCATTTTCCAGTTGGGAGTAATGCTGGTGCCATCACGGCTATATGGGCACCTGTAATATTTGTGAGTATCAACCAACAAATGGGCAGCAGTCTTTATTTATGTCCAAATTCCTAGCTCGAACAATTTTTAGGCTAGTTCTTGAATCTTGAATGTTATTACATTATCATCATTTGATATCTAAAGCACTGCTCTTCCTGGTTATAGTTACTTTGGGAAGTAAGGTTGTTAAATTTGAGATACGTCGAATTTATAGATGCTGTTATTTTTGGATCGTCACTTTACATTAAATAATGTATTCATGACATTCTTATTTAATTTCTATCTTTAGGTGTATTTCATGGATACACAGATATGGTACTCTGTCTTCTGTACAATTTTTGGTGGACTCTATGGCATTCTGAATCATCTTGGTGAGGTAAGATTTATAGCTTTCCTCTGAAATAAATCTGTTAGAGGTCTCAATTTTTCCTTTATTATGTAGATCCGGACTTTGGGAATGCTAAGGAGTAGATTCCACTCCTTGCCTTCTGCATTCACTGCTCGCATAATACCACCATCGAAAAAGAAGCGAAAGGGCAAAAGAAAAGGGTACTTCAATGAGCAAATTGGAAAGGTAGGATGCCTCAACACTTGTACACTTATTTTTGTCCAGTTAAAAAAAAATATATATATATAGATGACATCATCATAATGACCCCCAATCTGGAACTTTTTCAGGTTTCTGGAAATGAAAAAAGTGATGTTGTCTTTACCGAAAAAAAAGAAAGTGATGTTGTCTTTACCGAAAAAAAAGAAAGTGATGTTGTCTTTACCGAAAAAAAAGAAAGTGATGTTGCCAATTTTGCTGTGGTATGGAATGAAATTATCCGCAAACTTCGAGTAGAGGACTTGATAAGTGATAGGTTGGCTTTATTCTTTGCTGAGTACTTTTTAAGGTTTCTTTTTAAAGAATAATCACATTAACACACTTCTTGGAATAGGGAAGTAGATTTGATGGTGATGTGTATGCCACAAGAGAACCCTTCGGGAAAAGTTTGTTGGCCGGTTTTTCTTCTAGCTAATAAGGTACTGTCATGAACTGTGATGTTACTTGTTTCTCAAGTTTTCTTATCTGCCTCAGTTCACTACTGATAATGGACCTCATTTTTGGAAAGCTTTCAACAGCATTGAGTATTGCCAAAGATTTTGTGGGGAAGGATGAAAATCTCTATAGGAAACTAAGGAAGGATGAGAACATGTATTATGCAGTGCAAGAGTGCTTCGAGTCCACAAAGTTCATTGTTGAACTTCTTGCTGTTGGAAATACAGAGAAAAGGTAGAGAGATAATGTCATTGACTTTTTACATTGAGTACAATTAAATAGTCTGTTTATTAGGAGCAGCGGTATGCATATCTTATCCTAAGACTTCGTAGCTCTTCATTTTTTTGGCCATTCTTTTTTCTTCAAATTAGTATGGGATGTGGTAGATTATGGTAGTCTGTTGAGTTTCTCACATGAAGTTTAGAGAAACAGTTCCAATCCACTTGCAATGTTAATATTGCAAAACTAGGGGATAGATGGGTTAATTAGACATGAAATAACTTCGACTGATAAATAGATGTCTGTTTCTACAGATTATTGATATCACACACACACACACACACAGAGTTATGTTGGTGCCCTTCATTTGAAAAAGGCTTAGCTAGTGATAAAAGGATTTTTGTCTTCTCTGTCCTTGCACATTGATTGTGGTTGTGAATGCGCTTAATTCTGGGCTTTAGACAGTATTTTTAAAATTCTTTATCAGGGTAATATCTAGCATACTCAAAGAAATTGATGCAAGCATTAGCGGATCAACCATTCTGAAGGACTTCAACTTGAGTTGCCTTCCAGCTCTGCGAGATAAAATTGTCGACTTGCTTGAACTTTTGGTAATTGTCGCAGTTCTAAGGTTGATTCTTTACCCTCTGGAATTACTTGTACCAATTATCGTCTGAAGTACTCCTTCTGTTATGGATTGCATACTTTAGCTTAATGGCAATGAGAACCATCGTGGAAGGGTTGTGAAAGTACTTCAGGACATCTTTGAGCTTGTAACCCATGACATGATGATACATGGGAACAGGTTAGTTGGATTCACTCTACTGAATTTAGAACTAGTTCAATTGCTTTCCTTCATTGAAATTACCTGCTTCCAGAATATTGGGTATACTTGACACTTCTCAACAAAATGAGGATGTGTATCCTTACTTCTCTCGAGGACTTAAGCCAGAGTTATTTGAGTCAGCTTCTGGTGAGGATTCTGTTCATTTCCTATTGCCAGACAGTGGCCCCTTGAATGAGCAGGTACATCTTATACTGTCATTCGCTGTCATTTACCATCCCTCACCCCCCCCCCTCTATATATATAAAAAAGTTAGCAGTAATTTGATATACCTTTCTCGGCCTTTTGTCTAAGATCAAGTTTAGTATTTGTTGTCACCAATTCAAAAGTATGCACCTATTTGTGGTTAAGTACATGTGATTTAATGTGACCATCTTGACTTTCTATGGCAGATCAAGCGTTTCTATCTTCTGCTAACCACCAAAGATGCAGCAGTTGATGTGCCCTCCAATCTAGAAGCTCGAAGACGTATATCATTTTTGCTACTTCTCTTTTTATGGATATGCCTAGCGCTCCGACAGTACGCAGCATGCTATCGTTTAGGTAAATTCTGTTTATGCAGTGAGTGACACAACTTATATCTAGGCAAACCCTCGATTTTCCCTAAGCTCCATGTCCTATTGAAAGAAGATGACATAACTATTTCTAGCATAAGACTATGAAGAGATGGAAATGTATGTTAATCCAAATGGACCAATGAAGAACAACTTCTTTGGAAGCTTTGTGGTGGTTCATACAACAAGGATGCAAAAAGAAAACATTTTGAGTATTGTTCACATTAAGAAGATAAGATAGTATAATTCCATTCTTTAAGTGCATTTTTATTTTTAAGAGTTTGCAATATGATAGGATAGTATACCATTTCTATTCAGCTATAGTGTAATTGATATTTTCACTTCTGCGGAACAAGAACTGCTTGTGGCTCTTCTCTGAGCCAATGCCTCCTCTTTGACAGTGTTTTAACTCCACATTTCATGGAAGACATTAATTATTCGATGGAGGAGCTCCATTCCAGCCAAGAAGAAGTTTCCATCTTCTTTATATGAAAAAAATTTATCCAGGTTTGTACCATGTAGGACACTTGCAATTGCTGTCTGATTTACTCAAGTGTAGCTTCTTACATATGTTTCTTTCTATTTCATAGATGAGTTGAGAAACTTCTTGGAACGGATGGGTCATGGAGATGTAGAAGAACTAAAAGATGAAAATATGGAGGAAGAGCTGAGAAATTGGGCTTCTTTCAGAGGGCAAACGCTGAGCAGAACAGGTAAAGTTTGCCTCATTTAATGCTTTTTTTAGTCTATGAAAGTTCATAAAAGGACACAGTTACAATTTTTACTTTGAACTTACTGAGGTCGTGTGCAGTCCGTGGAATGATGTACTATAGGGAAGCCTTAAAACTTCAAGCTTTCCTTGACCTGGCAGGAGAGAAAGGTTCATAATCTGAACTCAAAGCTCAAGTTAGAGCAATATTTCTGGGTGGTGACATCCCAAGAGCCACTCCCTGATCTCATTCCAATATTCTTTCCCTTTGCTTGTTTCCATGTAGACATTCTTGAAGGTTGTGATGCTGTTGCAAGAGAAAATCCAGCACTATCTGCTCAACTTGAGGCTCTGGTGGACCTGAAATTCACTTATGTAGTATCCTGTCAAATGTATGGGTTACAAAAGTCATCTGGACATCCGCATGCAGGAGATGTACTCGATTTGATGATAAGGTAATGCTGTAGAAAAACTGACAAATGTGACTCCAATAATTACATAGTCTAGGGATTCAAATTATTGTCACTTTGGTAGTTTATTGACACTGCTCTGTTGATTGGGTGCTTGAAGGTATCCATCACTTCGTGTTGCCTATATTGAGGAGAAAGAGGAGGTTGTGGCCAACAAGCCTGTGAAGACTTATTCATCTATATTGGTAAAAGCTGTCAATGGTTTAGATCAGGTAGCCATCCGTCTGGCTGCATTGCATCACAGAAACTTCGTGTAGTTTTCACAAGGAGTTAATACATTTTCAAGAAAATGTTAATAAATTACATTCGAAATTTTTTCATGCTTGAAAGAAGGATATTGTGTCGATCATCTTGAAAGAAATAAAGAAGATTAGAACTGAAGAAAAGTCAGCATATCATTTGTGCCGTATCCTCAACTAGCATTCAAGTCAAAATTATTCTCGGCAACTATAGCATTAAGTCCACTATTGAATCACTGTTTGACTTTTATTAGATTCTCAAGCAACATCGTTTTGTCAAAAACATTTGATCTCCAGTTTAAGTCACAGATGTTTGATAGCAATGTTTTGCAGGAAATCTACCGCATAAAACTTCCTGGTCAACCAAGAATTGGAGAAGGAAAGCCTGAGAATCAAAACCATGCCATAATTTTTACTCGTGGTGAAGCTCTCCAAACAATTGATATGAACCAAGTAGGTATTGTTTTTTTGAAAAAGGAGTTTGCGGCCCTGGTAATTGCTTGATTGTGATGCTCGGTTTGATAGGATAATTACCTGGAGGAAGCTATGAAAATGAGAAACCTTCTAGAAGAATTCCACCAGGGGAAAGGTCATCGACCTCCTACTATACTTGGACTCAGGGAACACATATTTACTGGAAGGTAATCCGAATGACTAGGCAATGATTTGGTGCTTCAAGTTATTCTTCCTACCAGTGAGGGCCAAATTGCTTGAGATGTACTAAATAATGGTTTTGCTCTTAGAGGATCAATTGGTTATAGCAACAGGAAAATGAATATGGTAACAATTTTTTTTTTTTTTTTTTTTTTTTGGTCGCAAATATCGCAACAATTAAAACGCTTAAGATTTGTGAAATTTGTAGGATGGTATTATGAAATCTGCCAGGTGTACAGCATCCGTTAAAACCAAATAAGTTGACCTTGCGTGATATTAAGGAGAATTAAAAGCATAAGAAATAACAATATGAAGGACAGGTTCCTATTGCAGTCTCTGAAACTTTTCGCTATTAAGCATGACTTCTTTAGAATAATGTAAAAGGGAATTTTCAACCCTGATAACTCCCTTTTTAAAGAAAAAGATGTAATCGCATTCTTTTTGGAACATGAGCTGAATGATGTTACTTTGTTGTCTATTTAGAAGAATCAGGCTGAACACTTCATTCAGGATTCCTAAGCTATTCCGTCCATGTTTTGTTAACATTGGAGAACAAAATGAGGAGTTTAAGCTCAGCTCACTTTATGCGTTTCTCCCACATTGCAGTGTTTCTTCTTTAGCATGGTTCATGTCATATCAGGAGGCCAGCTTTGCCACAATTGGTCAGAGGCTTCTTGCCAACCCTCTCAGGTAGGGATATGTTCTTTCATCAATCTCTTGCTCCAAAAAAGGACTCTTGCCCATCAAAGTGTATAATTTACTTTTGCATGTAGCTAACTTGAGAAAGGCCAAGATCCAAGAATTTTGTTCTCATGAAGATAATCCAGATCTATATTTCTTTTATATCTCAAACAGCTTTATGAGCATAACTCCAGCTGAAGGCTTTCTTACTCTAACTTCTGTTACTTTTGTCTTTGATTACTCTTTCTTTCTATTGACCTTATTCTCCTGTAAGTTGGTCAATAAATTTTCTTGGTTTCCTGGGCAGGGTAAGATTCCACTACGGACATCCCGATGTATTTGACAGGATATTTCACATTACTAGAGGTGGTATAAGCAAAGCTTCAAAGACAATCAACTTGAGTGAGGATGTATTTGCTGGTATAACTATGTCACCGTAGTACTCTCTGATCAAGCAATTGTTCCTTTCCATTTTTACATTTGTGTGGGGGGAAGGGAGAAACAGGCAACTGCAAGTTTGATAAAGGACCAACTGACATGTTCCTTGTGTAGGATTCAACTCTACTCTTCGGCGAGGGAGTATTACTTATCACGAGTACATGCAAGTAGGGAAAGGTCGGGAAGTAGGCCTAAGTCAGATCTCAAAGTTTGAAGCAAAAGTGGCTAATGGGAACAGCGAGCAGACTCTAAGCCGTGACATATACCGGCTAGGACAGCAGTTTGATTTCTTCCGGATGCTGTCATGTTACTTCACAACCATTGGCTTTTACTTCAGTAGCCTGGTACTTGCTTAAAAGGATATTTCACTTTTACAATTAATATTACATTTAAAGCTAGAGGAAACCTGGATGTATGTTTAGTTGAAGACACCGCCATGGTGGGTTTGATGATAGTAATTAGTATGGTCAGATTTTCCCAAGATAGGTAACATATTTGAAGTTATTCCCGAGGAGGATAATATGTGGAAATTATTCATTCAAATCCCCTTACATCAATGCGGGTAGCATTTTCTTGGTGATATATCTGTTACATGGAAGCTGTTCTAATCTTCTTTTGATTTCTCATATAAGCATGTGCTGCCTATAGTGATGATAATCTCTCTACAATTTTTGCTTGGAAGCACCATGATAAAATCTAATTTGGGCTTTGTCTTTGATGTGTTTGTACAGATCTCTGTCATTGGAATCTATGTCTTCCTGTATGGCCAGCTCTACCTAGTACTTAGTGGGTTGGAGAGAGCACTCGTTGTTGAGGCTAGACTTCATAACATACGATCATTGGAAACAGCTCTCGCATCACAATCTTTCATTCAATTAGGGCTTTTAACTGGCCTGCCAATGGTCATGGAGATTGGACTTGAAAAGGGATTTTTTATGGCCCTCAAGGATTTTATCCTCATGCAGTTGCAGCTGGCTGCTGTTTTCTTCACTTTCTCTCTTGGAACAAAAACTCATTACTACGGTCGGACGATTCTGTATGGGGGTGCTAAGTATAGACCAACTGGGAGGAAAGTTGTGGTGTTTCATGCCAGTTTCTCAGAGAATTACAGATTATATTCACGGAGCCACTTTATTAAAGGGTTTGAACTGTGTCTGCTTCTGATTGTTTATGATTTGTTTAGACGGTCGTACCAAAGCAGCATGGCCTATGTGCTAATCACATATTCCATTTGGTTCATGTCTATAACTTGGTTATCTGCACCATTTCTATTTAATCCTTCCGGGTTCATCTGGGATAAGATCGTGGATGACTGGAAAGACTGGAACAAGTGGATCAACGTGCAGGGTGGAATAGGAGTTCAACCAGATAAAAGCTGGGAATCGTGGTGGTATGAAGAGCAAGCTCACATTCGTCATTCGGGACTGAGTTCTAGGTTAATTGAGATACTTCTCTCTCTGAGGTTTTTCCTATATCAGTACGGACTCGTGTATCACCTTGACATCTCTCAGCAGAGCAAGAACTTTCTGGTTTATGTGCTTTCTTGGGTTGTCATTTTTGCAATATTCTTGCTGATCAAGGTAAGTACTTCTCTATAGTTGTATTGCTTGACCCTCCATACATGGATAACGACTTCTGTTCCCGCATCAGAAGGCGAGAGCTCTCACTAGGATTTATTAACACAACACAAAATTTTTCATTTGGAACCTCTAGTGCAATGATGAATAATTTTGTCTAAGCATACAAGTTGCCTCAACGTCTATGCAGGCTGTGAACATGGGACGGCAACAATTCAGCAATAGGTACCACTTTTATTTCAGGCTTTTTAAAGCATTCCTTTTCCTCGGTGCGCTGTCCATCATAGTTATCCTTTCCATCATCTGCAAATTGTCTTCGATGGATATCATTGTCTGCTGTCTAGCATTCTTGCCGACTGGTTGGGGGCTGATCCTGGTAAGCTTGGTTAAAGAAACTCTGTTTTTCTTCCCTCCCTCAGATTTTCTCATGTTGTCTGACTCTTCCATTTGTCAGATTGGACAAGCAGTGAGACCCAAAATTGAGAACACTGGCTTGTGGGAATTCACCCGTGTTATGGCTAGAGCTTACGACTACGGGATGGGTGTCATTCTATTTGCACCGATAGCTTGCTTAGCATGGTTGCCAGTTATATCAGCTTTCCAAAATCGTTTCCTCTTCAATAAGGGCCTCAACCGGCGATTGGATGTAGACTCGATTCTTTCTGGAAAGAAGAACAAAAAGAATAGGCAGGCATGAAACATTACTTGCTCCCTGTATAGTAAATTAATTCTTAGTAATCCTCTTGTAATATTTTTGAAAAATTGGAAACGGTAATGTACAGAAGACCAATTTCCAGTAATTTTTATGCACTGGAAATATGAGAGAATCTTACAGTACAATGTATTCTTCCAGCTCGAGGTTGACACCCATAAATATAGCCAGAGCCATAACTTCACCAAGAAGACTCTCATTTCTTCTAAGCTTTTTAATGCTTGATAGTCGATACTCGAGTGACTTAAAAACAGACATAGCTACTCAAGATGGAACTTAGTTGCATATGTAGTTAAATGTTCAGGATAATGATTTGTAGTGCTCGATAAATGTGGGTACTTCCATGTCGTGAGAATGAATGTCGTTTCAGTGACACCTGATCAAATTTTTAGATCAGCGGGATCGATAGTTAATGTGTCTTGGAGTGCTCTAATCCTTAACAGAGTTTGGCTTGGTAGCTTTTTATGCTGCAATGACTTCGGTTCTGAAACTAGCAAGTCGGGGGATCATAGCAGTTATCTCTCTTCAGATGTTTACAGCTGAAGGACCAGAAGCTTTATCGGCTGTCCGAGGCAAAAAGAAACACAAAATTTGGGCTAAATCAGGAAATTGCTACGTAGTTATCCTTTCTGATGTTCACGTACATACGCAATAGGTCCATGGTTAAAGACGCCGCATACAAGGCCAACTCCTACAGTTACTTCTATGACGGGTTAGTAGATCAGCTTGTTTCTTGTCAATAGTATGTAGTGGACCTAATTGGTTAGTTAGGGTGCATTTGGTAACGCTTCTCTTCCCGAGAACAATTTCTAAGCATTTTAAACTGTTTGGTAACCGTCTAAAATTTCAATTCCCGAAATAGAATTGCGTTTAATACCGTGTTCAAAATTTATACTCAAAATCATTTTCTTTTGATTTTAAAATAATTTTATTACTTTTCTTTTTCTTTTTCTCTTTTTTCTTCTTTTCTTTTTTTCCTTTCTTTCTCCTATTCTTCTTCTTTAAGTGGCCAGTTGCCGACGATGCTAGCGACCTCACCGAAGTGTCGCTGGCCCTCAATGAGGCCAACCCTTGTCAGCCGAGCGTCGTAGTAGCTAGGCTAGGCTTGGCCGAGCCATTGCTAGGTGAGCCTCGTCGGGGTTGGGCGAGGCCCGCCTAGCCACCTGCGAGGCTTGGCCTCGCTGGTGGCTGGGCTTGCCTCTGGCGAGCTCGTCGAACCGGTTGCCGGTGACCGGCGGTGGGTGGGTGGCGAACGGCGGATGGCAACCACGGCAATAGATGAAGAAAAATAAAAGGGAAGAAGAACAAAAAATAAAAAACAAAATGAGAAAATATGGGTTTGATTCTAGAATTGTTTCCGAGAACAAGAATCGACTTTTTTTTTTTAATTATTTTTTATTCTATTCCAAATCTATTTCCGAAAACAAAAAAAATAGAAATATTTTCTCAGGAACAAAAAAATAGAAATTAGCACTATTTGGCTGGTTACCAAATAGGCCCTTGGGAACATTTCCATTCCTTTGTTTTTTTTGTTCTTTTGTTCCCTTAAAATAAAAATAAAAAATGATAGAAATCCGTTTGATAACGCTAACTTATTTTTCTATTCCCTGGAATAGAAAAGTAGCTAGAAAATAAATTTGGAACAAAAACAAGAAATAAAAAAAAAATATTAGTATCTTATTCCAAGGAACAATTTCTAGAAATAAGTCTATTTTCTTTTTTATTTTTATTTTTGTTCTTCTCTCTTGCCGTGGCCACTGCAGGCCACCTCTAGCCACCCGGGGCCATCACCGACCGCCAACTATTGACCGCTGATAGGTGCCACCGTCATCGGTGACTGCCGCCGGCCACCACCATCATTTGACTGCCGGCCGCCGCTTGTTGACTGCCGCTGATAGCCAACTGCCTGTGCCGGCCACAACCGTCCTCCAACCGTTTGTCGTTGCCACCACTAGCCACCGACCGTCGACCGCCGGCCGCCGACCGTCGACCGCCAACCACCACTCGTCACCTGCCGCCCATCGCCAGCCGCCGCCCGACTGTCGCCCATAGCCTGACCGTGGGAGGGGGCGACTGTCGGTGGGCTGTGGGCAGTGGTTGGGTAGTGATGAGAGGTGGCGGGCGGCGGTAACAGTTGAAGATCGACAGTCAATGGTCGGTTGTCTATGACTAAAAAGAAAAAATACAAAAATACAAAAATTTATGGATCGTACCAAACACATTCCTATTCTTTTTCTATTCCAAGAATAGAAATTTTTTGGTAACTTTTTTTGTAGTTACCAAACGCCTTATTTTACTCAGAAATTGTTCCCGGGAATAGAAATAGAAAAAAAAAAAAAACTATTTCTGAAAAGAAATTATTTCTCGGAATAAAAGCATTACCAAATAGACCCTAAGCAGTCCAGAGTATCCAGTGAAGTCAAACAAGCATGCTAACGAGGACATTAGTAGCAGCCGCACCCTAAGATTCGAGCCAGCAAGATCTGAGCGGAAGCTATAGAGGCTGTAAAAAGCCAACCTCTGATAGACCGAATGGTTGCATGACCAGAATAGCTATGATTTACAAAACTAAACAATGACAAAACATTACAGACTTATACAAGACCCACACATCAACAAAAATCTACCGCACTAGCCAAAAACCATTTTGTAATCCTCTGTGATACATTGAGCATATTTGGCTACAAGGGTCAGGGCATTTGATCATCTATGCCTCCAACTTTATCTTGTTCGTGTGAAAAGGCTTGTGTGTCTGAGCTGTGATTCGATCAAGTAATTATCTGCACATCTTCTGAGCTGTTAAATTTCGACTGTCATGCTGGGGCCTAGGAACAGACCCCGCAGGGATTGCTGCTTCATTATATGGTCAGTCATAAAACTACTGAAGCTCTTCTCCTTGTTCAGGCTTTAGGAGGCTTTATGGAAATTACTAGAACCACTAGCCGATGCAGAGGGAGAGTCTATAGGAATTGCTTTGACCTTAGAAATGTAGAGTGGAGGCAAGAGAGACTCATTGCCAGATTCCAGGGACATAGTGGTTCCTGTCAATGACAAAGAATCACCTTGGGATCTTCTCAGTCCTTTTCTTGGAAACACATGCTTTGCACTGCGAGCAGATTTTTCAGCTTGCCTTGGAAAGCTTTTTACCATATCTTTCATCTTTCCTTTCTCACTGCCTCTGTTCTCATCCTTGGTAGGACTCGAAATTCTCTGTGTAGGAACCTTGGATGACATTGGTCCCAAAATGCCATCCTCAAGAACTAACTTGACTCCTATCTCTTTTGAATTGACTGGCTTAATGTTATCAAGTGGAGATGGAATTCCCTCTCCAACAACGCTGGAATCTTCCCCTTTATATTTCTTTTGAAATAATGAACCAATCTTCCCTATGCCCCTCCATAGTGGGCTCTTCGGACGTTTATCATCCCGGTCATCCCTAATCTTGCTGCCAGCACTCCTAAAGGATTCAGCAACATTTGAATGAGCAACGTTAGGCTCCCGATGAATTCGTGTATCCAGGCGTCGACTTTTCCCTTTCCTTGGTTCCCATATCTGTGATTTCTCGCTCCCTGGGTGATAAATCCATACTCCAATCTCTTTAAGGCCATCTATATTTATAGGTTCAAACTCTTCCTCCGGTCTCGAAAAATTTTGTGACGATAAAGATGGCAAGGGACCTCCATTAGCTCCATCAGTTGCAAGTGAATCACCTTGATCTTCTCTGTTGATTGACTCCCCAGTAAACAAAAAAACTTCCCCCTGTTAAAATAGTGCATCAGGTCATGAACAAACTATATTTGCTTTAACATTCAGAAATTTTGTGAAGAGAATTACCTGTTTGCTCTTTTCCAGTATAGTTATGCCAAGGTGCAACTTCCCCACCTTAATATTCCGAAGAGGTAACCACATATCATGTCTCTGTCCATCTCTTAGACCATTTATATTTAAAGAGCAGTTTCTATAAGGAAGAAAAGATTAAGTCAGTGCATCAATCCATAAAAGCAATTTCTTCAAAAGATCGGATAACCGGAGCACTTAGTTGGTCAAAAGAGAGAACTAAAAGCATTTGTTTCTAAGATGGGGACAGACAGATATGGTAAGTTTAACTATCAAAGCAAGTAATCTGCGCTGGAAACTAGAGTATGATTAGAAAATCAAGGTTTTAAATTTTTCTTGAGATCAATGAATGCTCTTCACAACAGAAACAAATACATGCAGAATCTAGACAAATGAAATGGCAACCCTAAAAGAGACCTGATGGCAATGCAATTAGTGACCCTTGCAGATCAAGTGGAGACCCACACCCAGGGCAAGAGGCTTCAAATGCCACACAAGACATTAACTATTGCTGGCTTCACACTATTAAAGTTAGAAAGCACGAAAGGAGTTATTGGAGTGCCATGCTGTTACGAATGCCTTGACACTTTCCACGGCAGTAATTGTTAGAATAGTTAAATCACACCTAACTTTTAGATCGGTTGGCATAAATCCCACAAAATCTCACAATAATGAATGCACACCCTTTACACTTGTGTGGCATTAAAATCATATTAGGCTCAACTATGACTCTATTAACTAAAGATTACATGAATGTCGATTGGACATTGTCCAATGGCAGAATCAGAAACAGAGAATATCTAGGATAGACACGAACCCAAGATCATCATCGATGAAATGATCCTTGTCGAGAACTTCCAGATTTAGCACATTAGGTATTTCCCATGTGATGATGGGAATCCTGAATTCCTCGTGCCATTTAGGAGCTAATGTCTTCTTCTGTGTTTCGGTCTTGAATCTGTAAGGACCCAACTTCCCCTTCACATATGGATCAGCCAATCCTACAAAGTGAGAATTGAAGAAATGGATGATAAAGCTTAGTGCCGGCATTTAAATTGGGTAATCAGTGCCATGGAAATTAAAGGAAATGAAATGGATATGAGCTAACCATTAAAATCAGATGGTTTCATTTCAGATGCTTCTATGACTTCCACTTTAACATGAGCCACAGGTTCCTTGACATCCACAGAGAACCAAGTTTCTGGGATTAAAGTTCATGCTTATCTCAGATGTACAGATCATCTTTCAGCACATAAACCAACAGAAAAGTGATAATAGTAGTGATCGACAGTTTGAGAATATATCAAGCTTGTAGACAGCCTACACCACTGCAGATAACAATTAAGTTGGCAGCGCAAAATGGGTTAACAGTGTACGAAGTGTGAGAGTAAGGTCTCAATAACGAAAAGACTCTTAAGGCTTTCAGATTTTAAATTCTTACGAGACAAATTAGATGAAAGCAGTACTTGAGGGCTAAAACATTAATGTAATCCTTTGTATGTTACCTTGTTGAGATTTACCATCTTGTTGAGGTGCAACAAGTTTCTCCACATCAACCACCAACATATTAGGCTGAAAACTCAAGCAGAACAAGTCTTGTATTAGAAATAGTTTTCTGACAGTCAATTTAGAAGGACTCAAACCAACACAATGGTGATGCATATACTCAATCTGTAGTTAGTACTTAAAAAAGCGTGCTAAGAGAGAGAACGTCAACCATGCAGATGATGATATGATCAAGCAATTTATACAAGCAGTGAAATGTGAGTTCAACTAGGCCAAAGAACCATGAGATTAAGATTTTACCTCAACAAGCGTTTGCTCAAATGCATCAGAAAGAAGTTTATCCTACCCAGAAAAAAGAAAATAGACAGATGTTAGTAGCAATACATGAAACAGAGTGAAGAAAATCACAACTCAGAGTGCACAAAGTATAATAAAACTTACAATCCATCCAGAAACACCAGGAAGTTCAGTAACATCAAGCCCATACGAGGACAAAGGCTTCAGAGTCATCTGAAAATATGGGGGCTCAGCGAAGCACACTCGTAAACGTCCAAGATAAGGCCAGGTTGGAATGAATTTTACCCCTACTAGGACCTGGAAAAGAGATAGAATTGCATATTATCTGCTTCTAGTAACACACAATAGCAATGCAACCAAGTTTCTCATGTTCTCTGATGTCCACATGACTGCACTAGACTTTGCCATACGTAAATAGTCATTTGGTGGTTCTCATCTTCTATGGGATTTAAAAGCAGTTATGCACTTTCAAGAAAATTGGTATCCAGTTTCCTCTCATGTTTAGTAGGCCTTGTTATATTAGACTTATGTTTAAAAATTCCTTGCGAGAATTATATAACAAATGCTGATCACATGACTGGCATAATAACGAATGAAATGTACCACAAATGTGTAAACTTCCGACCAACCATGTAGGAAAAGTAAACTTCCAGGTTCTAAACAGCTATAGAATTCAATTCATTCTCATACCTTCCCTTCCACCTGCATACTGGTCATATGCAATTTCGCCAACATTCCAAATCCAAATGTTTTCCTTAGCTTGACAGCAAATATTGCACTAATGTCATCTGCACTGACAAAATTTACCCCCAACTGCAAGACCTGCACATAGATATAGAGAGAATCTCTTCATCATATTATATTCAAGTCATAACTCGCACAACACACACATTTAAAAGATAATTAAGTTTTGAAATCTAAAAATTGTCACGTGTTAAATACCCACCAAGTGGTCATCATCAGTGGCCTGATGAATAACGCGAATTTCTGTAAACAAGGGGGGTTTGCTTCCAAGGTACAGGTGCTGAATGGAGGCCTCCTTCTGCAAAGAGAAAATCTTCTGTCACGAATCACTCTATAGCATCAACAGATATTTGTAGGGGAAAATTTGTATGACATGCCTCCGCATAATTACTCTTTGACTCATTCTCTCATGTAAAGTGATGATATAACAAAGCATGAAAATTAGCAGATCATGATAAGCAAGAGCTTCTTTGTTGTATGCAACACAAGGTAAGTAATTTTAGCTAGCTCCAAAAGATAAAGTGAATGTCCTGAGACTGCCCAAAATTTGATTTCTGCCAGCTGTGGCACAGTAGACTTTTGGAAATTAACAATGCAATTCGCTTTTCAGCATAAAATGGAGAAGAATACTGCTTGTCTCCTAGTAAAACAGTGAAATACTGCCTTAAAATTGAGCAGGAACCATACAGGAACCATACCACTGTCCATGGTTTGTACTTGTCCAAGAACCAGGGTACAATGGGAAGGAGAAACCTCTGTGAGGAAATTTGTTCCAAACACACAGGCCATATCTTCTCCATTGCATAGTTCAACCACCTCACTGTTTCCGAATCAGTCATCACCTAAACAAGAGCAAAAGGATCAGAAAAACTTCCTGAGGTCAAAGCCACGAAGCAACAACACCACATTAGCCCATTTTGGGAAAATAAACACTTGAATAGAAAGTGCCAACCGCCAGCCTACCCGTTTCTGATACGACTGTTTCCTCTCCTCGAATTGTAACTTCTTCCTTAATCTCGTCATGTAATTCTCCTGAACCTTCCAAAAGAAAGCAGAAGCGCAGTCATGAGAGAGATAGAGAGTTGATGCAATTTTAGCATGTGATAGGAATCTAAAACACCGCTGGAGGATCATGCCCACCAAATACATATAGTATCTCCATATACAGCTCAAGCCGCGGCCCTTACACAACCCTCAACTTTTTTCTCTCTTTGCTTGTTATATACAGAAAAAAGAAGAGCGAACCCGGCAAATAAAAGAAATGTGGTAAGGGAATTGAGAGAAGTGACTCGTACCAAGTACAGATAGATGATGGAGACGATGAAAGTTATCGGATGGCAGAGATTGCATTTGCAGAGCAACCAGAGCACCAGCATCACAATGCACACATGGTGTATCAGTGTGACCTCCGTTATGTCCATTTCTCTGACCCCTCTTCAACTGTAACAACTCCTGATTACAAACTAACTAGTCACCTACAGCAATCACAACTACAACAGCAACTCTCTTGTCTCTTGGCTCTTCCAAAGGAATTCAAACACGACAATCCCAACTGCCTCTCTGGAAACTTGTGGGCTAAGATTCGTGGTTGAAAGAACCGCATCAAACCCATAAGCGAAAAAGAATAAACAAACCGCCTGGTCAAACAAAGGTGCAGGAGGAAGGTGGAAAAAAATACGAAATTTATTATCGGCAACGCGGAGACATGCGGAAGATGCAGCAAAGAACCATCGAAGAGGTCGGTAAAGCAGAAGGAATGTCGAAAACGGACGGACGTTTCCGAGGAGATAATAAAACGGGCGGGGTACCGTGCCATGAAAGTAAAAACAACGCCAAAGAAAAAGAAACCGCAAAAAGCAAAGCGGAGAAGGAATCAAACAGCTTTGTGGGATCTGAAAGACAGGGGAAGACGAAGTGTGATGGGGAAGGGAGGACGACGACGACGACGGGGGGCTCCACTCGGTGGCGGGCTGATTTGGCGAATTTTCAACCCACTCCGACACGTGTCGCACGTCACGCCACGTCAGCTTCGCGCTGGATTGAAAGATTGTCTAGCATTACCCGGGCAAGTAAATAAAGGTTCCATCTTTTTCGTCCATTTGGCGAGACGGGCCGCGTGAATCGTGCACCAAGATCACCAGATCTCAATGACCCCTTTATTTTACTGTCTGATTCTATCTGCCGCCTCATTTAATTAATTAATTAATTACTACAATCGTCACTAATCTTATGCATGTATAAGGTTCCGTGTGTCTGTAGAAATAAGCTCCCGATTTAATATATTCCTGGTCAATTTAAACACCCTTCTCGAAAAAGATTGAAAGTCAAAGTCGCGTCGAGACACCCTTCTGGATGGCACATGTCTTCCCAGCGCGACGAAAATATGAAACGGACAAAAGAGAGCCAAAGACATGTCCGACCCAAAATTGCTTTCTTTCAACAAATTAGTGGACTATTCAATTTTTTGAAATTGCGCCTATTGTCCTTGTCTGGACATCATTAATTTGCATTGAGACTCGGGCGACCATGAAGAAAAGTTAGCGACCACGTAAGAATACTGATAGCTATAGATATGGGTAGTTTGCTTTTTTATTTGAAAAACTTACTGGTCCCTTGAATAAATTTTCTAATTAAATAAAACTCCTTGCTTTTCTGTATTAAAAAGTACTAATGATGTTGGGAAATTTCTAGCTTGCGAAATTTTTCAAACGAAAATCACTGTCCGCGTTGAGAATTAATATTGTCTTTCAGCCTACAAATCACAAAGTTGTTCTCACTAGCGTCTCACCAAGAGGAGGGGGGTGGTAGGTGGTTGCTTGCTACGTTGACCAATAAAAAAAGAATTATTATTTTTGTTGGGAGAGCGTGAAAGTATAATTGATGGAGCTTTCATTACGTCGCTAATAATAATATTAAAGATGTTTATATTTTCAAAATATTATTAATGGCGACCCTTAACAAGTGGCGTTAGAGTGGGAATATGGTCTAATTTTTTTGCATCCGGTGGGTTTGGGTTTAATAGTCTCCATGGAATGAATGCGCTATCTTGATTTTTGCAAAGTGACCATACCCCAAGTTTCAAAATACCCCAACAATGGTACCCCGATACTAGATGGGATGACTTTTTGTACGTCTCTCTCTAAATATATATTGTATGTTCCTTTATTTTTACAAAAATAAAAATAGATGATTTAGAAAATATTTATCTACAAATATTTTTTTTAGCACTTACAAAAAAAGTCAACGGAAATGTTTTTAAAATAATTCATGTTTAGACATTTTTGTTGATAAAGTTATATCACATTCATTTATTCCTGTAACCTATATAAGTAATCATTTTTTGAAAAAATGTTTACCAGATTCCTTATTTTCCATGAAAGAAAGGCACCTCTTTGGGAAACTTCCATCCTCTTTTCCAAAATTTGGAATGCAAAAGCCATTGCATCCATGCGTGTATTCTCCAACCTCCACAACTGGAATACACATCCCATTCTGGTGAGAATTTATTCTTCTCCTCCCCCTTTTTGGAAGGATTCTCTAGTGGGAATTTCGGAAGAAGTTGTAATTTGAAAGGAACCTCTCTTAGTCGTAGTCTCGTCCGAGTGTTTCGTGCTATCCAGTGTGTTTCCATCGTCTGGAGTTACATGGAACAAACTTAAATTATGTCTAATTACGTTGATCCTGTGGGATTGACTGGTGCAATTTCGAAGTCGACGCACGCATAGCATACCCACTGATGGGATCTAGTTGTTCACATCGAACCTCCGCATCCTAAGTTGAATTTTCTGCTGTCAAGCTCCTAGCTAGTTATTACATTCTGCTAACACCGAGAAATAACCAGCTCTTTTAAATTGACATATGGAGGTTCGGTCAGTTAATTGAGTTTCGTTAGTGTGATCGGCATGGTTATCGATGAATGCCCGCCGGGGTTATGGATGACTATAATATATGGCTCTTGACAACTATATAATTAAGTTATCAATGAGCGATGAAGCGTGGTTGATTGAGGATGATTGGTCAAAGAGAGTGCTTTTAGGCCATTAAACATTGACAACTGAATGGCATGAATATTGACATCTAGAAAGAAGAATCGTCGACGGTTACATGAACTCAACATCGACAAGTGGCTGAAGGGTGTTCAACAAGGTTTATCGACAGAGCAAGCAAGGTCTTGGCTATTCTGAAATTTAGCTAAGGGTTGGAAGCAAGGGGAGAACACGAGAAAAGAATTGTTTTTAGAACAGAAATTTATTTGATAAAATTATTTCATTTTTCTATTTCTGAAATATATTTTAACTCTAAAAATATATTTGGAACATAAATCAGAAGTAAAAACTCTTCTCTATTTCTAAAATAGAAATGTGAAATAAAAACTCCTCATCATTCATCCTTGCTACTCACCGGCCACTCATCTATCACTGCTAGTCATCGTCCACCGTCCACTGGTGTTGCTACTCTACCACCAACTACCGCTCGCTAGTTGCTGTCCACCGTCTCCCAGTTGCCAGCCATCACTCCCCGATTGCCGTTTGTTGACTGCCATCCATCGTTCGCCAACCCACCGTTGCTAATCGCCCTTGCTGTCCATCGTCGCCGTCCACTGGTCGCCAACCATTGGCCATCGTCCGCCGCCCGTGTCGTTATTAAACTAATTTCTATTTTGAGAATATAAATTTTGTATTGTTATCAAACTTGTATTTTTGTTTAGAAACTCATTTAATAATAGAAATAAAAAAAATTCTATTTCTCTTCTAAAAATTAATTTTTTGACTAAAATTATTATCATTCACATCCTGAGTGAGGGTTGAGTAATCCAATGATGAGATCCGTGTGAAAAAAAGAGTTGGAATCTAGGAAGTGCAATTATTACCCTACTTGTAGGCGTGTAATTTTGTAGATCATCATCAATAACATATTTTCTCCATTTACTTTTCTCAGTTTGTTAATATTGTTGCCTTTTCAGTTCCCATCATTTTACAATCTCTTACCTTTAACTTTGCTCTGCATCTTTATCGTAACACCAGTTGAATTCTCAGCCAAAATCACTCCTACACCCGTCTTGCAAAAAAAAAAAAAAAAAAATCACGATTTGAGTCGATACTTATTTTTAATGAAAAAGTATTTTTGCACGGCCGGTGGGAACGTTATGGTTCTATTTGATGAAGCGCAACAGCAGGGACATGGAATTGACAAGAACCTGGCAATGCCAGCGGCAAGAACCATTCATCGCGTCAAGGCAATGATAGGGCTGTGCTTTCTGACTCGCCAGCTGCTCGAGCGTCGGCAGAGCAAAACCCATGTGAGAATGTCGATATTCCAAAGCATCTCACGCAAGAACAAATGAGGGAAACACCAAACTCGTCCATGGTGGCTACCATGAGGAGGTTGTTCAAGGAGCCAAAAAAATGATATGGCCAATTACATTGTGAGGCACATTTCCGACGTGATTAGGATGATGGTTGTTAATGCGGTCGACACGCCATTTCTAGGCCTAGGCCATCCAACCAGCCCTTCCCAGTTCAAGGAAATCCAACTGCTCTTGGGTATGTCCCTTCGACTTTTGCTCAATTTAATGATGTTAATAATTTAGGCAAAGTAATTCCACCGCCTGTGAGAATTTTATGAAGGCTTGAACCTTCCGGCCAAGATCAATATTATGCAAATGCGGTTGGTCTTGTTAATGGAAATAATAAAGTTAATCCTGCTCAAGTTAACCCCAAATAAATAAAAATAATAATTTGACAAATCAATTGTTCTACAAAATATGCCTTTGCCAAATGTGGACAATATTAGGCCAGTAGGACCAATACCAAATTCGATAATGTGAGGCCATTTGGTGTTGCAATTCCACTAAATGTAGGAAATATTTTAAAATGATTGTTTATATTACTTAGGAAAAATAGTTATCATAATTTTTTTTTATCAAAAATAACAATTTATATTTAAAAATCTTCATTGATGAAAAAATATTTTTCATGTATTTATTTCTGTAAGTTATACAAGCAATTATTTTCAAAAAATATTTTCCAGATATTTGATTTTCGGCAACGGAAAGGCGACTCTTTAGGGAAGTTCCATTCTTTTTTCAACCAATGATAATCCAACAGCGATTGAAGGCATCCAACGACTGTCCAATCTCCACAATTGGAATATGTGCATCACTTTATAATGGGAATTCGTGCTTCTTCTCCCCTTTTCTGAAAGATTCTCTTGTGGAAATTTCAAAAGAAGTTGTAATTCGAAGGGTGTATTTTATATCATATTCAGCAAAGATGTTATCCATATTTATTTAATTATTTCATATTGGATAGGAAAGAACCTAAGCCTAACAGGCGTATTGTGGACGACACACCAATCTGCTAAATACTGTAGCTGCTTCTCTACAACTACCTTTCTCCCAACGTGATTGCAAATGCAGATAGAAAATTGCGTACATAAGAGGAGGGAACAAACCAAACCACTTGTCCTATTCGGAACGATTGAAGAAAGAGAATGGTGGCTAAGCAAGACCTAGGGACTAGCTATTAAATTTAAGGCAGTTTTCAAGGATGTTAGACCAACTAAGAAATGCTGCAAAGCAACGCAAACATACTCATATTGCAACACTTGGACATCTGATGCGTGAAGGCTTGGCATGTGAACTCTCGCTTCGCTCATAAGATTTTGAATCACTGGGATTAGATTCAACCTGATATTGCTTCTCGCTTGCTTCAGAAGGGGCCCTATCTATCTCCTGCGAAGAATATGGCAGGTCCAGAAGTCACGCCAGTGTGGGGAGCAACCTTATTCAGAGAGAATTCCCAAAACCCTACGACTCTGCTTAACAGAGTTTGCTTGTGGATGGAAAGAAGAATGACGACGATCTCGATAGTGACCGAATTCTTGAGATCCCCAAGGAGGTACCGATACCGTGTCTTTTTAACGTGTATTCATCATGAACTGCATAATCTAGATTAGAAAGATTAGCTACATCTACATATGCAAAGGAGTCACTTGATCAGCTCCGATGACCGGCTCTTTGTAAAGGAGTTTTCCAGCTCATTGAGTAGATTGTCAAGCCAGGATGGTCGCTCCTCTATTACAAGGCTCTCAGAGGAAGTTCGTTGGTGGCGCACATAACTGTCCCTTGGTTTCTTCGCAGCTTTGGATCCATGAGCTGCACTTGGCACGTGATCAGCATATGACGAAGAAACGCTATAAAATGAACTTTTGGGAGGCAGCGAAGCATTGCCGTCCCTTTGGAATTCGCCATAGCCAACTAGAAGCAGACCCTATCAATAAAAAAAAATAAAAATAAAAATAAAAAGTGGAAAGCCAAGACCACAAACTATTACTAAGAGACCATTTAAAGAGTGAAAGACAAGAAATAAGGTAAAAGTACAACTCACGTGCCAAAACTTGGCATGAGGGATATGTAAGTGTTAAAAGTTATGAAATATATCTTTAAGTGCTTTTTTTTTTGGAAAATTGGGATATTTGAGTGCTAAATCTGACGACTTTAGCTGGAAATTCTACGTGGCAACTTTTTTAATAATATAGCGTGGCTTGCCAGAGAGTTGAGTTAGCAAAGAAGAGCCAAAACGATATTGTTTTTGTCTATTTTTTGAATTTTAATATAAATATTATTAAATTAAATTATTATTAAAAAAAAAAAGAGAGATGAAGATTGGGCGAGGGCTTGTAGGCTCTTGCTAGCAATCGGCCAAGGTCGCTGGGCCTTACCATTGCTGGCTTTCCTAGTGATAGTGGAGAGACGGTGATGAGGGCTAAGCCCTCACCTTTTGCAATTTTCCTCTCTCTCTCTCTCTCTCTCTCTTAAATAATTAAATTAAATTAATATTAATATTAATATTACAATTCAAATTTCACCCAAAATGGCATTGTTTTTCGACTTATTTAACTATGTCGGCACAAAACGATGTCATTTCACACTTATCTTGCTTGAAAATGCTACATTAGCATTTTGATCAAATTTTCTCGTCATTGACACTTAACTGATCCACTTTGCATCAATTTTGACACTTAAGTATACATTTTCTAACTTTTGGCACTTACATATTCTCGTGCCAAGTTTTGGCACTCTAGAGATCCGGTTTTTCAAGAAATAAAAATCCAACCATAACCTTCATGATCTGTCTCTTGTTAAATCAATACAAGTATCTTCCTATGCATGAGCAAATTGAGCGAGGCCAAGTATCCTATCAATAAATTCATGGAAAAGACTCCTACAACAAGAAAAGAGATAGGGAGTATCTATTTTATGGCTCTGAACTTACTATGACAAAAGCATAAGGTTATTTCTCTAGATGAATTTTCAAACTTACCTAGAGAGGTATTGGCTGGAGCTTAGACTCGCAAAAATCATTTACAAGCAAGATGTACGACTTTATTGATACAGATTATATCTACAAAGTGCCAACAAATGAATCACACGCTCCAAATTGGTAATTGGACTCACAGGCACTCCTAAGTAACCGACCTTTAAAAAATAGAAAATTAGGATGTCAAAACAGCACCACAAAGGAAATAGGGATGGCTTACCAAGGCCAAAGTGAGGGCGTGTGGCTTTGCCCATATCCTATGAGGGCTGTGACACTCTTGCCAAATCTGGGCCACATCGTCGACGAGGGCATTGTGACCCTGGTAAGATCTAGGTGGGGGCGCAATGCCCAAATCTAGCAAGGGTAGCGACACCTTGCCTTGTGCTGATGATAGCCCTTGCCTGTAATTGACGAGTGTTGGCCAGCAACCGTTGCTGGCCTATAGGTCCAAAAGAAAATGAAAAAAAATGAAAAGAAAAACCAAAAAACTATTAAAAATTTCAAATATATATATATATACACAAAAAAAGTCCACATCAACGTTGACCATGCTAGGTAAAATTGTCGACGTCCAAGTCATCAATTTTTAACTAAAATTGATTGGATGGATTTAATTGGCAAAATAAGAAAATGTTTATGATTCAATTGACAAAATTATAATGTTTATGACTTAATTGGCTAAAATGCAATAGGTTTAGGACTTTGGAGATAATTTTCCCTAACATTACACTCATCTATTGAGATAAAAACTTAATTATAGGATCAGAGCATCAGACACTGTTCTTCTTCTATTTTGATCATACCAAAAAGTTAGACACGGTGTCCTAGTTAGATGGAATTTGAACTTTAACTGTTGACGCAACACTCAACCATGGGGGGTATTTTACAGTACCTGATGTTGCAACAGACACGATTGAGCATTAGGCTACTTCGATGCTTGGGACAGGAATAAAGGAGACTATTGCCAGCCACAGTGTTCTCCTGTCAAACCATGTTACTTATAGATTTGATAAACTACTTCAAGAATCGATTCGATAACTGGAGATTCTACGCTACAGTAGGATTTTATATGCTAACTTTTAGACATCAGCTGGAACTAAATATGGATCTTATCCAGAAACACAGAAAGCCAAAGGTTCAGGAAATGCAAATATTTTTTGAGAATCTAGCAGAATGAGCATACTCTAGCAGTCGAAGTGATGTGACATGCCATTGGTAGCAACGTCAGTTGGAGCTTCAAAGGCATTCATCTAGGACATTTTCACAAGCTCGAATAATAGAAATGTCCAGCCATATCTTAATTTGATTCATCTTAGTGGCATACATGTCAGAAAAAAGAATTCCCAGCTGCGAAATTCCAGACCCAGTGCATGGCAATAACTAATATTTACTGTTGGGCACTCGCTCCCCACCATAGCATCTCTCCCCCCCCCTCGCTGCCCCAAAAAGATCCTCTATTTAACTTAAATAACTTTACGGATGTATACATTATAATTATTTCTAAGAAGCTTCATACATGAAAAAAATGAGTTGGTATATAAAACAGCTGTGGATATCGAAAATGCAGCAACTTTAGTCTTAACAAGATAGCAAAACTATGCAAAATATCTGTTAAATTTATCTCTCGGACGAAATTATAAGTTTATCCCTTATCTTAAAAACATTTGTTGTTGTCCTATAGGCAAAGCCTGTTGGAGTTGGCAAACGAATCAAATGGATCAAGACGGTTTCCCCGCTCAAGCAAGCAGTCTGCTAGCCTGACCAGGAGCTCCGTTCGTTTCACTCATTTTCACAATAGAAGGTAGCCAAAGTCAGTCTCGGCAATGGAGGCCGAAGAAGCATCAGCCAGGTTTCGCGAGCCCGACCTCAGATCTCTTTTCCCGTCTTTCTTATATGTCAAGAGATTCGCTTGCCTTTCAGGAGACATGGGCATATTTCCAGTTCAGTCTTTAGCTTCGCTCCGGCGATGCCGTTGACCTTATAGCAGGGCAGGAAAGTGGCCGATCACCTCATAACTCGCCTCTCTCTTAGCCGCAGTCTCCTGTCAAATGATTCATGCTACCCAGGGTCTTTCCATCATTTTGAGTTACATAGAGCAAACGTAAACGAGATCTAGTCACATCAATCCTATGGAATTTTCATTTTTTTTGGTCGAAATCCTATGCCATTGATTGGTACAATTTCGAAGTCCATGCTCGCATAATATTAATTTATATCTATATGCACTAATGGGACCTACTTGTTAACATCGTAACTCATTTATCCTTCGAGAAATTTTCTTCTGTCAAGCTCCACTTGTAATACAACGTGGTAGCTAGTGACATTTTTGTAGTGCCAAAAATACAAGTTGCAGCTACCCACATGAGTGGCAATCCAAGGAATGGATAGCTTATGCAAAATGACTCCCCGAGAAGACGATTGGTTTCAATAGTAGGCAATTTAGTCATAGCTGAGGTGTACTGGGACTCTCACAAGCTGCTAACTAAGGGTTTCGCAAAGAAAGTCCATGCTCTGTTAGCGTTGGTAATGGAAGTTCTGTCTCTGCGGGAATGGTTGTCGACTATGGCTAAGATACGATAACAGGGGACCTCACAAACTGAAACGAGCGATGGGATGGTAGATCTGCACGTGCTTATCTTGACTGACTCCTTATCAGCTGCCGAAATGATTCTGGGCCAGACCAAAAGCCCGTGGGCTGTTCACTCCACTGTGATGGATTGTCGTACGCTTGTGGCCCGTTTGCATGGTGCTTCGCTACCTCACTGCTTCAGAGATTGAAATCAAGCTTCAGATTGAGTAGCGAAGGCCCATCGGACGAATTCTCTAATCTCGAATTGGATGACTAATCCCCCCTCTCTCTATGGTCTTTATTATGTTTTGATGCGGAACACTTACGCATCTCAAACTCAAGCTAGTAATGAAAGTTATGATCGTTATATTGACAAGGAAAAAACATCACTGAAATACCCAATGCCGGGATGCGACCCTCCTAGCATTTATTGAAGAGTTTACTCATCCCAATTGGCATAAATAAAGACAGAATAGTTTCTCTCGAGATCATAGAAAAGATGTTGGAGCTATAATTCACTAACTATTTAGCAATTTGAATCAACGTTTAGCAAATCTATTGGTTCACTTCAATTGCTTGCATCCAAACTCTCTGTCTTCTTGGATTAATATGAGCAAAGATTATAATCAATATCAACTCACAAAAAGAACAATTAAAATGATACTAACTACACGAAATATCGCAAAGTTATAGTTTCTGACATTACCACCATACAATTAATACATTCAGTACAGTGCCTTTATTTATAACTGTAACGAAACAACCATAAAATGCATAAATTACTCGAAAATCAATCTTGTTAGCATACACAAGGCGGTTGTATTTGGTGGCTTAAACGAAATTCAATAAATGCAATTTTCTCGGCATTTATTAAACACTCAAATGAAAAGAAATTATAATTTTGCAACGTTATTGAATTTTTCCCCGATACGAACAATCTTAATAAAATATTTTCTCATTGATCCAACTCAAGATAAGACACAGACCGGCTCCCTCAAAAAATAGGATAGCCACCAACACCACAAGACTCAGCGTCCAATCATGGCAGAGTCGTTGACGGAGTGGGCACTTGGCAAGCGACCGCTGCGTGTGCCCATGCCCTTCCCAGTCACAACTCCACTCCTCCTTCGCTGCAAGGTATCGAAAATGGCGGATGTAGGAGACAAACGACAAGCGCATCGACGAGGACAGGACACGACAGGACACCAACACCCAGATAAACCAGCAGCGCCCATCGTACGAACCCGAGACATGACCATTCGTCCCCAGGCAATGACGACACCGTCGATGATGCCCCCCCAATCAAAGAATCCCAATTGTTTCATCTTAGATTATATAAAACCACGTCCCTTCGCAATATTCTATCTCAACATCCAGCTGGTAATACAAAATTCCTGGTGCGATCGCCTCGCGTCCCTTGCTTGTATCGGGATCAGGAGTCTGGACACATGCTAAAGGTCGGATTTTCACGCGCCCCTGTCTCGACCGCTCGGACCCATCGCCTTCTTTGCAACCTTCGCAGGATCAATCTCGCGACACCCATCGGGAATCGCTCGAAGCTCATCAGATCGGTAATGGGTTCTTACGGCACCGCCTCTTCTCAGTCCCCGAAGATCTTGTTTCGCCAGCTCTTCGAGAAAGAATCATCCACCTACACTTATCTTCTCGCGGATGTGTCCCATCCCGATAAACCTGCTGTCGTGAGTCTTTCCCTTTTACCCCCTTGATGTTGAACGTTGACTTTGATATGGATCTTGTTATCTCTTGGCTATTGGGATAGGACTCCATGTTCGTCAAATTCTTGAATGGGCAATTGAAACGGGACTCGGCATGATTGTCGGGGACTGGTTGGAATATTTGTGGAATCATTAAGTAATTTCATTTGTGCTTGTTGAATAACAATCGGTGCATTTTTGTGGTAGCTGACCGTCAAATTCTATGTTTTGTGTAGTTGATTGACCCGGTAGACAAAACTGTAGATAGGGATCTTTCTGTTGTCAAGGAACTGGGGCTGAAGCTTACGTATGCCATGAACACGCATGTACATGCCGATCATGTAACGGGATCTGGTCTCATTAAGGTTCGTCGATTCTTATTATAATGTGCTGGCTGACCTCATGATTGTTATTTGCTCTGTCATCTTATTGTTCGCACTGTCAAATCTTTACTGCAGAGTAAGGTTCCGGAGGTGAAATCTGTCATCTCCAAAGCCAGCGGTGCGAAAGCCGATGTTTTGATTGAACATGGCGATAAAATTTACTTTGGAGATCTCTTTCTGGAGGTATGCATGGAACTGCATTTTGTATCAAAGAAAATGAGAAGGAAAAACTATAGTACTAGTTTAAGGATGGTTTAAGTTTGCATCCCTGTAGAACAATGTCATCAAGCCTGTTAGTGTCCGTGTCAAGGGGTGTCACTCTCCTTAAAGGCATTTTGGAGCCCCTTATTTTTCTTCAGCTACCTATTCAATTCAAGAAAAGAGGACATGGTCAAGTATGCTCTTTAGTTCTGTCATTCTCAGGCATATTTGATTAGTAAAAATTCCATAGTCAGTCTTCTCATTATCCAAGAATTTTAATGAGACAACTGCACTTCCCTTAGACTCGTGCTACTCCTGGTCATACATCTGGCTGTGTCACCTATGTGACGGGAGATGGACCTGATCAGCCTCAGCCAAAGATGGCGTTCACTGGGGATGCTTTACTAATCCGTGGATGTGGAAGGACAGACTTCCAGGTGAACATTCTAATAAGTGGACGTGAATTGCTGTTAACTAATTTGATGTAAACTTGCAAAAATGAGGAAATCGATAAAGCCATAGCTAGCAATTTTTCTTGAAGTTGATGCTATCTGTATTTTGTATTTGCTGCTTTGTATCAGTGTTATTGTTCTCAAGTGGACATAAACGTGACATTCTTTCAAGATTTCACAGATCTACTGACTATTGAAAACAAGCAGCAATGAAAGAATTCTAAGCCAATTTTAATTTCTTAATCCACCTCTTTCATTTGCTTGTGGTTAACTAAACATATGGCGTTGGTCAGTTGTTTCCTAGATGAATTTCTATGTTCAGCCAGCTGATTTTGGTGAACTTCGCCATGTTTAGCCCCCAACTCCAGAAAAGGAGGAGAGACAGAAGTATCCAAAAGTTGGTTTTTAGATGGGGTAATGATACGTCATTAGGTCATATGAATGAAAGGCAGAGTTAGGTTTTGCATTTTCTTTACTTGATATTCTTGAACTCTCCCATTCAAGTCCTGGTCAAGTGTGTATCTTTTGCCTAACAAACCAACCTTTGATGCAAATATGCAGAGTGGAAATTCAGAACAGCTGTACAAGTCAGTGCATTCCCAGGTAAGGACGATAAATGTTTCCTGTTGATGGATATTACACATTTTGTGTGAATGAGTTGGGACTTGAGCCTCACATTTGAACTTTTACTCAACAATGTATGAAGTGTTTTGGCCATCTTGTTTTACACTAACATTAAGGTTGTTATTGTTGATCAGATCTTTTCGCTGCCAAAGGATACATATATCTATCCAGCTCATGACTACAAGGGATTCACGGTAAGGGAACAAAAGGAACTCTTTTTTCTTGTTGATGCTTCGCTTCTAGCTTCTTAAACCAACAACGTGTTGACTTCAGGTGAGTACTGTTGGAGAGGAGATGCTTTACAATCTTCGCCTGACGAAAGATGAGGTAATTCTTTCAGCTGAATAGCCGCTTCCCCATTTTGTTCTTCCTGTATTGTACCTACAAATTGTTTCTGTGCTATTACACCTAATGGCCCTCAGCATAGAAGATCAGTTCCAAATTCAAATAAACCTATTTCAACATCCATGACTAATCATAGTAATTTGGAGATTCATATGATCAGACAGACAGCATAGCAACAAGCAGAAACACTGGATTTGTATCAGTTCAAGCATGCAAATGACTTTCTTTACAAAGTATAACATGTATCCTAAATCATATATCTTTTCGTTAGTTGACTCATGTTAATGGTCAATCTTTCTTTTGCAGGATACTTTCAAGGGAATCATGGCAAGTAAGTACCCTTCTTATCCGGCGGAAATAAAAATGTTTAAATTCCTGCTGTATAAAGTTTGATCTAGAATCTTTCTAATACCACTGCCATGATATCACCACATTTCTTCTTCCTCTTTGATCAGATCTTAATCTGGCATATC
The DNA here is from genome assembly GCA_014182575.1 of Eucalyptus decipiens. Classification (NCBI taxonomy): domain Eukaryota; kingdom Viridiplantae; phylum Streptophyta; class Magnoliopsida; order Myrtales; family Myrtaceae; genus Eucalyptus; species Eucalyptus decipiens. The sequence goes on along the minus strand of CM024614.1, from coordinate 15,614,446 downwards.
CCAAGATGATTGACGTAGCAGTACCGGCAAATTTGGTGTGCGGCTACCAAGATTTGATCCCAAAAAGTTGCTGAACCTTTCCGAAGCTGGATTGCTTGGTTGACAGGAAGCATCTTAAATGTACATTTTCTCGATGTGCCAGATGAGTTGTGTAATAAAAAAGACGCATTCTGTTTAGCAAACAAAAGATGAGTTGTGTAATAAAAAAGATGCATTCTGTTTGGTAAACAAAAGTAGCACGCGTGTACAGGAATGAAGTCGTTGAAACGCATGTGGATATGAATAAGATCGAGCTGAAACTCCCGGAACTTGCGATGTTTGTACTTACCCTTGAACAAATTTACGAGCTCCCTTGAGTACCAATCACTGCTTGTTATTGAGATTGTGATTTGATCCAAAAGGATTGGCCTGTCGCCAGCGTTGTTTACGACGAAATACCTAATAGTGATGTAAACTCTCTTCATCAGAAGTGCTGAGTGTCCATAGTCACAGACTCACAGCTGGAAACTTGCTCTTAACAAAAGTTTACAGGGCCAAGTTTCTTACCCTTCCTCTTCTAGGCCGGACGCCGAGTTGCCAAGTTGGCTGTAAGCAGTTCTGCTTCAAAGAAATTTCCTATGCTGTCGTTTCTTGTAACTTGAACATGTTATGTAACAGTACAGAAGCAAGGGTGCACCACGTATGGCAAACTTTCGTTTGGTGGCGGGTCCTGCTTCACGGAAATTTCGTTCGGACGTCATGAAATGTTCGTTATTCATTCTGAAAATGACGTTGTGAACAGCACGAAATTACAGGGCGCTGGTGGAGAAGGTAAGACACCGTATTCCTTCGAATAAACAAAAGACGCAAAAATAAAATACAACCGAGTGGGGGCGTACTAAGATGCTGTCGTGCCACCTTCGCCTTTAAGGAAATAAAAATCACGGCAATTATATGCGTCCAGCCAAAAAATGGAGCAGAACCGACTGAATTGACTTGACTCTATCCTCCCCATTTCCGCCTCTCTCCCTCTCTTATCTCTCTCCATCTCTCTCTAGAGCTCGCACCATTTCTGCACCGAGATCCGTTCTCCCTTCTCCAGCAGGCCGCCCTCGCGTACCCTTTTGGCCACAGTCGCCGCGGTTGATCCAAGATGAGCAAGGACGAAGACCGAAACAGGGGCGTCCCGAGCGGCGACTACCAGCACCAGTACGGCACCTTCCAAGGCGTCGCCAACTACCCGCCGCCGAACCCGCCGCACCAGCAGCCGGCGATCGGCTACCCCCAGCCGGCGCCTCCACCGGGCGCCACCGATCCCTCGGCCCCCCCTCCTCCTCCACCTCCCCACTATTACCATCATGGGTATCACACCGTCCCAGGTACAAAGTCGCTTCCTTTGGAATCGCTTGCGAGCAGAGTTAACTTCGGGATGTAAAGTTTGAAAGGGGCTGTCGGTGAAACTTCGATTCAGGGATCATTTTTTTCCGTTGATCCTGGAATTTGGTCGTGGTGCATTTGAAATTTCTCTGTGATCATGATGGAATGCTTCTTGGGATTTTGATTTTGTCTTATGAACTGCCAATATGCTCACCTCTGTCTATTCACTCTAGCATGGAATGATGTATTAAGGGATATGGTTGATGCAGTGGGTTTAGTTTTTTGGCGAAAGGTTCAGCATCCTCATCTTTTGAGACATTGGATGTATGGGGCGTGGGAGAGGAGTCCTTGGAAGATGTTGAAATTATGTGAAATTAATCAGACCAGCACGTTTGTCCTCGTTTCGTTGACTCCTTTGAACGTGGCCGCTTTAGCTGTCAATCATGCTCATACAGAGAATCATATGTTTTGCCCGATGTGTTGGCCCAGGGTTCTCAGAGTTTAATCAGATAAAATGCAGAAGCCACTGGTGTCTTGAGTAAAATGCTGTCTACTGAGTATCAATATGGCTCCGCCTATGTGTTTGCCTTACTTTGAAGTCATAAGTGCTCAGATGCGTTTCCAGTTGTGAATTACGTCTAGATAGGAGCGGCAAGAGGAAGATGAGTAATTTTAGCTGGCAAATACTGTGACTGATGGGGTTTCCTTCACTGTAGGTGGTGAAATGATCTGTTGTATCCTTTTAAACTTGATCAGATTCTGTAGGACTCAAAAATTGGAAAATGTGTCTCTGAAACCTTTTTTTTCCTCGGTCCTCTTTTCACCTTTCTCGAATAGATAACTTACGGGAACATTGAGAACTAAGTATGCCCATATTGATGATTTTACTGATTGCCCTGATGAAACAAAAATGATTGATGATCTTCATTCTGTATGCTTTGCAACATTTTACTGGGGGAGATTTCATTTCACAGAAATTTTTTTTCAGGTTATGCTGTTGCTGAAGGAAGACCGGTAAGAGAATCACGGCTGCCTTGCTGTGGTATTGGAGTTGGATGGTTTCTGTAAGTTACTTTCTTTACTCGTGGGTTGGATTTCACGTATTGGCTAGCGCATAGCCAACTGCGAAGCATGATGGAGTCAACAGTCCCTATAACTACAAGGACTGCATGACAATTCTTGAGCCTGGATGTAGCAGATTCTTATGCTTCATGAGTTCAACATTTGTATATTTTGTGATTCTTATTGGTACCTGGCCTTCAAGTTTGAAACCAGAGAAATCCCATGCGATGGTTCTTTTACCGAAATCTGAGCCTTATATTCATCATAATTTTGATAAGTTTATGATCATCAGCTAATTTAGGATGTCTGCTTTGTTGAAGGTTTATCCTTGGCTTCTTCCTTGGTGCCATCCCTTGGTACATTGGACTACTTCTTCTTGTCTGTGGAAGGATAGACTACCGGGAAAAGCCTGGATATATTGCTTGTACAATCGCTGTAAGTCTTTATCTTTCTTCATTCACAAAAATAGCTACATTCGCTTGTTTGTTACTTCCAGGTAATTTATATGTTCATGCCCCTACCCTCTGTTGTGTGCTTATGCACTCAGGTGTGCATACTGGCACCTATAGTTGTCTGCCTTTGTTGTACTCTGTAGACTTAATATTGTCATTCGTCTTACTATGTGCCTCTTCCATCAGAGCAGTTCAGTAATACATCACATAAGTTATTGACTTATCTCCCTTGTCCAAAAACGTGTCTCATGTACAGCTGTATATATGGTTCTTTCTGTCTTGAATATACCACGTAACATGTTAATTGAGGAAGCCTCTACTGTCTTCTAGCTTATCTTTGTCCGGTCCTCTAATGACTTCTTATTCCTGGCAATGCCTATGTTAGTTTATCCTCTAAAATGAAATCCATGTTCCCTGTTGATATTGAACTTCAGGACTGCAGAGTAGATGCTTTGCTATATGATTTTCTTGAGTAGGGAAAAAGTTTGTCTGGCACATTCCTTCATATAGATCTTTTGTATGCATCTCTAAACCTCTCTATATATGAGCCATTTTGAATCCTGGCCTTTGCTTTTCATAAACATCCCTCTCTTACATGTACATGTTCAATTCATTTTGCGACGGACAAAAACTGAAAATTCCTGCAATGTCCATATGCAGGCAATCCTGGCAACAATTGCAATTGTCCTTGGTGTCACAAGAGAAGCCGATGATTGGTAACATCATAGCAAATGGCCTTAATAGGTATCTGAAACCGGCATGGTTCATGTGATCTAGCTGGTGACTACATGAACAGATGGGGCCATCACGTTATCAACCGTAATTAATCACAAATTTTCCTTCTGTCTGATGAGCAAGGAAAACAGCATGATTGTGTTGGTCCGAGAAGTCCATGTTTTGGAATCATTCCTAGTCTTCAAGGATCGTTTTGTGGAATTAAGAACAAGGTTATCCTGTCTTTTTGATTGGCGAGCCTCATGACGTATGTATATAATCGTTGCTGTGACTATATCTGCGATGTTTCTTTGAAATGTTATATTGTGAAGCTAGATTTGATGGTCAATACTTTTATTTTCATCTGAATATCCTGTAAGAAACAATGCGAGAAACGTCCCCATATATATATATAAATGGGTCCACATAAATATTTAAAAATGAAATGATAATAAGGATTTTTTTGGGGAACGCTTCAATCCATTTTGTTTCAAAATGAGTTTTTTCTCATCACTTTGAATGAAAATGAAAAAAAATAAAAATTGAATTGACTCCAATCTCGACGATTAAATAATAATAGATTATTATTATTTCGAGTGCGCCGCTATGGTGAAATCGGTAGACATGCTACTCTTAGAAAGGAGTGCTAGAGCATCTCAGTTCGAGTTCGAGTGGCAGCATGGCATCTTCCAAAACAAATGGAATAATATATATGGGTCAAAAATGGTAGATGATATTTTGAATATTTTATCTTGCTCTTTTTGGTGAAGATTTGAGTTGAGTTCTGTGAGCTTGACAATGGACGATGATTGAATATTATGCTCTTATAATCATGTCTAGTATTTGCGGCTTAAGGACATAGGCAAGGATTGCCATAAGGCTCAAGTTGTGGATAAAAGAAGATTAGAGACAATTTTAGTGCAAGAAATCTATAGGAACTTATGCAAGAACGGAAGTCTCAGACTCTCGACTCAATTGTACATTTCATCAAAAGAAAATAGCGATACTATTTTAGTTTCGGTCAAATCATCCTTCATCAAATTGTAAGAACTAGGCCTTGTTTGATAGAAATGAATCGGCTTGGAATGGAATTGTTACTTGGAGATGCGATTTTATTGCCTTTGTTCTGGGGAAAGATGTGGAGTGCTCCTCCATCGAACAAGGAGAATAGCCAGTCCATGGCTCTGCTTATGGTGTGGCCAAGATGGCCAATCCATTCCTTGGCAAAATAATAAGAAAATTAATTACATACAACGATTTTGAGTGTACTCTCTATTTTTGTTGACTGGCATTATCCATTTTAAAGACAATTCAACATTTTCCAATCCAAATTATGCAAGCACAAGACAATTGCAATGTGTATGTCATTTCAGTTGCTCATTTCATTTTCTTTCATGCCTTCCTTTGTTTCATTTCCCAGTTGTTCCAAGCGATCCCTTATGGGATAGTATGTGAGCATAGATGTTTTCTTGAGAGGAAACAAAAAGATAAGGAAATTTGCAGTTTTAGATGTTGTTGCTCCATGAAACTTAATCATGAAGTTATGGACCGTGGATGCAAAATGAAAGAGCCGAATCTGTTTGGCCACCGAGGAGTTAAGATCACCTTGCTTTCCAAGCAAACAGCATTTTTTTTTTTTTTTTTTTTTGGGTCGAAGCAGCAAATGCTAATTGACAAGACGTTTTTCTAGAAGTCCAAGACATGGTGATTATAAATTGTCGTCAAACTGCTTTTAACAAGGCATCAGTTGTGACATATTGAGTTAAGGTGGGTGAGTCCTTTTACCTCCCCAGCATAACACCCAAATTACTAATGAGTATATGTTTGAACTCACGATCTTATGTTCTAGAAACATCAACTCGTGTCATTCAACCATCACTATAGATAGTAAGGACACTTATCGAGTTATGGTACAAGAATTGAGAAAAGATCCATTGCCGTTTATTTTTCCTTGAAATGTATGATATATTAGAGTTTGTTTGTTGCGAATTCTAACAAGTTAAAAGTAACTTTTTCTTACTTTTCCATTTAAATTTAAAATTCTAATATATATATTTTAAATAATTGTGGAAGAATTACATGTGCCTTGACACATCAATGTAAAGCTATTTTTGAAGTTTTCAGGCATTTTTTTTTTTGAAGACCCAGGGCGCCCACACACCATATCAACATGGATAGCTCAATAGGCCCGAGGTAACGGGGGGTAAACCCTGGGGCGACGGTAGTGGAGGACCAACCACCCCGACGTCGCACTTAAAATCCCGTGCGGCCAGCGGGATTTGAACTCCTCTTCTATGGCAAAGGATCATGGGAGTACTTTTCCAACTAGGCCATTGCAGGCGGTGGTAAGTTTTCATGCATTCTACATTATATAAAGGCTTAAAGGGTAGGTGTGAGGTGGCATGATTTGAAAAAAAAAAAAAAAAAAGAAAAAAAGCCACTCCAAATCATTTTATTTCGTTAATTTGAATGGTTTATAAATCCTAAAAAAAAATTATGTAAATATTTTTTAAATTCTTGTTTTCGAGTTCTTTCATGGACTTTGACAAAAGCTATTTGGAGATGGCCCACCGAATGGATATAAAACTAGAGACACAGTGCGATTTAGCTGTGACACATCAAATCGTGTCTCGTGATAGACAAGAAAGACGCATCGAGTCAAAATCTCGAACACTGACAATGTTTCCTATAAAACGTCATCCCCTACGTTATAAGGCCAAAAGGATAGGTGCGAGGTGGCATGATTTGAAAAAAAGAAAAGAAAAGAAAAACACTCTAAGATCATTTCAATTTGTTAATTTGAATGTTTATAAATCCTAAAAAGAATTATGTAAATATTTTCTAAATTCTTGTTTACAAGCTTTTTCATGGGTTTTGACAAAAGCTGTTTGGAGATGGCCGACCGAATGGATATAAAACAAGAAAGACCCGTCGAGTTAAAGTCTCGAACACTGATGATTTTCCCCCGTGAAACGTCATCCCCCACGTATAAAGGAGCGCGCGCGCTGGCATTTGGCAGAAGATGGTTCAGCGTCGGCCCCACACAGCCAAAAAGGCGGACGTAGTCAATGACGCGACTCACAAGTTGGTGCTGAGTGAAGATTCCTTCACAATCTTCAACCTAGAATTTTTTAATAGGTGCCGTAATAATGTCCGGAGAAAGTATCCATAATGATTGTGCTTCTTGACTTGTTTGGGACTCTATGTGAAATGGTTGAAATATATGAAAAGTTATCTCTAATCTTTTTTTTTTTTTTTTGATGATTTAAGAAATCCCGTAAGTCGACAGCCGGCGGACAAACCCTGGGGGACTCTAGCGGAGGACCCACCACTCTGACGTCGCGCTTAAGATCCCGTGCGGCCAGCGGGATTTGAACTCCTCTCCTCCTCGCAAAGAATCATGGGAGCCTTATCCAACTAGGCCACCGCAGGCGGTGGTAGTTATTTCTAATATTATAGAATGATGCAAAACAATTTGCTTCAAGGCAATGTGTGAAATAATTGAAGCTCTCACTTTTCAATATCTTATAATCTTGATTTTATATTGAATGGTGCTTATATAAAATGATCGGGGCATTCGTATTAGGCCTCATTTTATGCGAAAAAAGAACGATAACAAATGTAATACGTGGTCCATCTATAATTTGGAATGGTCATGATTCAACCATTTTATGTAGCCATTTTATGTAGCAAGTAATGTTAGAGATACCAAAATTCATATGCTAAATAAATCTATGAAATTACATGGAAAACGGTAAGTGATTATTTAAGTTAGTGGATTCATTTAAGCACTTTGAAAATTTATTGGACATTAACAAGGAAAACAATGGTTAGTTTTGGTAATAGGGAGTTTGTCATTTATTACACCAATGATAGGTGTAATCTAAATTTCAAGTTTTCAACGCACAAAACTTAATTACAAGTCACAAAATAGATAATTGCTTCGTCCTGTAATCAAATGTACTCATAATTTTGGTAAGGCTGGCTATGAAAATCAAGTCTAACTCCCCCAAAAAAAGGAAAAAGGACTCCTTTGCAGTTCTCTTTGCAATATATGTGCTTGCTATGGATAGAAACACTAGTTTGCTTGGAGGTCAAGTTCTCCATTTTTTCTTTGACCTTCAATTACGTGGCATGTGATCAGCATCTGAGCACATGTCAAAAAGGGGGAAAAAGAGAGAAGAAAAGCAATTGATAATGAACACTTATTTCTCATAGATTTCTTTCAAATGCCTCTTGACTAAGGATCTTACCGTCTATTATATTATCATGAGGTCATCGAAGGTCATGTTGAGATTGGATGACCTTCATATGAGAATAATCTATTGATTATGATGAATGGACATTTTCACCATTTACTAATCAATTCTTTGAAAGTCGAATATGTGGATAAATTCGGAAAGACATATAGGCACTTCACAACATTGATACTCAACATATTTAACATGATCGTGGTCATATTCAATAAAGTGACACATTCCTAGTCAAAGGCCATATGGGGGGATGCAACGTGGAAATAGGTCGTTTGGCAACTTCAAAGAGTCTTACTTTGAAATCAACAAGGATGCGTCGAATGGAAAGAACAATGAAATTACAAGAACTTTAGGAAGGAATCTCACCTTGTCTAGTGATTTGCTCCCATGGCAATCCCTATGGACCTATACTCAAAAGTTAAAAAAAAAAAAAAAAAAAAAAACTTGTCTCCAATGGCATGGGATTTTCTTAGAATATGTGCAATACAGTACTTATTTCCAAGAACATGATGATATTAATTAAGGAAGTTATAGTAGAGATCATGCTAAAAACGCTTCAGGAGAAGCTCTTCTATATGCTTTTGCAAAAACGAGGTTAACCAAGGTAATCGATGCACGTAGATACCGCATGAACAAGGAACTCGCACGGATAACAATGACTCCTTGCCTTATCTTCGCCTCTATCCCCAGAACGAGCCAAAGTTGCAGCCAGAGAGCGAACAAAAGCTAGAAAACAACCGAAACAACAACTTGTTGCTCTATTCGCAACCGTTCAAGTCGATGTTATATGTTCATTAGGAGATGAAACGGCAGACAGTCAAACGATATTGCAAAAATTTTTTTTTTTTTTTTTTTTTTTTTTTTTTTTTGGTTAGGCATCGCGGCCGAGGTAAACCCTGGGGAGGCACGTGAGGACCCACCACCCACGTGCCCCGGGTAAGACGCGGCTTGCACTTAAGACTCGACGACGCCGTGGATCGAACTCGGGCCCTTTCGTGGGAGGTCCCTTGCTCAACCAACTACGCCACCACCGCCGGTGGTGATATTGCAAAATTATTTATTAGGCATAAGTATTTCAAATTTGATACAACAGTTGTCAAAGGCTTTTTACATCATCACGATGAACAAGATGTGAATCTCAGGTTTTTCCTTTCTCCAATAACATGCCTTGCCAGCAAAGGAGAGATTCCATCGCCGTTGAGAAATTAGACATTGTACTTGTCCTAAACTGAATATTCCAGTGCAAGATCTTATGGGATCTTCATAAGACGTACTATTTTCAATAATCTGTATATGATTTAATACGTGTCCTATACTCATCCTCGCATTTTTGAGCGGCAAATAGGCTTTTCTTCTCTTTATTTTGGGTTTTCATTTTTGATTCCAACTCTGGTCACGGTCAAGAAGCTTCTTGGCCAACACACACACGGCTATGTCTGTGCTACGGCTATATAAACACGACACCACACAATCGCCCTTGCCCAACATCAAACCATTGAAGTCTCTCTCTCACAGCATACAGACAAATAGATACGAACACGCAGACGAAAGGATGGAGGCATCGATCCAGTCAATTGCGCTAGCAACGGTTCTGGCCGTTCTGACCACATGGGCATGGAGGGTGGTGAACTGGGTGTGGCTGAGGCCGAAAAGGCTCGAGAGGCTCCTGAGACAGCAGGGCCTCTCCGGCAAACCCTACACCTTCCTGTTCGGTGACCTCAAGGAGAACTCGCGGTTGCTCACAGAGGCCAACTCTAAGCCCATCGCCATCTCCGACGACATCAAGCCTCGTCTCTTGCCTTTCTTGCATCAATCCTCCCAAACCTATGGTATGCACTTCTTCATAGTATCACTCTGTGTGGCACTTATACTTTCTTATAAATTAACACATGCTTGGTTTCGTCCTTTGGTCGATGCTGTTGCTGATGGAGTTTCAGAACATTTGAATAAACTATTCTTTATCTTGGAAATTCGTACTTCCCTGTTTTGCGTTTTTGCGACCAAAGATGTTAATGCATCTCAATTCCTTTAAATAATTGCTTATTTTGATGCACAATAAGGACATCTTACCATACAAAAGCGACATTAAATAAAACTTGCATGTGACCATGTCGTGTGACGTTTAAACAGTAATTACTAATTACATTGCCACACACACGCATATATAGAAGCACAACACAGCACATATTTCTCGAGATAATTACCAAAAAAAAAAAAAAACGATCACAAATATATTGTAAGAATGCCTTTTAGTCATAAATTTTTCAATTTTGTCAAATTAATTCTAAGCCTTTTGACAATTTGCTAATATAATCATTTCAGATAATTTTGACAAAAAATTGTAGATGTGGATGCCAGCCTTCTCATATGGCATTGTCCGACATTGATGTGAATAATTTTACAATTTATAATAAATTTTCTGAAATTCATTCTTTTTTCCTTTTTTTTTTTAACTATGGCCACGCCCTCGCTAGCTCTAGGCAAGCGTGTCTAGGCCCTCACATGTGGTTAGCAATCTCTGCCGGCCGCCACCAAGACCCTAGACCGGGGAAGGGAAATAAGTAAAAAATAGAACAAAGAAAACAGAAAGAAAAGAAAAGAAAAAGGAAAAAAATTCAGAAAAAAAATTGCAAATATTATTCATGTCAACGTTGACTATACCATATAAAAAGGCTAAAAACTAGTTCACGTTAGTGCCGGCCATGGTAATTATTATAACCATCTTTTCCCCCTCGTCAATATGAATTAAGTCACGCATTTACATGCAATCCTAAAAAACAGCAGACCATGTAATTCATTTGGCGCTGGGGCTCTTACCAAGTGCATTGTAGGCAAAGACTCGTTCATGTGGATAGGACCAACACCGAGAGTGCGCATAACGAACCCCGAACAACTAAAGGAGATCTTCTCCAAGATAAACGACTATCCCAAGCCAAACCCCAATCCCCTGGTGAAGTTGCTCGGGGATGGACTCGTGAATCACGAGGGCGAGAAATGGACACGGTACAGAAAGATCATCAATCCAGCATTCCACATGGAGAAGTTGAAGGTACATGAAACTATTCCCTGGTCAACTGAATTGAACCACACACATTGATGCCTCAGGATTTCTCTTTTAAATCCTCCTTTGCTTTGGTCTGTTGCATTTGCAGCTTATGTTGCCTGCATTTTATTCAAGTTGCACTGAGATGGTTGGTAGATGGGAAAAATTGGTATCAGTAGAGAGATCCTGTGAGATCGACGCGTGGGTCGACCTTCAAAATTTGACTCGTGAGGTGATCTCTCGAACAGCGTTTGGCAGTAGCTTCGAAAAAGGCAAAAGGATCTTCGAACTTCAGGGGGAACAAGCCCAGCTCGCGATAATAGCCCTTCAGTCGGTCTACATCCCTGGCTGGAGGTAAAATCGTTCATCATCCATAAGCTAATTGAATCTAAATGAGCTTATGGCTTACAATCATGACATTCTAAAAAAATTCCAACTATTTGAAGGTCGACTCATGGACATCATCCGCAGGTTTTGCCAACTAAGATGAACAGGAGGATGAAGAACATAGATAAGGAAGTGCGGGCTCTGGTCATGGACATCATCCGCAGAAGAGAGAAAGCAATAAGGGAAGGGGAAGCTGCTGGCGATGATCTGCTGGGGCTGTTGCTGGAGTCAAACATGAAGGAGAATGTCGGGATGAGCCTTCACGATGTGATCGAGGAGTGCAAGCTTTTCTACTTCGCCGGACAAGAGACCACTTCGGTCTTGCTGGTTTGGACCATGGTCTTGTTGAGTGTGCACTCGGATTGGCAAGCACGAGCTAGGGAGAAGGTCCTCCAAATCTTCGGAAGCGGGAAACCTGACCCTGACGGCTTAAGCCACCTCAAGATTGTAAGTTCAATGCTCTTTTCCTCTTTTGTTGAGAATGGGACTCATAATAGGTCCGATCTTGAGAGTTCTGCACGAGCATCTTTTATCACATGACGCATGATAATCATTCTATAATTATTGGATGCGATTTTCCGATCCTTAGTAGATGAAATGTTTGTTCAAAAATAATGTTATCCTATGAAGATGAGCACGACAATGAACTGACAGGACAATTTCTTTGCACACTTGAATTGAACTTGGATTTCCTCTCGACACATGAACCTGATTTTTTGGACAATAGCCTCAAGCCCCTTTTTTTCTGGATAAATTACAATATATTTCCATCTCTTCGAGGATATTGATATCATTCCAGCATCGTGATCGTTCATAGATGCTCCTGCATGCGCATCTCTACCATATGAATTCTTCTAAGGATTTGTCGCAATCAGGTCACAATGATCTTAAATGAGGTGTTGAGGCTATATCCACCGGTGACTGATCTGGCGCGGAAGGTTCCTAAGGAAACAAAACTCGGGAAGCTGACCATACCGCCGGAAGTCCAGCTCTTAATGCCGACACTCCTCATCCACCATGATAAAGAACTTTGGGGCGAGGATGCCGAGGAGTTCAAGCCAGAGAGGTTTGCCGAGGGAGTTTCCAAGGCCACCAAAAACCAAGTCTCCTTCTTTCCATTCGGATGGGGCCCTCGTATATGCATCGGCCAGAACTTCGCGTTGATAGAGGCAAAGATGGCGCTTGCCATGATTCTTCAGCAGTTCACGTTCGAGCTCTCTCCATCTTATGCGCATGCTCCTTCTAATGTCCTCATCCTCCAGCCACGATATGGTGTTCAGGTCATCTTGCGCAAGGCAAACTAAAAGTTACAGATCAGGGTGACATGTAGTGTAGACAAATACGTGGATAGATATAATGTCACACTACACCATTTTCGAAGTTTGTACGTTGTTGTTTAAGAATAGAAATTTAGTGTTTGTAAACGTAATCAAATGGCCTCTTAACTAAGGCTGCGCATGACAACGCTTCTGTTCCCGGGAAGAGTTTTTTTTTTTTTTTTTTTTTTTTTCAGAAATAGTTCTTTTCTATTTCTGCTCCGGGGAACAATTTCTGAGTAAAGAACCCCGTATGATAACGACACAAAATTTCTACTCCTGGAATAGAAAAAGAATAGAAATGCGTGTGGTTGCGTTTGGTAACGCAACAATTTCTTTTTTGTATTTATTCATTTTTTTATTTTTGCCGACGGATCGCCGCCGACGCTGCCGACCGGCGGCCGGCGACCGGCAGCGGCGGCGGCGGTGGCGGGTGGCGACCAGCGACCGGCGATTGGCGGCGGCGGTGGCGGCGGCGGTGGGCGGTGGCTCCGGGCGGTTGACGGTGGTCGCGGCAAGAAAATAAAATTAAAAAAGAAAATCAGCTTACTTCTATAATTTGTTCCCGGGAACAAGAAGCAACTTTTTTTTGCTTTTCAAAACTGTTCCCGGGAACAAAACGGGAAAAAAAAATTGAGAAATTGTTCCCGGGAACAAATGTTTTACCAAACAGGTTTCTGTTCTTTTTTTGTTCCGAGGAACAAAAGAACAGAAATTGGGAGAAACAGAAGTGTTACCATGCGCTACCTAAGTGACCGGTTATTTTAGTTTAATAACAGCAAGACGCTGGATGTATCTGAATCTTCCTTTCAGAAAAACCCCGGTAGAAGATAAGCTATGCCTTTTCCTTGTGCTATAATAAACCCATTTATTTCTTTTCAGATACTGATCTGGCCAATGACCAGTAAAGATGGCTTTATTATCCCTATTCTTCAGATTTTAACGTGCACTAGAGGTTACAAAAATTGAAGCACATTTCTCCACAAAGGAGAAGAACCACACCAGCTTTATTTGTGCCAGAGACCTTCAACTGCTTGGTCCAAAGCAAATGGAGCCATTGCCGTTAGTGAAAGTTTGATTTGGGGATAATTTTTTCGTTGATCCTGGAATTTGGTCGTGCTGCATGGGAATTTCTGTGAGATCTTGATGAAATGCTTGTAGGGAATCTTTGGATTTTAATTTTGTCTTATGAACTGCTATCTTTGCTAATTCGCTCTAGCATGGGATGACGTGTTACGGATATTTCTTAAAATAAAAAAGTCATTTTCCATTTCTTTCTTTTGCCTTGTCATTTTCAAATAATTTCCTATTCAATTCTATCGAAAACCTAAAAAGTTAAACGGTTCACTTTTATGTTAACTTATTGGTCAATCCATTGATCAAAAGTCAAGAATCAAAAGTTGGTTTTTTACATAAAAAGATTATAAATGATTCTAATTTCACTCTAGCCAAGTTAATTTTCAAAAATTTCAAAGATTTAACCCAAAATGTTGAAATTAAAAGTCAATCATATATTTGATTTTTGGATATAGGAAAACCAAGCTAATAAACTAAAGAAATTCAAGTTGATCATTTGAGACTAAAATTTATTTTCGCGAATTAAAGTTCAATTTTACCATTAAACCTCGATTCATTTTATAGCATAAGAGTTGTGACATCAATTCAAAGTAAATTCAGATACAATAGGTTACACTAGGTATGAACAATTAATCGAATAAGTGCCTCGTGATATTACTTGAATTCAATTTCGATTAATTTGCGATTTCGATCAAGAAATTATGTGAAATTGCCCAATTTGGCCTAAAAAGTCCAATTACATGTACCCATAATGCAGGTCTATTATTTTTCGTGTTAATTAAGTAATTAAGTCAATTTAAAATAACCGAATCGCATTTATATGGTTTAATTAGCTTGCTTTCTTTATAATCGGACCATTTTCCTCTAATTGAACAAGTTTTCTTTCCAATTTGATCCTTGAGGGTCTAAATTACATAAAATTTAGGACTTCAGGGGCCAAGATGCCCGAGACGTCACCGAATCAATCGAACTGGCATACATCGTTCCCAAGACTGATTGGTTCCCGATACGATCTTGTTTTGAGGTGGAATTGTGGATCAAACTGGGTGGACCAATTACAAGATTTTGGGACCGGAAATCGAACTGACCGGTCATGAAACTGGGAACAGGATTGACTGACCAGTCTTGTTTGGTTTGATTTGGTCTGGTGGAATCTGTTAGTTTGCTATTTTATACCAAAAATAAATTAAACAATGTTGTAACTTGTTGCTTGTGGCACGGTGCATAAATACATGTAGCTTGCCGCTTGTCCCTCGGGAGTTTCCTCATCCACACAACAAGCTTTTCTCTATACTCTTTGTTACTAACGAAATGACAGTTCATCAGCAAAGGTAAATGGCCTTTCTATTCTCTCAATCCTCCATGAAAGAGTAGTTCTTCAGCAGGAGAGGGATAAGGCTTTGACTTGAGATTAAGCTGACAAGTCTTGCAATGAATGTTGGGTCAGTATCTTGAAAGGCTAATTCTCCTTTTTACCTGAAGTTCTCGCATTGACGATTTCTCATTTCCTTTCTTCCAGGGCTTGACTTGGGATACAACTTGTTGGGAGTAGGTTTTGGCTTGCCTCTTTTCACTTATTAGGAGGATAGGTTCCGTTGGTATTAGTTGAGCTTAAAGGGCTTCACTGATTAAATCCATCCATAAACCTAGATTCCAATGATCTTGTAACCAAAGCGTCATAACAAAGTTCTACGGTGGCCCCTCTCAAGACTCAAGGCTCAACACCTAAGATCAGATTTTTTATTCTTTAGCATCGAAACCATGAATCACGTCAATTCGACCACCATCTGCTACCAAACAAGTCGATCCAATTTGCTTCACATATTATAATTGGGGGAAATTGGGAGGCGTTAGGGTTTGTTTATCAAGAAATTTAAAAATATGTATTTAATATATATAATCAACTGGTCTGATTTGGTCAGTTTGATCAGATCAGTTCTCACATTATAACTAGGAACCAAACCGACCGGCCACCGATTTTCCAAGAATGAGAATTAGGAACCGGACCACCCTCTCTGGGAATTGCCCAAAATCGGGGTTCGGTCAGGGAGGTTCTTAGTTTGGGCGGCTCCCATTACACACCTCTAATTGGTTTGATTGATTTGACTAACCACTGGTGGAAGAGGCTGATTTGGCCCTCCACCGGTTAGCTCTTGGTGGCCGAGAACCACTAGTGAGTTTAACGTTGTGTGTATTTTATTGTTATGCTTTTCAACTTTCCATATTTTGCGAAAATATCCATGGATTCTATGAAATTACAAATGTACCTTTAATTAGGCCTTAATTGCAAATTCTATTTAAACTTTTGATTTTGGTACATCGACACCATCCGGATGATCATGTGATATATTTTGACTTAATCCATGATAAACTTAATTAGGCCATTCGATCAAGTTTCGATTGTGAAATCAAACCGACGACCGAAATTTGATCTTAAAGGGGGACTATATAAGATTTTTCCCTCCAAAACTTTGGGGGAGTTTTTTATTATTTGTTTTTTTAGATCTGAACAAGAATTTCTCTCTCAAAAACTCTCTCCTCTCTCTCTCTTTCCCATCACTTCTCTTTCCCTTTCTCTCTCTCTCTCGCTCACAAATTGCTGCGTCGACCACCACTCACGTGGAACCCTGGCAAGCTGAGTACCAAAATCTATCAGCTCCTTTCTTCTCCCATTGTTGTTGCTTGGAGCCCCAATGATTGCCGGAGCTCCTCGATCAACCCGATCAACTGATTGGACCAATCACCAGCGCGAGTGCTAGTGATTCTAGTTGTCAGTTTAACGGCTAATCGCGACGACCAACTGGCATCCCTCGATGTTGCCCCACCTCCGATCGTCTTCTTTAACCTATCTTGAAGAACCATGTGATCGAAAAACCACTTAGCTACCATCGGAGGTCCTCCAATTGGCCAATCTCCTGTCGGTGGCTTGAATTGATTCAAAACAAGTCGATTTTGTCTAGCTGCTGATTGGGGGCTTGATCAATGCCAATCCGGTCCATCCAACTTGTCATGCCCCGATCCTCGAGCGCGCGCCCATCCCTTAGCTGGTCGATTTATTTGCGACGTCCTAGGAAGGTCGCCGGCCCATTCATTTATATACGCATGCGGAAGCTTAATAAAATCCCTAGACAATCAAACAATAGGATGGAAAAGTAGGATCATATTTTTTAAACCAAGACAAGTCTTTATAGACAAACTAGTTAATTACAAATTTAGCATGTCTGCAAAATTGTCGGCTTATCAAAAAGGGGATTGTCTTAACATCCACTAGTCGACTCATTTGCCGATTCTTCAGCCTCCACCTTCCGAACTCCAGGACTTCCAGTCCTCCATGATCGTCATCTAGGGACCTGAAATATTTTTCCCAAAACCGAGATGAGACTATTTCTCAGCAAGTTTTACTCCCTAAGACCCGATTAGTAAATTAATACACCTTAGGGCTGCCTATGCACAACATGAGTCAGAGGACTTACCTTGGTCTCAGATTTCACCTACGTATTAGCACGGATCAAATAGGCACCCAAGCAATCACATCACAGATCAAAACATTGATCAAATCAACCTAGTCGATTACATGCCAACAAGACCACTCACGGTCGTTTCCATTCAATCAATCAATTCACAACATCAAATCAAAGCAATGATCAATCGACTTAGTTGATCACATGTCAACACGCCCCATGCTTAGTCGCCGCATTCAATACTATTTATAAAGTCATATCAAATCATGACTGCTCACCCAAATCTGACAAATAGATAGTATAGCTCGCTCAAAGCTGATAATATAGTATACTATGTATATGCTCGCCCAAAGCTAATAGAGTAGGGCCCCCAGGTCAATTTAGTATACTATATATGCTCACCGAAAGCTGATAATAAATTGCTCGCCCGAAGTTGAGGGCCAAGCGGAGCTCCAGCGGGTCGAGATGGTGGCATACGGCGGTCGGAGCGGCTGAGCCGCGGCCTGTGCTGGCCAAACGGAGCTGGATAGCAACTTTGGAACAACGAGCTGGGCGAGAGGGTGGTTAAGGTGTGCGGCCAACAGCGACGCGCGAGGACGGCAGCACGGTGGCGAATGGCGGAGGGCGGTGGCATTGCGTGCAGTCACTGGCTGCTCCGGCGTCCATCCCAGATCTGCTGGGACGTCGGACAACACCCAGGGAGAAGAAGAAGAAGTCGACGCCAGCAGAAGGGGGGGAGGAAGACGGAGGGCATGCGGGTGGTCGCGGAGCTGCGATGGCGTGCGGTGTGAGGCGGTGACGACGGCCTTGGCTTCGGCTTCGCTGGTTCTTCGGCTTGCTGGGTTTCGAAGAAGGAGAAGATGGATGGAGGAAGGAGAAGCCGTGACGGGGGAGAAAAGGGGAAAAGGGGGAACCGATTTCTCTCTCTCTCTTGGCTTACCACCAGCTATTTTCCACCCTTCATTTCCAAGACTAAAATGCCCCTTCTAGAAGCATTTAGGTAGGCCAAAGTGTGGGGTATATGTGGCATACGAATTTTGCTATGTTTTCTCTCCAATTGGACTTTAATCCCACTTGAATCAAATCAAATTGACCCCCATAACTTCATTCAATACTTCATCCATCAAATTGGTACTTTTCCTTACCAGCATAGCCCACTTGTATCCAAATTCACAATCAAGAACGGCCTTCTGCAAATTCCGATAAAAAATAGCCATACATCAACTTTTTCCCAAAAAGTCTCGATTGTCAGAAAAATCTCCTGAGATTGAGTCGACGTTCCTAAAATTTATTGTGACATGACAGACTCTTCAATTTCTGAAATCGGACTTAGATTGTCGGTTAATTTCACTTGGACGTGTTTTGAGCATGACCTAGGCTATCGTGTAGTTTTTAGAACTTTTTAGGACAAATGACCCGTGGTCGATTTTCTTCGAGCCACTATGAACCCACTCGACCCATTCGCGATTCTCGGTTGTCATGAAAATCTTGAAGATTCAAATACGGACAAAGGGTACCAAAACAATAAGAAAATTAGTCTAGTACCGGTCGACGAGAATTTTCCAATTTAGTGGTGTCACCCACGATTGGCCGGACATCTTTATCGAACCAGCCTATCTTTGATTTCAAATCGATTTTATACTGTGCCGCAATGATCTCTAAAGATGAGCACGGTCCAGAAGTCGATTCCTAGTCAAATTCTCAAGTCTATCTGCCTTAAAGTCCTTAATAGCCTACCCAGCTAGTCTAGTTATCTCGTGAGTGGCCAATTCAAAGAAAAACACTGTAGTTGTGTCGATGAAATGCCCAATTTAATTAATCGAAACCAGAGTTTGAAAATCAAGATGTCACACAACCATCCATGACATCCCTTCAACGATCCTTGATGTTTGTGATCCATTCCATAGTTTGGGTTGTCAATCGATCGAGCTCGTTCCATTGAAATCACACAAAGGTAAACTATCAAAACTTGAATTCGATGAAACGAGATCGAGCTAGTTGATTGGGGCCAGGACTCAAACCCTAGAACTATATCTCATGTTTAAATTTGTGATTTGGATGTTATGTTATGATATTTGATGATGTTGTGTTGATTGAAGTTGAGATCGAACAAGATTTTACATAATCTACCTAGTTCTGCAAAAATCACATGCTTGAAAGTGACTCTATATTAGGGCTAACCTAAGGTCCTAAACGTCGTTATTTGTCTCAATCTTCAATTTGATTTATTATGGGCCTCAAATGGAGTTTGTTTGATACCTAAATTGCATCTTGGAAGTTGGATGATTCTGCTGGATTGTCATGATATTATGGTATTTTGGTTTTTGAACATATTTTTTTTTTTTCTAACTTTTTACTGATTTTTGTGTTGAGATTTTGGAGATGGTTTCTCCACGGAAATTGTACAAAATTGTGTTGGTATAACATTTTTTTTTTCTAGAATTTTTAAAACTAATCTGATTAGGCTAAATCTCATAATAACGTCATTATGTTGTTCCATCCTATTTGAGTTTGTAACACCTAGGCTCATCAATCTATACATATTATCCACTTTGAGCCCATTGGACCCTCATAGTTTTGTTCCTTTGGGTTTCGCCCAGAAAATGTGTATGTATAGATAGAGAACCTAGAACCTTATAAGCCAGTCTAGGACTCCCCCTAGGCAAGAGACGCACCCCCTCCCTGTGCATGTCCAGGACCGAGGTGCGGATGCACTGCTGTCCCTCCTTCCCACACATTGCCGCCTGGGTTGTCACACTTTTCACCAACCCTTAGGAGCACGCCATCCTCACTGTAGCCCCATGTGTGGTCGAGAGTCGGTTTTGATACTACCTGTAACATCCTAAATTCATCACTGTACACATATTGTCCACTTTGAACCCCATTGGACTTTCATATTTTTGTTTTTCTGGGCTTCGTCTAAAAAATGCATATATATAGATAGAGAACCTAGAATTAATCTAGTTAAAGACTTTCCTAAGGCGATCTGGGATAAGAGACGCATTCCCTCCCTACAAACGTCTAGAGACCGAGGCGTGGATGCACCATCATCCCTCCTCCTCGTGCACCGCCGCTTGGGCTTACACACTCTCCATCCTTTAGCGATGTGAGATAAGAGACATGCACTTAACCTTACTGGTGTACTGCCGAGACGCAACCTCCTTGCCATCCCTCTATATTGTCATGAGTATGAGTTGTTACATTCTCCATCCTTTAAGATACAGCACCCTCGTTATGGCCCCACACGTTGCAAGAGTTGACTCAAATACTACATGATGTCAAACTACGAATCCTATAGAGATAGGGATGACACGACCATCTTTCCACCTGAAGGACATAGCCTCAAATCGCCAAAATTTAAGCCCCCCACAATAACACTTTCTCTCTAATGGCCTCTAACTAAAGGACCCAAAAAGATTGAAAAAGAGAGGGGCGAGTAATCACAAGCTCAGTGAATAGTACATATCTTCTAAGTAGATCAAGTAGCTATTATGCATATATATAAGTATAGAGCATAACCAGTAGTTCATAATCCAACTCATTAATATACTTATCAAATTAAGTACATTCATTTCAACAAAGTTTTGTACATGTTAGAAATACACATTTAAATCTACTGTCATGATTCAAATATCAATGATCAGGTCAATCTAATCTTTCACTTAATATCAAATTATATCATGACAGAATGCCTTGTGATAATGCAATCAAGATTACCCTTTTAGCAAGGTCTCTACTTACAAAGCCATTGGCTCGATCCAAAAAGATATCTTAAACCTGATATGCATACCCACATCCCCTCTATAGGTTCACAACAATATTGTGCACCAAACTCACATCCTTCAATATCTAGAAATTCAATTTATAATCAATATCATGATCCCCAATGTATTTTATAAACCAATCATATAACTTTTGGTAACTCAATCCATCAAATAAAATATACTTCATAAGACATTTTTCATAACATTTCGAAATCCATTTCATAAACCCTCGGCCTTTCAAGCGCCTTTTACAAAAGGTTTTTCAAATCATTATACACTCATTGCATAAGCTAATTTGTAACACACATTACATATATATATTCGCAACATTTTTCTTAAAACCATTCTCGAACAATTTCAAAATTTCTTTCCCAAATCATATTTACAACAAAATATCATTCATAAAATCTTTCTCAAATCATTCACCAATACGAAAATGTAATAATTAGTTGATCCGGATTTTTATGTGATAAACATACTCATTTGTTACCTATAATATCTCAAATCTCTATCATTTTCAAGATATAAGTTCACAAATTTGTAGAACATATAGCACCATTCACCTTGATATACCCCAAACCAAATAACAATGCTCAATCGATCCAACGAACTCACATTCTTATAGTATAAGTGAGAAATAGTATCAAAACCAAGTAAAATGTTATCTCAACTACACTTGGCTAAACTAAACTTAAACGCCAACGAAATAACTTTTATGCGTCAACAAATTGCACATCTGAAACAATTATTTAAACTGAAACTCAATGCGGAACTTGGTCTTAGAACCCTAAAATCTTGCTTCGACAAAATCATTGCATCAAAATGACTCTTGTCAAAACCTACGGCTCTAAAATGCCATAATTCATCATTTCCACGAAAACCCAAAACTTCATAGCCCAAAAATCGGACTTCACGGCTCAATTTCCACATAACTTCAAATTTTGCCCCTATTTTTGAAAACTACCTTGATTGGATGAATGAGGAGCGCAAATAGTTACTGGGCGTTGTGTTACATAGTCAAGTTGGTAAACTTACAAAGCCCTTTCTGTTCTCCGCTTTACTTTCTTCTTCCTTTTCTTTCCACTTACTTTTCGTTTCTCGAACTGTTTCGAGCTCTTAAAAGAATGAGTTTCCCATGCTCACTTATTTTGCTTTTGACTTTTCAACCCTCTTTCTTCTTCTTTGATTTTTTATTTTTTATTTATTTTTATTGTATCTCCTTTGACTTTGTTGACGAATGCTATTACAGAGTCCAACTCATATTTGCTCTAAAATGAGATGGTAAACTTGTTCGATTGGATTTCCATCCTTCACAAAAGTTGTAGTACATATCATAAGCTTTCTAACTAAGGACAATGTGCGCCAAATGATTGTTGTTTATTAGGTCAATCACTTGTGTGAAGAGATGTTCGAACTGCTGCATTTTGTGACGTTGATGACATTATCTTGCTTTCTCATTTTTGTGTAGGCTTTTGTAAATCAAACTAGACTTTGGATGTGGCACACCTCGACGGCCCCCGAACCGTTAGGGTCGCCACAGTTTGCTTACCTTTCACTTATCCTGTTAATATATCACTCTAATATGATAGAATTATAATAGGTCCATAAGTCCTGGAGGTTTATATCATATAGATCGGTCCCTGCGCAGTTTATATGGCGGAAGCATATTCAACCTCTCCATATTCCATACTCGGAAACAATGCCAAAAGACAACCGACTTCCCCTTTTCTTTCATTTTTCAAATAGCCATATACATAAGTCTATCAATTAGTGTTGGCGATCCAAAAATGCTTCATCTGCTAACCGTCACTCTCGGTCACACCCATCCCAGTCCATCAGTTGGTGGCAACAGCAACATCCCCAGCGTGATCCCATCACGACGAACGAACACAGCCAAAATCTCCTGAATCATTGGGCCAACAGGTGAACCGGTGTCATACATAACTAGAACCCGCACTCGAATAAAAACCAACCCTTGTATCTCAGGATGAGGGTGCTCCGAACTCACTCAATGTTGATCGGAACACCATAAAATGTGCTGGGGGTGACCGGTAGCAGAGGCATACCTTCTAGTTTGAAATGTTAGTTCCCAAACTGGGTGAGTACAACCACTTAGCAGTAAAAGATTCATTAAGCTATATCACGCAGTACCATCAATATCTAAATTCATGCAAGATAGACAAAAACAAGTAATCCAAGAATAAGTATGCATCAAAATCAGGAAATTCTTTAATGCAATGGCAAATGCAGTTTCAAAGGATTAAGATGCATCACGTCCAGTCACACAAGTCCCGATCATAGGGCCAAACTGTAATGACACGTCCCATTCCATACCATACAATTTAGTCCCACAATCAGACCACACGCACACTTAATAGAATAATTAGTTTTTAATATTCAAAAGGGTTTCATCCCCTAGAGGACCAATGTTTGCATCCTTCTGGGATTCCGCACCCAACTTTGGCATCGCGGAAGCCTCCGGCATTCAACCACTTAGGACCACCGGGCATCCAAAGCGTATCACATCTCCAGGCATCTTGCACCCCACCTGGCATCACGAAGAACCTCGGGGGCTCTCAATGAAAATGGTTACCTTGGCCCTCTAGATTTATGTACCGACAAGCATACAACCAGGCATCTCAAAGCTCCTGGGGAAAAACCTCCGGCATTCAGCCACTTAGGGCCATCAGACATCCACAAGGCATCGACTCATTCGATCCTTTGGGCATCCTGACTCCTGGGGCATCGTTGACCCGAGGGTCCAACGGTATCAATTAACATCTTAATTTCCGAAAATACTTTCAAATGCAGTGACAAGATGTCCCATGAATCCTTCATCAAATCTCAATATTGCATAATATGTCAATGCCGACATCATCATGTCAAATAGTAATTCAAGATGTATTCACCTTTGGGACGATTTGAGCAAATTCGGAATAAAACAGCTTGATTATTACAATGCACAGTTCTAGTAAAATTTTTGGAATAATCCCTAAATGAACTCAGAAAATTATGAAATTTTGGCATGTTATCAATAAGACCTAAAGGAAAAGGTTTCATGAAGAATACCAAGTCAAATTCCTTATATATCAAGAGCAGTAATTGCTGTATTCTTTGTTAACGTTTTGTAATGACTTCCAAATTTAACATTTTCATAGAAAATCGTTTTATCGATCAAACATTATTCATTTATTCTCAATTTTTGATATGTTATTCCTAAAGAATAGCCTTACAACTTTCATTAAGGGTTCAAAGTCTAATTCCGGCTAGATAATTACAGAAAATTCATCATCGAAGGTCATGCTGTTTTCTGCGGAAACGGTTTACTAATCCTAAGATAACTACTTTTACTCATTGAATTCCAGCATCCAACGTCCATAACCAAACACTTACAAGTCTATTGCACTACATTATAACTACTTCACTTCAAAAATCCACTTTAGTTAGACCTTTCAATTCTTATTTCAGCCAATAACCGAAACTACACAAAACAAACTCTGTTTTTACTCAATCTCTTAATCCAACTTCATCTCAATCGTCCAAGAATCCACATGCAACTCCCAATTCTGCATTTTCTCACATCTACTAGCATTTCACCAAATAATTGCAGCATGCAAAGATATAGATCAATGAACTTCCACTTGCCTTTAGCTCTTCTACTCGGTTGTAGGCAAAACAGGGGCTCGGGGGTCTCGGGCTCGGCTCAATTGTGGCGAAGACCGGCATCGATGACGGCGGCAGCATCGTGATCGATAGAAGGGAGACCTCCTCCTTCCTCATGCCGTGCACCCGCTTGCTGCTCACACTCGCTCGAACTCTTTCTCTTCTCTCTCTCTCTCTCTCTCTCTCTCACTTGCTCGCGCGCTCACTCTCGGTTTCTCTCTCTCTCTCTCACTTGCTCACCCGCTCACTCTCGGTTTCTCTCTCTCTTGGCTAATCCGCCCCTTTTGCTCCTTGCTTAATTAATTAATTAATTTTCTTGCATGCAGGTGATCCGGTGGCTTCAAGGGAGAGAGACAGGTGGAGAGTGGCATGGCTTCCTTGTCCAATTTCCCTTCCTCTTTGTCGACAATTAAGGGGGCTTCTTGGGCTTTTTGGGCCTACAATTTGTGGCCGAAAGGTCCTAATTAAATGGCCCAAATTCTCCAAAGATAAGCCCTTAAATTTCTGCACAAAATGAGGCATTTCGGTTTTTCATAGAAATCAACTAATATTCCCTTAATCAATTTGTTTCATGTACAAGTACATGACCAAAGTCCTCATGTGGAGAAGGGATTCGATCGAGCGGCATGGTGATGAAATTCATTTCCTCCTTGCCGAATCGCTCAAAGGAAAGACGTGCATGGTCCTTATGCACGGTCCAACTTCTCAAAATTTTATTCATAAATTCAGCATGTGTGTTCCTCATGCATGGCTGAATTACATCAATCGATCGAAGTCCAAAGACTTCTCTTGTTGCATGGTTGGTTGGTCCAATAGATAAAAGAAAACATGGCCGTTGCATATTTGAGGGTCATTAAAATTTTTCGGATGCCACATTGGAGTCCTCACAAAAAATAATTGCGACATGGCATATGTATGTTGTTAAAAATCCTTAAAAAAAAAGGCTGAATTGTGACATTTCATTTACTCCTTGCTGAGATTCTCTTTTAGAATTTTTTGGGATATCTTGAATGCTGAATTGGGATTAGTTGTCTTCATGAAATTTATTCCAAATTTCTCAATGTTTGTTGTTAAAAATCCTTTAAAAAAAAGGCCACCAAGGACCCTTTGTCAAATCCTTTTGGATTTATCGCAAAATTTGTTTTTGCATTACAAAGTGATTTTGGTACACATGATGCCTCCAACATTAACCATTTTAGCATCTATTAACTTTTGATTTGACATTGAACTCATCGAGGTTTTGACCATATTTGAAATGCCTGCAACATCCATTAGTAGTGCATGATATGTGCCCCGAATTAACCATGGCAATTAAATGCGTCCCATAACCGAGATGTACCTTTGTCAAAAATACCTCATCTTCTCATCAATGTTTCAAATGCATTTAAAATTTTTGAGGCATTACATGAGTCATACATGCATAACATCTCTTCATTTGTTAGAAATGCATGTGATTTTGTTTGGCACTTGATGACTGAATAAGTGATCTAGTGTTGGCTCACTAAGCTTGCTTAATCAATTAAGAACCAAGGTCCAATGGCCTACCTGTATATTTACTTTCAACTACGCATGTGGTTTATAGATATATGCATAGGCGTAATGCATGATCTCGTGAGAAGTCCTAGGTCATACTTAGAACCTATTTAAGGACATTTTAGCATTGGTTGCCACACGAGAACACAAACGGTGGCCAATTGTTATAAGTCACTTTAAAATTAGATTGGATAGTTGTCTTAGGTGGTCATTGCATGAATCACAAAGGCTGATTTCGAGGCCAAATTCGATCAATTATACATTTTGTCCTAGTTTCTTGATTGTTCTTGCTTGTTTTGTGATTGTGATCGTTTTTATTTATTTGTAATCATGATTGTTTCTTTTACTTTGTAAGTACCTAGTCTTAGTATTAGATTAGGTTTAGAATAGGTCCATGGAGGTGATGATCCCCAAGACATGAAGACGATGAGTGGTCAATGTCCAATTCGACCCTGTTTTGTACCATTTATTTCCCGATATATATTTTGGGTTACCTAGTGTTGTGTAGATATTCCGACAAATTACGGATTTCTTTCTTTCGATTTAACTTCCGTTTATGATTGCATGCTATATTAATTGTTTTCCTTAAATTGTTTTTTGGGCATTTATTTACTACACCGTCCTTAAATTTCAATTGATTGTTTTCTTTCTTTTTCTCTTTTGATAGAAATAGAATAGCAGAAAATTGACCATCCACATATGATCATCTACTTGGTTTTATTGGCATGAAAAATGTAAAAAGTCACGCATGGACATTTTAGGAAACACAACAAATTAGTAGTACCAAAAGGGTACTAATAGAAATGTTAGCATAACTTAAATCTCTAAATCTTAGAATTTTTAGTTGTGAAGATATCGAGGACCACTCCCGACTTTCGATTGAATTTTCTAGCTGATCCCCAAAAATGAGACTAGTGTTGACTCATAACTTTCATATAGATTGTTTTAAATGACTCATAAAAATATAAATCAATCCGTCGTGAGGGATATACATCTTGACAAGACTCACCGTGGTTTAGTATACTCAACGTGAAAATTTCCTTAAAGGATGAATTGATACCATCCTTTTAGATGAAAGTACTATCAAGAGGGCTAGTATGGTAACAGTACCCTTAAATTCATTATTCACACCCAATTTCCTTTATAAAGGTGTGTGATACCGAGTCATGATAACTTCACTTACACAAGATATGAGCTTGGAAGAGCTCATGACTGTGATCAAGTAACCTCACATGGTCGATCTCAAAAAATGAAGTGATAACATTTTTTGGACACATACCATGAGGAAGCTCCCATGGTATGTGTCACAATAACAACCGAGGTTGGGTCACAATAGAATTTATGCAAGAGCAAAAGTGTCAGACTCTCAACTCAATTATGCATTTCACCAACAGAAAATGGTAATACTATTTAGTCTCGATCAAATTGTAACAACGAGGCCTTATTCGATAGAAAGGAACCGATTTGAAATGGAGTCATTACTTCAAGATGCGATTTAATTTCCTCTGCTTGTTCTTGCAAAAGATGTGGAATGCTCATTCCTCCATCAAACAGGGAGAATAGCCAGTCCTTGGCTCAACTTATGGTGTGGCCAATATGGCTAATCCATTCCTTGTTAAAACATTAAGAAATATTTATGCATATAATGATTTCGAATGTACCCTTTATTTTGATTGTCACACATTATCCATTTCAAAGATATTTTAACATTTTTCAATCCAAAAATATGCAAGCACAATAAAAAGAATCATCATATTCTTTCCAAACTTATTTTTCCCATACAAATGCAAGAATTACAATGTGTATTTCATTCAGTTTTTCATTTCATTTTCTTCCATTCCTTCCTTTATTTAATTTCTCACTTGTTCCATGCCGTTAGTTATGGAGTAGGATGTGGACATGGATGTTTTCTTGAAAGGAAAAAAATGGGGAGAAATTTGTACTTATACATGTTATTGCTGCATGAAACTGAATCATGAAGTTATTGTCCCGTGGATGTAACATGAATCAGCCAAATCTGTTTGGCCGCCAAGGAGCAATACCTTGCTTACCAAGCAATGGCATCAGATGCTAATCGAAATGGCATTGATCTGAAAGTCAAACATTATATAATGGTCGCTTTTAACAAAGCATCATTAATAACGCCGTTGCCCAAATGCGGACGTGCGCTCCTGCATATTTCGATGTTGCACGATCTTTACTTCTTTGTGACGTTTTGCAGGGGACATTTTTCAGTGTTCGAGATCTTGACTCAATCCACGAGACAAAATTTAATGCGTCAGAGCTCAATATCACTGCATTTCCTGTTTTACATCTGTTCGGTGGGCCATCTCCAAACAGCTTTTGTTAACACTAATGAAAAAGCTTGAGAACAAGAATTAAAAAAATATTTATATAAAGCAAAATTTAGGATTTACAAGCATTCAAATTAAACGAAGTCGAATAATCTGAGTAGTTTTTTTTTTCTTTTCAACTTTTGTCAAATCATATTATTTTACCTTTTGGCCTTTATATAAAGTAGAATTCTTGAAAACTTCAAAAGTTGCGTTATATTGATATGTCAATTCTTGCACAATTATTTAAAATATTTATTAGAATTTAAAATTTTGATGAAAAAAAGAAGTTATTTTTAACTTTTTAGAGTTCACAATGAACCAACTCCAATATATTCATGCATTTCAAAGAAAAATAATCGGCAATTCACCTTTTCCCAATTCTACAAAGCATATGTATCACATCTTGATAAAGTCTTCCCTATCAATGTTGGTGGCTGAATGGCATGAGTTGTTTCTAAAACACAAGGTCATGAGTTTAAGCATATGCTCATTAGTAATTTGTGTGTCCCGCTCGGGAATTGCGGTAAAAGCACTAACCCATCTTAACTCAATATATCACAAGTGGTGTTGAGCAATGATCTCTTCATAGTCTTCAATCTAGTATTCTGTAATAGGTGCCATAATAATGTCCGGCGAATAAGGGCGCGTTTGGTAACATTTCTGTTTAAAAATTGTTCTAGAAAACAAAAATAAAAAAAGTGTTTCTGTTCCGGGGAACTATTTTTGAACAAAAAAACGCATTTGGTAAACTTGTTCCGGGAATAAAAAATAAACAGAAACACGTTTGGTAAATTTGTATAATTTTTTTTTATTTTTTTTATTTTTTAATATTTTTTCTATTTTCTTTCTTATTTTCTTATTTCTTATTTCTTTTTTCTTTTTGGCTGGTCGCCGGCCGATGAGGATCGGCGGCCTCGCCCAGCCACGGTGAGGCTCACCGGCCCCCGGCGAGGCTCGGCGTTGTCGGGCCACCGCCGGCGACGCCGACCTAGCGGTGGCCCGGCGACGCCGAGCCTCGCCGGCCGGGCGAGCTCGGCCTCGCCGGATCTGGGCGAGATCGAGCTCGTCAGCCTGGCGCGAGGTCGGGCTCGCCTGACTTGCGGTGGCCCGGCGAGGCTCGGCCTCGCCGGCCGCTGGGCGAGGTCCGGCTCGCCGGATCTGGGCGAGCTCGAGCTCGCCCAGCCAAGGTGAGCCCGAGCTTCACCAAGGGCCGGCGTCGCCGGCCCTGGCCGAGGCCGGTGACCGGCCAAAGAAAAAAGAAAGAAAAAAGAAGAAGAAAAGAAAAAGAAAAAATAGAGAAGGAAAGAAAGTGTTTCTAAAATGTGTTCCAGAAACAAGAAACAACCTTTTTTTGTTTGTTGTTTCTATTCCAGATTTGTTTCTGGGAACAAAAAACAATTTTCGAATAAAAACGCACCCAAACCCGTTTTTGTTGCTTTTTTGTTCCTGGGAATAGAAACAAGTGGCAAACAAACGCAGCCTAAGTAGCCATAACAGTAGTGCTTCCCAACTTGTATGGGGGCTCTATATGAACAATATGAAAAGTTATCTCCAATCTTGTGGAATGATGCACAAAATTATTGAATTTTTCATTTTTCAATATCTTAAAATCTTAGATCTTATATCGAATGATACTTGTGTAAAATTATTGAGGCATTTGTATTAGGCCTCTTTTCATGTGAAAAAGGAGCAAACTAACATAACTCTTGGTCAACCATAATTTGGAATGGTCACGATTCGACTATTTTATGTAGCAAGTATGTTTGAGATACCAAAACTCATATAGTAAATAGATCTATGAAATTAAATGGAAAATAATAAGTGACTATTTAAGCTGGTGGATCCATTTAAGCACTCTAATATTGGACATTAACAAGAAAAAAAGATGGCAAGTTTTGGTAATAGCGGGATTGTCATTTATTATACCAATGGTAGGTGTAACCTCAAATTTCAAGTTTTCAACACACAAAACTTAATTACAAGTCACAAAATAGATAATTGCTTCAGCCAACAATCAGACGTACTCATAATTTTGGTAAGGTTGGTGACGAAAATCAAATCTAAATCCCCCCAAAAAGGGAAAATATATGTGCTTGCTTTGGATAGAAAACATTACTTTGCCTGTAGACCAGGTTCTCGATTATTTTTTTGACCTTCAATTACGTGGCAAGTGATTAGCATCCAAGCCCTCGTAAAAAGGGGGAAAAAGAGAGAAGAAAAGTAATTAATAATGACCACCGGGAGTCGAGCTTCTTGTAGATCTTTTCAAATGCTTTTGGGCCAATGATTTTACCATCAAACACTGTTGCAAAATTATTTATTAGGTACAATTATTTCGAATTTGATACAAACCATCTCGTTGGACATAATATGAATCCCAAGGTTTTCCTTCCTCCATAACAAGTCTTGCTAGCAAAGGAGAGACTCCGTCCTTTTGAGAAACTATTCATTGTACTTGTCCTAAATTGAATATTCTACCGCCACATGAGACTGTTGAGGTTGTTCTTGATTGGTGGTTAGTTTATAAGTGTGAGGGAAAGCCTCACCTCTTGAACTAACTTTTTGGTTGAGAGAGATCTAAAACTACTCAACACTTGTATCCAACAAATTTGGACCCAGCAATTATATGAGAGAGTTATGAGTTATTGTGCCTCTTAACTAGGCTCAATGTGTGAAGAGAAGATTATTGAGATGGTCCAGAAACACCCAATATAGATGCATCATTTTCAATAATTTATATACGATTCATTATGTGTGCTATACTCATCCTAGCATTGAGCGGTGAATACTTTCTTATTCATTTTATTTTGGGCTTCCTTCTATTTTTCCTTTCATTTTAATTCGGGTCATGGTCAAGAAGCTTCTTGGCCAACATGCACATGGCTATGTATGGGCCATGGCTATATAAATACGACACCACAAAATCGCCCTTGCCCGACATTATCATCACATTGAGGTCTCTCTCTCTCTCTCTCTCACGCACACGGAGACACGCAGACCCACGTATCAATCCAGTCAGTTGCAGTAGCGACGGTTCTGGCCGTCCTGACCACATGGGCATGGAGAGTGGTGAACTCGGTGTGGTTGAGGCCGAAGAGGCTGGAGAGGCTCCTACGATAGCAAGGCCTTTCCGTCAAACCCTACACCTTCCTGTTCGGTGACCTCAAGGAGAACTCGCGGTTGCTCAAGGCCTTTGTTGCACTAATATATTCCTATTCATTAACACTCACTTGGTTTCGTCTGTTGGTCGATGCTGTTTCTGATGGAGTTTCAGAACATTTGAATTTATTGTCCTTTCTATTGGAAATTAATGCTTCCCCGTTTTGAGTTTTGGCAACCAAAGATGTTAATACATCTCAAGTCCTTTAAATATGCTTATTTTGATATACAAGGGATATCTTACTCTGCAAAAGCGAACATCAAATAAAACTTGCATGCGACCATGTCGTTTGACATATATTTGCACAACACAACATGAATTTCTGGGATAATTACAAAAAATATAAAACTAAATTGGCATATTTACAACATGTTTAGAACTACCTATAGGAAGAAGTTCTAAACATGTTGTAAATATGCCAATTTAGTTTTATATTTTTCAATTTTGTCAATATAATCTTAAATATTTTGACAATTTGCCAACAAAAGTCATTTTGGTCGATTTTGTTGATGTAAAGATCGATCATCCTAAATTTTTGCAATTTTTAATAATTTTTATAAAACTTATTTATTTTCCTTTTTTTTTTTTTTTCGTGGCAATACCCATGCCAGCCTTAGGCAAGGGTGTCTGGGCCTTACACAAACGAAGACCGAAACATGGGCGTCCCGAGCGACGACTACCAGCACAAGTATGGCACCTTCCAAGGCGTCGCCAACTACCCGCCGCCGAACCCGCCGCACCAGCAGCCTGCGATCGGCTACCCCCAGCTGGCGCCTCGGTCGGGCGCCACCGATACCTCTGCCCCCCCACCTCCTCCACCTCCCCACTATTACCATCATGGGTATCACACCGTCCCAGGTACAGAGTCGCTTCCTTTGGAATCGCTTGCGAGCAGAGTTGACTTCAGGATGTAAAGTTTGAAAGGGGCTGTCGGTGGAAGTTCGATTCAGGGATCATGTTTTTCCGTTGATCCTGGAATTTGGTCGTGGTGCATTTGAAATTTCTGTGTGATCATGATGGAATGCTTCTAGGGAATCTTGGGATTTTGATTTTGTCTTATGAACTGCCAATATGCTCACCTCTGTCTATTCACTCTAGCATGGAATGATGTATTAATGGATATGGTTTATCCAGTGGGTTTAGTTTTTTGGCGAAAGGTTTAGCATCCTCATCTTTTGAGAAATTGGATGTATGGGGCGTGGGAGAGGAGTCCTTGGAAGATGTTGAAATTATGTGAAATTAATCGGACCAGCACGTTTGTCCTCGTTTTGTTGACTCCTTTGGACGTGGCCGCTTTAGCTGTCAATCATGCTCATACAGAGGAGAATCATATGTTTTGCCCGATGTGTTGTCCCAGGGTTCTCAGAGTTTATAAATTGTCGTCGAACCGCTTTTAACAAGGCGTCATTGACTACGTCTGCCTTTTTGGCTGTGTGGGGCCGACGCTGAACCATCTTCGGCCAAATGCCAGTGCGCGCGCTCCTGCATACGCAGGGGATGACGTTTTACAGGGAAATTGTCAGCATTCGAGATTTTAACTTGATGCATCTTTCTTGCCCCGTCACATTACATGATTTGATGCGTTCGAACTAAATCGCACTGCGTTTCCGATTGTATATCCATTCGGTCGGCCATCTCCAAACATCTTTAAAGCTTGAAAACAAGAATTTAAAAAATATTTACATAATTTTTTTTTAGGTTTTATAAACATTCAAATTAATGAAATGAAATAATCTAGAGTGGTTTTTTTTTTTTTTCCCAAATCATGCCACCTTGCACCTATCCTTTTGGCCTTAAAACGTAGGGGATGACGTTTTATAGGAGAAATTGTCAGTGTTCGAGATTTTGACTCGATGCGTCTTTTTCGTCCGTCACGAGACATGATTTGATGCGTCACAGCTAAATCGCACCGTGTCTCTAGTTTTATATGTATTCGGTGGACCATCTCCAAATAGCTTTTGTCAAGACCCATGAAAATGCTTGAAAACAAGAATTTAAAAAATATTTACATAATTTCTTTTTAGGATTTATAAACATTCAAATTAACAAAATGAAATGATTTGGAGTGATTTTTTTTTTTTTTTTTTTTTTTTTTTTTCAAATCATGCCACCTCGCACCTACCCTTTTGGCCTTTATATAATGTAGAATGCTTGAAATCTTCAAAAATTGCTTTACATTGATGTGTCGAGGCACATGTAATTCTTCCACAATTATTTAAATTATATATTAGAATTTTAAATTTTAATGGAAAAGTAAGAAAAATTACTTTTAACTTGTTAGAATTCGCAATGAACAAACTCTAATATATTCATACATTCCAAGGAAAAATAAACGACAATGGATCTTTTTTCAATTCTTGTACCATAACTTGATAAGTGTCCTTACTATCTATAGTGATGGTTGAATGACATGAGTTGATGTTTCTAGAACATAAGATCGTGAGTTCAAGCATATGCTCATTAGTAATTTGTGTGTTGTGCTAGGGAGTTGAGGTAAAAGGATTCGTCCACCTTAACTCAATATGTCACAAGCGGTGCTGAGTGAAGATTCCTTCACAATCTTCAACTTAGAATTTTTCAATAGGTGCCATAATAATGTCCGGAGAAAGTATCCATAATGGTTGTGCTTCTCGACTTGTTTGGGACTCTATATGAAATGGTTGAAATATATGGAAAGTTATCTCTAATCTTATAGAACAATGCAAAACAATTTGTCTTCAAGGCAATGTGTGAAATTATTAAAGCTCTCACTTTTCAATATCTTATAATCTTGATATTATCTTGAATGATGCTTATATAGAATGATTGAGGCATTCGTATTAGGCCTCCTTTTATGCGAAAAAAGAGCGATAACTAATGTAATATGTGGTCCATCCATAATTTGGAATGGTCACGATTCAACCATTTTATGTAGC
Organism: Eucalyptus decipiens; assembly: GCA_014182575.1. Classification (NCBI taxonomy): domain Eukaryota; kingdom Viridiplantae; phylum Streptophyta; class Magnoliopsida; order Myrtales; family Myrtaceae; genus Eucalyptus; species Eucalyptus decipiens. Next base: position 15,579,954 of record CM024614.1, on the reverse strand, counting down.
CATTTTATGTAGCAAGTAATGCTAGAGATACCAAAATTTGTATACTAATTAAATCTATGAAATTACACGGAAAATGACAAGGTGATTATTTAAGTTAGTGGATTCATTTAAGCCCTTTGAAATTTTATTGGACATTAACAAGGAAAACGATGGTTAGTTTTGGTAATAGGGAGTTTGTCATTTATTACATCAATGGTAGGTGTAATCTAAATTTCAAGTTTTCAACATACAAAACTCAATTACAAGTCACAAAATAGATAATTGCTTTGTCCTGTAATAAAATTTACTCATAATTTTGGTAAGGCTGGCTATGAAAATCAAATCTAAATCCCGCCAAAAAAAGGAAAAAGACTCCTTTGCAGTTCTCTTTGCAATATATGTGCTTGCTTTAGATAGAAACACTAGTTTGCTTGGAGGTCAAGTTCTCCATTTTTCTTTGACCTTCAATTACGTGGCATGTGATCAGCATCCGAGCACACGTCATATGAGAATAATCTATTGATTATGATGAATGGACTTTTTCACCATTTATTAATCAATTCTTTTAAAGTCAAATATGTGGATAAATTTGGAAATACATAGACACTTGACAACATTGATACGCAACATATTTAACATGATCACAATCATATTCAATAAAGTGACACATTCCTAGTCAAAGGCCATATGGGGGGATGTAACGTGGAATAGGCAGTTTGGCAACTTCAAAGAGTCTTATCTTGAAATTGACAAGGATGAGTTAGATGGAAAGAACAATGAAATTACAAGAACTTCTGGAAGGAATCTCACCTTGTCTGGTGATTTGCTCCCATGGCAATCCCTATGGACCTATACTCAAAAGTAAAAAAAACAAACTTGTCTGCAATGGCATGGGATTTTCTTAGAATATGTGCAATACAGTAACTTATTTCCAAGAACATGGCGATATTAAGGAACTTATAGTAGAGATCATGCTAAAAACACTTCAGGAGAAGCTCTTCTATATGCTTTTGCAAAAACAAGGTTAACCAACGTAATCGATGCACGTAGATACCGCATGAACAAGGAACTCGCACGGATAACAATGACTCCTTGCCTTATCTTCGCCTCTATCCCCAGAATGAGCCAAAGTTGCAGCCAGAGAGCGAACAAAAGCTAGAAAACAACCGAAACGACAACTTGTTGCTCTATTCACAATCGTTCAAGTCGATGTTATATGTACATTAGGAGATGATAAACTGCAGATAGTCAAACAATATTGCAAAATTATTTATTAGGCATAAGTATTTCAAATTTGATACAACACTTGTCAAAGGCTTTTTACACCATCACGATGAACAAGATGTGAATCCCAGGTTTTTCCTTTCTCCAATAACATGCCTTGCCAGCAAAGGAGAGATTCCATCGCTGTTGAGAAATTAGATATTGTACTTGCCCTAAACTGAATATTCCAGTGCAAGATCTTATGGGATCTTCATAAGACGTACTATTTTCAATAATCTGTATATGATTTAATACGCGTGCTATACTCATCCTCGCATTTTGAGCGGTGAATAGGCTTTTCTTCTCTTTATTTTGGGTTTCTTTCTTTTTTTCTTTCACTTTTGATTCCAACTCTGGTCACGGTCAAGAAGCTTCTTGGCCAACACACACACAGCTATGTATGTGCTACGGCTATATAAACACGACACCACACAATCGCCCTTGCCCAACATCAAACCATTGAAGTCTCTCTCTCACAGCATACAGACAAATAGGTACGAACACGCAGAAGAAAATATGGAGGCATCGATCCAGTCAATTGCGCTAGCAACGGCTCTAGCCGTTCTGACCACATGGGCATGGAGGGTGGTGAACTGGGTGTGGCTGAGGCCGAAAAGGCTCGAGAGGCTCCTGAGACAGCAGGGCCTCTCCGGCAAACCCTACACCTTCCTGTTCGGTGACCTCAAGGAGAACTCACGGTTGCTCACAGAGGCCAACTCCAAGCCCATCGCCATCTCCGACGACATCAAGCCTCGTCTCTTGCCTTTCTTGCATCAATCCTCCCAAACCTATGGTATGCACTTCTTCATAGTATCACTCTGTGTGGCACTTATGCTTTCTTATAAATTAACACTTGCTTGGTTTCATCCTTTGGTCGATGCTGTTTCTGATGGAGTTTTAGAACATTTGAATATACTATCCTTTATCTTGGAAATTCATACTTCCCCGATTTGCGTTTTGCGACCAAAGATGTTAATGCATCTCAATTCCTTTAAATAATTGCTTATTTTGATATGCACACAATAAGGACATCTTACCATACAAAAGCGACATTAAATAAAACTTGCATGTGACCATGTCGTGTGACATTTAAACAGTAATTACTAATTACATTGCCACACACACGCATATATAGAAGCACAACACAGCACATATTTCTGGAGATAATTACCAAAAAAGCAAAACAATCACAAATATATGTACGAATGCCTTTTAGTCATAAATTTTTGAATTTTGCCAAATTAATCCTAAGCCTTCTGACAATTTGCTAATATAGTCATTTTAGACAATTTTGGCAAAAAATTGTAGATGTGGATGCCAGCCTTCTCATATGGCATGTCTAGCGTTGATGTGAATAATTTTACAATTTATAATAATTTTTCTGAAATTTATTCATTTTACCTTCTTTTTTTTTTGCTATGGCCACACTTTGGCAAAAAATTGTTGATGTGGATGCCAGCCTTCTCATATGGAATGTTCGACATTGACGTGAATAATTTTACAATTTATAATAAATTTTCTGAAATTTATTCTTTTTTCCTGTTTTTTAACTATGGCTACGCCCTCGCCAGCTCTAGGCAAGGGTGTTTGGGCCCTCACATGTGGTTAGCGATCTTTGTCGGCCGCCACCAAGGCCCTAGACCGGTGAAGGGAAAGAAAAGAAAGAAAAGAAAAAAAAAGAAAAAGAAAAGGGAAAAAAAATTACAAATATTATCCACGTCAACGTTGACTATACCATATAAAAATGCTAAAAAGTAGTTCACGTTAGTGCCGGCCATGGTAATTATTATAACCATCTTTTCTCATCAATATGAATTAAGTCACACATTTACATGCAATCCTAAAAAACAGCAGACCATGTATTTCATTTGGCACGGTGGCTCTTACCAAGTGCATTGCAGGCAAAGACTCGTTCATGTGGATAGGACCAACACCGGGAGTGCGCATAACGAACCCCGAACAACTAAAGAAGATCTTCTCCAACATAAACGACTATCCCAAGCCAGGCCCCAATCCCCTGGTGAAGTTGCTCGCGGATGGACTCGTGAATCACGAGGGCGAGAAATGGACACGGTACAGAAAGATCATCAATCCAGCATTCCACATGGAGAAGTTGAAGGTACATGAAACTATTCCTTGGTCAACTGAATTGAACCACACACATTGATGCCTCAGGATTTCTCTTTTAAATCCTCCTTTGCTTTGGTCTGTTGCATTTGCAGCTTATGTTGCCCGCATTTTATTCAAGTTGCACTGAGATGGTTGGTAGATGGGAAAAATTGGTATCAGTAGAGAGATCCTGTGAGATCGACGCGTGGGTCGACCTTCAAATTTTGACCCGTGAGGTGATCTCTCGAACAGCGTTTGGCAGTAGCTTCGAAGAAGGCAAAAGGATCTTCGAACTTCAGGGGGAACAAGCCCAGCTCGCGATAATAGCCCTTCAGGCGGTCTACATCCCTGGCTGGAGGTAAAATCGTTCATCATCCATAAGCTAATTGAATCTAAATGAGCTTATGGCTCACAATCATGACATTCTAAAAAAAATCCAACTATTTGATTCAATGTTTCGCAGGTTTGTGCCAACTAAGATGAACAGGAGGATGAAGAACATAGATAAGGAAGTGCGGGCTCTGCTCATGGACATCATCCGCAGAAGAGAGAAAGCAATAAGGGAAGGGGAAGCTGCTGGCGATGATCTGCTGGGGCTGTTGCTGGAGTCAAACATGAAGGAGAATGTCGGGATGAGCCTCCACGATGTGATGGAGGAGTGCAAGCTTTTCTACTTCGCCGGACAAGAGACCACTTCGGCCTTGCTGGTTTGGACCATGGTCTTGTTGAGTGTGCACTCGGATTGGCAAGCACGAGCTAGGGAGGAGGTCCTCCAAATCTTCGGAAGCGGAAAACCTGACCCTGACGGCTTAAGCCACCTCAAGATTGTAAGTTCAATGCTCTTTTCCTCTTTTGTTGAGAATGGGACTCATAATAGGTCCGATCTAGAGAGTTCTTCACGAGCATCTTTTATCACATGACGCATGATAATCATTCTATAATTACTGGATGCGATTTTCCAATCCTTAGTAGATGAAATGTTTGTTTAAAAATAATGTTATCCTATGAAGATGAACACGACAATGAACTGACAGGACAATTTCTTTGCACACTTGAATTGAACTTGGATTTCCTCTCGACACATGAACCTGATTTTTTGGACAATAGCCTCAATCCCCCTTTTTTCTTTTTTTCTGGATAAATTACAATATATTTCCATCTCTTCGAGGATATTGATATCATTCCAGCATCGTGATCGTTCATAGATGCTCCTACATGCGCATCTCTACCATATGAATTCTTCTAAGGATTTGTCGCAATCAGGTCACAATGATCTTACATGAGGTGTTGAGGCTATATCCACCGGTGACTGATCTGGCGCGGAAGGTTCCAAAGGAAACAAAACTCGGGAAGCTGACCATACCGCCGGAAGTCCAGCTCTTAATGCCGACACTCCTCATCCACCATGATAAAGAACTTTGGGGCGAGGATGCCGAGGAGTTCAAGCCAGAGAGGTTTGCCGAGGGAGTGTCCAAGGCCACCAAAAACCAAGTCTCCTTCTTTCCATTCGGATGGGGCCCTCGTATATGCATCGGTCAAAACTTCGCGTTGACAGAGGCAAAGATGGCGCTTGCCATGATTCTTCAGCAGTTCACGTTCGAGCTCTCTCCATCTTATGCGCATGCTCCTTCTAATGTCCTCATCCTCCAGCCACGATATGGTGTTCAGGTCATCTTGCGCAAGGCAAACTAAAAGTTACAGATCAGGGTGACATGTAGTGTAGACAAATACGTGGATAGATATAATGTCACACTACACCATTTTCGAAGTTTGTACGTTGTTGTTTAAGAATAGAAATTTAGTGTTTGTAATCGTAATCAAATGGCCTCTTAACTAAGTGACCGGTTATTTTAGTTTAATAACAGCAAGACGCTGGATGCATCTGAATCTTCCTAGCCAAGTTAGTTTTCAAAAATTTCAAAGAATCAACCCAAAATGTTGGAATTAAATGTCAATCATATATTTGATTTTTGGATATAGGAAAACCAAGCTAATAAATTAAAGAAACTCGAGTTGATCATTTGAGACTAAAATTTAATTTTGCGAATTAAAGTTCAATTTTACCATTAAACCTCGGTTCATTTTATAGCATAAGAGTCGTGACATTAATTCAAAGTCAGTTTGGATACAATAGGTTACCCTAGGTATAAACAATTAATTGAATAAGTGCCTCGCGATATTACTTGAATTTAATTTCGATTAATTTGCGATTTTGATCAAGAAATTATGTGAAATTTCCCAATTTGACCTAAAAAGTCCAATTGCATGTACCCATAATGCAGGTCCATTATTTTTTGTGTTAATTAAGTAATTAGGTCAATATAAAATAACTGAATTGCATTTATATGGTTTAATTAGCTTGCTTTCTTTAGAATCGGACCATTTTCCTCTAATTGAAGCTGATATTGAACATTATTTTACATAATCTACCTAGTTTTGCAGAAATCACATGCTTGAAAGTGACTCTATATTAGGGCTGACCTGAGGTCCTAAACCTCGTTATTTGTCTCAAGCTTCAATTTGATTTATTATGGGCCTCAAATGGAGTTTGTTTGATACCTAAATTGCATATTGGAAGTTGGATGATTCTGTTGGATTTTCATAATATTATGTTATTTTGGTTTTTGAACATATTATTATTTTTTTCTAACTTTCTACTGATTTTTGTGTTGAGATTTTGGAGATGCTCCACGGAAATGGTACAAAATTGTGTTGGTATAACATTTTTTTTTTCTAGAATTTTTGAAGCAAATATGATTAGGCTAAATCTCATAATAACGTCACTATGTTTTTCTGTCCTGTTTGAGTTTGTAACACCCCGGGTTCGTCAATCTATACATATTATCCACTTTGAGCCCATTGGACCCTCATAGTTTTGTTCCTTTGGGCTTCGCCCAGAAAATGTGTACGTATAAATAGAGAACTCAGAACCTTATAAGCCAGTCCAGGACTCCCCCTAGGCAATCTAGGACAAGAGATGCACCCCCTCCCTGTGCATGTCTAGGACCGAGGTGTGGATGCACTGCTGTCCCTCCTTCCCACACACTGCCGCCTGGGCTATCACACTTTTCACCAACCCTTAGGAGCACACCATCCTCACTGTAGCCCCATATGTGGTCGAGAGTCGGTTTTGATACTACATGTAACATCCTAAATTCATCACTATACACATATTGTCCACTTTGAACCCCATTGGACCTTCACATTTTTGTTTTTCTGGGCTTCATCTATAAAATGCATATATAAAGATAGAGAACCTAGAATTGATCTAGTTCAAGACTTTCCTAAGGCAATGTGGGATAAGAGGCGCGTTCCCTCCCTGCAAACATCTAGAGACTGAAGTGTGGATGCACCGCCATCCCTCCTCTTCACGCACCGCCACTTGGGCTTACACACTCTCCACCCTTTAGCGATGTGAGATAAGAGACATGCACTTAACCTTACCGGTGTACTGCCGAGACGCAACCTCCTTGCCATCCCTCTATACTATCATGAGTATGAGTTGTTATATTCTCCACCCTTTATGGCACAACACCCTCGCTATGGCCCCACACGTTGCAAGAGTTGACTCAAATACTACATGATGTCAAACTACGAATCTTATAGAGATAGGGATGACACGACCATCTTTCCACCTGAAGGACATAGCCTCAAATTGCCAAAATTTAAGCCCCCCACAATAACACTTTCTCTCTAATGGCCTCTAACTAAAGGACCCAAAAAGATTGAAAAAGAGAGGGGTGAGTAATCACAAGCTTAGTGAATAGTACATATCTTCTAAGTAGATCAAGTAGCTACTATGCATATATATAAGTATAAAGCATAACCAGTAGTTCATAATCCAACTCATTAATATACATATCAAATTAAGTACATTCATTTCAACAAAGTTTTGTACATGTTAGAAATACACATTTAAATCTACTATCATGATTCAAATATCAATGATCAAGTCAATCAATCTTTCACTTAATATCAAATTATATCATGACAAAATGCCTTGTGATAATGCAATCAAGATTACCATTTTAGCAAGGTCTCTACTTACAAAGCCATTTGCTCAATCCAAAAAGATATCTTAAACCCGATATGCATACCCACATCCCCTCTATAGGTTCACAACAATATTGTGCACCAAACTCACATCCTTCAATATCTAGAAATTCAATTTATAATCAATCTCATGATCCCCAATGTATTTTATAAACCAATCATATAACTTTTCATAATTCAATTCATCAAATAAAATATACTTCACAAGACATTTTTCATAACATTTCAAAATCCATTTCATAAACCCTCGACATTTCAAGCGCCTTTTACAAAAGGTCTTTCAAATCATTATAGACTCATTGCATAAGCTAATTTGTAACACATTACACACACACACACACACACACACACACACACACACACACACACACACACACACACACACACACACACACACACACACACACCAAAATCAAATGTGAGTTGAGGCCTAAAGATTTTCTGTCATTTGCTTTGGCAATTACTCAGGACGCCATTTCGCTTGGGAGAGTTTGTCATGCCTCTCATTGATTTATTATCCTTGTCCAATGATCCTGCAACAAGACATGCTTCTCGTTGATTTGTTATCTTTACTTTTGACAGTCAGATGATCTTGCAACAAACAAGAGGGAATGTGTTAGTCATGAACTCTTTCAAGAGTCGAATAACTGGAATCCATACAGCTTTACCCTTCACTGGTTTGCAGATGATTGGGTGAACCTGAAGTGAGAGGGGGACACGAAGTCCTATGCCCCTTGTTTCGTTAGGTCAATTATTCTCTGAATTGGCTCTTGGATGACACGTCCTTTTACACGAAGTCAGGTGAATTCGATGCGAGTCTTTTCCATGTACTAGCTTGGCCAATATTGATTTGCCAAACCTAACCATCAAGTTTGGTTCTTGAATCCCAATGCTTCTCCTAGGGATATTTGAATGTCGATGACAGCCTTTTTGTCTTGGCATAGTTTGACATTTCTTTCGATTGGCTTTCCTCACTCATGGCCACGTATGCATGATTGATGGTTGTCGATTTATCTTCAACGCCTTCCTTCTGTGGAATTTTCTTATGTCTTTGACTATATGACCATTAACAGCATTGAGCAAAGTCATGTACTTCAAGCTTCTATGGAATCTGAGATGGACAATCAAAACCTCCAATTTTCTGATGGCAATTACTTCTTGTGAGAGTATGCGTCTAAATAGGAAGTCAGGTTTGCAGGTCTTCATTTTGAATAAGGGCCAAAGATCGCTTCAACTGTCTGGATTTCTTCTCTGTTGACAGTAGCCAATTCAAAGAAAGAGAAAAGATCCCTTCCTTGTGCTTTTGGGCTTGTCGAAACTGGAAGTCCCGTTGATGAAACCACATCATCTGGTTGCTTAGGCACATTGTGGGGAAAGGATATTGCTCTGGCTTGTGAAGGAGTTGGGCAGGAGTGAGGTGGAGTGCATAGAGCTCTTAGGGATGGCTTGATTTTCAACCGTATGCCCTCTTTTGGTGTAGGATGATTCTTTTTATTTGCCCTTGTTTTCTTGGCAGGGTGTCTTTGAATTTGGCAAGTTCACTTGATGCGCTTCTTTCAAATGCCCCCTATCACACTAAGTTAAAGGGGACGGGAATGATCTCCTGAGACATGAAGTGAGTGAGTCAGAAAGACAAACATGATTAAATTTATCATCTTGTTTTAACAAAAGGTTTTGGGTGATGAAATATTTTTTTATTTTCAAAATATGTCTTTGGGGGAGAAAAAGCATGAGGAAGCCCAGCCCTCAGTATTCTCCTTGGATGATATTTTCTTTTCATGGTTGGATAGCATCACTAGGCTGGTTTGGAGTACCGCCTCATGCTCTTAAAACGAAATATTAGAACTATACAATATAGTACTTGGAATGGAAAATACAACAGTAGCACACTAGACAAGATAAGAAACATGAAATTATAAAAACAAGTAAAACCCATGAAAACTTCTGTGTAAAGGAGTGCTTTGATAGTGTTGGTTCCAAAATCAAACGCCTTTGAGTTCCTCGCCTCCAGTAGACTCGAAGTATTCGCCTGAGAGGACCACTTCATTGAAGCTATGGAAGTGCAACCCATGCAACCAACAACGATGCCTGCGAGGTAAAGCCCCTATGAACAGCTTTATCATTTCTTCTTCGGCCAGTTGAGGGTAAGTTTGCATCATAAAAGCCTCCCACCTCCTCACATATGCTCGAAAATCCTCAATTGGTCTTCTTTTGAAGTGAACCAAGTTCTGACAAGGTACTTCAGTCCCAATCTGGCTTTGATACTGAAGTAGGAATGCAGAAGACAGCTCATTCCAATATCTCATGAGGTAGATATCTGCTGTGATGAACCATTGTAATGCAGACCCCGTAAGACTCTTTTGGAAGGTCTGAGTTGTGAATGACATCGGGCCATAGTACCGACTCATTTCAGCATGGAGGTATTGCAAGTGGGCCACGGGGCAAGTCGTGCCGTTATACTTGCGGAGATTAGGTATCCACATTTCTCCTGGGGTCATGATCCTATGAGCGCAAGACGAGCTTCATGTATCTTGGTTAGGCCACTGGTTTTCCCACTACATATCTATTGTAGTGGTGAATTTTTCTGTTTCCGGGAACTTGGATTCTACCGAGATTACCCCATTGCTTTCTTCTTGGTCAAAATTTCCGAATGAGGATGAAGTATTGAAGCTATCCTCATGGTCAGAGGATGAGCTTAGTACTTCGTTAGGATCGTAGCGGATAAAGACATATGCTTCCTCTTCTGACGGGCCTTCATCCCCGGATGAGAGTAGGAAACAGTTATACGATGAATCGTCAGTTTCATTGTCAAAATAACGCTGGAAGTCCTTGGGATTGTATTCTAGGGGATGGTAGCCTTCAAAGCTGTATTCTTGGGAATGCTCGAAGCTTTGGTGCGGTGGCTCGTCGGTAAATGCTGCATTGATCTGCTTAAGCTTTCTTTTCTTGGCTTCTGGTCTAGATCTTTTGAGTTGAGTCCTTCGTTTTGCCAGCTCGATTCTGTCGAGGGAAGTGAGAGACATTTGAGTTTCACTATTTGATTCACTTTCCAAGTTGATAGGAGTTGGTATTCTTTGGACCCTAGCTCTTTGAGTAAGCTTGGGAAGTCGTCCAGTCATGCCCTGGTCTTGAACAGGCTCTATGTCTTTGATCTCGTACAAAGGCTCCTTGCCTTTCATAGTGGGAAACTTCTCAGTAATAAGATGCTGCTCAGTTGCCCATTTATTATGCAAGGCTTCATTGACATGCTCTTCTCCTATCTCAGCGATTAATGGCTCCTCGTACTCTGCAATCATCGGCTCTTCGTAGGGCAAGGTAATGTCAGGGGTGATGTCAATATCATACTCTTGGTGAAAAACATGAATTAGTTCCTTCCAAGTTTTAAGGAGACTAATCTTCCTGACAATGTACCATCACAAGGCAAGGCCAGTCAAGCTCGATTGGTACGATTGGATCATCCTTCGAACCAGGTAGGCTTGCAAGTAGGTCTCTGGGCGGGAGGTATTAGCATACCTTTCACATTTAGGTGCTTTGAATTTTTCAGGGATCTTAATGCTGACGTAATTGGACAAGTCCATGGGATTCTGCCCCTGCAGCTGGTTTAACTTTTTCATGATCTTTTCAAACTGTCTATGGTGCTGGCTATTTTCCGGCAAATTCGCAGGTGTCATGACGGTGTTTAAGGCAACCATAGAGTTGGGCTCAGCTTGAGTGGATTTCATTTGTCTCAAGAGTTGTTGAAGGACAATGGACATCTGTCCCACGCCGTCTTCAATGTTAATGAGACGATTTTGTACATCATTCTGATCGGGTCCTATTGCATGAGGCCATTCACGGGCGATTGGTGGCCGGCGATTCATAATTACCTGTTTGTTGCGAAAACAATGAATGGGCATGAAAGTAAACAAAAATTGACCCATGGCAATGGTTTAACTGCTTTTTATTTTTATTTTTTATTTATCAAAAGAGGATTTATAGACTGCAAACTCCTGACATCTAAAACTTGAAATTGAAATGATGGGATGAAATACTAGATATTAAACAAGAGTCCCTAAACAATGTGACAAAACTTTCACAATATTAACACTAAGGGGCACATGATTGCCAATTTATATGGGACGAGGAGCCTTATTCTTGCGAGGATGCCTGCTTCCTTGGACTGGTTCTGAGGTGTGCATCCAGTCTATTCCCAAATCCCTCTCCATGAGTTCTGCTTGCTCGTGTTGGCTGCTCTCGCTGATTGAGTGAGGGACTGACGGCTTCCATTTTGTCGGGATACGATGGTTATGGATGTAGGACATAGAGGTATGATGGACTTTTTCTTCTCCCTCAAGCCCTTCAGGTATCACGATCCTTTTGCGATGGCACCTGCTCCATGCTTCCTCGATAATGTCAATCTCGAACGTGTATTCAAAACTTTGATGGGTGAAAAGGAGTGGAGGGACCCTCTTCTTGAAAGATGGCGGGATCTCTTGAAGGGCTCCATACTGTCGTGCCACCCTATGTGGGAAATAGGAAATGGCACCGGTGAGGCCGAGTAACGGAATTGGATAGCGGCGCTTGAAAGCAAAGCGAGCTCTCTTTTCATAGAACCAACCAGCACACCATTGGAATGCCTTAGGAGCCAAGTCTCTTAGGAAGTTTATCCAATTTAAACAACTTTGATTGGGAATGTATGGTCCTAAAACCATAAATTTTTGTAATGGATTTTCGAAATCATTCATTCCAGACGATCGCATGAAGTCTCAGAATTCACTTAGGTGAGAAAAGAACCAGACTTGTAAAATTTCTGGAGAGACCCGCATGATTTTTCCGTGTTTTCTTTAAAACGATTAAAGGACAAAAATGTTTCAGTTAAAATCATGTTGACATAATTTTGCCCCATCGAGATCTGATCAACTATCCATGCCATCTTAGGACTTATGACATTTCTTTGATGTGGGAAAATGATGAACCCAAAAAAGGCCAGGAGAAAAATCTCGCTTTTTTTGGGTCATAGGCTGATTTTGAAAACAGGCATTCATGAATTCTAGTGGGTAGGTATTATTGTTGTTTTCAAGAATTTGTCTCATGACATGGATTTCAGTTCCTAAAAGTCGCGCTAACCCACGCCACGGGAGGGCGCCTGTCGATGGCCTAACAAGCTTTTTCTCGAGAGGCATTCCAGTGATGATGATGTATTCTTCTAGAGTTGGGGTTAGCTCAAACCCACCAAACATAAAAGTAGTCGTCTTCGGGCAACAGAAATGTGCCATGGCTTGTATGACTTCGGGACGAACAGTGATTTGAATCAACGATAGGAGATGACCGATTTTGGCTTTCACGCGCTCTTGGGCAAACTGATCCAATTGACCCCACCATCTGAAGAGTTCCGCTTTGGGAGCAGGAATGAACTGGATATCGTCTTTCCCCATCGCATATAGATTGGGTCTTTGAAAAACTTATCCTAAATTTCCATGGGCCAATAAAAAGACTAAGTAAAAGTAAAGAAATCACTTTGCTTTTAAATAAAATGGCAAGCACAAAGACATGCGCATGGGACGTGCAGCTCGATTTCTAACTCAGAAGGCTTGATGAAATTAAAAAGGTATCCGCCCGTCGCAGTCTCGCGTTAGTAGCATACCCCCTTAACCTTGGCTAAGAAATAAGGGAAAAAGAAAGGCAACCTCTACATCGCAGTCTCGCGTTCGAGGTCGAATCTTTCTTAACACCATCCTAGAAATCCTATGGCGGCTGGGTTGTGTGTGCCATGTGTAGTGTTTAAAATGGTGAAGCATGCACAACAGTTTATAATCACAAGATAATCTATTTTAAGCAAAAATTAAAATAAATTTCTAAGCTTTTGACCTGCATAAAGAAAAAAACCTAAGTCATTAAAGAATTTAAATAAGAAAAAAATGGCCTAAGTCTTCAAAGTCCCCAGCGGAGTCGCCAAGCTATCGCGACCTCTTTTTTTTCGGCACCCACGTCAGGGGCGGGCACCTAAGGAGGCTAATGCTTTGGCGACGGACTCTCCCAAGTCCACCAATTCACGACTTTAATAGTCTAAATTTTTAACCTGTAAATTAATTTTAAAACGAAGTCGAAACTAATCAGTTTGGGGTGGGTTGATTAGAAACCCAAGCGAAGTATCGGGAGAAATACTCGCTCCTGCGCAACCAGAGAAATTAGGATCGGGGACTTGATTATACTAGTTTATCACTAATGCCCTTTCGGTATCTAATCTTGTTAAAACCCTGAGGTTTTTTGGATGTTCGAGGGATTTTCCATGCATTTTTGGGAGGAAAAATATTTTTTGAGTCTTTTTCTAATTTTTTGGTATTTTTGGAAAAATAAAAGTCTTTTTGGTTTTTTCTGAATTTTTTTGCTTTTTTATGAATTTTTGGCTTTTTTTGGATTTTTGGCATTTTTTGGAAAATATGGAATATTTTTTTTTTTTTCGAAAATAAAATATTTTTATCATTTTTTATTATTTTTCGATTTTCTGGAAATTAAAACATTTTTTAATATTTTTTGGAAAATAAAATATTTTTGGATATTTTTGTTTTTTTGGAAATTAAAATATTTTTTAATTATTTGTTTATTTAAAATAAAATAAAAACCGGCCCGAGTCGGATCCATGGGTTGGGTCGACTGGCCGGCGACTCGAACGAGGACCGGGTCTGATCGACCGGGGTTCCGGCCACTTGGGGTTCACGGGAACCCTACCCAAGCGACGACCGGGTTTGACCCGGCCTCGACCCGACGCGGCGCTTCCTCTTTCTCGTCCAATTGCGGCGCTGACGGAGGGGCTGGGACGGCGGATTGGCGTCGATGACGGCGGTGATATAGAGGATAGAAATGGCCAGTCGTTCGTCGGACTGAAGAGCAAGACTCAACAACAGCAGCCGAGATCTATTTGGGCTAGTCAGGACTAGGGATTAGGGCTTCGCGGACAGGGGGGCGACGGCAACAACGCGGTAGACAGGGATGGCGAGGGATGGCAAGTGGAAACGACGACGGGCGAGTGGGGCTGATACCTACCTATGGAGAGGGTCCGACACGGCGGCGTGGAGAATGGTGATGGTAGGGAGCGGCGGTCGGGATGGTGCAGCGACAGTGGGCCCTCAACCTTCGCAGATTTGGAGCGGCATCGGGCACGACTCGAGGTGACGTCGGGGGGTGGGACCTCTTCTTCCACCCTCTTCGCGAATCCAGAACTCCTTCGCCTCCTCCAACCTTGCTTCTCTCTCACTCCGGTCAGATCTGAGCCTCCACCAGCCGGATCTGACCTCCTCGGACTCGCTCGCCGGCGGCCTCCCCCGAAGTCTCTCAGTGGGAGGTTGGCCGAGCTCGTGACAACCCGATTTCTCTCTCGCTCGCTCTTCGATTCCTCCCCCGAAGTCTCTCAGTGGGAAGATCTTAGAGCTCGCTCATGTCGTTCTTCGACGAAGGTGGTGCCCTTTTATAGGTGAGGGAATCCGGTCGACGGAGCCTCGACCGCCGGTCCCCTTCGCGCGCCGAGCGGTTCTCCTCGGCTGAATCGATGTCCCATCCGAGCTCATCCAGCGAAGCGTGCTCGGCATTGATGGCGCTCGAGACCTTATCTTCTCCGGCTGACTTCGGCCTACTCCCCTCGGCCGTAGGCCGTCCTTTGCGCGCGTCGTTGTCTTCTGCGCGTGAACTACAGAGGCGAAGACAGAAGGAGCGAGGAAGAAGAAGAAGGAAGAAGAAGGAGAAAAGGGGGGGGGGGCTGGAGGAGAAATGGGCCGTAAGGGCTCATTCGAGGGTTGCCTCTCCTTTTTTTTGCTTTTTCCTGTTTTTGTTTTTGTTATTTGTTTATTATTTCGAAAAAGACAAAATAAATAAAAAAATTAATTAATAAAATAAACCTAATTAAAATTGAGGTGTCGACAAAGACCAGTAAGAGAATCACGGCTGCCTTGCTGTGGTATTGGAGTTGGATGGTTTCTGTAAGTTACTTTCTTTACTCGTGGGTTGGATTTCACGTTGGCTGGCGCATAGCCAACTGCGAAGCATGATGGAGTCAACAGTCCCTACAACTACAAGGACTGCGTGACAATTCTTGAGCCTGGATGTAACAGATTCTTATGCTTCATGAGTTCAACATTTGTATATTTTGTGATTCTTATTGGTACCTGGCCTTCAAGTTTGAAACCAGAGAAATCCCATGTGATGGTTCTTTTACCGAAATCTGAGCCTTATATTCATCATAATTTCGATAAGTTTATGATCATCAGCTAATTTAGGATGTCTGCTTTGTTGAAGGTTTATCCTTGGCTTCTTCCTTGGTGCCATCCCTTGGTACATTGGACTACTTCTTGTCTGCGGAAGGATAGACTACCGGGAAAAGCCTGGATATATTGCTTGTACAATCGCTGTAAGTCTCTTTCTTCATTCACAAAAATAGCTACATTCGCTTGTTTGTTACTTCCAGGTAATTTATATGTTCATGCCCCTACCCTCTGTTGGGTGCTTATGCACTCAGGTGTGCATACTGGCACCTATAGTTGTCTGCCTTTGTTGTACTCTGTAGAATTAATATCGTCATTTGTCTTACTATGTACCTCTTCCATCAGAGCAGTTCAGTAATACATCACATAAGTTATTGACTTCTCTCCCTTGTCCAAATAGGTGTCTCATGTACAGCTGTATATATGGTTCTTTCTGTCCCGAATATACCACGTAACATGTTAATTGAGGAAGCCTCTACTGCCTTCTAGCTTATCTTTGTCTGGCCCTCTAATGACTTCTTATTCCTGGCAATGCCTATGTTAGTTTATCCTCGAAAATGAAATCCATGTTCCCTGTTGATATTGAACTTCAGGACTGCAGAGTAGATGCTTTGCTATATGATTTTCTTGAGTAGGGAAAAAGTTTGTCTGGCACATTCCTTCATATAGATCTTTTGTATGCATCTCTAAACCTCTCTATATATGAGCCATTTTGAATCCTGGCCTTTGCTTTTCATTACATCCCTCTCTTAAATGTACATGTTCAATTCATTTTGCGACGGACAAAAACTGAAAATTCCTGCGATGTCCATATGCAGGCAATCCTGGCAACAATTGCAAATGTCCTTGGTGTCACGAGAGAAGCCGATGATTGGTAACATCATAGCAAATGGCCATAATAGGTATCTGAAAATGGCATGGTTCATGTGATATAGCTGGTGACTATGTGAACAGATGGGGCCATCATGTTATCAACCGTAATTAATCACAAATTTTCCTTCTGTCTGATGAGCAAGGAAAACAGCATGATTGTGTTGGTCCGAGAAGTCCATCTTTTGGAATCATTCCTAGTCTTCAAGGATCGTTTTGTGGAATTAAGAACAAGGTTATCCTGTCTTTTTGATTGGCGAGCCTCATGACGTATGTATATAATCGTTGCTGTGACTATATCTGCGATGTTTCTTTGAAATGTTATATTGTGAAGCTAGATTTGATGGTCAATACTTTCCTTTTCATCTGAATATCCTGTAAGAAACAATGCGGGAAACGTCCCATATATATAAAAATGGGTCCACATAAATATTAAAAAATGAAACGATAATAAAGATTTGTTTGGGGAACGCTTCAATCCATTTTGAAACGAAACGAGTTTTTTCTCGTCACTTCGAATGAAAATGAAAAATAAATAAATATTGAATTGACTCCTTCAATCTCGACAATTAAATAATAATAGATTATTATTTTGAGTATGCTGCTATGGTGAAATCGATAGACACGCTGCTCTTAGAAAGTAGTGCTAGAGCATCTCAGTTCGAGTCCGAGTGGTGGCATGGCATCTTCTAAAACAAATGGAATAATACGTATATGGGTCAAAAATGGTAGATGATATTTCGAAAATCTTATCTTGCTCTTTTCAGTGAAGATTCGAGTTGAGTTCTGTGAGCTTGACAGTGGATGATGATTGAATATTATGCTCTTATAATCATGTCTAGTATCTACGGCTTAAGGACAGAGGCAAGGATTGCCATAGATTCAAGCTGTGGATAAAAGAAGATTAGAGACAATTTTAGTCCAAGAAATCTATAGGAACTTATGCAAGAACGGAAGTCTCAGACTCTCGACTCAATTGTACATTTCATCAAACTCGCCATTTTAGTTTCGGTCAAATCATCCTTCATCAAATTGTAAGAACTATGCCTTGTTTGGTAGAAAGGAATCGGCTTGGAATGGAATTGTTACTTGGATATGCGATTTTATTGCCTTTGTTCTGGGGAAAGATGTGGAGTGCTCCTCCATCGAACAAGGAGAATAGCCAATCCATGGTTCAGCTTATGGTGTGGCCAAGATGGCCAATCCATTCCTTGGGGCAAAATAATAAGAAAATTAATTACATATTGATTTTGAGTGTACACTTTATTTTTGTTGTCTCGCATTATCCATTTTAAAGACATTTTAACATGTTCCAATCCAACATATGCAGGCACAAAAAAATGAATGGCAATGTTCTTTCCAAATTAATTTTTCCGAGCAAATGTAGGAATTGCAATAAGTATGTCATTTCAGTTTCTTATTTCATTTTCTTCCATGCCTTCCTTTATTTCATTTCCCGGTTGTTCCAAGTCATCAATTATGGGATAATATGTGAACATAGATGTTTTCTCGAGAGGAAATAAAAAAAAAAAAAAATAGGGAAATTTGCGGTGTTAGATGTTGTTGCTCCATGAAACTTAATCAAGAAGTTATGGTCCGTGGATGCAAAATGAAAGAGCCGAATCTGTTTGGCTACCGAGGAGTCAAGATCACCTTGCTTTCCAAGCAAACATCATCCTTTTTTTCTGGGTCGAAGTAGCAAAATGTTAATCGAAAAACGGTTTTCTAGAAGTCCGAGACATGGTGATTATGAATTGTCGTCGAACCGCTTTTGACAAGGCGTCATTTGACTACGTCTGCCTTTTTTGGCTTTGTGGGGCCGACGCTGAACCATCTTCGGTCAAATGCCAAATGCCAGCGCGCGCGCTCCTGCATACGCAGGTGATGACGTTTTACTGGGGAAATTTTCAGCGTTCGAGATTTTATCTCCACTCGTCTTTCTTGCTCGCCCCGATACATAATTTGATGCGTCCGAGCAAAATCGCACTGCGTTTCCGGTTTTATATCCATTCCATCGGCCATCTCCAAACAGCTTTTAAAAAGATTGAAAACAAGATTTTAAAAAAAATGTACATAATTCTTTTTCAGATTTATAAACATTCAAATTAACGAAATGAAATGATCTGGAGTGATTTTTTGTTTTTTGTTTTCAAATCATGCCATCTTGCACCTACCCTTTTGGCCTTAAAACGTGGGGGATGACGTTTTACAGGGGAAATTGTAAGTGTTTGAGATTTTGCCTCGATGTGTCTTTCTTATCCATTACGAAACATGATTTGATGTGTCACAGCTAATTTGCACCGTGTCTCTAGTTTTATATCCATTCGATAGGCCATCTCCAAATAGCTTATGTCAAACTCATGAAAAAGCTTGAAAACAATAATTTAAAATATATTTACATAATTTTTTTAAAGATTTATAAACATTCAAATTAACGAAATGAAATGATTTGGAGTGGTTTTTTTTTTTTTTTTTTTTTTTTCAAATCATGCCACCTCACACCTACCCTTTTAGCCTTTATATAATGTAGAATGCTTAAAAACTTCAAAAATTGCTTTACATTGATGTGTCAAGGCACATGTAATTCTTCCACAATTATTTAAAATATATATTAGAATTTAAAATTTTAATGAAAAAGTAAGAAAAAGTTACTTTTAACTTGTTAGAATTCGCAATGAACAAACTCTGATATATTCATACATTTTAAGGAAAACTAAACGGCAATGGATCTTTTTTCAATTCTTGTACCATAACTTGATAAGTGTCCTTACTATCTATAGTGATGGTTGAATGGCATGAGTTAATGTTTCTAGAACATAAGATCGTGAGTTCAGGCATATGCTCATTAGTAATTTGGGTGTTATGTTGGGGAGTTGAGGTAAAAGGACTCACCCACCTTAACTCAATATGTCACTAGTGGTGCTGAGTGAAGATTCCTTCACAATCTTCAACCTAGAATTTTTCAATAGGTGCCATAATAATATCCATAATGGTTGTGCTTCTCGACTTGTTTGGGATGAAAATGTCTAGAGAAAGTATCCATAATGGTTAAGGCTTGTTCCTTTAACTTGTCGTTTTAAAACCTTGTTTGGGACTCTATATGAAATGGTTGAAATATATGGAAAGCTATCCGCGCCTCCGGTCCTCGGACGCGCGCAAGGGAAGGGGAAGGGATTCTCTCTCCTCTTGTCCCACATCGCTTAGGGAGGGGTCATGGGCCTTGTATATAAGGCTTGGGTCGTTTTAGTGGGACCCGGGATGTTACATGAAATATATGGAAAGCTAGAACGATGCAAAACAATTTGCTTCAAGGCAATGTGTGAAATTATTGAAGCTCTCACTTTTCAATATCCTAAAATCTTGATTTTATATCAAATGATGCTTATATAGAATGATCGAGGCATTCGTGTTAGGCCTCCTTTTATGCAAAAAAAGAGCGATAACTAACGTAAAACGTGGTCCATCCATAATTTGGAATGGTCATGATTCAACCATTTTATGTAGCCATCTTATGTAGCAAGTAATGTTAGAGATACCAAAATTCGTATACTAATTAAATCTATGAAATTACACGGAAAATGTTAAGTGATTATTTAAGTTAGTGGATTCATTTAAGCACTTTGAAATTTTATTGGACCTTGACAAGGAAAACGATGGTTAGTTTTGGTAATTGGGAGTTTGTCATTTATTACATCAATGGTAGGTGTAATCTAAATTTCAAGTTTTCAACACACAACTTTATTACAAGTCACAAAATAGATAATTGCTTCATCCTGTAATCAAATTTACTCATAATTTTGGTAAGGCTGGCTATGAAAATCAAATCTAAATCCAACCCCAAAAAAAAAAAAAAAAAAAGAAAAGGAAAAAGACTCCTTTGTAGTTCTCTTTTGCAATATATGTGCTTGGTTTGGATAGAAACACTAGTTTGCTTGGAGGTCACGTTCTCTAGTTTTTCTTTGACCTTACGTTCTCCAGTTTTTCTTTGACCTTCAATTACGTGGCATGTGATCAGCATCCGAGCACACGTCAAAAGGGGGGAAAAAGAGAGAAGAAAAACAATTGATAATGAAAACTTATTTCTCATAGATTTTTCTTTTCAAATGCTTCTGGACTATTTTCTCATAGATTTCTCATAGATTTTTCTTTTCTCAATGGTAACACATTCCTAGTCAAAGGCCACATGGGGGATGCAACGTGGAAATAGGCGGTTCGGCAACTTCAAAGAATCTTACCTTGAAATCGACGAGGATGAGTCGGATGGAAAGAACAATGAAATTACAAGAACTTCTGGAAGGAATCTCACCTTGTCTAGTGATTTATTCCCATGGCAATCCCTAGGGACTCATACTCAAAAGTAAAAAAAAAAAAAAACTTGTCTCCAATGGCATAGGATTTTCTTAGAATATGTGTAGTACAGTAACTTATTTCCAAGAACATGGTGATATTAATTAAGAAACTTATAGTAAAGATCATGCTAAAAACACTTCAGGAGAAGCTCTTCTATATGCTTTTGCAAAAACGAGGCTAACCAACGTAATCGATGCACGTAGATACCGCATGAACAAGGAACTCGCACGGATAACAATGACTCCTTGCCTTATCTTCGCCTCTATCCCCAGAATGAGCCAAAGTTGCAGCCAGAGAGCGAACAAAAGCTAGAAAACAACCGGAACGACAACCTGTTGCTCTATTTGCAACCATTCAAGTCGATGTTTTATGTTCACTAGGAGATGACAAACTGCAGACATTCAAACAATATTGCAAAATTATTTATTAGGCATAAGTATTTCAAATTTGATACAACACTTGTCAAAGGCTTTTTACACCATCACGATGAACAAGATGCGAATCCCAGGTTTTTCCTTTCTCCAATAACATGCCTTGCCAGCAAAGGAGAGATTCCATCGCCGTTGAGAAATTAGACACTGTACTTGTGTTTAAGGGAATTTTCCAGTGCAAGATCTTATGGGATCTTCATAAGACGTACTATTTTCAATAATCTGTCTATGATTTAATACGTGTGCTATACTCATCCTCGTATTTTGAGCGGTGAATAGGCTTTTCTTCTCTTTATTTTGGGTTTCTTTCTTTTTTTCTTTCATTTTTGATTCCAACTCTGGTCACGGTCAAGAAGCTTCTTGGCCAACACACACGCGGCTGTGTACGTGCCACGGCTATATAAACACGACACTACACAATCGCCCTTGCCCAACATCAAACCATTGAAGTCTCTCTCTCACAGCAAACAGATAAATAGATACGCACACGCAGAAGAAAAGATGGAGGCATCGATCCAGTCAATTGCGCTAGCAACGGTTCTCGCTGTTCTGACCACATGGGCATGGAGGGTGGTGAACTGGGTGTGGGTGAGGCCGAAAAGGCTCGAGAGGCTCCTGAGACAGCAGGGCCTCTCCGGCAAACCCTACACCTTCCTGTTCGGTGACCTCAAGGAGAACTCGCGGTTGCTCACAGAGGCCAACTCCAAGCCCATCGCCATCTCCGATGACATCAAGTCTCGTCTCTTGCCTTTCTTGCATCAATCCTCCCAAACCTATGGTATGCACTTCTTCATAGTATCACTCTGTGTGGCACTTATATTTTCCTTTTAATTAACACTCGCTTGGTTTTGTCCTTTGGTCGATGCTGTTGCTGATGGAGTTTCAGAACATTTGAATATACTATTCTTTATCTTAGAAATTCATACTTCCCTGTTTTGCGTTTTTGCGACCAAAGATGTTAATGCATCTCAATTCCTTTAAGTAATTGCTTATTTTGATATGTACACAATAAGGACATCTTACCATACAAAAGCGACATTAAATAAAACTTGCATGTGACAGTGTCATGTGACAGCAGACCATTTATTTCATTTGGCACGGTGGCTCTTACCACTCGAACTCAAGTCAAGACTTAAGCATTCGGAGAAGATCTTTTATCGGATAAATATAACGGATTCTTTGTATCTAGATCAATTGAAGATCCGATGATCGACGAAGTATTCTTGGAAGGCATTGTATGGGCGAACAGATTGATGGGCTATCGTCGATTCCTTTAATAGCTCGAATGAGACTCTAGTTGTTTTAGTAGTGTTCATGTGGATAAAGAGTTTCCGAATTAAGAAAGGAAAACTTAGCTTTAAAACAAAAAGAAAACATTTTAGAAGAAAGAATCAAAAGTTTAGACTTGAATGTTTCGACTCTTAAAGAAAAAGAAGATAATCTCTTAAAAGAAAATACTTTTCTAAAAACCGACTTATCAAATATTTCAAGGAAATTTTCTATAGGATCCGAAAAACTTGAAAAAATTCTTTCGGTTCAAAGACCTTATTTCAATAAGTCTGGTCTAGGTATGACAGAGAAACAATTCCCTTGATTGATTTTCCTAAAGTAAAAGAAAGAATTAAGAAAAGACCATCGAAAGAGGCTTACAAAAATCATTTCAAGAAAGTTTTTGTAAAATCGTAGGTCGAAATGCTCTAAGATGTTCAAAGTGTAACGGTAAGGATCACTTTGAAAAAGAGTGTCCTATGATTTGGAAGCCCGTTAACAAAGCATGGCCTTATAATGTTTATCTCTTTAACACCAAAGGACCCAAGAAAATTTGGGTACCAAAGAAAGTTTGAGACTCTTTTTGAATGCAGTCTCCGTCAAGAAAAGGTAAAATGGTATCTTGACGGCGGATGTTCAAGACACATGTGGGGAGACTCAAATTGCTTCTTAAAGCTTATTCAAGTGAATGGAGGAAAAGTTTCATTTGGAGGAAACAAAGAAAGGAAATATTGTGGGATTTGGAACTGTCAAAATTGGAAATCTCACAATCAACAATGTTTCTCTAGTAGAAGGACTCAATTACAATCTTCTCAAAGCATTAGTCAACTATGTGATACTTTCGGGATTCAAGATTTTCTTCCAAGAAGGAACATGTTCGGAATCGCAAAGACTCTACTCGGTCTTTCAAAGGTCGAAGACATGGAAATATCTACCTCCTAGACGTAAAACCAAATGAATCGCATTGCTTAATCTCAATTCAAGACGAAGCAAGCTTATGGCATAGAAAGCTCGGCCATGTCAACATGAAGCAATTGGCCAAAATCTCATCAAAACAGCTTGTTCGAGGACTACCAAAATTATATCAAAAGACCAATCCATGTACACCATGCATTCTGGGAAAACAGGTAAGAAATTCATTCAAACCAATAAATCATGTTTCTACTAATCATGTACTGCAGCTGCTGCATATGGATTTATTCGGACCAACCAGAACCCAGTATTGGAGGTAAGAAATTTTGCCTAGTAATTGTAGATGATTACTCCCGTTTTACTTGGGTATATTTTCTAGCAAAAACATTTTCGTATTTTGAAAAATTTGCTAAAAAGATTCAAAATGAAATTGGATGTGTTATATCAAGTATAAGAACAGATCATGGAGGTGAATTTGAAAATCAAAATTTTACAAAATTTTGTGATGATTCTGGATTTAAACATGTATTCTCCTCCCATATACTCCTCGCAAAATGGAGTTGTGGAAAGGAAGAATAGATCTCTTCAAGAAATGGCTAGAACTCGTTAATTGAAAGTAAAATTTCTTCACGATTTTGGGCCGAAGCTGTTTCAACAGCATGCTATATAATCAATAGAGTCTTTCTAAGACCTATTCTGGAGAAAACCCCCTATGAATTATTCAAAGGAAAGAAGCCTATTGTTTCATACTTTCATGTTTTCGGATGCAAATGTTTTATATTGAAAAATGCAAAAGATCAAGTTGGTAAGTTTGAAGAAAGATCGAGATGAAGGCATCTTCCTTGGATATTCTACATCAAGCAAAGCCTACGAGTCTATAATAAGAAGAGCCGGATCCGTGGAGGAGTCAATGAATGTCAAATTCCAAGACTCTACGCAAGATGAATCCAGTCGACTCGGCATGAAGAGTCCGAACTCGCTCCAGACCCTCAAAAGTTTACAACTCAAGAAGCTTCTCGGACTGAAGATCAGCATCAAGCTACTCGTGAAGAGTCGATAAAGAAAGAGATCTTCAACCTAGTCAAATCAACCAAGAATCGGAAGCATAAATCCAGTCATCCTAAAGATCTCATTATCGGAGAAATTAATGAAGGAATTCGCACCAGATCCAAAAGGCGTGAAGAGTCTAGTCTTGTAGCTCTTATTTCTGAAATTGAACCAAAAGCATAGAAGAAGCTCTATCGATGAAAGCTGGATTAAAGCCATGCAAGAAGAGCTCGAGCAGTTCAACATTAATGACGCGTGGGATCTGTCATCTAAATCAAAAGGTAAAACTGTTATCGGAACCAAATGGGTGTTCGAAACAAGATGAATGAAAAAGGAAAAGTCGTACGAAACAAAGCAAGACTCGTGGCAAAAGGATATACGCAAGAAGAAGGAATAGACTATGATGAAACTTACGCTCCCGTGGCAAGGTTAGAAGCTATTCGTCTATTACTTGCATTTGCTTGTTATAAAAATTTCAGGTTATTCCAAATGGACGTCAAAAGCGCTTTCCTAAATGGATTTATCCATGAGGAAGTTTACGTGGAACAACCTCCGTGGTTTGAAGACCCAAAGAAGCGGACTCGTCTTGGATCGAAAAAGGCTCGTATGGTTTAAAGCAGGCACCTTGAGCTTGGTACGACAGACTAAGTAAGTTCTTATTAAAGAATGGTTTTGTCAAATGTAAAGTTGATACTACTTTATTTATTAAAAAGGAAAACAAAAGTTTTTTACTTGTTCAAATATATGTGGATGATATCATATTTGGATCCCCTAATGAAAGTCTCAGGCAAGAAATTTTCAAAGTCTATGCGGGATGAATTTGAAATGAGTATGATGGGAGAATTAACATTCTTTCTTGGTCTTCAAGTAAAGCAATTGAAGGAAGGAACGTTCATTTGTCAAGAAAAATATGCTAATGATCTTGTCAAAAGGTTTGGATTGGAAAATTGCAAAAAGACTGATATACCAATGTCAAGTTCGTTGAAAATAGACGAAGATGAAGAAGGGAAGAAAGTTGATCAAAAGCTGTTCGAAGCATCATCGGTTCACTTCTTTATCTTACGCCTCTAGACGACATTTTGTTGAGTGTTTGCATCTGTGCTAGGTTTCAATCGGATCCTAGAGAATCTCATCTCAAGGCTGCAAAACGTGTTATTAAATACGTTGCCTCATCTTCAAGCATCGGTCTATGGTATCCTAAGGAGGGAGACTTCAATCTTCGGGGATATTGAGGACGCCGATCCGGCCGGTTGCGAGTCGATAGAAAGAGTACTTCAGAACCCGGTTGCTTGGAAGCAGGATGGTGTCATGGTTTTCAAGGAAACAGAGCACTGTAGCTCTCTCTACAACAGAAGCAGAGTATGTAGTTCTTGGAAGCTGCTGTTCGCAAATTCTATGGATAAAACAACAGCTACAAGACTTTGGGATTGAAGACTCATGCACAGTAAATCGATGTGACAAACACTAAAGACAATCAATCTCACCAAAAATCCAATCCTTCATTCAAGAGCAAAGCATATAGAGATTCGACATCATTTCATTAGAGATCATATTCAAAATGGAGAAATCTCAATTCAATTTGTTGATTCGAAAAGTCAACTAGCGGATATATTCACAAAGCCTTTGGAGAAAAATCAATTCGATTTTATCCGTACCGAGACTCAACATTTTGAAGCTTGAAGAGGTTAAAGTCTGAAGAATCTACATCAATCAGACTCTAACCCTCAGACTCTGAATTCTCAGACTCAGACCTTCATTGTATAGACTATGTCTTCTTCGAGAAAGTCGTCAAGGATCGCAAGCAGGGGTCCACAGAAAATGAAGGAGGGACCTACGCACTTCGATCTCACCGAGGAAGAAGATTTGTCGAGACAGCATCAAAGTCCTGTTCCTTCTCCACCTCATCACTCTCCATCTACCCCACAAGATGCGGGTCATCATCAGGAGGAAATCATTCTAGAGGACGTTGAACCTGTGAGAGCGCAAAAACCCTCATTTATTTACATGCTCTACCGTGCGTTGAAAGCTTCGGTTCTCCTCGAATTATATAGATAGTTTCCTTAGAGATAAGAACTATGGAAATGAGTACAGATTTTTGAAGCGAATGGAGGAATTGGGAATTGCTCCCAAAGGAAAGGTCAAGAGGCACTTGCGAACATTCCAAGTGACCCTCGTGTTTCAGGACCGATTCCCAATGAGGGGAACGAAGATGATAAAATGTTTAGTGATTTTCAACCGAGAATGGGCATTGCTGCAAAGGTGAAGGGAAAGAAGATGGAGTTGTTTAAATCGAAAGAACAGGAGAACCTATTCTTGGATGTTGAAACGAGGGGGTGATAAACCCCAGAGTGTTGATTTTGATTTCTGGATCTTTGTTAATGTGAACTTAAGGGAAAAGTTCGAACTGCTTCAACTTGAGCAGTTTTGCACCGATACCACGAGATGGTTATGCACACTTGACGCATATTTCTATTCGAATCTCGGTTTTCTAGATGCGAATAGAATATCATTCAAGTGTTCGAGATCGGGACTACGTGATAGATGTGGACATGTTGGCGGACATAATTGGTGTTGAACGAGGACGTTATCAACCAATCAAAGTCTCGATTGCTCGTGCTACTCGGGATCTTGTCAAAAACAGAGATACGAGAGGCGAAGATTACCTACTCGAAGATGAGTGCCATCAATATTGTGCTGCACAAAATTGTGATCAATTGCATCATGCCAAAGTCTACATCAAAGACTGATGTATCTAATTCGAAAGCAAAATTGATGTATGCAATCAATTCAGGGAAGAAGTTCTCTCCGCCTCATACTATTCTCTTCCATATGTACGAGCAATGTCGAAGAACAAGGGACAATTGCCTTACCCAAATCTTGTGACAAAGATCTTCGACACATGAATATTGAACCACCACACACTCTCTCGTGTTCGATCGTGCGATAAAATGGTGGTAGGTTTGAATATGTTGACGAAGATGCGTACGAAAGAACTTAGCAAGGAAATGGAAAAGTTCAAGGTGAAAACTCCGCTCTCTTCTACATCAAAGAGAAAAGGGAAGGAGCCCATTGGTGCTCCATCCAAAAAGAGAAGATCTCTCATCTTGGAGGATGAAGAAGAAGAGGAAGATCTTACTATTCCCTGCCTTTGGTAAGGACTAGACGTTCGTATCTCGATCACGGGTAACTTCGGTCGAAGCAAAGAGAAGAAGAAGAGCAGCGAGAAAAGGAGCAAGAAGATAAAGAAGAAGAAGAGCAGAGAGAGGAAGAGATAGAATCTGAAGAAGAAGAAGAATAGAGAGAGAAAGAAAAAGAAGCTGAAGAAGAAGGAGAAGAAGAGAAAGAAAAGTCTGCGGCTGAATCTGGAGAGAAGGAATCTGAAGAGCATGATCATCACTCCTCCCATCTTGATGTCTTAGAGACAGGGGGAGTTGGCGAGCAAGATGTCTTAGAGACAGGGGGAGTTGGGGAGCAAGAAAAATCCTCATCTCATGCTGCTCCAGAAGAGTTTCAGGTTTCTCAATTGCCTGAAGAAGAACATGATACATCATCAAATCTGCAAGGTCATACAGAAGCGCCATCATCTGCATTCACTCCATCCGAGAAAGTAAATGCTAGTATGCGGACGAGATAATTCAGCAGATTTTCATCGTATTCTTGATATTCTTCGGAAATGCGGGGCCAAATCTATGCTCGGACTATGAGATTCAAACCATCAAGAATGCTGGACAAGCATCTTCGGTTACCCTAGAAGACAGAATGAAAGACCTCGCTCTACAGATTCAAGCCAATGCCAAAGGAGAAGAGGTAGCTCAATTAAGGGAAGACTTGAAGAGGCTCGAAGGCATAGTACAGTCCATGGGAGATTTCCAGATCGTGCGCATTCCCAAGTAGACTTGACTCTTTTCTCACCTTTTTTACTGATGACAAAAAGGGGGAGAAGAAATTTGAACCAACCATCTTTTTCAAACCTTGATTTTAAATTTGTTTTTGTGGTTGTGAGTTTTTAAGTTTTTAAGTATGTTTTGAGTATGACTTGTGTGAACTTGAGTATGGACTGAATTTGGCTGTGGATTGTAATGCTTGACTTGTTGGCATTTATATCGAGTGTTGTTATATGGTATTACTCATGAAAGACTAACCAATTTTCTGTGGTTGCGAGTCTGGTTGTTTTATTAATCTTTATGAGATAGCCATATTGCTTGACAAATGTTTTTGCAGGTCAAGGTTGTTCAAATCTATGGAAAGTTTTGTCATTATCAAAAGGGGGAGATTGTTGGAGAAATCGCTCTAGAAGATTTTGAAGGCGACAAAACGTTTCTATCGCCTAGTCTCGGATATTTGCGTCCGAAGACTTTCGATCACCGGACTCGTACTCAAGACTCGTTCTCAAGACTCGTAACTCAAGACTCAAGAATCAAGACTCAAGACTTAAGACTCAAAATTATTCTCATTGAAGTCTATCGATTCGATTGTCGAAGGAAATCCAAATCAAGAAAATGATTAAGGATTTCATCCTCGGAGAAGATCTTTTATCGGATAAATATAACGGATTCTTTGATTCGTATCTAGATCAATTGAAGATCCGATGATCGACGAAGTATTCTTGGAAGGTTCTATTCATGGAAACCTAGATCCCGATTGTATGGGCGAACAGATTGATGGGCTATCGTCGATTCCTTTAATAGCTCGAATGATCTTCTTGATTGATTCCGTCCAACGGGTAGATTGGAGGAATTCCTTTGGTAAGTGCCAACGGGTATGATGGCATAAAGGAGTATAAAAGGAAGACGTTCTAGTTGTTTTAGTAGTGTGATCGATAGAGAAATTCCAGTCCGAAGCACCTTGATTATTAGTCGATACGCCCGAGCGAAATTGTATTCACAGAGAGTGTCTATACTTGGTGATACCTTGAGTGAGTGTGGTAGTTCATCTACACCCAGAAATCAAGGAAGATCAACGCCTGTAACATCTCTTTGTTCATAGTGGAATCCAGCCGATTGGCTGTCGGTAAGAAAGAGTGGACTTAGGCTTGAATCAAGCCGAACCACTATAAACCGCGTGTTTATTTCTCTCTTTCATTCACTGAGTTTTACGATTGATTGTTATTTGTTGCAATTCCTTAACTGTCTAAGTATTGTGTGTCTATCAAGAAAAATTGTTTATATACCTATTCACCCCCCTCTAGGTACTAGCACTAGCAATATCAAGGACCAACACCGAGAGTGCGCATAACGAACCCCGAACAACTAAAGGAGATCTTCTCCAAGATAAACGACTATCCCAGGCCAGGCTCCAATCCCCTGGTGAAGTTGCTCGCGGATGGACTCGCGAGTCACGAGGGCGAGAAATGGGCACGACACAGAAAGATCATCAATCCAGCATTCCACGTGGAGAAGTTGAAGGTACATGAAACTATTCCCTGGTCAACTGAATTGAACCACACGCATTGACGCCTCAGGATTTCTCTTTTAAATCCTCCTTTGCTTTGGTCTGTTGCTTTTGCAGCTTATGTTGCCCGCGTTTTATTCAAGTTGCACTGAGATGGTTGGTAGATGGGAAACATTGGTATCGGTAGAGAGATCCTGTGAGATCGACGCGTGGGTCGACCTTCAAAATTTGACTCGTGAGGTGATCTCTCGAACAGCGTTTGGCAGTAGCTTCGAAGAAGGCAAAAGGATCTTCGAACTTCAGGGGGAACAAGCCCAGCTCACGTTAATAGCCCTTCAATCGGTCTACATCCCTGGCTGGAGGTAAAATCGTTCATCATCCATAAGCTAATTGAATCTAAATGAGCTTATGGCTTACAATCATGACATTCTAAAAAAAAATCCAACTATTTGATTCAATGTTTCGCAGGTTTGTGCCAACTAAGATGAACAGGAGGATGAAGAGCATAGATAAGGAAGTGCGGGCTCTGCTCATGGACATCATCCGCAGAAGAGAGAAAGCAATAAGGGAAGGGGAAGCTGCTGGCGATGATCTGCTGGGGCTGTTGCTGGAGTCAAACATGAAGGAGAATGTCGGGATGAGCCTTCACGATGTGATCGAGGAGTGCAAGCTTTTCTACATCGCCGGACAAGAGACCACTTCGGTCTTGCTGGTTTGGACCATGGTCTTGTTGAGTGTGCACTCGGATTGGCAAGCACGAGCTAGGGAGGAGGTCCTCCAAATCTTCGGAAGCGGGAAACCTGACCCTACCGGCTTAAGCCACCTCAAGATTGTAAGTTCAATGCTCTTTTCTTTTGTTGAGAATGGGACTAATAATAGGTCCGATCTAGAGAGTTCTTCACAATTTTATCACATGACACATGATGATCATTCTATAATTACTGGATGCGATTTTCCGATCCTTAGTAGATGAAATGTTTGTTTAAAAATAATGTTATCCTATGAAGATGAACACGACAAATGAACTGACAGGAAAATTTCTTTGCACACTTGATTTGAACTCAGATTTTCTCTCGACACAAGAACCTGATTTTTTGGACAATAGCCTCAAGCCCCTTTTTCTGGATAAATTACAATATAGTTCCATCTCTCCGAGAATATTGATATCATTTCAGCATCGTGATCGTTCATAGATGCTCCTACGTGCGCATCTCTACCATATGAATTCTTCTAAGAATTTGTCGCAATCAGGTCACAATGATCTTAAATGAGGTGTTGAGGCTATATCCACTGGTGACTGAGCTATGGCGGAAGGTTCCTACTGAAACAAAACTCGGGAAGCTGACCATACCCCCGGAAGTCCAGCTCTTAATGCCGACACTCCTCATCCACCATGATAAAGAACTTTGGGGCGAGGATGCCGAGGAGTTCAAGCCAGAGAGGTTTGCCGAGGGAGTGTCCAAGGCCACCAAAAACCAAGTCTCCTTCTTTCCATTCGGATGGGGCCCTCGTATATGCATCGGCCAAAACTTCGCGTTGATAGAGGCAAAGATGGCGCTCGCCATGATTCTTCAGCAGTTCACGTTCGAGCTGTCTCCATCTTATGCTCATGCTCCTTCTAATGTCATCACCCTCCAGCCACGATATGGTGTTCAGGTCATCTTGCGCAAGGCAAACTAAAAGTTACAGATCAGGGTGACATGTAGTGTAGACAAATACGTGGATAGATATAATGTCACACTACACCATTTTCGAAGTTTGTACGTTGTTGTTTAAGAATAAAAATTTAGAGTTTGTTAACGTAATCAAATGGCCTCTTAACTAAGTGACCCGTTATTTTAGTTTAATAACAGCAAGACGCTGGATGTATCTGAATTTTCCTTTCAGAAAAACCCCAGTAGAAGATAAGCTATGCCTTTTCCTAGTGCTATAATAAACCATTCATTTCTATTCAGATACTGATCCGGCCAATGACCAGTAAAGATGGCTTTATTATCCCTATTCTTCAGATTTTAGCGTGCACTAGAGGATACAAAAATTGAACCACATTTCTCCACAAAGGAGAAGAACCACACCAGCTTTATTTTGTGCTAGAGACCTTCAACTGCTTCGTCCAAAGCAAATGGAGCCATTGCCGTTAGTGAAAGTTTGATTCGGGAATAATTTTTTCGTTGATCCTGGAATTTGGTCGTGCTGCATGGGAATTTCTGTGAGATCTTGATGAAATGCTTGTAGGGAATCTTTGGATTTTAATTTTGTCTTACGAACTGCTATCTTTGCTAATTCGCTCTAGCATGGGATGATGTGTTACGGATATTTCTTAAAATAAATAAAGTCATTTTCCATTTCTTTCTTTTTCCTTGTCATTTTCAAACAATTTCCTATTCAATTCTATCGAAAACCCAAAAAGTTAAATAGTGACTTTTATGTTAATTTATTGGTCAATCCATTGATCAAAAGTCAATTCGAATCAAAAGTTGGCTTTTTACATAAAAAGATTATAAATGATTCTAATTTCACTCTAGCCAAGTTAGTTTTCAAAAATTTCAAAGATTTAACCCAAAATGTTGAAATTAAAAGTCAATCGTATATTTGATTTTTGGATAAAGGAAAACCAAGCTAATAAACTAAAGAAATTCAAGTTGATCATTTGAGACTAAAATTTAATTTCACGAATTAAAGTTCAATTTTGCCATTAAACCTCGATTCATTTTATAGCATAAGAGTCATGACATCAATTCAAAATCAATTCGGATACAATAGGTTACCTTAGGTATGAACAATTAATCGAACAAGTGCCTCGCGATATTACTTGAATTCAATTTCGATTAATTTGTGATTTTGATCAAGAAATTTTGTGAAATTGCCCAATTTGGCCTAAAAGTCCAATTGCATGTACCCATAATGCGGGTCCATTATTTTTCATGTTAATTAAGTAATTAGGTCAATATAAAATAACCAAATCGCATTTATATGGTTTAATTAGCTTGCTTTCTTTAGAATCGGACCATTTTCCTCTAATTGAACAAGTTTTCTTTCCAATTTGATCCTTGAGGGTCTAAATTACATAAAATTTAGGACTTCAGGGGCCAAGATGCCTGAGACATCACTGAATCAATCGAATTGGCATGCATCATTCCCAAGACTGATCGGTTCCCGATACGATCTTGTTTTGAGGTGGAATTGTGGATCAAACTGGGGGGACCAATTACAAGATTTTGGGACCGGAAATCAAACTGACCGGTCATGAAACTGGGAACCGATTCGATCGTCCAGTCTTGTTTGGTCTGATTTGGTCTAGTGGAATTGGTAAGTTTGCTATTTTATACCAAAAATAAAATAAACAATGTTGCAGCTTGTTGCTTGCGGCACGGTGCATAAATACATGCAGCTTGCTGCTTGTCCCTCGGGAGTTTCCTCATCCACACAACAAGCTTTTCTCTATACTCTCTGTTACTAACAAAATGACAGTTCATCAGCAAAGGTAAATGGCCTTTCTATCCTCTCAATCCTCCATGAAAGAGTAGTTCTTCAGCAGGAGAGGGATAAGGTGTTGACTTGAGATTAAGCTGACAAGTCTTGCAATGAATGCTTGGTCAGTATCTTGAAAGGCTAATTCTCCTTTTTACCTGAAGTTCTCGCATTGATGATTTCTCATTTCCTTTCTTCCAGGGCTTGACTTGGGATACAACTTGTTGGGAGTAGGTTTTGGCTTGCCTCTTTTCACTTATTAGGAGGATAGGTTCCGTTGGTATTAGTTGAGCTTAAGGGGCTTCACTGACTGAATCTGTCCATAACCTAGATTCCAATGATCTTGCAACCAAAGCATTAGAACAAAGTTCTACAGTAACCCCTCTCAAGACTCAAGGCTCAACACCCAAGATTAGATTCTTTGTTCTTTAGCATTGAAAGCATGAATCACATCAATTCGACCACCATCTGCTACCAAACAAGTAATCCAATTTGCTTCATATATTATAATCGGGGGAAATTGGGAGGCATTAGGGTTTGTTTATCAATAAATTTAAAAATATGTATTTAATATATATAATCAACCGGTCTGGTTTGGTCAGTTTGATCAGACCAGTTCTCACATTATAACTAGGAACCAAATTGACCGGCCACTAGTTTCAAGAATGAGAATTAGGAACCGGACCACCCTCTCTGGGAATCGCCCAAAACCGGGGGTTCGGTTAGGGAGGTTCTTAGTTCGGGCGGTTCCCATTACACACCTCTAATTGGTTTGATTGATTTGACTAGCCACTAGCGTAAGAGGCTGATTTGGCCCTCCACCGGTCAGCTCTTGGTGGCCGAGAACCACTAGTGAGTTTAACGTTGTGTGTATTTTATTCTTATGCTTTTCAAATTTCCATATTTTGCGAAAATATCCATGGATTCTGTGAAATTACAAATGTACCTTTGATTAGGCCTTAATTGCAAATTCTATTTAAACTTTTGATTTTGGTACATCGACACAATTCGGATGATCATGTGATATATTTTGACTTAATCCATAATAAACTTAATTAGGCCATTTGATCAAGTTTCGACTGTCAAATCAAACCAACGACCAAAATTTGATCTTAAAGGGGGACTATTTAAGATTTTTCCCTCCAAAACTTTGGGGGAGTTTTTTATTATTTGTTTTTTTAGATCTTAACAGGAATTTCTCTCTCAAAAACTCTCTCCTCTCTCTCTTTCCCATCACTTCTCTTTCCCTTTCTCTCTCTCTCGCGCTCACAGATTGCTATGTCGACCACCGCTCACGTGGAACCCTGGCA
This sequence comes from Eucalyptus decipiens, assembly GCA_014182575.1. Lineage (NCBI taxonomy): Eukaryota > Viridiplantae > Streptophyta > Magnoliopsida > Myrtales > Myrtaceae > Eucalyptus > Eucalyptus decipiens. Next base: position 15,545,265 of record CM024614.1, on the reverse strand, counting down.
AGTTGAGTACCAAGATCCACCAGCTCCTTTCTTCTCCCATTGTCACTGCTTGGAGCCCCAATGATTGACAAAGCTCCTCGATCAACCCGATCAACCGATTGGACCAATCACTAGCGTGAGTGCTAGTGATTCCAATCGTTAGTTTAGCGGCTAGTCGCGACGACCAACTGGCATCCCTCGACGTTGCCCCACCTCCGATCGTCTTCTTTAACCTATCTTGAAGAACCAGGTGATCGAAAAACCACTTAGCTACCATCGGAGGTCCCCCAATTGGCCATTCTCTTGTTGGTGGCTTGAACTGATTCAAAACAAATCGATTCTGTGCAGCCGCTGATTGGGGGCTTGATCAATGCCAATCTGGTCCATCCAACCATCCATGGCATCCCTTCAATGATCCTTGATGTTTGTGATCCATTCCATAGTTTAAATTGTTAATTGATCGAGCTCGTTTCATTGAAATCGCACAAAGGTAAACAATCAAGACTTGAATCCGATGAAACGAGATCAATCCAGTTGATTAGGGCCAGGACTCAAACCCTAGAACTATATCTCATGTTTAAATTTGTGATTTGGATGTTATGTTATGATATTTGATGATGTTGTGTTGATTAAAGCTAAGATTGAACATGATTTTACATAATCTACCTAGTTTTGCAAAAATCGCATGCTTGAAATTGACTCTATATTAGGGCTGACCTGAGGTCCTAAACCTCATTATTTGTCTCAAGCTTCAATTTGTTTTATTATGGGCCTCAAATGGAGTTTGTTTGATACCTAAATTGCATCTTGGAAGTTGGATGATTCTACTGAATTTTCAGGATATTATGGTATTTTGGTTTTTGAACATATTATTTTTTTTCTAACTTTCTACTGATTTTTGTGTTGAGATTTTGGAGATGGTTTCTCCACGGAACTTGTACAAAATCGTGTTGATATAACATTTTTTTTTTCTAGAATTTTTGAAGCAAATCTGATTAGGCTAAATCTCACAATAATGTCACTATGTTGTTCTTTCCTGTTTGAGTTTGTAACACCTTGGGTTCGTTAATCTATACATATTATCCACTTTGAGCCCATTGGACCCTCATAGTTTTGTTCCTTTGGGCTTCGCCCAGAAAATGTGTACGTATAGATAGAGAACCCATAACCTTATAAGCAAGTCCAGGACTCCCCCTAGGCAATCTAGGACAAGAGACGCACCCCCTCCACGTGCATGTCTAGGACCAAGGTGTGGATGCATTGCTGTCCCTCCTTCCCACGCACTGCCGCATGGGCTGTCACACTTTTCACCAACCCTTAGGAGCACACCATCCTCACTGTAGCCCCATATGTGGTCGAGAGTAAGTTTTGATACTACTTGTAACATCCTAAATTCATCACTATACACATATTGTCTACTTCGAACCCCATTGGACCTTCATATTTTGTTTTTTTGGGCTTCGTCTAAAAAATGCATATATACAGATAAAGAACCTAGAATTGATCTAGTTCAAGACTTTCCTAAGGCGACATGGGATAAGAGACGTGTTCCCTCCCTGCAAACGTCTAGAGACTGAGGTGTGGATGCACCACCATCCCTCCTCCTCATGTACCGCCACTTGGGCTTACACACTCTCCACCCTTTAGCGATGTGAGATAGGAAACATGCACTTAACGTTATCGGTGTACTGTTGAGATGCAACCTCCTTGCCATCCCTCTATACTGTCATGAGTATGCGTTGTTACATTCTCCACCCTTTAAGGCATGGCACCCTCACTATGGCCCCACACGTTGCAAAAGTTGACTCAAATACTACATGATGTCAAACTACGAATCTTATAGAGATAGGGATGACACGACCGTCTTTCCACCTGAAGGACACAGCCTCAAATCGCCAAAATCTAAGCCCCCCACAATAACACTTTCTCTCTAATGGCCTCTAACTAAAGGACCCAAAAAGATTGAAAAAGAGAGGGATGGGTAACCACAAGCTTAGAGAATATTACATATCTTCTAAGCAGATCAAGTAGCTACTATCCATATATATATATATATAAGTATAAAGCATAACCAATAGTTCATAATCCAACTCATTAATATACATATCAAATTAAGTACACTCATTTCAACAAAGTTTTGTACATGTTAGTGATATAGCTAGTATAAGCACCTAGAGGGGGGGTGAATAGGTGAAAAAATAATTTCTCGAGATAAGAGAACAATACTAAGCAGACAATAGAAATGAAGTTCTCATTTGGTTAACAAAACAAATTATGATCAAAGTAAAGCAGAGAGTAGGGAAGAGAAGATTGAATACAAGGTTTATAATGGTTCGGCTTATTCCAAGCCTACGTCCACTCTTTCGCACTGACAGCCCACCAGTTGGATTTCACTATGAATAAAAGAGATGTTACAGCAATGCTTTCCCTTGAATCCACAGTGTAGATACTCTACCACACTTCCTCAAGCTATCTCAAAATATAGACTCTCTTTTGCGTACAAGATTTCACTCAGTAAATGAATTGACTAAGAACAAGGAGCTTCAGACTTTGGAATTCTTCTATCGTGCACACACTCGAACAACCGGAACGTCTTCCTTATATACTCCTTTATGCCATCATACCCGTTGGCACTTACCAAAGGAATTCTTCCAACATTCCCGTTGGACATAATCAATTAGGAAGATCATTCGAGCTATTTAAGGAACATGTCAATAGCCCATCAATCATGCTCGCCCATATAATCAGGATCTCGGTTTCCATAAGTAGAACCTTCCAAGTATACTTCGCCAATCATCAGATCCTTAATTAATCTTGATTCGAATAAAGGAATATGTTATGTCATATCCAGTCAAGAGATCTTCTCCAGTCGATAAGGTCAAATCCTTAATGAAACACTCAGTTTTGGATAGCCTTTCTTCAATGGATTAGAAACTGTCAATGAGAATAGACTTTGAGTCTTGAATCTGGCAGTCTGGAGGTTTTCAGACTTTAAATAGTAGAGTCTGCAAATCTTTAGACTAGACTGATGGAAACGTTTTGTCAGCTTCAAAATATTCCAGAAAGATTTCTCCAACAATCTCCCCCTTTTTTTATTGTGACAAAACTTTCCTGTAGATTTGGATAACTTTGACTTGCAAAACATTACTCAAGCAAATATGGATATCTCATAAAGATAAATGGCTTAATGATAACACTAGAATCTGCAACCACAAAAAATAAGTTAGTCTTGCATGTGAGTAAAGCCATTCATATAAGATATCAGTAGTACTTAATATAAGCAGTCAAACCCAAATCCAAATATAGTCCACATCCAGACACAAAAGTCAAGTCAAACATCAAAACAAAATAAATCAAAAGTTCAAGTTCAAAGTTTCAAATCTTGCATCTCTCCCCCTTTTTGTCATCATAAAAAAGGTTGAGATGGAAAGAGAATAGAATCAGGAATGCTTAGGAACACGAACAAGCTGGAAATCTCCCATTGACTAGACAATGCCTTCCAGCTTTTTCAAATCTTCATTCAGTTGAGCCACCTCTTCACCCTTAGCATTTGCTTGAATCTGAAGAGCAATGGCTTGAATATGATCTTTCAAGGAAACTGAAGAAGCTTGACCTATAGTCTGCAAATTCTGAACTTTGCATCCCAGAGCATATATCTGACCCCGCATTTCCAAGAGAACATCAAGAATTCTGCGAAAATCTGCTGAATTATCAGTCTGCGTACTGGCTTCTACACGATCAAATGAGTAAAGGCAAACGATGGCACATCAGCATAGTCACGCATATTGGGTGATGAAACATCTTGTCCCTCCTCAAGAAATTGAGAGGCATAGACATCCTCTGGATCTGCTGGAGAGCGGCTGACTCCTTCACTGGTAGCAGGATATGAGGACATTCCTCTTTTCTCACTATCTCCTCCTGTTTCCATGACTTCAGGTGGAGAAGAGTGTTCCTCATGTTCTCTTTCCTCTTGATCTCCTCTTTCCTCTTCTTCTTCTTCTTCAAACCTTTCCTCCTCTGCATCTCTTTCTTCAGCTTCTTTCTCCTCTGTTTCTTTCTCCTCTGCTTCTCTCTCTTCTGCTTCCAAATCTTCTCTTTCTCCAGTCCTCTGTTCCGTTTCTTTCTTTTGTCGTTCCATTGATTCTGGAACAGAACGACTTAGGTTCTTCAATGCCATAGCAGAAATGGTGATGTCATCCTCATCATCTTCATCCTCAACGATGAGAGCTCTTCTCTTCTTTGATGGAGCAACCATGGGCTCCTTCCCTTTTCTTTTTGCTGCCGAAGAGACTTGATGAGTTTTTACAGGGTTTTTTCCTTAAATTTCTCCAACGCCTTGTTGGGTTCCTTAGACGCATTTTAGAACCCATTTTCAGTCCCACCACCATTTGATCACACGATCGAACACAAAGAATTCGTGGAGGCTGAACATTCAAATGTCTGAATAACTTTGTCACAAGAGCTAGATAAGGAAGTTGACTCTTGTCCTTTACCACTGCTCTATACATGTGGAACATAATAGTTTGAGGAAGAGAAAAAATTTTCCCAGCATTGATGGCATACATCAGCTTTGCCTCTGAATTTGAAACATCAGTCTTTGAAGTAGATTTTGGTCTGAGGCAATTAATCACAATCTTGTGAAGCAGAATATTGAATGCACTCATCCTTGAGTAGGAAATTATTTCTTCTATCCTTCTATCATTAACAAGTTCCAATGTAGCACGAGCAATAGGCATATTGATAGGTTGATATCCCCCTTGCTCAACCCCAATCACATCAGCCAACATATCTACATCCACCACATAATCCTGATCTCGGACACTAAAAGAGAATCTATTCGCATCCATGAAACTAAGATTCGAATAGAAATATGCAGTGAGTTCAGCATAGGCTTCTGTAGAGTCAGAACAGAACTGTTCAAGTTGAAGAAGACTGAATTTTTCCCTCAAATTGACGTTCACAAAGTCAAGGAAATCAAAGTCCACACTTCTAGGGTTTATCACCCCACGCTTCAACAACTTAGAGTATAGATCCTTCTGTTCCTTCGATCGAAACAAGTCTGTCCTTTTTCCCCGAATTTTTGCCGCAACACCCATTCTCGGTTGATATTGACTGTACAACTTGTCATCATTATTCCCATCTATCGGATTCAGTCCTCCAACACGCGGATCACTTGGGATATTAGCAAGGGATTCTTCTGCCGACCCCGCATGGGCAATTTCCAAATGTTCCATATTTCGTAAGAAGATGTACTCATTACCATACCCTTTGTCCTTAAGAAACCAATCGACGTAGTTCAATGGAGTACCAATCCTCTTTAAAGCACGGTAAAGCTTATAAGTGAAAGAGGGCTTATGAGTTCTTACAGGATTTGTGCCTTCGATGATTTCTTCATTTTCTCGATGAGCAACATCCTGTGGACTAGATGGAGGAGATGGACACTGCTGAGAATGTTGTGGGCTCTGCTACTAACTAGGAGACTCTTCTTCCTCGGTGAGATCAAAGTGCGTAGGCCCCTCACGCATTTGCTTCTGTCCCCTGTTTGCGATCCTCGAAGACTTCCTTGAAGACGACATCTTTCACAGTCTTTGAAAGATTCCAAACTTGACTTTCCCAAGAAAGATGACAACTTTTCGAAGATTAAACAAGATAAGAAGACAGGAGTGGAAGATTGATGCTTTTTAGGGTTTTTGAAGTAAAATGAAGAGGAACCGACTGTATATAAGTTAGTCAAAAAGAGGCATACAAAGCGTCGTAATGGAAAGTAAAAAGATGCCCTTTAAAAATAACTGCCTTTTTCAAAAATAGATAACTGCCAAAATTAACTCCTTTTTGAAAAAGAAAAATTGCACTTATCACGGAAATTGAAAGTAGCAAAAATCAATTATAGATAGATGATCGTACCTTTCCGAGATTTAATATAAGAGAGAATAAAATAACTTACAGTAAAAAATCTTGTTTGTCTGAGTCTGAGGGTCTCTAGACTTTAACTTCTTCAAACTTCAAGATGTTTAGTCTGAAACGGATGATTTCATTGATTTTTCTCCGAAGGCTTTGTAAATATATCCGCCAGTTGGTTCTTTGAGTCAACAAATTGAATCGAAACTTCTCCATTTTGAACATGATCTCTAATGAAGTGATGTCGAATCTCTATATGCTTTGCTCTTGAGTGAAGAATTGGATTTTTGGTGAGATTGATTGCGCTAGTGTTGTCACAATTAATCTCCGTGCATGAATCTTCAATTCCAAAGTCTCTTAGTTGTTGTTTTATCCACAAAATTTGTGAACAACAACTTCCAAGAGCTATATACTTTGCTTCTGCTATAGAAAGAGCTACTGTATTTTGTTTCCTTGAAAACCAAGACACTGTCCTGCTTCCAAGTAGTTGACAGGTACCCGAGATGCTCTTTCTATCAACTCTGCAACCGGCTAAATCTGCGTCTGAGTATCCAAGAAGAGTAAAGTCTCCCTTTTTAGGATACCAAAGACCGAGGCTCGAAGTTGAAGCAATGTATTTGATAATACGCTTATTCTTTAGGGTTTGCTTGAAATCTAGCACAAATACAAACACTAAACAAAATGTTAGGTCTAGAAGCAGTAAGATAAAGAAGTGAACCAATGATACTCCTGTATAGCTTCTGGTCAACTTTCTTTTCTCCTTCATCTTTGTCTATCTTCAAAGAACTTGACATTGGTATATTAGTTTTTTTGCAATTTTCAAGTCCAAACTTTTTAACAAGATCATTAGCATATTTTTCTTGATGAATAAAAGTCCCTTCCTTCAATTGTTTCACTTGAAGTCCAAGAAAGAATGTTAGTTCAACCATCATGCTCATTTCAAATTCATCCTACATAGACTTAGAGAATTTCTTGCACAAATTTTCATTAGAGGATCCAAAAATAATATCATCAACATATATTTGAACAAGCAGAAAACTTTTGCTTTCTCTTTTGATAAACAGAGTAGTGTTTACTTTACCTTTGACAAAGCCGTTCTGAATTAAAAACTTACTCAGCCTGTCGTACCAAACTCGGGGTGCTTGCTTTAAACCATATAAGGCATTTTTCAGTCTGAACACTAAGTCTGGTTTCCTTGGGTCTTCAAACCCAGGTGGTTGTTCTACATAGACTTCCTCATGGATAAATCCATTTAGGAAAGCACTTTTGATGTTCATTTGGAATAACCTGAAATTCTTATAACAAGCAAAAGCAAGTAATAATCGAATTGTTTTTAACCTTGCTACTGGTGCGTAAGTCTCGTCATAGTCTATCCCTTCTTCTTGCGTATATCCCTTGGCCACGAGTCTTGCTTTGTTTCTTACGACCTTTCCCTTCTCGTTCATCTTGTTCCTGAAAACCCATTTAACTCCAATAATAGATTTACCTTTTGGTTTAGAAGTCAATTCCCAGACATCATTAATGCTAATTGCCTGAGTTCTTCTTGCATAGCTTCAATCCAGCTTTCATCAGATAAAACTTCTTCTATGCTTTTGGGTTCTATTTTAGAAATAAGAGCCACAACACTAGACTCTTTGCGCCTTTTGGATCTTGTGCGAATTCCTTCATTAATGTCGCCAATAATAAGATATTTGGGATGACTAGACTTATGCTTCTAGTTACTGGTTGATTTGTCAGGTTGATGATCACTTCCTTCATTTGAATCTTCAATAACCACTTGTTGTTGGTCTTTCAAAGTCTGAGCTGCTTCTTGAGATTTAGACTTTGTAGAGTCTAGAGCAGGTTCGGATTCTTCAAGATGAGTTTGAATAGATTCATTTTGCATAGAATCTTGGAATTTGACATTCATTGATTCCTCCACAAATTGAGTCTTCTTGTTATAGACTCTGTAGGCTTTGCTTGAGGTAGAATATCCAAGGAAGATGCCTTCGTCTAATTTTTCTTCAAACTTGCCAACTCGATCATTTGCATTTTTCAATATAAAACATTTATATCCAAACACATGAAAGTATGAAACAATAAGCTTCTTTTCTTTGAATAACTCATAGGGGTTTTTTTTTTCAGAATAGGCCTTAGAAAAACTCTATTAATAATATAACATGCTGTTGAAACTGCTTCAGCCAAAAATCGTGAAGAGATGTTACTTTCAATTAAAAGAGTTCTAGCCATTTCTTGAAGCGACCTATTATTTCTTTCCACAACTCCGTTTTGCTCTGGAGTATATGGAGAGGAGAACACATAAAATTCACCTCCATGGTCTGTTCTTATACTTGAGATAACATACCATTTTTCATTTTGAACCTTTTTAGCAAACTTTTCAAAGTAAGAAAAGGCTTTAGACTTACTTGCCAGGAAATATACCCAAGTAAATCGTGAGTAGTCATCCACAATTACTAGGCAATATGTCTTACCTTCAATACTCTAAGTTCTGGTTGGTCCAAAGAGATCCATATGCAGAAGCTGCAGTACAAGATTAGTGGAAACTTGATTTATTGGTCTAAAGGAATTTCTTACTTGCTTTCCCAATACGCATGGTGTACATAGATCAAACTTTTGGTATGATAGATTGGGTAAACCACGAACAAGCTTCTTTGCTGAAATTTTGGCTATCTGCTTCATATTGATGTGCCCATGCTCTCTGTGCCATAATTTCACTTCATCTTGAATTGAGATACGACATTGCGATTCATCTGGTTTCACATCCAAGAGATAGATATTTCCATGTCTTCGACCCATGAATGACTGAGTAGAATCTTTACTGGTTCCTGAACATATTCCCTCTTGAAAGTTGATTTTGAAACCGGTATCACACAGCTGACTGATACTAAGCAGATTGTAGTTGAGTCCTTCAACTAAGGAAACATTGCTTATTGTGAGGTTTCCAATCTTTACAGTTCCAAATCCCACAATTCTTCCTTTGCTGTTTCCTCCGAATGAGACTTTTCCACCATTTACTTGAACGAGCTTTATGAAGCAATTTGAATCTCTTGTCATATGCCTTGAGCATCCACTATCCAAATACCATTTTACCTTTTTCTTGATAGTGACTTGCATTTAAAAAAGAGACTCAAATTTTCTTTGGTACCCATATTTTCTTGAGTCCATTTGTGTTAGTATGATATGCGGTTTTTGCCCATACTTTCTTAACAGGTTTCCAAACCATAGGACATTCTTTTTCAAAATGATCTGCACTATTGCACTTTGAACATCTGATAGCATTACAACCTACTGGTTTTACAAAAACCTTTTTGAAATGATTTTTGTAAGCATCTCTTGTGGGTCTTTGCTTAATTCTTTCCTTCACTTTAGGAAAATCAATTAAAGGAATGGTTTCTGCTGTCATTCCCAAACTAGATTTATTGAAATAAGATCTTTGTATTGAAAGAATTTTCTCAAGTTTCTCAGATCCTATTGAAAATCTTTTTGAAATATTTGATATCATTTTTTAAAAATACATTTTCTTTTAAAAGATTATCTTCACTTTCTTTAAGAGAAGAAATATTTATGTCTAAATATTTAACATTTTCTTTCAAACCATTTTCCTGTTGTTTTAGTGCAGATTTTTCCTTTTTAAGTTCGGAAATCCTTTTAAGAGAAGTTTTAAGACTAAAACACAACTCATCAATGTATTTAGAACCTTTAATAGGAATTTTAAAGTTACTTACCTCGAATTCACTGTCTGAATCTGAGTCTGTCTCGGAGTTTGAATTTGAATCTGATTGTGCCATCAGACATATATTGGCATAATCATCATCACTTTCTTCACACTTTGTATCACTCCAGGTTTCTGCTTTAAGAGTCTTTCGATACTTTTCAGCTTTTCCTTTCTTCTTCCTCAGAAGAGGACAGTTGGGTCTGATGTGTCCATTTTTCTTACATTCAAAGCAGACTACATCTTTATTTGATTCATCATCCTCAACAGACTTAGTCTGTTGCTTTTGAAAACTCTATTTCTTTGAATTGAATCTTCTTACTTTTCTGTTAAGCTTTCTGAATCTTCTTATCATGAGAGCAAGCTCCTCATCATCCAGATTGTCTTCAGAATCTGTATAATCAGAATCATCATTGGATTTTAATGCAATGGATTTCTTACCTTTAAGATCTTCGTCTTCATTGATTTGTTCCACTTCATAAGACTGAAGAGTCCCAACCAACTCATCGACAGATAGTGACATGGTTCTTTGTGTCTCTCTTATTGAGGTCTTTATGTGATTCCAATCCGTGGAGAATCCACGCAGTAGTTTGTTTACCTTCATGGGATCAGAAATTGGTTGACCTTGATTTTCAAGACCATTCACGATTTTTGTAAAACGACTAAACATGTCAGTTATAGATTCTCCTGATTTCATTTTGAAGGTTTCGTATTGACCGAGGAGAATGTTGATTCTGGTCTCTTTCACTCGATCGGTTCCTTCATAGGTAATATTTAATCTATCCCAAACTTCTTTTGCTGTAACACAATAAGATATTTTGTTATATTCAATCAGTGATAAAGCACAATATAAATAATAAATTACTTTTGCATCAAGAGCTTGTCTCTTGATTATCTCTTCCTAAGTCATTTCACTAGACTCAACAGCTTATTTTCCTCTCTCTAAGACAGGTGCAGCTTTAGGAATGATTCCTTTTTCTATAACGTCCTATTCCAGAGGATCCTTTGATCTTAGGAATGCCTTCATCTTGTTTTTCCATATGTTGTAATCCTTTCCATCAAAGTAAGGCGGTCTAGTATTGCTTTGCTCTTCTACCAGCCCTGGAGCTAACATACTAGCCATGGATCTTTAACTCTGAAGTAAAACACTTGAAACAAAGTGAGTACACAGACTCTAATACCAATTGATATAGCTAGTATAAGCACCTAGAGGGGGGTGAATAGGTGAAAAAAATAATTTCTCGAGATAAAAGAGCAATACTAAGCAGACAATAGAAAGGAAGTTCTCCTTTGGTTAACAAAACGAATTATGATCAAAGTAAAGTAGAGAGTAGGGAAGAGAAGATTGAACACAAGGTTTATAGTGGTTCGGCTTATTACAAGCCTACGTCCACTCTTCCGCATTGACAGCCCACCGGCTGGATTTCACTATGAACAAAAGAGATGTTACAGCAATGCTTTCCCTTGATTCCACAGTGTAGATACTCTACCACACTTCCTCAAGGTATCTCAAAATATAGACTCTCTTTTGCGTACAAGATTTCGCTCAGTAAATAAATTGACTAAGAACAAGAAGCTTCAGACTTTGGAATTCTTCTATTACAACTGGAACGTCTTCCTTATATACTCCTTTATGCCATCATACCCGTTGGCACTTACCAAAGGAATTCTTCCAACATTCCCGTTGGACAGAATTAATTAGGAAGATCATTCGAGCTATTTAAGGAACATGTCGATAGCCCATCAATCATGCTCGCTCATACAATTAGGATCTCGGTTTCCATAAGTAGAACCTTCCAAGTATACTTCGCCAATCATCGGATCCTTAATCAATCTTGATTCGAATAAATGAATTCGTTATGTCATATCCAGCTAAGAGATCTTCTCTAGTCGATAAGGCCAAATCCTTAATGAAACACTCAGTTTTGGATAGCCTTTCTTCAACGGATTAGAAACTATCAATGAGAATAAACTTTGAGTCTTGAGTCTGGCAGTCCGGAGGTCTTCAGACTTTAAATAGTAGAGTCTGCAAATCTTCAGACTAGACTGACGGAAACGTTTTGTCAGCTTCAAAATATTCCAGAAAGATTTCTCCAACAGTTAGAAATACACATTTAAATCTACTGTCATGATTCAAATATCAATGATCAGGTCAATCCAATCTTTCATTTAATATCAAATTATATCATGACAGAATGCCTTGTGATAATGCAATCAAGATTACCATTTTAGCAAGGTCTCTACTTACAAAGCCATTGGCTCAATCCAAAAGGATATCTTAAACTTGATATGCATACCCACAGCCCCTCCATAGGTTCACAACGATATAGAGCACCAAACTCACATCCTTCAATATCTAGAAATTCAATTTATAATCAATCTCATGATCCCCAACGTATTTGATAAACAAATCATATAAATTTTCGTAATTCATTCCATAAAATAAAATAAACTCCACAAGACATTTTTCATAACATTTCGAAATCCATTTCATAAACCCTCGACATTTCAAGCGCCTTTTACAAAAAGTTTTTAAAATCATTATAGGCTCATTGCATAAGCTAATTTGTAACACATTACATACATACATACATAAATAAATACATACATAGATATATATATATATATATATTTTTGCAACATTTTTTTTCAAAATTTCAAAATTTCTTTCACAAATCATATTTACGACAAATTATCTTTCATAAAATCTTTCTCAAATCATTCACCAATACGAAAATGTAATAATTGACTTATCCATATTTTTATGCAATAAACATACTCCTTCGTTACTTATAATATCTCAAATCTCTACCATTTTCAAGATATAAGTTCACAAATTCGTACAACATATAGCACCATTCACCTAGATATGCCCCAAACCAAATAACAATGCTCAATCGATCCAACGAACTCACATTCTTATAGTATAAGTGAGAAATAGTATCAAAACCAAGTAAAATGTTATCTCAACTACACTTGGCTAAACTAAACTTAAACGCCAACAAAATAACTTTTACGCGTCAACAAATTGCTCATCTGAAACAATTATTTAAATGAAAACTCAACACGGAACTTGGTCTTAGAATCCTAAAATCTCGCTTTGACAAAACCATTGTATTAAAATGACTCTTGTCAAAACCCATGGATCTACAATGCCATAATTCATCATTTCAACGAAAACCCAAAACTTCACAACCCAAAAGTCGGACTTCACGGCTCAATTTCCACATAACTTCAAAATTTTCCCTATTTTTGAAAACTACCTTGATCGGATGAATGAGGAGCGCGAGTAGTTACTGGGCATTGCGTTACATAGTCAAGTTGGTAAACTTACAAAGCCCTTTCTCTTCTCCCCTTTACTTTCTTCTTCCTTTTCTTTCCACTTCCTTTTCTTTTCTCGAACTGTTTCGAGCTCTTAAAAGAATGAGTGTCCCATGCTCACTTATTTTGCTTTTGACTTTTCAACCCTCTTTCTTCTTCTTCATTTTTTTATTTTTCATTTTTTTTTTTTATTTTATCTCCTTTGACTTTGTTGACCAATGCTATTACAAGTCCAACTCATATTTGCTATGAAAAGAGGTGGTAAACTTGTTCGATTGGATTTCCATCATTCACAAAAGTTGTAGTATATATCATAAGCTTTCTAGCTAAGTACAATTTGCGCCAAATGATTGTTGTTTATTAGGTCAATCACTTGTGTGAAGAGATGTTCGAACTGCTGCATTTTGTGACGTTGATGACATTATCTTGCTTTCTCATTTTCGTGTAGGCTTTTGTAAATCAAACTAGACTTTGGAGTCATCACAAAAAATAATCACGACATTGCATTTTATATGTTGGAATTTTTGTAGAACTTTCACATGTCATTAGATTATTGGAAACGATTTACATTCTATATAACCCTTGCTGCATTTGACTGATAATGTATCTGTGAAAACATTTTCGTTTGAGCTCCTTAAAAGCGAAACTAGTGTATGATGTCTTCTAGACATATTTAGAGCATATCACAAGCTTCGTAATGATGTATGGCATGCCTCACTTGAAGATCATTTCCTATATGAAAACCATGCACCAAGTTGACATGTCACAACCGAAATTATCGTGCATTTTGTCATGAGTGTTCTTTAATGGTAAGTCGCCTGTCAATGTTAATGAACTTGTGTGACTTTTTGTACATCGATTTAGGGCTAAATGTCTTAACCAAACTTGATCATCACATTTAGCCCTACATTATGTTCGAATTTTACAATTTTCATGTATTGTTTAAGTAGCTTAACAAGCCAATTATCATGCATCATGTTCTGCCATTCTTATGACTGATTTGCACACTTTTGCAATTGTCATTGTTTGACCATGAATTCGACCCTAATTGAACTTGACGTCTCTTAGAAAGTCTTATGGAACATCTTAATCTTTCTAATGACACTAAATTTGCATCATTTGATTTGTTTTCCATTTTTGCAAAGTTTGCCTTGAAATCTGCTATGAGTAAAATTCGGAATGCTCATTCTGCCTTTGTTGAGTCAGAACGTTTTATTTTTTCAATGGATTTTTCAGTAAGCATTTTGAGATCGGGTCCTTAATGAAACTTGTTTGCCTTTCTCATGTCTATATCGTGGTGAAATTTCAAAATTTTTAGACATCATCTACCAGGACAAATTATTGTTGATTTGCCATGATGTCTAGCTGCCCTGCTTTGTTTCCAATGTGATGCTACGTGTTCTTGAATTTTTATAAATTCATATGTAGCTCATCTTAAGAAACTTCCTTCACAATTTTTTTTTTTTGCTTATTGTGTGCTTCATGTTTTGTAAATTTCTTAGGGCCAATTACCCATGGGTCCTATTCTAATTGTTCTGATTTTGATTGTCCTGTTGATTCTTCTTGGGATTCTCTTTTAGAATTTTTTGGGATATCTTGAATGCTGAATTGGGATTAGTTGTCTCCATGAAATTTATTCCAAATTTCGCAATCTTTGTTGTAAAAAATCCTTAAAAAATAAAAAGGCCATCTAGGACCCTTTGTCAAATCCTTTTGGATTTATCGCAAAATTTGTTTTTGCATTACAAAGTGATTTTGGTACACATGATGGCTCCAACATTAACCATTTTAGCATCTATTACTTTTAATTTAACATTGAACTCGTCGAGGTTTTGACAGTATTTTAAATGCCTGCAACATCCATTAGTAGTGCATGATATGTGCCCCGAATTAACCATGGAAATTAAATGCGTCCCATAACTGAGATGTACCTATGTCAAAAATACCTCATCTTGTCATCGATGTCTCAAATGCATTTAAAATTTGAGGCATTACATGAGTCATACATGCATAACATCTCTTCATTTGTTAGAAATGCATGTGATTTTGTTTGGCACTTGATGACTGAATAAGTGATCCAGTGTTGGCTCACTAAGCTTGCTTAATCGATTAAGAACCAAGGTCCGATGGCCTACTTGTATATTTACTTTCAACTATGCATGTGGTTTATAGATATATGCATAGGCGTAATGCATGATCTCGTGAGAAGTCCTAGGTCATACTTAGAACCTGTTTAAGGACTTTTTAGCATTGGTTACCACACGATAACACAAACGGTGGCCAATTGTTATAAGTCACTTTAAAATTAGATTGGATAGTTGTCTTAGGTGGTCGTTGCATGAATCACAAAGGCTGATTCCGAGACCAAATTTGATCAATTATACATTTTGTCCTAGTTTCTTGATTGTTCTTGCTTGTTTTGTGATTGTGATCATTTTTATATATTTGTATCATGATTGTTTCTTTTACTTTGTAAGTACCTAGTCTTAGTATTAGATTAGGTTTAGAATAGGTCCATGGAGGTGATGATCCCCAAGACATGAAGACGATGAGTGGTCAATGTCCAATTCGACCCTGTTATATGTTTCGGGTTACCTAGCGTTGTGTAGATATCCGACGAGTTACGGATTTTTTTCTTTCGATTTAACTTCCGTTTATGATTGCATTCTAGATTAATTGATTTCCTTAAACTGTTTTTTGGGCATTTACTTACTACACCGTCTTTAAATTTCAATTGATTGTTTTCTTTCTTTTTCTCTTTTGATAGAAATAGAATAGCAAAAAATTGACCATCCACATACGATCATCTAATTGGTTTTATTGGCATGAAAAATGTAAAAGGACATGCATGGACATTTTAGGAAACACAACAAATTATTAGTACCGAAAGGGTTCTAATAGAAATGTTAGCATAACTTAAATCCCTAAACCTTAGAATTTTTAGTTGTGTAGATATTGAGGACCACTCCTGACTTTCGATTGAATTTCTAGCTGATCCCCAAAAACGAGGCTAGTGTTGACTCATAACTTTCATATAGATTGTTTTAAATGACTCATGAAAAATAAATCAATCCGTCGTGAGGGATATACATCTCAACAAGACTCATCGTGGTTTAGTATACTCAACGTGAAAATTGCCATAAAGGATGAATTGATACCATCCTTTTAGATGAAAGTACTATCAAGAGGGCTAGTATGATAAGAGTACCCTTAAATTCATTATTCACACTCGATCTCGTTTATAAAGGTGTATGATATGTATGAAAGCGAGTCACAATAACTTCCGCTGTTACACAAGATATGAGCCTAGAAGAGCTCACAACTATGATCAAGTAACCTCACATGGTTGATCTAAAAAAATGAAGTGATAACATTTTTTGGACACATACCATGAGGGAGCTCCCATGGTATGTGTCGCAATAACGACTAAGGTCGGGTCACAATAGAATTTATGCAAGAGCTAAAGTGTTGGACTCTCAACTCAATTATGCATTTCACCAATAGAAAATGGTAATACCATTTAGTCTCGATCAAATCATCCTTGATCAAATTGTAACAACGAGGCCTTATTCGATAGAAAGGAATTGATTTGAAATGGAGTCGTTACTTCAAGATGCAATTTCATTTCCTCTGTTTGTTCTTGCAAAAGATGTGGAATGCTCATTCCTCCATCAAACAGGGTGAATAGCCGGTCCTTAGCTCACTTGTTCCATGCCGTTAGTTATGGAGTAGGACGTGGACATGGATGTTTTCTTGAAAGGAAAAAAAAGGGAGAAATTTGCACTTATAGATGTTATTGCTACATGAAACTAAATCATGAAGTCAGTGTCTCGTGGATGTAACATGTCACCAAGGAACAATACCAAGCTTACCAAGAAATGGCATCAGATGTTAATCGAAATGGCATTGTTCTGAAAGTCAAACATTATATAATGGTCGCTTTTAACAAAGCGTCATTAACCACGCCTTTGCCCAAATGCAGACGTGCGCTCCCGCATATTCTGATGTTGCACGATCTTTACTTCTATAGAAAATATTAGGTGGTCTGGGACCGCCACGTCAGCGTGGTCCCGGACCACTCATGCGGCGCCACGTGTGAGGGGATGGAGACAGAGAAGAGAAAGAGGAGAGAGAGCGTCAGAGAGATGGGACAGAGGCAGTCCTTTGGTTCCCTCCCCTCACATGTGGCGCTGCGTGAGTGGTCCGGGACCATGCTGACGTGGCGGTCCCGGACCACCCAATATTTTCTCTTACTTCTTCATTCGTGGGTGATGACGTTTTGTAGGGGACATTTGTTAGTGTTCGAGATCTTGACTCGATCCACGAGACAAAATTTAATGCGTCAGAGCTCAATATCACTGCATTTCCTGTTTTACATCCGTTCGGTGGGCCATCTCCAAACAGCTTTTGTTAACACTAATGAAAAAGCTTGAAAACAAGAATTAAGAAAATATTTATAAAAAGAAAAATTTAGGATTTACAAGCATTCAAATTAAACGAAGTCGAATAATCTGGAGTAGTGTTTTTTTTTTATTTTATTTTAAATTTTGTCAAATCATATTATTTTACCTTTTGGCCTTTATATAACGTAGCATTCTTGAAAACTTCAAAAGTTGCGTTACATTGATATGTCAATTCTTCCACAATTATTTAAAATATATATTAGAGTTTTAAATTTTGATGAAAAGGTAAGAAAAAGTTATTTTTAACTTTTTAGAATTCACAATGAACAAACTCCAACATATTCATGCATTTCAAGGAAAAATAATCGGCAATTCACCTTTTCCCAATTCTACAAAGCATATGTATCACATCTTGATAAAGTCTTCCCTATGGATGCTGGTGGCTGAATGGCATGAGTTGCTGTTTCTAAAACACAAGATCATGAGTTTAAGCATATGCTCATTAGTAATTTGTGTGTCCCGCTGGGGAATTGCGGTAAAAGCACTAACCCATCTTAACTCAGTATATCACAAGTGGTGTTGAGCAATGATCTCTTCATAGTCTTCAATCTAGAATTATAATAATGTCCGGAGAATAAGTAGCCATAACAGTTTTTGCTTCCCAACTTGTATGGGTGCTCTATATGAACAATATGAAAAGTTATCTCCAATCTTATGGAACGATACACAAAACTATTGAAGTTTTCATTTTTCAATATCTTAAAATCTTAGATCTTATATTGAATGATACTTATGTAGAATTATTAAGGCATTTGTATTAGGCCTCTTTTCATGTGAAAAAGGAGCAAACTAACATGGCACTTGGTTAACC
Organism: Eucalyptus decipiens; assembly: GCA_014182575.1. Lineage (NCBI taxonomy): Eukaryota > Viridiplantae > Streptophyta > Magnoliopsida > Myrtales > Myrtaceae > Eucalyptus > Eucalyptus decipiens. Next base: position 15,527,081 of record CM024614.1, on the reverse strand, counting down.
ATAATTTGGAATGGTCACGATTCGACCATTTTATGTAGCAAGTATGTTAGAGATACCAAAACTCATATAGTAAATAGATCTATGAAATTACATGAAAAATAATAAGTGATTATTTAAGCAGGTGGATCCATTTAAGCACTCTAATATTGGACATTAACAAGAAAAAAAGATGGCTAGTTTTGGTAATAATGAGATTGTCATTTATTATACCAATGGTAGGTGTAACCTCAAATTTCAAGTTTTCAACACACAAAACTTAATTACAAGTCACAAAATAGATAATTGCTTCAGCCAATAATCAGACGTACTCATAATTTTGGTAAGGCTGGTGACGAAAATCAAATCTAAATCCCCCCAAAAAGGGAAAATATACGTGCTTGCTCTGGATAGAAAACACTACTTTGCCTGGAGACCAGGTTCTCGATTTCTTGTTTGACCTTCAATTACATGGCATGTGATTAGCATCCGAGCCCTTGTAAAAAAGGGGGAAAAAGAGAGAAGAAAAGTAATTAATAATGACCATTGGGAGTCGAGCTTCTCGTAGATTCTTTCAAATGCTTTTGGGCCAAGGATTTTACCATCAAACACTGTTGCAAAATTATTTATTAGGTACCGTTATTTTGAATTTGATACAACACTTGCCAAAGGCTTTTTACACCGTCTCGTTGGACATAATATGAATCCCAAGTTTTTCCTTCCTCCATAACAAGTCTTGCCAGCAAAGGAGAGACTCTGTCCTTTTGAGAAATTATTCATTGTACTTGTCCTAAATTGAATATTCTACTGCCACATGAGACTGTTGAGGTTGTTCTTGATTGGTGGTTAGTTTATAAATGTAAAGGAAAGTCTCACCTCTTGAACTAACTTTTTGGTTGAGAGAGGTCTAAAACTACTCAACACTAGTATCCAACAAATTTGGACCCAACAATTATATGAGAGAGTTATGAGTTATTGTGCCTCTGAACTAGGCTCGATGTGTGAAGAGAAGATTTTTGAGGTGGTCTAGAAACACCCAATATAAATGCATCATTTTCAATAATCTATATTTGATTCATTATGTGTGCTATACTCATCCTAGCATTGAGCGGTGAATACTTTTTTCTTCATTGTATTTTGGGCTTCCTTCTATTTTTCCTTTCATTTTAATTTGGGTCATGGTCAAGAAGCTTCTTGGCCAACATGCACATGGCTATGTATGGGCTATGGCTATATAAACACGACACCACAAAATCGCCCTTGCCCGACATTATCATCACATTGAGGTCTCTCTCTCTCTCTCTCACGCACACACGGAGACACGCAGACCCATGTACGGACAAACAAATACGCACACAAAGAAGAAGAAAACATGGAGGTATCAATCCAGTCAATTGCAGCAGCGACAGTTCTGGCCGTCCTGACCACATGTGCATGGAGGGTGGTGAACTCGGTGTGGTGGACGCCGAAGAGGCTGGAGAGGCTCCTGAGACAGCAAGGCCTTTTCGGCAAACCCTACACCTTCCTGTTCGGTGACCTCAAGGAGAACTCACGGTTGCTAGAGGAAGCCAACTCCAAGCCTATCACCATCTTCGACGACATCAAGCCCCGTCTCTTGGCCTTCTTGCATCAATCCTCCCAAACCTATGGTATGCACATCTTCATGCTATCACTCTCTGTGGCACTAATATATTCATATTCATTAACACTCGCTTGGTTTCGTCCGTTGGTCGATGCTGTTTCTGATAGAGTTTCAGAACATTTGAATTTATTGTCCTTTCTATTGGAAATTAACGCTTCCCCGTTTTGAGTTTTGGCAACCAAATATGTTTTTTTTTTTTTGGAAACCAAAGATGTTAATACATCTCAAGTCCTTTAAATATGCTTATTTTGATATACGAGGGATATCTTACTCTACAAAAGCGAACATCAAATAAAACTTGCATGCGACAATGTCGTTTGACATAAATTTGCACAACAGAACATGAATTTCTCGGGATAATTACAAAAAAAGAAAAAGTTCCAAACATGTTATAAATATGCCAATTTAGTTTTATATTTTTCAATTTTGTCAATACAATCTTAAATATTTTGACAATTTCCCAACACAGTCATTTTGGTCGATTTTAGCGAAAAATTGTTGAGGTAAACATGGGTATCCTAAATTTTTGCAATTTTTAATAATTTTTATAAAATTAATTTTTTATCCGTGGCAATACCCATGCCAGCCTTAGGCAAGGGTGTCTGGGCCTTACACAAACGAAGACCAAAACAGGGGCGTCCCGAGCGGCGACTACCAGCACCAGTACGGCACCTTCCAAGGCGTCGCCAACTACCCGCCGCCGAACCCGCCGCACCAGCAGCCGGCGCCTCCGCCGGGCGCCACCGATACCTCGGCCCCCCCTCCTCGTCCACCTCCCCACTATTACCATCATGGGTATCACACCGTCCCAGGTACAAAGTCACTTCCTTTGGAATCGCTTGCGAGCAGAGTTGACTTCAGGATGTAAAGTTTGAAAGGGGCTGTCGGTGAAAGTTCGATTCATGGATCATGGTTTTCCGTTGATCCTGGAATTTGGTCGTGGTGCATTTGAAATTTCTGTGTGATCATGATGGAATGCTTCTAGGGAATCTTGGGATTTTGATTTTGTCTTATGAACTGCCAATATGCTCACCTCTGTCTATTCACTCTAGCATGGAATGGTGTATTAATGGATATGGTTTATCCAGTGGGTTTAGTTTTTTGGCGAAAGGTTCAGCATCCTCATCTTTTGAGGAATTGGATGTATGGGGCGTAGGAGAGGAGTCCTTGGAAGATGTTGAAATTATGTGAAATTAATAGGACCAGCACGTTTGTCCTCGTTTTGTTGACTCCTTTGAACGTGGCCGCTTTAGCTGTCAATCATGCTCATACAGAGGGGAATCATATGTTTTGCCCGATGTGTTGTCCCGGGATTCTCAGAGTTTAAGTCGGATAAATTGCAGAAGCCACTGGTGTCTCGAGTAAAATGCTGTCTACTGAGTATAAATATGGCTCCGCCTATGTGTTCACCTTATTTTGAAGTCATAAGTGCTCAGATGCGTTTCCAGTTGTGAATTACATCTAGATAGGAGCAGCAAGAGGAAGATGAGTAATTTTAGCCGGCAAATACTGTGACTGACGGGGTTTTCTTCACTGTGGGTGGTGAAATGATCTGTTGTATCCTTTTAAATTTGATCAGATTCTGTAGGACTCAAAAATTGGAAAATGTGTCTCTGAAACCTTTTCTCCTCGGTCCTCTTTTCACCTTTTTCGAATAGATAACTTACGGGAACAATGAGAACTAAGTATGCCCATATTGATGATTTTACTGATTGCCCTGATGAAACAAAATGATTGATGATCTTCATTCTGTATGCTTTGCAACATTTTACTGGGGGAGATTTCATTTCACAGACAATTTTTTCAGGTTATGCTGTTGCTGAAGGAAGACCAGTAAGAGAATCACGGCTGCCTTGCTGTGGTATTGGAGTTGGATGGTTTCTGTAAGTTACTTTCTTTACTGGTGGGTTGGATTTCACGTATTGGCTAGCGCATAGCCAACTGCGAAGCATGATGGAGTCAACAGTCCCTATAACTACAAGGACTGCGTGACAATTCTTGAGCCTGGATGTAGCAGATTCTTATGCTTCATGAGTTCAACATTTGTATATTTTGTGATTCTTATTGGTACCCGGCCTTCAAGATTGAGACCAGAGAAATCCCATGTGATGGTTCTTTTACCGAAATCTGAGCCTTATAGTCATCATAATTTTGATAAGTTTATCAGCTAATTTAGGATGTCTGCTTTGTTGAAGGTTTATCCTTGGCTTCTTCCTTGGTGCCATCCCTTGGTACATTGGACTACTTCTTCTTGTCTGCGGAAGGGTAGAGTACCGGGAAAAGCCTGGATATATTGCTTGTACAATCGCTGTAAGTCTCTATCTTTCTTCATTCACAAAAATAGCTACATTCGCTTGTTTGTTACTTCCAGGTAATTTACATGTTCATGCCCCTACCCTCTGTTGTGTGCTTATGCACTCAGGTGTGTGTACTGGCACCTATAGTTGTCTGCCTTTGTTGTACTCTGTAGAATTAATGCCATCATTCGTCTTACTATGTACCTCTTCCATCAGAGCAGTTCAGTAATACATCACATAAGTTATTGACTTCTCTCCCTTGTCCAAAAACGTGTCTCATGTACAGCTGTATATATGGTTCTTTCTGTCCCAAATATACCACGTAACATGTCAATTGAGGAAGCCTCTACTGTCTTCTAGCTTATCTTTGTTCGGCCCTCTAATGACTTCTTATTCCTGGCAATGCCTATGTTAGTTTATGCTCTAAAATGAAATCCATGTTCCCTGTTGATATTGAACTTCAGGACTGCAGAGTAGATGCTTTGCTATATGATTTTCTTGAGTAGGGAAAAAGTTTGTCTGGCACATTCCTTCATATAAATCTTTTGTATGCATCTCTAAACCTCTCTATATATGAGCCATTTTGAATCCTGGCCTTTGCTTTTCATTACATCCCTCTCTTACATGTACATGTTCAATTCATTTTGCGATGGACAAAAACTGAAAATTCCTGCAATGTCCATATGCAGGCAATCCTGGCAACAATTGCAATTGTCCTTGGTGTCACGAGAGAAGCCGATGATTGGTAACATCATAGCAAATGGCCTTAATAGGTATCTGAAAATGGCATGGTTCATGTGATCTAGCTGGTGACTACATGAACAGATGGGGCCATCATGTTATCAACCGTAATTAATCACAAATTTTCCTTCTGTCTGATGAGCAAGGAAAACAGCATGATTGTGTTGGTCCGAGAAGTCCATGTTTTGGAATCATTCCTAGTCTTCAAGGATCATTTTGTGGAATTAAGAACAAGATTATCCTGTCTTTTTGATTGGCGAGCCTCCTGACGGTATGTATATAATCGTTGCTGTGACTATATTTGCGATGTTTCTTTGAAATGTTATATTGTGAAGCTAGATCTGATGGTCAATACTTTCCTTTCATCTAAATATCTTGTAAGAAACAATGCGGGAAATGCCATATATATAAATATTAAAAAATGAAATGATAATAAAGATTTTTTTTGGGAACGCTTCAATCCATATTGAAACGAAATGAGTTTTTTCTCATCACTTTGAATGAAAATGAAAAAAAAAAAAAAAAAAATATTGAATTGACTCCTTCAATCTCGATGATTAAATAATAATAATAATTTATTATTTTGAGTATGCGGCTATGGTGAAATCGGTAGACACGCTACTCTTAGAAATTAGTGCTAGAGCATCTCAGTTCGAGTCTGAGTGGCAACATGGCATCTTCTAAAACAAATGGAATAATATATATATATGGGTCGAAAATGTTAGATGATATTTCGAATATCTTATCTTGCTCCTTTCGGTGAAGATTCGAGTTGAGTTCTGTGAGCTTGACAGTGGATGAGATTGAATATTATGCTCTTATAATCATGTCTAGTATCTGCGGCTTAAGGACACAGGCAAGGATTGCCATAAGGTTCAAGTTGTGGATAAAAGAAGATTAGAGGCAATTTTATTCCAATAAATCTATAGGAACTTATGTAAGAACGGAAGTCTGAGACTCTCGACTCAATTGTACATTTCATCAAAAGAAAATGGCGATACCATTTTAGTTTCGGTCAAATCATCCTTCAACAAATTGTAAGAACTAGGTCTTGTTTGGTAGAAAGGAATCGGCTTGGAATGGAATTGTTACTTGGAGATGCGATTTTATTTCTTTTGTTCTGGGGAAAGATGTGGAGTGCTCCTCCATCGAACAAGGAGAATAGCCGGTCCATGGCTCCGCTTATGGTGTGGCCAAGATGGCCAATACATTCATGTTCTTTCCAAATTAATTTTTCCGTGCAAATGCAAGAATCGCAATGCACATGTCATTTTCAGTTTCTCGTTTCATTTTCTTCCATGCCTTCCTTTATTTCATTTTCCAATCGTTCCAAGTCATCAATTATGGGAGAGCATGTGAGCATAGATGTTTTCTTGAGAGAGGAAACAAAATAATAGGGAAATTTGTGGTTTTAGATGTTGTTGCTCTATGAAACTTAATCATGAAGTTATGGTCCGTGGATGCAAAATGAAAGAGCCGAATTTATTTGACCACCGAGGAGTCAAGATCACCTTGCTTTCCAAGCAAACAGCATTCTTTATTATTATTATTATTTTTTGGGTCTCGTCGAACCGCTTTTAACAAGGCGTCATTGACTACGTCTGCCTTTTTGGCTGTGTGGGGCCGATGCTGAACCATCTTCGGCCAAATGCCAGTGCGCGCGCTCCTGCATACGCAGGGGATGACGTTTTACAGGGGAAATTGTCAGCATTCGAGATTTTAACTTGATGCATCTTTCTTGCCCCGTCACATTACATGATTTGATGGGTTCGAACTAAATCGCACTGCGTTTCCGATTGTATATCCATTCGGTCGGCCATCTCCAAACATCTTTAAAGCTTGAAAACAAGAATTTAAAAATATTTAAATAATTTTTTTTTTAGGTTTTATAAACATTCAAATTAACGAAATGAAATAATCTAGAGTGGTTTTTTTTTTTTTTTTCCCAAATCATGCCACCTTGCACCTATCCTTTTGAACTTAAAACGCAGGGGGCCTTAAAATTGTCAGTGTTCGAGATTTTGACTCGAGATTTTGACTCGATGCGTCTTTTTCGTCCGTCATGAGACATGATTTGATGCGTCACAGCTAAATCGCACCGTGTCTCTAGTTTTATATGTATTCGGTGGACCATCTCCAAATAGCTTTTGTCAAGACCCATGAAAAAGCTTGAAAACAAGAATTTAAAAAATATTTACATAATTTCTTTTTAGGATTTATAAACATTCAAATTAACAAAATGAAATGATTTGGAATGATTTTTTTTTTTTTTACTTTTTTTTTTCAAATCATGCCACCTCGCACCTACCCTTTTGGCCTTTATATAATGTAGAATGCTTGAAATCTTCAAAAATTGCTTTACATTGATGTGTCGAGGCACATGTAATTCTTCCACAATTATTTAAATTATATATTAGAATTTTAAATTTTAATGGAAAAGTAAGAAAAAGTTACTTTTAACTTGTTAGAATTCGCAATGAACAAACTCTAATATATTCATACATTCCAAGGAAAAATAAACGGCAATGGATCTTTTTTCAATTCTTGTACCATAACTTGATAAGTGTCCTTACTATCTATAGTGATGGTTGAATGACATGAGTTGATGTTTCTAGAACATAAGATCGTGAGTTCAAGCATATGCTCATTAGTAATTTGTGTGTTGTGCTAGGGAGTTGAGGTAAAAGGATTCGTCCACCTTAACTCAATATGTCACAAGTGGTGCTGAGTGAAGATTCCTTCACAATCTTCAACCTAGAATTTTTCAATAGGTGCCATAATAATGTCCGGAGAAAGTATCCATAATGGTTGTGCTTCTCGACTTGTTTGGGACTCTATATGAAATGGTTGAAATATATGGAAAGTTATCTATAATCTTATAGAACGATGCAAAACAATTTGCTTCAAGGAAATGTGTGAAATTATTAAAGCTCTCACTTTTCAATATCTTATAATCTTGATATTATCTCGAATGATGCTTATATAGAATGATCGAGGCATTAGTATCAGGCCTCCTTTTATGCGAAAAAAGAGTGATAACTAATGTAATACGTGGTCCATCCATAATTTGGAATGGTCACGATTCAACCATTTTATGTAGCCATTTTATGTAGCAAGTAATGCTAGAGATACCAAAATTCATATACTAATTAAATCTATGAAATTACACGGAAAATGATAAGTCATTATTTAAGTTAGTGGTTTCATTTAAGGACTTTGAAATTTTATTGGACATTAACAAGGAAAACGATGGTTAGTTTTGGTAATAGGGAGTTTGTCATTTATTACATCAATGGTAGGTGCAATCTAAATTTCAAGTTTTCAACACACAAAACTCAATTACAAGTCACAAAATAGATAATTGCTTCGTCCGGTAATCAAATTTACTCATAATTTTGGTAAGGCTGGCTATGAAAATCAAATCTAAATCCCGCCAAAAAAAGGAAAAAGACTCCTTTGCAGTTCTCTTTGCAATATATGCGCTTGCTTTAGATAGAAACACTAGTTTGCTTGGAGGTCAAGTTCTCCATTTTTTTCTTTGACCTTCAATTATGTGGCATGTGATCAGCATCCGAGCACATGTCATATGAGAATAATCTATCGATTATGATGAATGGATTTTTCACCATTTACTAATCAATTCTTTGAAAGTCGAATATGTGGATAAATTTGGAAAGATATAGGCACTTGACAACATTGATACACAACATATCTAACATGATCACAATCATATTCAATAAAGTGACACATTCCTAGTCAAAGGCCATATGGGGGGATGCAACGTGGAAATAGGCGGTTTGGCAACTTCAAAGAGTCTTACCTTGAAATCGACAAGGATGAGTCGGATGGAAAGAACAATGTAATTACAAGAACTTTTGGAAGGAATCTCACCTTGTCTAGTGATTTGCTCCCATGGCAATCCCTATGGACCTATACTCAAAAGTAAAAAAAAACAAACTTGTCTACAATGGCATGGGATTTTCTTAGAATATGTGCAATACAGTAACTTATTTCCAAAAACATGACGATATTAATTAAGGAAGTTATAGTAGAGATCATGCTAAAAACGCTTCAGCAGAAGCTCTTCTATATGCTTTTGCAAAAACGAGGTTAATCAATGTAATCGATGCACATAAATACCGCATGAACAAGGAACTCGCACGGATAACAATGACTCCTTGCCTTATCTTCGCCTCTATCCCCAGAATGAGCCAAAGTTGCAGCGAGAGAGCGAACAAAAGCTAGAAAACAACCGAAAGGACAACCTGTTGCTCTATTCGCAATCGTTCAAGTCAATGTTATATGTATATTAGGAGATGATAAACTGTAGATAGTCAAACAATATTGCAAAATTATTTATTAGGCGTAAGTATTTCAAATTTGATACAACACTTGTCAGAGGCTTTTTACACCATCACGATGAACAAGATGTGAATCCCAGGTTTTTCCTTTCTCCAATAACATGCCTTGCCAGCAAAGGAGAGATTCCATCGCCGTTGAGAAATTAGACACTGTACTTGTGTTTAACCGAATTTTCCAGTGCAAGATCTTATGGGATCTTCATAAGACGTACTATTTTCAATAATCTGTATATGATTTAATACGTGTGCTATACTCATCCTCGCATTTTGAGCGGTGAATAGGCTTTTATTCTCTTTATTTTGGGTTTCTTTCTTTTTTTCTTTCATTTTTTATTCCAACTCTGGTCACGGTCAAGAAGCTTCTTGGCCAACACACACACGGCTATGTATGTGCTACGGCTATATAAACACCACACCACACAATCGCCCTTGCCCAACATCGAACCATTGAAGTCTCTCTCTCACAGCATACAGACAAATAGATACGAACACGCAGAAGAAAAGATGGAGGCATCGATCCAGTCAATTGCGCTAGCAACGGCTCTAGCCGTTCTGACCACATGGGCATGGAGGGTGGTGAACTGGGTGTGGCTGAGGCCGAAAAGGCTCGAGAGGCTCCTGAGACAGCAGGGCCTCTCCGGCAAACCCTACACCTTCCTGTTTGGTGACCTCAAGGAGAACTCACGGTTGCTCACAGAGGCCAACTCCAAGCCCATCGCCATCTCCGACGACATCAAGCCTCGTCTCTTGCCTTTCTTGCATCAATCCTCCCAAACCTATGGTATGCACTTCTTCATAGTATCACTCTGTGTGGCACTTATGCTTTCTTATAAATTAACACTTGCTTGGTTTCATCCTTTGGTCGATGCTGTTTCTGATGGAGTTTTAGAACATTTGAATATACTATCCTTTATCTTGGAAATTCATACTTCCCGATTTGCGTTTTGTGACCAAAGATGTTAATGCATCTCAATTCCTTTAAATAATTGCTTATTTTGATATGCACACAATAAGGACATCTTACCATACAAAAGCGACATTAAATAAAACTTGCATGTGACCATGTCGTGTGACATTTAAACAGTAATTACTAATTACATTGCCACACACACGCATATATAGAAGCACAACACAACACAGATTTCTGGGAATAATTACCAAAAAAGCAAAACAATCACAAATATATTGTACAAATGCCTTTTAGTCATAAATTTTTGAATTTTGCCAAATTAATCCTAAGCCTTCTGACAATTTGCTAATATAGTCATTTTAGACAATTTTGTCAAAAAATTGTAGATGTGGATGCTAGCCTTCTCATATGGCATGTCTAGCATTGATATGAATAATTTTACAATTTATAATAATTTTTCTGAAATTTATTCATTTTACCTTCTTTTTTTTTTGCTATGGCCACACTTTGGCAAAAAATTGTTGATGTGGATGCCAGCCTTCTCATATGGCATGTTCGACATTGATGTGAATAATTTTACAATTTATAATAAATTTTCTGAAATTTATTCTTTTTTCCTTTTTTTTTAACTATGGCTACGCCCTCGCCAGCTTTAGGCAAGGGTGTTTGGGCCCTCACATGTGGTTAGCGATCTTTGTTGGCCGCCACCAAGGCCCTAGACCGGTGAAGGGAAAGAAAAAGGAAAGAAAAGAAAAGAAAAGAAAAGAAAAGGGAAAAAAAATTACAAATATTATCCACGTCAACGTTGACTATACCATATAAAAATATGCTAAAAAGTAGTTCACGTTAGTGCCGGCCATGGTAATTATTATAACCATCTTTTCTCATCAATATGAATTAAGTCACACATTTACATGCAATCCTAAAAAACAGCAGACCATGTATTTCATTTGGCACGGTGGCTCTTACCAAGTGCATTGCAGGCAAAGACTCGTTCATGTGGATAGGACCAACACCGGGAGTGCGCATAACGAACCCCGAACAACTAAAGAAGATCTTCTCCAACATAAACGACTATCCCAAGCCAGGCCCCAATCCCCTGGTGAAGTTGCTCGCGGATGGACTCGTGAATCACGAGGGCGAGAAATGGACACGGTACAGAAAGATCATCAATCCAGCATTCCACATGGAGAAGTTGAAGGTACATGAAACTATTCCTTGGTCAACTATATTGAACCACGCACATTCATGCCTCAGGATTTCTCTTTTAAATCCTCCTTTGCTTTGGTCTGTTGCATTTGCAGCTTATGTTGCCCGCATTTTATTCAAGTTGCACTGAGATGGTTGGTAGATGGGAAAAATTGGTATCAGTAGAGAGATCCTGTGAGATCAACGCGTGGGTCGACCTTCAAATTTTGACCCGTGAGGTGATCTCTCGAACAGCGTTTGGCAGTAGCTTCGAAGAAGGCAAAAGGATCTTCGAACTTCAGGGGAACAAGCCCAGCTCGCGATAATAGCCCTTCAGGCGGTCTACATCCCTGGCTGGAGGTAAAATCGTTCATCATCCATAAGCTAATTGAATCTAAATGAGCTTATGGCTCACAATCACAACATTCTAAAAAAAATCCAACTAGTTGATTCAATGTTTCGCAGGTTTGTGCCAACTAAGATGAACAGGAGGATGAAGAAAATAGATAAGGAAGTGCGGGCTCTGCTCATGGACATCATCCGCAGAAGAGAGAAAGCAATAAGGGAAGGGGAAGCTGCTGGCGATGATCTGCTGGGGCTGTTGCTGGAGTCAAACATGAAGGAGAATGTCGGGATGAGCCTCCACGATGTGATGGAGGAGTGTAAGCTTTTCTACTTCGCCGGACAAGAGACCACTTCGGCCTTGCTGGTTTGGACCATGGTCTTGTTGAGTGTGTGTTGGAGAAATCGCTCTAGAAGATTTTGAAGCTGACAAAACATTTTCATCAGTCTAGTCTGGTTATCTGCGTCTGAAGACTTTATGACCACCAGACTCAGAACTCAAGACTCATACTTCAAGACTCAAGATTCAAGACTCAAGACTTAAGACTCAAAATTATTCTCACTGACAGTCTATCTGATCCAGTGTCGAAGGAAATCCAAATCTGAGGATTATGGTTAAGGATTTCATCTTGATCTCTGGAGAAGATCTTTTGGCTGGACATATTCAACGGATTCTTTGATTCGTATCTAGATCAATTGAAGATCCGGTAATCGACGTAGTATTCTTGGAAGGTTCTATTCATGGAAACCAAGATCCCGATTGTATGGGCGAACAGATTGATGGGCTATCATCGATTCCTTTAATAGCTCGGATGATCTTCTTGATTGATTCCGTCCAACGGGTAGATTGGAGGAATTCCTTTGGTAAGTGCCAACGGGTATGATGGCATAAAGGAGTATAAAAGGAAGACGTCTCAGTTGTTCAAGTAAGTGATCGATAGAGAAATTCCAGAGTCTGAAGCACCTTGATTATTAGTCGATACAGTCTGAGCGAAATTGTATACACAGAGAGTGTCATTACTTGGTAATACCTTGAGTGAGTGTGGTAGTTCATCTACACCCAGAAATCAAGGAAGATCAATGCTTTTGTAACATCTCTTTGTTCATAGTGGAATCCAGCCGATTGGGCTGTCGGTGCGTAAGAGTGGACGTAGGCTTGAATCAAGCCGAACCACTATAAACCGCGTGTTTAATTCTCTCTTTCATTCACTGAGTCTTACGATTGATTGTTATCTGTTACAATTCCTTAAATTGTCTAAGTATTGTGCGAAAAAATCGTTTATATACCTATTCACCCCCCTCTAGGTACTAGCACTAGCTATATCAATTGGTATCAGAGCCCGTGTTCTTACTTTATTTGAAGTGTTTTACTTCAGAGTAAAAGATCCATGGCTAGTATGCTGGCACCAGGGCTGATGGAAGGGCAAAGCAATACCAGACCTCCCTACTTTGATGGAAATGATTACAACATCTGGAAGAACAAGATGAAAGCCTTTCGCGATCAAAGGATCCTCTCGGAATGGGACGTTGTGGAAAAGGGATCACTCCTCCTACCGCTGCATCGGTTTCGAAAGAGGAAAAGAAACAATCGATATCGGTGGAATGACTCAGAAGAAATCAATAAGAGACAAGCACTTGATGCAAAAGCAATTTACTCTTTATATTGTGCTTTGTCACCAACTGAATATAACGGGATATCTTCTTGTGTTACAAAGAAAAGAAGTATGGGACAGATTACATATCACCTATGAAGGAACAGATCGAGTGAAGGAGACCAGAATCAACATTCTCCTTGGTCAATATGAATCCTTCAAAATGAAACCAGGAGAACCTATAACCGACATGTTTAGTCGTTTTTACGATATTGTCAATGGTCTTGAGAATCAAGGACAAAAGATCTCTCGATCCCATGAAAGTGAACAAGCTATTGCGTGGACTTTCTAAGGATTGGAATCATATAAAGACTTCAATAAGAGAGACGCAAAGAATTATGCCACTATCTCGTTGATGAGCTGATTGGAACTCTTCAGTCTTATGAAGTAGAACGAATCAATGAAGACGAAGATCCAAGAGGTAAGAAATCTATTGCATTGAAATCAAATGATGATTCGATGTTGCAGATTCTCGAAGATGATCGGACGATGAGGAGCTTGCTCTTATGATAAGAAAGTTCAGAAAGGCGAATAGAAAAGGAAGAAGGTTCAACTCCAAGAAACAAAATTTTCAAAGACAGCAATCCAAGTCTGTTGATGATGAGGAACCAAGCAAGGATGTAGTTTGTTTCGAATGCAAGAAAAAGGGACACATAAGACCCAACTGTCCTCTTCTGAAGAAGAAGAAAGGAAAGGCTGAAAAGTTTCGAAAAGCACTCAAAGCCGAAACTTGGAGTGATACTGAGTGTGAAGAAAGTGAGGATGAATATGCAAATCGTGTCCGATGGCAAAATCGGACTGAGACTCGCATTCTGGATCGACTCGGAAAGTGAATTTGAGGTAAGTGATTTTAAAATTCCTGTCAAAGTCTCTAAATATATTAATGATCCGTGTTTTAATCTTAAGACTTCTCTCAAAAGAGTTTCCGAACTAAAAGGGAAAACTTAGTTTTAAAACAAAAAAAGAAAACATTTTAGAAGAAAGAATCAAAAGTTTAGATTTGAATGTTTTGACTCTTAAAGAAAAAGAAGATAATCTTTTAAAAGAAAATACTTTTCTAAAAACTGATTTATCAAATATTTCAAGGAAATTTTCTATTGGATCCGAAAAACTTGAAAAAGTTCTTTCGGTTCAAAGACCTTACTTTAATAAGTCTGGTCTAGGTATGACAGCAGAAACAATTCCCTTGATTGATTTTCCTAAAGTAAAAGAAAGAATTAAGAAGAGACCATCGAAAGAGGCTTACAATAATCATTTCAAAAAGGTTTTTGTAAAATCTGTAGGTCGAAATGCTCTAAGATGTTCAAAGTGTAACAAGAAGGATCACTTTGAAAAGAGTGTCCTATGATTTGGAAGCCCGTTAAGAAAGCATGGCCTTATAATGATTATTCTCGCTAACACGAAAGGACCCAAGAAAATTTGGGTACCAAAGAAAGTTTGAGATTTTCATTTGAATGCGGGTCTCCGTCAAGAAAAGATAAAATGGTATCTTGATAGCGGATGTTCAAGACACATGACGGGAGACTCAAATAGCTTCATAAAGCTTATTCAAGTGAACGGAGGAAAAGTTTCATTTGGAGGAAACAAGCAAAGGAAATATTGTGGGATTTGGAACTATCAAAATTGGAAATCTCACAATAAACAATGTTTCTCTAGTAGAAGGACTCAATTACAATCTTCTCAAAGATCGATCAACTATGTGATACCGGCTTCAAGATCTTCTTTCAAGAAGGAACATGTTCTCGGGAATCGCAAAGATTCTACTCGTCTTTCAAAGGTCGAAGGCATGGAAATATCTATCTCCTAGATGTGAAACGTAAGATTCGCAATGCTTGATTTCAATTCAAGACAAAGCAAGTCGTGGCATAGAAAGCTTGGGCATATTAATATGAAGCAATTAGCCAAAATCTCGTCAAAGCAGCTTGTTCGTGGTCTACCTGCATTGTCTTATCAAAAGACTGAACTATGTACTCCTTGCATTCTGGGAAAACAGGTAAGAAATTCATTCAAATCAATAAATCATGTCTCTACTAATCATGTACTGCGCTTGTTGCATATGGATTTATTCGGACCAACCAGAACCCAGAGTATTGGAGGTAAGAAATATTGCCTAGTAATTGTAGATGATTTCTCCCGTTTTACTTGGGTATATTTTCTTGCAAATAAGTCCGAGACATTTTCGTATTTTGAAAAATTTGCTAAAAAGATTCAAAATGAAATTGGATGTGTTATATCAAGTATAAGAACTGATCATGGAAGTGAATTTGAAAATCAAAACTTCACAAAGTTTTGTGATAACTCTGGATTTAAACATGTATTCTCCTCTCCATATACTCCTCAGAAAAACGGAGTTGTGGAAAGAAAGAATCGATCTCTTCAAGAAATGGCTAGAACTCGTTAATTGAAAGTAAAATTTCTTCACGATTTTGGGCTGAAGTCGTTTCAACAAAGCATGCTATATAATCAATAGAGTCTTTCTAAGACCTATTCGAGAAAACTCCTTATGAATTACTTAAAGGAAAGAAGCCTATTGTTTCATACTTTCATGTTTTCGGATGTAAATGTTTTATATTGAAAAATGCAAAAGATCAAGTTGGTAAGTTCGAAGAAAGATCGATGAAGGCATCTTCCTTGGATATTCTACATCAAGTAAAGCCTACGAGTCTATAATAAGAAGAGCGGGTCTCAGTGTGGAGGAGTCAATGAATGTCAAATTCCAAGACTCTACGCAAGAAGAATCCAGTCAGACTCAAAGCATGAAGAGTCCGAACCCGCTCCAGACCCTCAAAAGATTACATCTCAAGAAGCTTCTCAAATTCGGAAGATCAAGCATCAAGCTACTCATGAAGACTCGAGATAAAGAAAGGGATCTTCAACCATTAAATCAACCAAGAATCGGAAGCATAAATCCCAGTCATCCTAAAGATCTCATTATCGGAGAAATTAATGAAGGAATTCGCACCAGATCCAAAAGGCGTGAAGAGTCTAGTGCCGTAGCTCTCATCTCTGAAATAGAACCAAAGAGCATAGAAGAAGCCTTGTCTGACGAAAGCTGGATTGAAGCCATGCAAGAAGAGCTCAGACAGTTTAACATTAATGACGTCTGGGATCTGACATCTAAACCAAAAGGTAAACTGTTATCGGAACCAAATGGGTGTTCAGAAACAAGATAAATGAAAAAGGAAAAGTCGTACGAAACAAAGCAAGACTCGTGGCAAAAGGATATACGCAAGAAGAAGGAATAGACTATGATGAGACTTACGCTCCTGTGGCAAGGTTAGAAGCTATTCGTCTATTACTTGCGTTTGCTTGCTATAAAAATTTCAGGTTATTCCAAATGGACGTCAAAAGCGCTTTCCTAAATGGATTTATCCATGAGGAAGTTTACGTGGAACAACCTCCGGGGTTTGAGGACCCAAAGAAGCCGACTCGTCTTGGGACCGAAAAGGCTCTGTATGGTTTAAAGCGAGGCACCTCGAGCTTGGTACGATAGACTAAGTAAGTTCTTATTAAAGAATGGTTTTGCCAAAGGTAAAGTTGATACTACTTTATTTATTAAAAAGGAAAACAAAAGCTTTATACTTGTTCAAATATATGTGGATGATATCATATTTGGATCTCCTAATGAAAGTCTCAGGCAAGAAATTTTCAAAGTCTATGCGGGATGAATTTGAAATGAGTATGATGGGAGAATTAACATTCTTTCTTGGTCTTCAAGTAAAGCAATTGAAGGAAGGTACTTTCATTTATCAAGAAAAATATGCTAATGATCTTGTCAAAAGGTTTGGATTAGAAAATTGCAAAAAGATCGATATACCAATGTCAAGTTCGATGAAAATAGACAAAGATGAAGAAGGGAAGAAAGTTGATCAAAAGTGTACGAAGCATCATCGGTTCACTTCTTTATCTTATTGCCTCTAGACTCGACATTTTGTTGAGTGTTTGCATCCGTGCTAGGTTTCAATCGATCCTAGAGAATCTCATCTCAAGGCTGCAAAACGTGTTATTAAATACGTTGCCTCATCTTCAAGCATTGGTCTATGGTATCCTAAAGAGGGAGACTTCAATCTTCGGGATATTCAAGCGCCGATCCGGCCGGTTGCGTAATCGACGTAGAAAGAGCACTTCAGAACCCGGTTGCTTGGAAGGGATGGTGTCTTGGTTTTCAAGGAAACAGAGTACCGTAGCTCTCTACAATGTAAGCGAGTACGTAGCTCTTGGAAGCTGCTGTTCGCAAATTCTATGGATAAAACAACAGCTACAAGACTTTGGGATTGAAGACTCATGCACATAAATCAGATGTGACAACACCAGCGCAATCAATCTCACCAAAAATCCGATTCTTCATTCAAGAGCAAAGCATATAGAGATTCGACATCATTTTATTAGAGATCATATTCAAAATGGAGAAATCTCAATTCAATTTGTTGATTCGAAAAGTCAACTAGCGGATATATTCACAAAGCCATTGGAGAAAAATCAATTCGATTTTATCCGTACAAGACTCAACATTTTGAAGCTTGAAGAAGTTAAAGTCTGAAGAATCTACATCAATCGACTCTATCCTTCGACGCTATACTTCGGACTACGAACTCCGAACTCTCGACTCGCATCGTCATTGTATAGACTGTAAGTTATTCTTTCAATCTCGAAAAGGTACGATCTTTCGTTCAGTTATATTTGATTGATATAATCTTTAACATGCCTTTTTCAAAAAGGGATAATCTCTTTTAAAATGGCAGTTATTATTTTTAAAAAGAAAGGCGACTGTTCACTTTTCTTCATAACGATTGCTCTTTTCTTTTCAAAACTGAGTTATATATACACAGCTTTTACTCGATTCTCAAAACCCTAAAAAAGTATTCTTCTCTCAACCCTATTTTCTACTTCGTATTCATTCTCGAGAAAGTTGTTATTTTTCCTTGGGAAAGCAAGCGAAGGAATCTTCCATTGACAAGAAAAGATGTCTTCTTCGAGAAAGTCGTCAAGGATAGCAAGCAAGGGTCCACAGAGAATGAAAGAGGGACCTACTCACTTCGATCTCACCGAGGAAGAAGATTTGTCGAGTCGCCAGAGTCCTGTTCCTTCTCCTCCTCATCATTCACCATCTACCCCACAAGGTGCGGGTCATCATCGTGAAGAAGTCATTCTAGAGGAAGTTGAACCGGTGAGAGCACAAAAACCCTCTTTTATTTACATGCTCTATCGTGCATTGAAAGCTTCGGTTCTCCTCTCGAATTATATAGATGCTTTTCTTAGAGAAAAGAATTATGGGAATGAGTACAGATTTTTGAAACGAATGGAGGAATTGGGAATTGCTCCCAAAGGTAAGGTCTGAAGAATCACTTGCGAACATTCCAAGTGACCCTCGGGTTCGGACCGATTCCTAATGAGGGGAACGAAGATGATAAAATGTTTAGTGATTTTCAACCAAGAATGGGCATTGCTGCAAAAGTGAAGGGAAGGAAGATGGAGTTGTTTAGATCGAATGATCGGGAGAAGTCGTTCTTCGATCTGTTGAAACGAGGGGTAATAAACCCCAGGAGTGTTGATTTTGATTTCTTGGATGCTATTAATGTGAACTTAAGGGAAAAGTTCCAACTTGCTTCAACTTGAGCGGCTTCCGCACCGATACCATCGATGGATATGCACACTTGACTGCATATTTCTATTCAAATCTAAGTTTTCTTGATGCGAATAGAATATCATTCAAAGATGTTCGAGATCAGGATTATGTGATTGATGTGGACTTGCTAGCGGACATAATTGGTGTTGAACGAGGTCGTTATCAGCCAATCAAAGTCTCAATTGCTCGTGCTACTCTGGATCTTGTCAAAAACAGAGATACAGAGGCGAAGATTACTTACTCAAAGATGAGTGCCATCAACATTGTGCTGCATAAAATTGTGATCAATTGCATCAGGCCAAAGTCTACATCAAAGATCGATGTATCCAATTCGGAAGCCAAATTGATGTATGCAATCAACTCAGGGAAGAAGTTCTCTCTGCCTCATACTATTCTCTTCCATATGTACAGAGCAATATCGAAGAACAAGGGACAATTGCCTTATCCGAATCTTGTGACAAAGATCTTCAGACACATGAATATCGAACTACCACACACTCTCGTGTTAGACCGTGCGATAAAATGGTGGTAGGTTTGAATATGTTGACGAAGATGCGCCCGAAAGAACTTAGCAAGGAAATGGCAAAGTTCAAGGTGAAAACTCCGCTCTCTTCCGCATCAAAGAGAAAAGGGAAGGAGCCCATTGGTGCTCCATCCAAAAGAGAAGGTCTCTCATCTTGGAGGATGAAGAAGATGATGAAGATCACTCTATTCCCGCACTAGTGAGGACTCGACGTTCTGTATCTCGACCAACAGAACTTCAGTCTGAGCAAAGAGAAGAAGAGCTGCGAGAAAAGGAGAAAGAGGATAAAGATGAAGAAGAGCAGAGAGAGAAAGAGATAGAAGCTCAAGAAGAAGAAGAAAGAGAGAGGAAGAAAAAGAAGATGAAGAAGAAGGAGAAGAAGAAAAAGAAAGGTCTCGCTGCTGAACTGAGAGAAAGACACGGAAGAGCATGATCATCACTCCACCCATTTTGATGTCTTAGAGACAGGGGGAGTTGGCGAGCAAGAAATTATTGTCTTAGAGACAGGGAGAGTTGGGGAGCAAGAAAGATCCTCACCTCATGCCGCTCCGTAAGAGGTTCAAAGCTTATCCATTGCCCGAAGAACATCGGGATACATCATCAAATCTGCAAGATCATACGGAAGCACCATCGTCCGCATTCACTCCATCCGAGAAAGTAGATGCTAGTATGCGACAGATAATTCAGCGGATTTTCAGCGTATTCTTGATATTCTTCGGAAATGCGGGGACAAATCTATGCTCGGACTTTGAAATTCAAGCCCTCAAGAATGCTGGCCAAGCATCTTGACCCCTGGAAGACAGAATGAAAGACCTCGCTCCGCAAATTCAAGCCAATGCCAAAGGAGAAGAGGTAGCAAAATTAAGGGAAGACTTGAAGAGGCTCGAAGGCACGTAGGATCCATGGGAGACTTCCGATCGTGCGCATTCCTCGTACATGACTCTTTTCTCACCTTTTTCCCGATAACAAAAAAGGGGAGAAGAAATTTGAATCAACCATCTTTTTCAATCCTTGATTTTAAATTTTTTTTTTTTTTGTGATTATGAGTTTTTAAGTTTTTGAGTATGACTTGTGTGAACTTGAGTACGGACTGAATTTGGTGTGGATTGTGATGTTTATGATGCTTGACTGTTGGCATTTATATCGAGTATTGTTATATGGTATTACTCATGAAAGTCTAACCAATTTTTCGTGGATGCAGAGTCCGGTTGTTTATTAAGCCTTTATGAGATAGCCATATTGCTTGAGAAATGTTTTTTGCGGGTCAAGGTTGTTCAAATCTACGGGGAAAGTTTTGTCATCATCAAAAAGGGGAGATTGTTGGAGAAATCGCTCTAGAAGATTTTGAAGCGACAAAACATTTCCATCGTCTAGTCGGTTATCTCGCGTCGAAGACTTTATGACCACCAGACTCGGAACTCAAGACTCATACTTCAAGACTCAAGATTCAAGACTCAAGACTTAAGACTCAAAATTATTTCTCACGACGAGTCTATCCGATCCAAGTGTCGAAGGAAATCCAAATCTGAGGATTATGGTTAAGGATTTCATCTTGATCTCTCGGAGAAGATCTTTTGGCTGGACATATTCAACGGATTCTTTGATTCGTATCTAGATCAATTGAAGATCCGGTAATCGACGTAGTATTCTTGGAAGGTTCTATTCATGGAAACCAAGATCCCGATTGTATGGGCGAACAGATTGATGGGCTATCATCGATTCCTTTAATAGCTCGGATGATCTTCTTGATTGATTCCGTCCAACGGGTAGATTGGAGGAATTCCTTTGGTAAGTGCCAACGGGTATGATGGCATAAAGGAGTATAAAAGGAAGACGTCTCAGTTGTTCAAGTAAGTGATCGATAGAGAAATTCCAGAGTCTGAAGCACCTTGATTATTAGTCGATACAGTCTGAACGAAATTGTATACACAGAGAGTGTCATTACTTGGTAATACCTTGAGTGAGTGTGGTAGTTCATCTACACCCAGAAATCAAGGAAGATCAATGCTGTAACATCTCTTTGTTCATAGTGGAATCCAGCCGATTGGCTGTCGGTGCGAAAAAGAGTGGACGTAGGCTTGAATCAAGCCGAACCACTATAAACCGCGTGTTTAATTCTCTCTTTCATTCACCGAGTCTTACGATTGATTGTTATCTGTTACAATTCCTTAAACTGTCTAAGTATTGTGCGAAAAAATCGTTTATATACCTATTCACCCCCCTCTAGGTACTAGCACTAGCTATATCAGTGTGCACTCGGATTGGCAAGCACGAGCTAGGGAGGAGGTCCTCCAAATCTTCGGAAGCGGAAAACCTGACCCTGACGGCTTAAGCCACCTCAAGATTGTAAGTTCAATGCTCTTTTCCTCTTTTGTTGAGAATGGGACTCATAATAGGTCCGATCTAGAGAGTTCTTCACGAGCATCTTTTATCACATGACGCATGATAATCATTCTATAATTACTGGATGCGATTTTCCAATCCTTAGTAGATGAAATGTTTGTTTAAAAATAATGTTATCCTATGAAGATGAACACGACAATGAACTGACAGGACAATTTCTTTGCACACTTGAATTGAACTTGGATTTCCTCTCGACACATGAACCTGATTTTTTGGACAATAGCCTCAATCCCCCCTTTTTTCTTTTTTCTGGATAAATTACAATATATTTCCATCTCTTCGAGGATATTGATATCATTCCAGCATCGTGATCGTTCATAGATGCTCCTACATGCGCATCTCTACCATATGAATTCTTCTAAGGATTTGTCGCAATCAGGTCACAATGATCTTACATGAGGTGTTGAGGCTATATCCACCGGTGACTGATCTGGCGCGGAAGGTTCCAAAGGAAACAAAACTCGGGAAGCTGACCATACCGCCGGAAGTCCAGCTCTTAATGCCGACACTCCTCATCCACCATGATAAAGAACTTTGGGGCGAGGATGCCGAGGAGTTCAAGCCAGAGAGGTTTGCCGAGGGAGTGTCCAAGGCCACCAAAACCAAGTCTCCTTCTTTCCATTCGGATGGGGCCCTCGTATATGCATCGGCCAAAACTTCGCGTTGACAGAGGCAAAGATGGCGCTTGCCATGATTCTTCAGCAGTTCACGTTCGAGCTCTCTCCATCTTATGCGCATGCTCCTTCTAATGTCCTCATCCTCCAGCCACGATATGGTGTTCAGGTCATCTTGCGCAAGGCAAACTAAAAGTTACAGATCAGGGTGACATGTAGTGTAGACAAATACGTGGATATATATAATGTCACACTACACCATTTTCGAAGTTTGTACGTTGTTGTTTAAGAATAGAAATTTAGTGTTTGTAATCGTAATCAAATGGCCTCTTAACTAAGTGACCGGTTATTTTAGTTTAATAACAGTGACCTGGATGTTAGTTTTCAAAAATTTCAAAATTCAACAAAATGTTGGAATTAAATGTCAATCATATATTTGATTTTGGATATAGGAAAACCAAGCTAATAAACTAAAGAAACTCAAGTTGATCATTTGAGACTAAAATTTAATTTTGCGAATTAAAGTTCAATTTTACCATTAAACCTCGGTTCATTTTATAGCATAAGAGTCGTGACATCAATTCAAAGTCAATTTGGATACAATAGGTTACCCCAGGTATAAACAATTAATTGAATAAGTGCCTCGCGATATTACTTGAATTCAATTTCGATTAATTTGCGATTTCGATCAAGAAATTATGTGAAATTGCCCAATTTGACCTAAAAAGTCCAATTGCATGTACCCATTATGCAGGTCCATTATTTTTTGTGTTAATTAAGTAATTAGGTCAATATAAAATAACTGAATCGCATTTATATGGTTTAATTAGCTTGCTTTCTTTAGAATCGGACCATTTTCCTCTAATTGAACAAGTTTTCTTTCCAATTTGATCCTTGAGTGTCTAAATTACATAAAATTTAGGACTTCAGGGGCCAAGATGCCTGAGACGTCACCGAATCAATCGAACTGGCATGCATCATTCCCAAGACTGATCGGTTCCCGATACGATCTTGTTTTGAGGTGGAATTGTGGATCAAACTGGGGGGACCAATTACAAGATTTTGGGACCGGAAATCGAACTAACCGGTCATCAAACTGGGAACCAGATCGACCAACCAATCCTGTTTGGTCTGATTTGGTCTGGTGGAATCGGTAAGTTTACTATTTTATACCAAAAATAAAATAAACAATGATGCAGCTTGTTGCTTGTGTCACAGTACATATATACATGTAGCTTGCTGCTTGTCCCTCGGGAGTTTCCTCATCCACACAACAAGCTTTTCTCCATACTCTCTGTTACTAACGAAATGGCAGTTCATCAGCAAAGGTAAATGGCCTTTCTATTCTCTCAATCCTCCATGAAAGAGTAGTTCTTCAGCAGGAGAGGGATAAGGCGTTGACTTGAGATTAAGTTGACAAGTCTTGCAATAAATGCTGGGTTAGTATCTTGAAAGGCTAATTCTCCTTTTTACCTGAAGTTCTCGCATTGATGATTTCTCATTTCCTTTCTTCCAGGGCTTGACTTGGGATACAACTTGTTGGGAGTAGGTTTTGGCTTGCCTCTTTTCACTTATTAGGAGGATAGGTTCCGTTGGTATTAGTTGAGCTTAAGGGGCTTCACTGACTGAATCCGTCCATAAACCTAGATTCCAAATGATCTTGTAACCAAAGCATCAGAACAAAGTTCTACGGTGACCCCTCTCAAGACTCAAGGCTCAACACCCAAGATTAGATTCTTTGTTCTTTAGCATCGAAAGCATAAATCATGTCAATTCGACCACCATCTGCTACCAAACAAGTAGATCCAATTTGCTTCATATATTATAATCAGGGGAAATTGGGAGGCAAACTTAGGTTAGGATTTATTTATCAAGAAATTTAAAAATATGTATTTAATATATATAATCAATCGGTTTGGTCTGGTTAGTTTGATCAGATCAGTTATCACATTATAACTAGGAACCAAACTGACCGGCCACTGGTTCCAAGAATGAGAATTAGGAACCTAACCACCCTCTTTGGGAATCGCCCAAAACCGGGGGGTTCGGTCAGGGAGGTTCTTAGTTCGGGCGGTTCTCATTACACACCTCTAATTGGTCTGATCGATTTGACTAGCCACTAGCGGAAGAGGCTGATTCGGCCCTCCACCGATCAGCTCTTGGTGGCCGAGAACCACTAGTCAGTTTAACATTGCGTGTATTTTATTCTTATGCTTTTCAGCTTTCCATATTTTGCGAAAATATCCATGGATTCTGTGAAATTACAAATGTACCTTTAATTAGGCTTTAATCGCAAATTCTATTTAAACTTTTGATTTTGGTACATTGACACCATCCGGATGATCATGTGATATATTTTGACTTAATCCATAATAAACTTAATTAGGACATTCAATCAAGTTTCGACCGTCAAATCAAACCGACGACCAAAATTTGATCTTGAAGGGGGACTATATAAGATTTTTCCCTCCAAAACTTTGGGGGATTTTTTTATTATTTGTTTTTTTTTAAGATCTGAACAGGAATTTCTGTCTCAAAAACTCTCTCCTCTCTCTCTCTTTCCCATCACTTCTCTTTCCCTTTCTCTCTCTCTCGCGCTCACAGATTGCTGCGTCAACCATCGCTCACGTGGAACCCCGGCAAGCTAAGTACCAAGATCCACCAGCTCCACCAGCTCCTTTCTTCTCCCATTGTCGCTGCTTGGAGCCCTAATGATTGCTGGAGCTCCTCGATCAGCCCCATCAACCGATAAGACCAATCACCAGCGCGAGCGCTAGCGATTCCAATCTCAGTTTAGCGGCTGGTCGTGATGACCAACTAGCATCCCTCGACATTGCCCCACCTCCGATCATCTTCTTTAACCTATCTTGAAGAACCAGGTGACCGAAAAACTACTTAGCTACCACTGGAGGTCCTCCAATTGGCCAATCTCCTGTCGGTGGCTTGAACTGATTCAAAACAAATTGATTTTGTCCAGCCGTTGATTGGGGGCTTAATCAATGCCAATTTGGTCCATCCAACCATCCATGGCATCCCTTCAATGATTCTTGATGTTTGTGATCCATTCCATAGTTTAAGTTGTCAATTGATCGAGCTTGTTTCATTATAATCACACAAAGGTAAACAATCAAAACTTGAATCTGATGAAACAAGATCGAGCTAATTGATTGGGGCCAGGACTCGAACCCTAGAACTATATATCATGTTTAAATTTGTGATTTGGATGTTATGTTATGATATTTGATGATGTTATGTTGATTGAAGCTGAGATTGAACATTATTTTACATAATCTACCTAGTTTTGCAGAAATCACATGCTTGAAAGTGACTCTATATTAGGGCTGACCTGAGGTCCTAAACCTCGTTATTTGTCTCAAGCTTCAATTTGATTTATTATGGGCCTCAAATGGAGTTTGTTTGATACCTAAATTGCATATTGGAAGTTGGATGATTCTGCTGGATTTTCATGATATTATGGTATTTTGGTTTTTGAACATATTATTATTTTTTTCTAACTTTCTACTGATTTTTGTGTAGAGATTTTGGAGATGGTTTCTCCACGGAAATTGTACAAAATTGTGTTGGTATAACATTTTTTTTTCTAGAATTTTTGAAGCAAATCTGATTAGGCTAAATCTCATAATAACGTCACTATGTTGTTATGTCCTGTTTGAGTTTGTAACACCCCGGGTTCGTCAATCTATACATATTATCCACTTTGAGCCCATTGGACCCTCATAGTTTTGTTCCTTTGGGCTTCGCCCAGAAAATGTGTACGTATAAATAGAGAACTCAGAACCTTATAAGCCAGTCCAAGACTCCCCCTAGGCAATCTAGGACAAGAGATGCACCCCCTCCCTGTGCATGTCTAGGACCGAGGTGTGGATGCACCGTTGTCCCTCCTTCCCACGCACTGCCGCTTGGGCTATCACACTTTTCACCAACCCTTAGGAGCACACCATCCTCACTGTAGCCCCATATGTGGTCGAGAGTCGGTTTTGATACTACATGTAACATCCTAAATTCATCACTGTACACATATTGTCCACTTTGAACCCCATTGGACCTTCACATTTTTGTTTTTCTGGGCTTCGTCTATTTAATGCATATATACAGATAGAGAACCTAGAATTGATCTAGTTCAAGACTTTCCTAAGGCGATGTGGGATAAGAGGCGCATTCCCTCCCAACAAACGTCTAGAGACTGAGGTGTGGATGCACCACCATCCCTCCTCTTCACGCACCGCCACTTGGGCTTACACACTCTCCACCCTTTAGTGATGTGAGATAAGAGACATGCACTTAACCTTACCGGTGTACTGCTGAGACGCAACCTCCTTGCCATCCCTCTATACTATCATGAGTATCAGTTGTTATATTCTCCACCCTTTAAGGCACAGCACCCTCGCTATGGCCCCACACGTTGCAAGAGTCGACTCAAATACTACATGATTTCAAACTACGAATCCTATAGAGATAGGGATGACACGACCGTCTTTCCACCTGAAGGACATAGCCTCAAATTGCCAAAATCTAAGCCCCCCACAATGACACTTTCTCTTTAATGGCCTCTAACTAAAGGACCCAAAAAGATTGAAAAAGAGAGGGGTGAGTAACCACAAGCTTAGTGAATAGTACATGTCTTCTAAGTAGATCAAGTAGCTACTATGCATATATATAAGTATAAAGCATAACCAGTAGTTCATAATCCAACTCATTAATATACATATCAAATTAAGTACATTCATTTCAACAAAGTTTTGTACATGTTAGAAATACACATTTAAATCTACTGTCATGATTCAAATATCAATGATCAAGTCAATCCAATCTTTCACTTAATATCAAATTATATCATGACAGAATGCCTTGTGATAATGCGATCGAGATTACCATTTTAGCAAGGTCTCTACTTACAAAGCCATTGGCTCAATCCAAAAGGATATCTTAAACCCGATATGCATACCCACAGCCCCTCCATAGGTTCACAACGATATTGAGCACCAAACTCACATCCTTCAATATCTAGAAATTCAATTTATAATCAATCTCATGATCCCCAATGTATTTTATAAACCAATCATATAACTTTTCATAATTCAATTCATCAAATAAAATATACTTCACAAGACATTTTTCATAACATTTCAAAATCCATTTCATAAACCCTCGACATTTCAAGCGCCTTTTACAAAAAGTCTTTCAAATCATTATAGACTCATTGCATAAGCTAATTTGTAACGCATTACACACACACACACACACACACACACACATATATTTTCGCAACATTTTTCTTAAAACCATTCTCGAACAATTTCAAAATTTCTTTCACAAATCATATTTACGACAAAATATCATTGATAAAATCTTTCTCAAATCATTCACCAATACGAAAATGTAATAATTGGCTTATCCAGATTTTTATGCAATAAACATACTCTTTCGTTACTTATAATATCTCAAATTTCTACCATTTTCAAGAGATAAGTTCACAAATTCGTAGAACATATAACATCATTCACCTAGATATGCCCCAAACCAAATAACAATGCTCGGTCGATCCAACGAACTCACATTCTTATAGTATAAGTGAGAAATAGTATCAAAATCAAGTAAAATGTTATCTCAACTACACTTGGCTAAACTAAACTTAAACGCCAACAAAATAACTTTTACGCGTCAACAAATTGCTCATCTGAAACAATTATTTAAATCAAAACTCAACACGGAACTTGGTCTTAGAACCCTAAAATTTCACTTCAACAAAACCATTGCATCAAAACGACTCTTGTCAAAATCCACGGCTCTACAATGCCATAATTCATCATTTCCATGAAAACCCAAAACTTCACAACCCAAAAATCGAACTTCACGGCTCAATTTCCACATAACTTTAAATTTTTCCCCTATTTTTGAAAACTACCTTGATTGGATGAATGAGGAGCGCAAGTAGTTACTGGGCATTGCGTTACATAGTCAAGTTGGTAAACTTACAAAGCCATTTCTCTTCTCCCCTTTACTTTCTTCTTACTTTTCTTTCCACTTCCTTTTCTTTTCTCAAACTGTTTCGAGCTCTTAAAAGAATGAGTGTCCCTTGCTCACTTATTTTGCTTTTGACTTTTCAACCCTCTTTCTTCTTTTTCGTTTTTTTTATATTATTTTAATTAATTTTATTTTTTTTAATTTTATCTCCTTTGACTTTGTTGACCAATGCTATTACAAGTCCAACTCATATTTGCTCTGAAATGAGGTGGTAAACTTGTTTGATTAGATTTCCATCCTTCACAAAAGTTGTAGTATATATCATAAGCTTTCTAACTACGTACAATTTGCGCCAAATGATTGTTGTTTATTAGGTCAATCACTTGTGGGAAGAGATGTTCGAACTGCTGCATTTTGTGACGTTGATGACATTATCTTGCTTTCTCATTTTCATGTAGGCTTTTGTAAATCGAACTAGACTTTGGAGTCATCACGAAAAATATTCATGACATTGCATTTTATATGTAGGAATTTTTGTAGAACTTTCACATGTCATTAGATTATTGGAAACGATTTATATTCTATATAACCCTTGCTGCATTTGACTGATAATGTATCCGTAAAAACATTTTTGTTTGAGCTCCTTAAAAGCGAAACTAGTGTATGATGTCTTCTAGACATATTTAGAGCATATCACAAGCTTCGTAATGATGTATGGCATGCCTCACTTGAAGATCATTTTCTATATGAAAACCATGCACCAACTTGACATGTCACAACCGAAATTATCGTGCATTTTGTCATGAGTGTTCTTTAATGGTAAGTCGCCTGTCAATGTTAATGAACTTGTGTGACTTTTTGTACATCAATTTAGGGCTAAATGTCTTAACCAAACTTGATCATCAAATTTGGCCCTACATTATGTTCGGATTTTACAATTTTCATGTATTGTTTAAGTAGCTTAACAAGCCGATTATCATGCATCATGTTCTGCCATTCTTATGACTGATTTGCACACTTTTGCAATTGTCACTGTTTGACCATGAATTCGACCCTAATTGAACTTGACGTCTCTTAGAAAGTCTTATGGAACATCCTAATATTTCTAATGACACTAAATTTGCATCATTTGATTTGTTTTCCATTTTTGCAAAGTTTGCCTTGAAATCTGCTATGAGTAAAATTCGGAATGCTCATTCTACCTTTGTTGAGTCAGAACTTTTTATTTTTTCAATGGATTTTTCAGTAAGCATTTTGAGATCGGGTCCTTAATGAAACTTGTTTGTCTTTCTCATGTCTATATGGTGGTGAAATTTCAGAATTTTTAGACATCATCTACCAGGACAAATTATTGTTGATTTGCCATGATGTCTAGCTGCCCTGCTTTGTTTCCAATGTGATGCTATGTTTTCTTGAATTTTTATAAATTCATATGTAGCTCATCTTAAGAAAATTCCTTCACAAGTTTTTTTTCTTATTGTGTGCTTCATGTTTTGTAAATTTCTTAGGGCCAGTTACCCATGGGTCCTATTCTAATTGTTCTGATTTTGATTGTCCTGTTGATTCTTGCTGCGATTCTCTTTTAGAATTTTTTGGGATATCTTGAATGCTGAATTGGGATTAGTTGTCTTCATGAAATTTATTTCAAATTTCACAATCTTTGTCGTAAAAAATCCTTAAAAAATAAAAAGGCCATCTAGGACCCTTTGTCAAATCCTTTTGGATTTATCTCAAAATTTGTTTTTGCATTACAAAGTGATTTTGGTACACATGATGCCTCCAACATTAACCATTTTAGCATCTATTGCTTTTAATTTGACATGGAACTCACCGAGGTTTTGACAGTATTTGAAATGCCTGCAACATCCATTAGTAGTGCATGATATGTGCCCCGAATTAACCATGGCGATTAAATGCATCCCATAACCGAGATGTACCTATGTCAAAAATACCTCATCTTGTCATCAATGTCTCAAATGCATTTAAAATTTGAGGCATTACATGAGTCATACATGCATAACATCTCTTCATTTGTTAGAAATGCATGTGATTCTGTTTGGCACTTGATGACTGAATAAGTGATCCAGTGTTGGCTCACTAAGCTTGCTTAATCGATTAAGAACCAAGGTCCGATGGCCTACCTGTATATTTACTTTCAACTATGCTTGTGGTTTATAGATATATGCATAGGCGTAATGCATGATCTCGTGAGAAGTCCTAGGTCATACTTAGAACCCGTTTAAGGACTTTTTAGCATTGGTTGCCATGCGATAACATAAACGGTGGCCAATTGTTATAAGTCACTTTAAAATTAGATTGGATAGTTGTCTTAGGTGGTTGTTGCATGAATCACAAAGGCTGATTCCAAGGCCAAATTTGATCAATTATACATTTTGTCCTAGTTTCTTGATTGTTCTTGCTTGTTTTGTGATTGTGATCGTTTTTATATATTTGTAATCCTGATTGTTTCTTTTACTTTGTAAGTACCTAGTCTTAGTATTAGATTAGGTTTAGAAGAGGTCCATGGAGGTGATGATCCCCAAGACATGAAGACGATGAGTGGTCAATGTCCAGTTCGACCCTATTTTGTACCATTTATTTCCCGATATATGTTTCGGGTTACCTAGCGTTGTGTAGATATCCGACGAGTTACGGATTTCTTTCTTTCGATTTAACTTCCGTTTATGATTGCATGCTAGATTAATTGATTTCCTTAAACTGTTTTTTGGGCATTTACTTACTACACCATCCTTAAATTTCAATTGATTGTTTTCTTTCTTTTTCTCTTTTGATAGAAAAAGAATAGCAGAAAATTGACCATCCACATATGATCATCTAATTGGTTTTATTGGCATGAAAAATGTAAAAAGACATGCATGGACATTTTAGGAAACACAACAAATTATTAGTACCGAAAGGGTACTAATAGAAATGTTAGCATAACTTAAATCCCTAAACCGTAGAATTTTTAGTTGCATAGATATCAAGGACCACTCCCGACTTTCGATTGAATTTCTAGCTGATCCCCAAAAACGAGGCTAGTGTTGACTCATAACTTTCATATAGATTGTTTTAAACAACTCATAAAAAATAAATCAATCCGTCATGAGGGATATACGTCTCAACAAGACTCACCGTGGTTTAGTATACTCAACGTGAAAATTACCGTAAAGGATGAATTGATACCATCCTTTTAGTTGAAAGTACTATCAAGAAGGCTAGTATGATAAGAGTACCCTTAAATTCATTATTCACACCCGATCTCCTTTATAAAGGTGTATGATATGTGTGAAAGTGAGTCACGATAACTTCCGCTATTACACGAGATATGAGCTTGGAAGAGCTCACAACTGTGATCAAGTAACCTCACATGGTTGATCTCAAAAAATGAAGTGATAACATTTTTTGGACACATACCATGAGGGAGCTCCCATGGTATGTGTTGCAATAACGAACGAGGTCGGGTCACAATAGAATTTATGCAAGAGCTAAAGTGTCGGACTCTCAACTCAATTATGCATTTCACCAACACAAAATGGTATTACCATTTAGTCTCGATCAAATCATCCTTGATCAAATTGTAACAAAGAGGCCTTATTCGATAGAAAGGAATTGATTTGAAATGGAGTCGTTACTTCAAGATGCAATTTCATTTCCTTTGTTTGTTCTTGCAAAAGATGTGGAATGCTCATTCCTCCATCAAACAGGGTGAATAGCTGGTTCTTGGCTCGACTTATGGTGTGGCCAATATGGCCAATCCATTCCTTGGCAAAATATTAAGAAATATTTATGCATATAATGATTTCGAGTGCACCCTTTATTTTGATTGTCACACATTATCCGTTTCAAAGATATTTTAACATTTTTCAATCCAAAAATATGCAAGCACAATAAAAGGAATCATCATATTCTTTCCAAACTTATTTTTCCCATACAAATGCAAGAATTAATGCGTATTTCATTCAGTTTTTCATTTCATTTCCTTCCATTCCTTTCTTTATTTCATTTCTCACTTGTCCCATGCCGTTTGATATGGAGTAGGACGTGGACATGGATGTTTTCTTGAAAGGAAAAAAAGGGAGAAATTTGCACTTATAGATGTTATTGCTACATGAAACTTAATCATGAAGTCAGTGTCCCGTGGATGTAACATGTCACCAAGGAGCAATACCTAGCTTACCAAGCAATGGCATCAGATGTTAATCGAAATGGCATTGTTCTGAAAGTCAAACGTTATATAATGGTCGCTTTTAACAAAGCGTTATTAACCACGCCTTTGCCCAAATGGAGACGTTCGCTGCCGCATATTCCGATGTTGCACGATCTTTACTTGTTTGTGAGCTATCTTAAAACATGGGTGATGACGTTTTGCAGGGGACATTTGTCAGTGTTCGAGATCTTGACTCGATCCACGAGACAAAATTTAATGTGTCAGAGCTCAATATCACTGTATTTCCTGTTTTACATCCGTTCGGGGGGCCATCTCCAAACAGCTTTTGTTAACACTAATGAAAAAGCTTGAAAACAAGAATTAAAAAAATATTTATAAAAAGCAAAATTTAGGATTTACAAGCATTCAAATTAAACGAAGTCGAATAATCTGGAGTAGTGTTTTTTTTTTTATTTAAATTTTGTCAAATCATATTATTTTACCTTTTGGCCTTTATATAACGTAGCATTCTTGAAAACTTCAAAAGTTACGTTACATTGATATGTCAATTCTTCAACAATTATTTAAAATATATATTAGAATTTTAAATTTTGATGAAAAGGTAAGAAAAAGTTATTTTTAACTTTCTAGAATTCACAATGAACAAACTCCAATATATTCATGCAATTCAAAGAAAAATAATCGGCAATTCACCTTTTCCCAATTCTACAAAGCATATGTATCACATCTTGATAAAGTCTTCCCTATCGATGTTGGTGGCTGAATGGCATGAGTTGCTGTTTCTAAAACACAAGATCATGAGTTTAAGCATATGCTCAATATATCACAAGTGGTGTTGAGCAATGATCTCTTCACAGTCTTCAATCTAGAATTTTGTAATAGGTGCCATAATAATGTCCGGAGAATAAGTAGCCATAACAGTTGTGCTTCCCAACTTGTATGGGCGCTCTATATGAACAATATGAAAAGTTATCTCCCATCTTATGGAACAATGCACAAAATTATTGAAGTTTTCATTTTTCAACATCTTAAAATCTTAGATCTTATATCAAATGATACTTATGTAGAATTATTGAGGCATTTGTATTAGGCCTCTTTTCATGTGAAAAAGGAGCAAACTAACATAGCACTTGGTTAACCATAATTTGGACTGGTCACGATTCGACCATTTTATGTAGCAAGTATGTTAGAGATACCAAAACTCATATAGTAAATAGATCTATGAAATTACATGGAAAATAATAAGTGATTATTTAAGTTGGTGGATCCATTTAAGCACTCTAATATTGGACATTAACAAGAAAAAAAAGATGGCTAGTTTTGGTAATAGCGAGATTGTCATTTATTATACCAATGGTAGGTGTTACCTCAAATTTCAAGTTTTCAACACACAACTTAATTACAAGTCACAAAATAGGTAATGGCTTCAGCTAATAATCAGACGTACTCATAATTTTGGTAAGGCTGGTGATGAAAATCAAATCTAAATCCCCCCAAAAAGGGAAAATATATGTGCTTGCTTTGGATAGAAAACACTACTTTGCCTGGAGACCAGGTTCTCGATTTCTTGTTTGACCTTCAATTATGTGGCATGTGATTAGCATCCGAGCCCTCATAAAAAGGGGGGAAAAAGAGAGAAGAAAAGTAATTAATAATGACCACCCGCCGCCGAACCCACCGCACCAGAAGCCGGCGATCGGCTACCCCCAGCCGGCGCCTCCGCCAGGCGCCACCGATCCCTTGGCCCCCCTCCCCCTCCACCTCCCCACTATTACCATCATGGGTATCACACCGTCCCAGGTACAAAGTCGCTTCCTTTGGAATCGCTTGCGAGCAGAGTTGACTTCAGGATGTAAAGTTTGAAAGGGGCTGTCGGTGAAAGTTCGATTCAGGGATCATGTTTTTCCGTTGATCCTGGAATTTGGTCGTGGTGCATTTGGAATTTCTATGTGATCATGATGGAATGCTTCTAGGGAATCTTGGGATTTTGATTTTTTCTTATGAACTGCCAATATGCTCACTCTAGCATGGAATGATGTATTAATGGATATGGTTTATCCAGTGGGTTTTGGTTTTTTGGCGAAAGGTTCAGCATCCTCATCTTTTGAGGCATTGGATATATGGGGCGTAGGAGAGGAGTCCTTGGAAGATGTTGAAATTATGTGAAATTAATCGGACCAGCACGTTTGTCCTCGTTTTGTTGACTCCTTTGAACGTGGCCGCTTTAGCTGTCAATCATGCTCATACATAGGAGAATCATATGTTTTGCCCGATGTGTTGTCCCAGGGTTCTCAGAGTTTAAGTCGGATAAAATGCGGAAGCCACTGGTGTCTCGAATAAAATGCTGTCTACTGAGTATAAATATGGCTCCGCCTTGTGTTCGCCTTACTTTGAAGTCATAAGTGCTCAGATGCGTTTCCAGTTGTGAATTACGTCTAGATAGGAGCAGCAAGAGGAAGATGAGTAATTTTAGCCGGCAAATACTGTGACTGACGGGTTTTTTTCACTGTAGGTGGTGAAATGATCTGTTGTATCCTTTTAAACTTGATCAGATTCTGTAGGACTCAAAAATTGGAAAATGTGTCTCTGAAACCTTTTCTCCTTGGTCCTCTTTTCACCTTTCTCAAATAGATAACTTACGGGAACAATGAGAACTAAGTATGCCCATATTGATGATTTTACTGATTGCCCTGATGAAACAAAAATGATTGATGATCTTCATTCTGTATGCTTTGCAATATTTTACTGGGGGAGATTTCATTTCACGGAAAAAATTTTCAGGTTATGCTGTTGCTGAAGGAAGACTGTCGCGACCTCTTTTTTTTCGGCACCCACGTCAGGAGCGGGCGCCTAAGGAGGCTAATGGCTCGGCTGAAATTAGTTATGCCCGGACTCTCCCAAGTCCACTAATTCACGACTTTAATAGTCTAAATTTCTAACTTGTAAATTAATTTTAAAACGGAGTCGCCACTAATTGGTTTGGGGTGGGTCGATTAGAAACCCAAGCGAAGTATCGGGAGAAATACTCTCTCCTGCGCAACTAGAGAAATTAGGATCGGGGACTTGATTATACTAGTTTATCACTAATGCCCTTTTGGTACCTAATCTTGTTTAAACCTTGAGGTTTTTTGGATGTTCGAGGGATTTTCCATGCATTTTTGGGAGGAAAAACATTTTTTGAGTCTTTTTCTAATTTTTTGGACACAAAAGGGATTTTTTGGGATTTTTTTGGTATTTTTGGAAAATACAAGTCTTTTTGGCTTTTCCTGAATTTTTTTGGCTTTTTCATCAATTTTTGGCTTTTTTTTTTGGATTTTTTGCATTTTTTGGAAAATATGGAATATTTTTGATTTTTTTTTCAGAAAATAAAATATTTTTATCATTTTTTATTATTTTTCGATTTTCTGGAAATTGAAACAATTTAAAAATTTTTGGAAAATAAAATATTTTTTGGATATTTTTGTTTTTTTGGAAATTAAAATATTTTTTAATTATTTGTTTATTTAAAATATTATTTAAAATAAAATAAAAACCGGCCCGTGTCGAATCCACAGGTTGGGTCCGACCCGGCCGGCAACCCAAACGAGGACGGGCCCGCGTTGCGGGTCCGACTCGGATTTTTGTTGATTCTTTTTTCTTTTTAAATGTGAGAGCCCAAACCCATTTTGGCCTGATTTCATAAGAAATTCCAGCCCAACAGCTACCTGGTTCACGTGAACAAAAACAACCTAGGCGGAAACCCTACCCGGTTGCCAACCCGGGTCCGACTCGAGGGAAACCCTACCCGGACACCGACTCGGGTTCCGGCCACTTGGGGTTCATGGGAACCCTACCCGAGCGACGACCCGGGTCTGACCCGGCCTCGACCCGACGCGGCGCTTCCTCTTTCTCGTCCAATCGTGGCGCTGACGGAGGGGCTAGGACGGCGGATTGGCGTCAACGACGGCGGCGATACAGAGGACAGCAACGGCCGGTCGTTCGTCGGACTGAAGAGCAAGACTCAACAACAGCAGCCGAGGTCTATTTGGGCTGGTGAGGATTGGGATTAGGGCTTCGCGGACAGGGGGGCGACGGCAACAACGCGATAGACAAGGACGGTGGGGGATGGCAAATGGAAACGACGACGGCCGAGCGGGGCTGATACCTGCCTATGGAGAGGGTCCGGCACGGCGGCGTGGAGAATGGTGACGGTAGGGAGCGGCGGTCGGGATGGTGCAGCGATAGTGGGCCCTCAACCTTCGCAGATCTGGAGCGGCGTCGGGCACGACTCGAGGTGACGTCGGGGGGTGGGACCTCTTCTTCCGCCCTCTTCGCGAATCCAGAACTCCTTCG
Source organism: Eucalyptus decipiens (assembly GCA_014182575.1). NCBI lineage: Eukaryota > Viridiplantae > Streptophyta > Magnoliopsida > Myrtales > Myrtaceae > Eucalyptus > Eucalyptus decipiens. The sequence continues at coordinate 15,490,318 of CM024614.1, read as the reverse complement.
CCTCCTCCGACCTCGCTTCTCTCTCACTCCGGTAAGATCCGAGCCTCCACCGGCCGGATCTGACCTCCTCGGACTCGCTCGTTGGCGGCCTCCCCCAAAGTCTCTTAGTGGGAGGTCGGCCGAGCTCGCGACGACCCGATTTCTCTCTTGCTCGCTCTTCGATTCCTCCCCCGTAGTCTCTCAGTGGGAAGATCTCAAAGCTCGCTCGTGCCGTTCTTCGACGAAGGTGGTGCCCTTTTATAGGCGAGGGAATCCGGTCGACGGAGCTTCGACCGCCGGTCCCCTTCGCGTGCCGAGCGGTTCTCCTCAGCTGAACCGGCGTCCCATCCGAGCTCATCCAGCGAGGCGTGCTCGGCATTGATGGCGCTCGAGACCTTATCTTCTCCAGCTGACGTCGGCCTACTCCCCTCGGCTATAGGCCGTCCTTTGCACGAGTCGTCATCTTCTATGCGTGAACTACAGAGGCGGAGAAGGAAGGAGTGAGGAAGAAGAAGGAAGAAGAAAAAGGAGAAAAGGGGGGGGCCGGGCTGGAAGAGAAATTGGCCGTAAGGGCCCATTCAAGGGTTGCCTCTCTTTTTTTTTTTGCTTTTTCCTGTTTTTGTTTTTGTTATTTGCTTATTATTTCGAAAAAGAAAAAATAAATAAATAAATTAATTAATTAAATAAACCTAATTAAAATTGAGGCGTCAACAGTTGCCCCTCTTTGAAGGTGAGCTCGTAGATGTTGCATTCAAAGACAGACTGATGCCTAAATTTTATCCATGCATGCGTAGCATATTATATTTTATTTGGGACCTATTATTCTATGCGGAAAAAGAGCAATATAACTTTACATATACTAAGACAGATAAGAAGATACCTGTAGTTACTTACCGGGAGTGAGTGATATAGGGTGTGAACCCCGAGTTTGGCAAGTATCAAGGCATCATCTTACCTGGTGATATGAGGGGGTTGCTTTTCCAAGACTCAAACCATTCTTCGTTTGCCTGTTAAAACAATCAATAATTTGTCTAGGACCCGAACCTTTCTTCGGTCGCCTTGACGGAAATTGCTTTTCTAGGACTCGAACCATGCTTGTTAGAGCAATAAGTGATTTGTCTCAGACTCGAACCTTTCTTCGGTCGCCGTGACGGTAAAATGCTTTTCTAGGGCCCGAACCATTCTTTGGTCGCCTGTTAGAGTAGTAAGTGGTTTGTCTCGGACCCGAACCTTTCTTTGGTCGTCGTGACAGGAGATGCGCCGACCTTTCTCAGGGCATCTACTTGTGGGTGCCTAATCTGTATCAAGGACACCAGTTGGTACCCGACCTTTCTCGGGAGATGCGTCGACCTTTCTTAGGACATCATATTTGTTGGGCTGTCTGACTTCTGTCAAAGACATTGGTTGGAACTCGACCTTTCTTGGGAGGATGCGCTGACCTTTCTTAGGGCATCGATTTGTGGGGTGCCTGACTTCTGTCGAAGACACCAGTTGGAACCCGGCCTTTCTCGGGAGGATGTGCTAACCTTTCTCAGGGCATCGATTTGTGAGGTGCCTGACTTCTGTCGAAGACACCAGTTGGAACCCGACCTTTCTCGGGAGGATGCGCTGACCTTTCTTAGGGCATCGATTTGTGGGGTGCCTGACTTCTGTCGAAGACACCAGTTGGAACCCGACCTTTCTCGGGAGGATGCGCTGACCTTTCTCAAGGCATCGATTTGTGGGGTGCTTGAAATCTGTCGAAGACACCAGTTAGAACCTGACCTTTCTTGGGAGGATGCGCTGACCTTTCTCAAGGCATCGATTTGTGGGGTGCCTGACTTCTGTCGAAGACACCAGTTGGAACCCGACCTTTCTCGGGCAGATGCACTGACCCTTCTTAAGACATCGATTTGGGAGATACCTGGACATTCACAGGCATATCAAAGGGTACCTAGATATTCACAAATACTAACATGAAGGATATTTGGGCCTTTGCAAGCGTCGAAATGGGTATTTGGCTGACCATAGGTATTGAAGGGGTATTTGGATGATCACAAGTATGAATTCTTGGGGATACTTGGACGTTCACAAGTATCGAAGGGGCACTTGATAATTGGAAATATTGAGAATATACCTTGGATATTTGTGAAGGTCTCTCACCTCCTGGTAGTGGGAATATCGAGGATGGATCTCGCATATTCGTGAAGGTCTCTCACCTCCTGGTAGTTGGAATATCGAGGATGTGCCTCATTATTCATGAAAGTCTCTCACCTCCTGGTAATGGGAATATCGAGGACATACCTAGGATATTCGTGAAGGTCTCTCACCTACTGGTAATTGGGAATATCGAGGACGTACCTGAGATATTCGTGAAGGTCTCCCACCTCCTGGTAATGGGAATATCGAGGACGTACCTGGGACATTCATGAAGGTCTCTCACCTCCTGGTGGTTGGAATATCGAGGACGTACCTTGGATATTCATGAAGGTTTCTCACCCCCTAGTGGTTGGAATATCGAGGACGTACCTTGGATATTCATGAAGGTCTCTCACCTCCTGGTAATTGGGAATATTGAGGATGTGCCTCGCATATTCATGAAGGTCTCTCACCTCCTAGTAAGGGGAATAATGGGAATGAAGGTCTCGATGGGAATATCGAGGACGTGGGACATTCGTGAAGGTTTCTCACCTCTTGGTGGGAATATGGAGATATTTGTGAAGGTCTCTCACCTCCGGTAGTTGGTAATATCGAGGACGTACCTTGGATATTCATGAAGGTCTCTCACCTCCTGGTAATTGGGAATATTGAGGACGTGCCTCGCATATTCATGAAGGTCTCTCACCTCTTGGTAAATGGGAATATCGAGGACGTACCTGAGATATTCGTGAAGGTCTCCCACCTCCTGGTATTTGGAATATTGAGAACGTGCCTCACATATTCATGAAGGTCTCTCACCTCCTGGTAATTGGGAATATTGAGGATGTACTTGGGATATTCATGAAGGTCTTTCACCTCCTGGCATTTGGGAATATCGAGGACGTACCTGAGATATTCGTGAAGGTCTCTCACCTCCTGGTATTATAAACTTGGATGTGGTATGAGGCTTACCTGGATTGCCGCAGGCACTTAAAAGGGATGGAATACCTAGGTAGACGCAAGTGTACAAAGTATTGGGATACTTGGATGAACACAAGTATTTAATGATACAACCTGGGACCACTCAGCTAGTCCAATTGTAAGGAAGCATACCTTGTTAGGCGTTGCCAAGCAAAGCAATGGAATGTTTGAACAGCTGCTATATTTTTTGGGGACAACTCGGGTAGGCTGAGTGTCATGAAAAGGAAGTACCTGGACAACGGTGGGTACTTGATGATATGGGGATACCTAGACAGCAGTAGGTATTCAACGATAAAAGGATACTTGGTCAGTCACAAGTATCAATATTCTGGGGACAACTCGAACAGGTTGATTGTTAGGGAAATGGAGTATCCAAATGGTGGCCGATACTCAAAGATAATAGGGATACCTAGACAGCAGTAGGTATTCAACGATAAAGGGATACTTGGTTAGTCACAAGTATCAATACTCTAGGGACAACTTGAACAGGTCGAGTGTTAGGAAAAGGAAGTATCCGAACGGTGGTCGGTACTCAAAGATAATGAGATGCTAAGACAAGGTTGCAAGCACCCAAACTCAAAGGACAACTCAAATAGGTTGAGTGTCAATAAGAGAGTACCTAGACAGTGATAGGTACCTTAAGACAAATGAGGATAGAGATATGCTTACCTGGCAATATCTCTGATCTTTAAGAGTATGTCTGCTATTTGCACAATATGCACACATGATTGTATATGCTGTAAATTCATGAGTTCAAATGAGATTCATGCATGATAATTTTGTCGTTTTGCATCTTTTGATTTCCATTGGGAAGATTTTGAAAGACAACCTTTCATTTAAATGTAGATGTCTTGAGCATCCCGGATGAGGGACTTTCGATCAGAAATGACTTTCCGCTCACTCTCATGGAAAAGGCTATCTTGACCATTGATGCAGGATTCATAAGGACCACACTATCTCATTGTCATCATGTCAGCAGGGGTCCGAGTATTCTCGCAAACAGTACGATTTTACCAATGTGAGAGGTCTTTGTTGAAATTGTGATGAAGTCTTGGTCAATGGCTCATCAAAAGGGACCATCAAGGTCGAAGCCGATGGATAAAAATGCTGCACGATCATCTCCGGGTTTACAAGTCAAGAACCTTGAGAAAAGAGATAGAGTAATCTTGCTCGTACTTCTTTGAGCAATGTTTATAGACATATGAAATCCTACGTTAATTGAAGTGCCCTAGTCTGAAGAGACTTTTACAATGGGATGCAACGTAGACTTGGCTCACATGTATGAGGGTGAGAGTTTGTGACTGTCTTGGCTTTTGTCACTAATCTTTCTTGTCAGATGGAGGTTCTATGGACCACAACAACTTTTCTTGACTGCATTTTTGACTGGGGGGCATTGGCCTTACTTTTACCAAGCACACTACTTTTTTATGCCCATATTTTTTATTCAAGTTCTTCATTCATGGACATTGACCTTACTTTTACCAGGTACACTGCTTTTTTATGCCCCGTTTTTTTTCATTCTCGTCGTTAGAGGAACTAGCCTAGGCAAGTTCAATCATGACACTGTTGTTAGACTCTGGAGTCTTCATCTTCGGCTAGCGCTCTAGACTATGCTGCTTAAATGACAATAACTTCTGTTTTGCCTCCATGTGATGGTGAAATTACAGACTCAATTGGGTTGTACAATGAATACAAGTGCGTAGAGAAAGAATTGCTCTTCGTCATTCTAGGGCACTTAAATTAACGCGAGTGTTCATATGCAATAAAGACACTCGAAGATTGATGTAAGTGCGAGCAAGAAAATTTCTATCTCTCTTCTCACCTTGTGATGCTACTTTGCCTCCGCTCTACCTCAATGTGGGGTGGTTCTTGACGAGGGTATGAGAGAAGCTTCACCAATGTATGGGGCTCGATGGGGTGAGCGATAGAATGCCTTTTACTATTTTGGTTATCGTACCATTCGCGAGAGAACTCTTTACCTTGCAGCCATTGAATCTTCTACACTCGTATCACAAGTGTATAGATGGGGGGGGGATTGTGTGTAGGATATGGCTTGCCTTTCATCATTCTGACGCGCCTCATCCAACATGCTCAATTAATCTTGTATTCTTCACTTAGCTGTTTATTCTAATAATTCTCAATGGAATCAAAGATTTAGACAGACAAAATCATCATGCAAAATCCATTTGGAAAAGGCATGCAGCATTTTAAACATGAGAGAATTTGTACTCTCGAAACAAATGAATGCTTTTTGCTCAAAAAGACCTTGTTGATAGCTTTAAGGATTAACATAATAGTATTGTTAAATTTTGAATATCAAAAAGGTTATTCATAAAGGGGTGTCGATAGATTGCTCCTATTGGTTAGGGATATGACACATGAATGATCATCCAAGGATTGGGAATTTGATCGGGCATTTTTGCTTTTGCCTCTGTAGAAGAGAAGATGTACAACTAGATCAATTAATCTGGCCAAAATTAAATTTGAGTTGAGGCTTGAAAATTTTCTATCATTGGCTTTGGCGATACTTGAGACGCCATTTTGCTTAGGAGAGTTTGTCATGCCTTTTGATTTATTATTTTTGTCCAATGATCCTGCAACAAACAAGACATGCTTCTCATTGATTTGTTATCCTTGCTTTTGACAGTCAGGTGATCCTACAACAAACAAGAGGGAATGTGTTAGTCATGAATTCTTTCAAGAGTCGAATAATTGGAATCGATACAACTTACCCTTCACTGGTTTGCAGATGATTGGGTGACCTGAAGTGAGAGAGGGACACAAAGTCCTATGTCCCTTGCTTCATTAGGTCAATTATTCTCTAATTTGGCTCCTAGATGACACGTCATTTTACACAAAGTCGGGTGAATTGGTGCGGGTCATTTCCATGTACTCGCTTTGCTAGTATTGACTTGCCAAACCTAACCATCAAGTTTGGCTCTTGAATCCCGATGCTTCTCCTAGGGGGAATATGTCAAAAGTGAATTTTGAAAATACCAAATTACTCTTCAAAGTTTGTATGCCGACTCAAATGTCGATGAACCTTTTTGTCTTGGCATAGTTTTACATTTCTTTTGATTGGCCTTCCTCACTCATGGCCACGTATGCATGATTGATGGTTGTTGATTTATTTTCAACGCCTTCCTTCTGTGGAATTTTCTTATGTCTTTGACTATATGACCATTAACAGCATTGAGCAAAGTCATGTACTTCAAGCTTCTATGGAATCTGAGATGGACAATCAAAACCTCCAATTCTCTGATGGCAATCTTTTCTTGGGAGAGAATGCGTCTGGAGCACGAAGTGAGGTTTCTAGGCCCTCATTTTGAATAGGGGCTAGGGACCGCTTCAACTGTCTGGATTTCTTCTTTGTTGACAGTAGCCAATTCAAAGAAAGAGAAATTCCTTTTCCATGCTTCTTGGCTTGTCAAAGCTGGAAATCCCATTGATGAAATCACAACATCTAGTTGCTCAGGCATGTTGTGAGAAAAATATGTTGCTACAACTTGAGAAGGAGTTGGGCAAGAGCAAGGTGGAGTGTACAGAGCTCTTGGGAACGGCTTGATTTTCAATGCTTGTATGTCCTATTTTCCGTAAATAGAAGAGAAAGGACATAATTTCCAAATTATATTGAGAATAAGACTTACCCTCTTTTGGTGTAGGATGATTCTTTTTATTTGCCCTTGTTTTCTTGGCAGGGTGTCTTTGAATTTGGCAAGTTCACTTGATGCGCTTGCTTCAAATGCCCCCTGTCACACTAAGTCAAAGGGGACGGGAATGATCTCCTGAGACATGAAGTGAGTGAGTCAGAATGACAAACATGATTAAATTTATCATCTTGTTTTAACAAAAGCTTTTGGGTGATGAAATATTTTTTATTTTCAAAATACGTATTTGGGGGAGAAAAAGCATGAAGAAGCCCAGCCCTCAGTATTCTCCTTGGATGATATTTTTTTTTTCATGGTTGGATAATATCACTGGGCTGGTTTGGAGTACCGCCTCATGTTCTTAAAACAAAATATTAGAACTGTACAATAGAGTATTTGGAATGGAAAATACAACAGTAGCACACTAGACAAGATAAGAAACATGAAATTATAAAAATAAGTAAAGCCCATGAAAACTCATGTGTAAAGGAGTGCTTTGATAGTGTTGGTTCTGAAATCAAGCGCCTTTGAGTTCCTCGCCTCCAGTGGACTCGAAGTATTCACATGAGAGGACCACTTCATTGAAGCTATGGAAGTGCAACCCATGCAACCAACAACGATGCTTACGAGGTAAAGCGCCTATGAATAGCTTTATCATTTCTTCTTCGGCCAGTTGAGGGTAAATTTGCATCATAAAAGCCTCCCACCTCCTTGCATACGCTCGAAAATCCTCCATTGGTCTTCTTCTTAAGTGAACCAAGTTCTGACAAGGCACTTCAGTCCCAATCTGGCTTTGATACTGAAGCAGGAATGCATAAGACAGCTCATTCCAATCTCTCATGAGGTAGATATCTGCCGTGATGAACCATTATAATGCAGACCCCGTAAGACTTTCTTGAAAGGCCTGAGTTGTGAATGACATCGGGCCATAGTACCGACTCATTTCAGCATGGAGGTACTGCAAGTGGGCCATGGGGCAAGTCGTGCCATTATACTTGCGGAGATTAGGTATCCACATCTCTCCAGGGGTCATGATCCTATAAGCGCAAGATGGGCTTGATGCATCTTGGTTAGGCCACTAGTTTTCCCATTGCATATATGTTGTAGTGGTGAATTTTTCCGTTTCAGGGAAGTTGGATTCTACCGAGATTACCCCATTGCTTTTTTCTTGGTCAAAATTTCCGAATGAGGATGAAGTATTGAAGCTATCCTCATGGTCAGAGGATGAGCTTAGTACTTCGTTAGGATCGTAGCGGATAAAGACTTATGCTTCCTCTTCTGATGGGCCTTCATCCCCGGATGAGAGTAGGAAACAGTTATATAATGAATCATCAGTTTCATTGTCGAAATAACACTGGAAGTCCTTGGGATTGTATTCTTGGGAATTGTACTCTAGGGGATGGTAGCCTTCAAAGTTGTATTCTTGGGAATGCTCGAAGCTTTGGTGTGGTGGCTCGTCGGTAGATGCTGAATTGATCTGCTTAGGCTTCCTTTTCTTGGCTTCTCGTCCAGACCTTTTAAGTAGGGCCCTTCGTTTTGCCAGCTTGATTCTGTCAAGGGAAGTGAGAGACATTAGAGTTTCACTGTCTGATTCACTTTCCAGGTTGATAGGAGTTGGTATTCTCTGGACCCTAGCTCTTGGAGTAAGCTTGGGGAGTTGTCCAGTCGTGCCCCGCTCTTGAACAGGCTCTGAGTTTATGATCTCGTACAAAGGCTCCTTGCCTTTCCTAGTGGGAAATTTTCTAGTAACAGGATGTTGCTCAGTTGCCCATTTATCATGCAAGGCTTCGTTGACATGCTCTTTTCTTATCTCAGCGACTAATGGCTCCTCATGCTCCGCGATCACCGGCTCTTCGTAGGGCAAAGTGATGTCAATATTATATTCTTGGTGAAAAACATGAATTAGTTCCCTCTAGGTTTTAAGGGGACTAATCTTCCTGATAATGTACCATCGCAAGGCAGGTCCAGTCAAGCTCGATTGGTACGATTGAATAATCCTTCGAACCAAGTAGGCCTGCAAGTAGGTCTCTGGGCGGGAGGTATCAGCATACATTTTGCATTCAGGTGCTTTAACTTTTTTCATGATCTTTTCAAACTGTCTAAGGTACTGGCTATTTTCTGGCAAATTTGCGGGTGTCATGACGGTGTTTAAGGCAACTACAGAGTTGGGTTCAACTTGAGTAGATTCCATTTGCTTTGAGAGTTGTCGAAGGACAATGGACATCTGTCCTACGCCGTCTTCAATGTTAATGAGGCGATTTTGTACATCATTTTGATCGGGCCCTATTGCATGAGGCCATTCACGGGCGATTGGTGGCCGGCGATTCATAATTACCTGTTTGTTGCGAAAACAATGAATGGGCACGAAAGTAAACAAAGATTGACCCATGGCAATGGTTTAACTGTTTTTTTTTTTTTTATCAAAAGAGGATTTATAGACTACAAACTCCTGACATCTAAAACTTGAAATTGAAATGATGGATGAAATACTAGATATTAAACAAGAGTCCCTAAACAATGGGACAAAACTTTCACACTATTAACACTAAGGGGCACATGATTGCCAATTTATATGGGACGGGGAGTCTTGCGCTTGCGAGGATTTGCTTTCTTGGACCGGCTCCGAGGTGTGCATCCAGTCCATTTCCAAATCCCTCTCCATGAGTTCTACTTGCTCGTGTTGGCTGCTCTCGCTGATTGAGTGAGGGACTGACGGCTTCCATTTTGTCGGGATACGATGGTTGTGGATGTAGGACATGGAGGCGTGGTGGGCTTTTTCTTCTCCCTCAAGCCCTTCAGGTACCACAATCCTTTTGCGATGGCACTGCTTCCATGTTTCCTTAGCGATAAGAAATTCTCGAATGCATAGTCAAAACTTTGATGGGTGAAAAGAAGTGGAGGAATCATCATCTTGAAAGGCGGTGGGATCTCTGAAGGGCTTCATATTGTTGTGCCACCCGATGTGGGAAATAGGGAATGGCGCCGGTGAGGCCGAGCAATGGAATTGGATAGGGTGCGTATGAAAGCAAAGCGGGCCCTCTTTTCATGGAACCAACCAAGCACACCATTGGAATGCCTCGGGAGCCGGGTCTCTTAGGAAGTTTACCCAATTTAAACAGCTTTGATTGGGAATATATGGTTTTAAAACCATAAATTTTTGTAATGGATTTTCAAAAGCATTTGTTTCAGACGATCGCATGAAGTCTCGAAATTCGCTTAGGTGAGAAAAGAACCAGACTTGTAAAATTTCAGGAGAGGCTCGCATGATTTTTTCCGAGTTGTCTTTAAAACGATTAAAGGACAAAAATGTTTCAGTTAAAATCATGTTGACATAATTCCACCCTCTTAAGATCTGATCAACTATCCATGCCATCTTGGGAGTTATGGCATTTCTTTGATGAGGGAAGATGATGAGCCCGAAAAAGGCTAGGAGGAAAATCTCAATTTTTTGGGTCATAGGTTGATTTTGAAAACAGACATTCATAAATTCTAGTGGGTAGGTATTATGGTTGTCTTCAAGAATTTGTCTCATGACATGGATTTTAGTTCCTAAAAGTCGCGCTAACCCACGCCATGGGAGGGCGCCTATCGATGGCCTGACAAGCTTTTTCTTGAGAGGCATTCCAGTGATGATGCTATATTCTTCCAGGGTTGGGGTTAGCTCAAACCTACCGAATATAAAAGTAATTGTCTTCGGGCACCAAAAATGTGCCATGGCTTGTATGACTTCAGGACGAATAGTGATTTGGATCAACGATAGGAGATGACCGATTTTGGCCTTCACGTGTTCTTGGGCAAACTGATCTAATTGACCCCACTATCTAAAGAGCTCCGCTTTGCAAGCAGGAATGAACTGGATATCGTCTTTCCCCATCGCATATAACCGGGACTTTGAAAAACTTATCCTAAATTGCCATGGGCAAAAAAAAGACTGAGTAAAAGTAAAGAAATCACTTTGCTTTTAAAGAAAAATGGCAAGCACAAAGACATGCGCATGAGACGTGCGGCTCGATTTCTAACTGAGAAGGTTTGTTGAAATTAAAAGGGTATCCGCCCGTCGCAGTCTCGCGTTAGTAGCATACCCCCTAACCTCGGCTAAGAAATAAGGGAAAAGAAAGGCAACCTCTACATCGTAGTCTCGCGTTCGAGGTCGTATCTTTCTTAACACTATCCTAGAAATCTTATGGTGGCCAGTCCGGCTGGGTTGTGTGTGCCATGTGTAGTGCTAAAACATTTAAGGATGCACAATAGTTTATAATGACAAAACATTTTAAAAAAAAAAAAACTTTAAGCTATTACCCTGCACAAAAGAAAGAAACCCAAATCAGCAAAGCATTTAAACAAAGATAAAATGGCCTAAGTCCTCAAATGATCCCCAGTGGAGTCGCCAAGCTGTTGTGACCTCTTTTTTTTTTGCGCCCACGTCAAGGGCGGGCGCCTAAGGAGGCTAATGGCTCGGCTGAAATTAGTTATGCCCGGACTCTCCCAAGTCCACCAATTCACGACTTTAATAGTCTAAATTTTTAACTGTAAATTAATTTTAAAACGGAGTCGCCACTAATAGGTTTGGGGTGGGTTGATTAGAAACCCAAGCGAAGTATCGGGAGAAATACTCGCTCCTGCACAACCAGAGAAATTAGGATCGGGGACTTGATTACACTAGTTAATCACTAATGCCCTTTCGGTACCTAACCTTGTTTAAGCCCCGAGATTTTTTGGATGTTCGAGAGATTTTCCATGCATTTTTGGGAGGAAAAACATTTTTGAGTCTTTTTCTAATTTTTGGACACAAAAGGGATTTTTTGGGATTTTTTTGGTATTTTTGGAAATATACAAGTCTTTTTGGTTTTTTCTGAATTTTTTTGGCTTTTCATAAATTTTTGGCTTTTTTTTTTGGATTTTTGGCATTTTTTGGAAAATATGGAATATTTTTGATTTTTGATTTTTCGGAAAATAAAAATTTTTTAATTTTTATTTTTATTTTTGGAAAATAAAATATTTTTAAATATTTTTGAAAATAAATTATTTTTGGATATTTTTTTTGGAAATTAAAATATTTTTTATTATTTTTTATTTAAAATATTATTTAAAATAAAATAAAAACCGGCCCGAGTTGGATCCACGGGTTGGGTCCGACCTGGGCCGGCGACCTGAACGAGGACGGGCCCGCAACGAGTTTTTTTGATTTTTTTTTCTTTTTAAATGTAAGAGCCCAAACCCATTTTGGCCTGATTTCATAAAAAATTCCAGCCCAATAGCTACCCGGCCCACGTGAACAAAAACAACCCAGGCGGAAACCCTACCCGGCCGCCGACCGGGTCCGACTCGAGGGAAACCCTACCCGGACACCGACCCGGGTTCCGGCCACTTGGGGTTCACGGGAACCCTACCCGAGCGACGACCTGGGTCTGACCCGGCCTCGACCCGACGCGACGCTTCCTCTTTCTCGTCCAATCGCGGATTGGTGCGCTAACGGAGGGAGGGGTTCGTCGGCAAGACGGCGGATTGGCGTTGACGACGGCGGCATATGCCGATGTTACATCTTTTACCAGGATAGCAATGGCCGGTCGCATTTTTTTTTTTTTTTTTTTTTCGTCGGACTAGCGGAAGAGCAAGACTCGGAACTCCGACCTCTACCATCATATGAGCACAAAAACCCTCCCATCACGGCGTCAACTATCTACACCAAAAAAAAGCGGTCTAGCTCCTACTCCTCGCGCGCGATCTCACACCCATCCCGGTGCGTCGGGTGGTGGCGGCGGCGGCATCCCCGCATCACTCCATCCCGTCGTATGTGCACGGACAAAAACTCTTGTATGACCGGGGCCCCGGCCGGGCCGATGTCATACATGACTAAACATCGTACTCGGATAAAAGTCAATCCGGGTACCGAAGGACAGATCTATCTCGGTCATCTCCACCTCGACGTCGGACGGAATACCGTAAAACACGCCACGCGAAACAGCGGCAGCGGCATAGTGCTAATCTGAAATGTTATCCCCAAAGGGGTGAGTACAACCACTCAGCGAGATAGGGAAATCTAATAACAACTCGGTGCACCATGCATACCATCATACAATGCAGGCATTTCTTACCTTTTCGATGTCAAGCGTATTCATGCATCATCATGGCATCTCATTACATCATCATTAGCCATGCATCACCATGCATATCACATCATATCATTAACCATGCATCACCATGCATATCACATCATCATTATCATCACCAGCCATGCATCATTAATCATGCATCACCATGCATATCATCATTAACCATGCATCACCATGCATATCACATCATCATTAATCATGCATCATATTCACATCATATCATCATTGGCCATGCATCACCATGCATATCACATCATCATTAATCATCATCACCAGATCATATCATTTCACTTTTATTTATCAATTGATCCCACATTATCTTTCCTCAATTCATCAATTCCACCATTATCATCCTCCCTTCGGGCAGAAACCTCCGACGGGGATCCCCGGTATCCCAGCCATCTCATGGCCCTTTGGGCTTCCGGCCCCCACATTCCGGGCATCTCGCACCTCAACTAGCATCACGAGGAACCTCCCTTCGGGCAGAAACCTCCGACAGGGACTTCCGGTCTTTACCCTTCTAACCGGGGATCTCGCACCCTAATCCTGGCATCGCGAGTCACACTCCCTTCGGGCAGAAACCTCCGACAGGGGACTTAGGCCCCCACATTCCGGGCATCTGAAACTCCCGGGGAATCTCGGAATTACGCCATTCGGCCACGGACATCAACCTCCGCCACATCCTCTTACTCACATACCACTTCCACATTTTATCATTCTTTTCATCTCATTATTTCATGGCATATGATTCACACACATGCGTCACCATTCATGATCATTCATGCATCAATGCCATATAGAGTGTATCATAGTTCACGATCATGCATACATCAATGGCATATAACAATGCATCATAATTCACGATCATACATGCATCAATGTCATATAACAATGCATCATAATTCAATAGAACTCATGGCCGATAAAATAATCCACTTTTATTTTATTATTATTTTATTATTATTTTATTATATTATTATTTTAATATTATATTATTTATTTCCATAAATAAATATTATCTTTAATATTCATGATTTTCCAAAAATCATGAAAATCAAACAATCATTAAACAACTAATTAGAATCACAATTTCACACAATTTCGTGGCCAAATTCGCATTTCACATAGTTTCCCAAATTTCCACCAAATGCACTTAATATTCGGATATTGGCCAGATTGCACAGTTTTCGGATTAATTCAATTAAAATATCCATATGACCTTCGAAAATTCTCAAATTTTACAGGGTGATAGCCAACATATTTTCGTACCTTTTTCATGCAGAACACTAAGCCAAATTCTTTATAGATTAATTTATACAACTCCATGAAGCTTCTGGAACTCCCACCGTTTCGTCCAGAACACACATCACCGAAAAACTTAGATTTGACCCCTTAAATCTCTTTCGTTTCTTCTGAAATTCGAGTATGTTATGCATCAATGTCTCCTCTACAAGTTTCATGAAGAGATCTAGGTTAAATAACCAAAGTATGATCCTCTTTCAAGTCCTTGAAGTCTCAGGTGTCTCGGTTCACTTCAACAGAACCATCCGTCTCAAAGATCTAGACGATTTACTAAGCTACACTCATTTGTTTCTCCTCAAATTTGAGTATGTTGTAGTTTAGGATGTTACCTACAACTTCCATGAAGACAACAAAGTGAGATTTCCATCATAAACCAACATGCAACCAAGAAATCATCAAGAGGTCAGTAGGAAATTCGCAGATCTAGAACCTCCGTATCACAAAGCATTTGACCCCTCATATCACCTTAGTTTTCCATGAAATTTGAGTATGTCATACCTCAAGATGTTAGCTTCAACTTTCATGAAGACACCGAAGTCAAAATCACACTCCAAACCCACATGCAAGCTCGAACAAGAAACTGTCTACCACAAACCGAACGGAAACAGCCACAATACATGAACATATGCAATCCTTGCTTGGTATTTCGCCTAAATCCCCCTAAAACTTAACATGCAAACACCAAAAACAACATGCAAGAGAAGTAAAGGACCCCCCACTTGCCTTAAAGAAGAACACACAGCAACACACGGCGGCGTAGGACGGTCGGACAAGGCGGCGACGGCGAGACACGGCGGCGGCAACTCTCGGCTCCACCTCCTCTCTCTCGGCCTCTCCTCCGCTCAAGCTCTCTCTCGCACACTCTCTCGGCCAAAATGAAGAAAACGGCCACTCTCTCTCTTCCCTCTCTCTTTTATATCCCCATCTTCTCATGATTAGCAATCATGAGATTGCCTAATCCCACCAATGCATGCCATTCCTTTATGCCACTTGTCACACTAATTTTTGAATTGATTTTGGGCTTGGGCTTGGGCTTAGGCCCAACCGGCCATTCCCCTTGGCTGGTCGACAGCCACCTCTTGGGCCCAATGGGCCGACTAGCTTGGCCCACCAAGCTTGAGGCTAATGGGCTCAAGGCCCATTCGAAAATTAGCCCTTTTTCTCCTTTTTTTTTTTGAAATTTCTTCTATAATATTTTTAAATTCCAATTTCCATCTTGGCCAAAGTCTTGGAATATTTTTAATTATTGAAATTCAAATCATATGGCCAAGCATTTATAAATTAAATTTAAATTTCCACAATCACAAGCACAATTCATCAAATTAAAAGATAAATTGGCTAAAGCATAGGCCATAAAATTCTATCACCTAATTAAAGACATTTGACACACCTTAAGGCTTGGCTTTGAATTTCCGGGATGCCACAATTCTCCCCTCCTTAGAGAATTTCGTCCTCGAAATTCAAGCACTACTCACGCCTTCTTGAAATAAATAAGGGTACTTTTCCCTCATCGATCCTCACTTTCCCATGTGGCTTCCTCCACATCATGATGTCGCCATAACACTTTGACTAATGGGATCTTCTTAGTCCTAAGGATTTGCTCCTTCCGATCCATTATCTGCACAGGCTCTTCAATGTACCTAACTTTCTCATCCATTTTGATGGCTTCATGATCGAGTATGTGACCAGAGGATCCGGCTGGTACTTCCTCAACATCGATACATGAAACACATCGTGCAGATTTTCTAATCGGGAGGTAATGCTATACGATAAGCCCTATCTCCTATTCTTCTCAAGAATTTCAAAAGGTCCAACAAACTGGGGCTTAACTTACCCTTTATCCCGAATCGAGATATTCCTTTCATTGGAGATACCTTAAGGAATACATGGTCTCCTACATTAAACTCTAAAGGTCTTCTACGCTTATCTTCGTAGCCTTTCTGTCTACTCTGAGCTGCTCTAAGCCTTTCTCTAATAACATCAACAGCCTCAGTGGTAACTTGTACCGGTTCGAGTCTGTCAATTTCCTCTCACCTACTTCATTCCAACAAACGGGAGTTCTACATCTCCTTCCATACAATGCTTCATAAGGTGCCATGCCTATACTCTTCTGAAAGCTATTATTATAGGCAAACTCTACCAAATGCAATCTCTCGTCCCAATTTCCTTTGAAATCAATCACACAGGCTCTCAACATATCCTCCAGTACCTGAATCACTCTCTCTAATTGGCCATCTGTCTGAGGATGAAAAGCTGTACTAAACTGAAGCTTAGACCCTAACGCAGCTTGGAGACTCCTCCAAAAATTCGATGTAAACCTTGGGTCTCGATCTGAAGTAATAGTTCTTTGGAATACCATGTAAGCGTACCACTTGACTTACATACATGTCCGCATACTTATCCATTGGGTAATCCTTGCGAATCGCTAAGAAATGCGCCGACTTAGTCAAACGATCCACTATAACCCAAATTGAATCATGATTCCTTAATGTCCTTGGCAATCCTTGCACAAAATCCATCGTTACATGTTCCCATTTCCATTCAGGAATGTCCAAAGGTCTCAAAAGTCCTGCGGGTTTTCGATGTTCCGCTTTTACCTAGCACGTCAAACATTGAGATACGTGTCTAGCCGTATCTGCTTTCATACCACTCCACCAAAATTGCTGACGTAAATTTCTGTACATCTTTGTACTACAGGTGGATACTATAGTTACTCTTATGTGCTTCCGACAAAATTTCTTTCCTCAACTCCTCATTGTCGGGAACACAAAGTCGTCCTTGACATCTTACTATTCCATCATCAGAGATCTGAAATTCTGATCTTTTCCCTAAAGACACAGCATCCTTCATTTTCAAAATCTCTGGGCCAGATTGTTGCAAAACTTTAATTCTCTGGATAATCTCTGGCTCAATCCTTAATGCACTAAGCACGCCGGTAAGACAATCCAATTCCAATTTAAATTCAGAATTTGCTCTGATTCTAACAATTCCCATTCCGCCATTCTCAAACTAGCAATCTCTATAGTGACTTTCGACTAAGAGCATCGCTACTCTATTCGCTTTTCTGGATGATATTTTATCTCACGGTCATAATCCTTCAATAATTCCATCCACCTCCTTTGTCTCATGTTCAATTCCTTTTGTGAGAACAGATATTTCAAACTCTTATGGTCCGTATAGATCTCAAACTTTTCCCCATACAAGTAGTGTCTCCATATCTTCAAAGCAAACACTATATTTGCTAGCTCTAAATCATGCGTCGGATAATTCAACTCATGGGGTTTCAATTGTCTGGATGCATAGGCTACAACCTTGCCATGCTGCATCAACACACATCCTAGTCCTTTGTGAGATGCATCACTATACACTGTAAAACCATTAGGTCCAGTAGGTATAGTCAGAATTGGAGCTGAAGTCAATTTCCTTTTGAGCTCCTGAAAACTTCTTTCACATTCCCCATTCCACTCAAATTTCACATTCTTTCGAGTCAATTTAGTTAAAGGTCTGCCGAGTTGCGAGAATCCTTCAATGAACCTTCTATAATAACCGGCCGAGTCCTAAGAAACTTCGTATCTCCGTAGGTGTCGTTGGTCTCGGCCAATTCACTACCATTTCAACTTTTCTTTGGATCTCTTTGCAATTCCTTTTCCGACACCACATGTCCTAAAAATACTATCCGGTCCAACCAAAATTCACACTTACTAAACTTAGCATACAACTTATGCTCTCGCGGAAGTACGCAAAACAATTCTCAAATCTTTGCTCATGCTCTTTAGGCCCTTTCGAATACACTAGAATATCATCAATAAAGACAATCACAAACTGGTCTAAATAAGGCTGAAATATTCTATTCATCAAATCCATAAATGCAGCCGGGCGTTAGTCAATCAAATGGCATAACAAGAAACTCATAGTGTCCATAACGAGTTCTAAATGCAGTCTTAGGAATGTCCTCCTTTTTAATCCTTAACTAATGGTATCGATCTCAAATCAATCTTAGAAAAGACCGAACTTCCCCTGAAGTTGATCAAACAAGTCATCAATTCTAGGCAAAGGATACTTATTCTTAATGGTCACTTGATTCAAGCGCCTATAGTCAATACACAAGCGCATTGATCCATCCTTCTTCTTCACAAACAATACTGGTGCACCCCAAGGTGAAGCCTTTGGGTCTAATAAATCCTTTATCAAGCAATTCTTGCAGTTGCACTTTCAACTCCTTCAATTCAACTAAGGCCATTCTATATGGAGCTTTTGATATTGGTCCCGTTCCAGGCATTAATTCAATTTCAAATTCAATCTCCCGCTGCGCGGCAATCCGAGCAATTCCTCGGGAAATACATCTTGAAATTCATTAACCACATGAACTTCCTCAAGATTTGACTCCTCTCTAGCACAATCTCTAACTATGGCTAGGTACCCACGACATCCTTGGTCAAGTAACTTACAAGCTTCTATTGCCGAAATAAGCGCTACGGGAAAATGGGTTTGACCTCCTAAAAATTCACAGCTAGGCCCGATCGGGTAAAACAAATTGAATCACCTTTCTATAACAATCCATTCTAGCCCGATACTTACGAAGCCAGTCCATTCCTATAATAACATCAAAATCATACATAGCCATTACAACCAAGTCTATTTCCATATTCTTTCCTCCCATTGATATCTTACAATTTTCACACACCAGCGTAGACAACACCATATCCTTTAAAGGCGTGGAAACACAAAGAGGCGTCTCAAGAGGCATAACTTCTATCTTTTTCAAGCATCTATATCTTTCAGACACAAACGAATGCGTTGCACCCGTGTCAAACAATGCATATGCCTTTTCGCCATTAATAAGAATCGTACCTGAGATAACATTCTTGGAAGCTTCCGCTTCCTCCTGGGTGATCGCATACACCCTTCCTTGTGCAAGTGGTCTCTGAGGATTTCCCTGCGGGTTTGACCTAACAGCACTCTGATATCCCTGTCGCGCTTGAGCCAACACTCACTTGCGACCTCTCTCGCGAGCAATTCCTCCTAAGATGTCCCACTTGTCCACACCAAAACATTTCTGTTGTCCGGGCGATAGGGTGCTTTCCTATGTTGAGACCACTCCTTGTTCCTCCAAAGTTTCCAAAATTACCCTTCTTTTTCACATTCAGGTCGACCTTGACCGAATAAGGTCTCTTCCCTTTTTCACATCACCAAAGTTCATCGGTTTCTTAAATTACGACCTTTCCCTCAACAATTCCTGCTCCACTAACTGCGCCCTTTCATAAATCTCATTATAATCTCTTATGTTCAAAGGCACCAGTTGCTTCCTAATGTCGGTTCTCGGCCCTTTCGGGAATCTCTTAGCCTTCTCCTCCCGATCCTCAATCAATCTAGGAGCATATCTAGACAATTCAGAAAATCTAGCCTCATCTTGATCTACGGTCAATCCCTTTTGTTCTAGCTGAACAAACTCGGTAATCTTCCTATCCTTAGCATAGTCAGAGAAATGCTTCCTATTAAAGGCCCTAACAAACTCCTCCCAATTAACATCGTACTGGTGGAAAGATGATGTCCTTGAAGCTCTCCACCAAAACTTCGCATTCCCTCCAATTGGTACTCTGCTAAAACTATTTTCTCAGCATTAGTGCAGTCTAACAGCCGGAAAATTCGTTCCATTCCATCAATCCATTGCTCTGCCTCCTCAGGACTTCCCATTCCATTGAACTTAAGTGGCTTCAGCTTCAAAAACTGCTCCACTAGTCCCCGAGTACGGCGTTACGCTCCAGGGCTGTTCTTTGCGCTGCCTCTCCATCAGATTTCCAATATTGGCTAATGCCTGCGGGATATCTTCCATTCGGGGTTCGGCCCTTGCGGCAGAGGCTTCAGCCCTCGATGGATGAGCACTTCCGGCTCGCACCATAACTCTCTGCAATTTCCAAGCATTGCCTCAAGAATAATCCGAGACTTACTTTGCCTCCACTCAAAGCGGTTACTACTATCACATAAGTAACATATACATGTTGCGGCAATTCAAGACAGACTACGGGGGATCTACAGTGAATACCCATCACCCGTTATTCATTTATTTCATTTACATCCTATGGTGTGCATTGTCATCATGTTCCTCAATTCCAAATGAGGCTCCTTATCACTCCACTTATAACCATTCGCTACGATACCAAAAGGGCGGCGTAACACCCCGAACCCTTCGCAGGTCGTTAGCAGTGCCGATGTTACATCTTTTACCATCTCTATCTCTTATGCTAAATTAAGCCTTGCCAGATTACAGGCATTTTTTTTTTTTTTTTTTAAAACGGTCCCATGCGCAACTCATAGCGGAAGCAAATAAATATCACCATCTATCTCCCTACCAATCCCATGATACAAATACACACCAACTAAACACCACGATTTTATAAACGGTGTTGACGCCTTGCTTACATGCATACATATAGCGAGATGGGGTTTTCCTCGGGTCGGTACAAAAGAAACAGAAAAGGTAAGGACTCTGCCATGTCCTTCCTAAAATCTCAAAAAGGAACTCCGACCTTTACCATCATATGAGCACAAAAACCCTCCCATCACGAGCGTCAACTATCTACACCAAAAAAAAGCGGTCTAGCTCCTACTCCTCGCGCGCGATCTCACACCCATCCCGGTGCGTCGGGTGGTGGCGGCGGCGGCATCCCCGCATCACTCCATCCCGTCGTATGTGCACGGACAAAAACTCTTGTATGACCGGGCCCCCCCAGGCCGATGTCATACATGACTAAACATCGTACTCGGATAAAAGTCAATCCGGGTACCGAAGGACGATCTATCTCGAGTCATCTCCACCTCGACGTCGGACGGAATACCGTAAAACACGCCACGCGAAACAGCGACGGCAGCGGCATAGTGCTAATCTGAAATGTTATCCCCAAAGGGGTGAGTACAACCACTCGGCAGATAGGGAAATCTAATAACAACTCGGTGCACCATGCATACCATCATACAATGCAGGCATTTCTTACCTTTTCGATGTCAAGCGTATTCATGCATCATCATGGCATCTATATTACATCATCATTAGCCATGCATCATCATGCATATCACATCATATCATTATTAGCCATGCATCACCATGCATATCACATCATCATAACCAATCACCATGCATGCATCACATGCATATCACATCATATCATCATGCATCACTATGCATATCACATCATCATAATGCCATGCATCACCATGCATATCACATCATATCATCATTGGCCATGCATCACCATGCATATCACATCATCATTAATCATGCATCACCATGCATATCACATCATATCATCATTAACCATGCATCACCATGCATATCACATCATCATTATCATTGGCCATGCATCACCATGCATATCACATCATCATCATTTTCACTTTTATTTATCAATTGATACCACATTATCTTTTCTCAATTCATCAATTCCACCATCATCATCCTCCCTTCGGGCGAGAAACCTCCGACGGGGATCCCGGTATCCCAGCCATCTCATGGCCCTTTGGGCTTCCGGCCCCCACATTCCGGGCATCTCGCACCTCAACTAGCATCACGAGGAACCTCCCTTCGGGCGAAACCTCCGACGGGGACTTCCGGTCTTTACCCTTCTAACAGGGATCTCGCACCCTAATCCTGGCATCGCGAGTCACACTCCCTTCGGGCAGAAACCTCCGACAGGGACTTCCGGCCCCCCACATTCCGGGCATCCTGAAACTCCCAGGGAATCTCTGGAATTACGCCATTCGGCCACCAGACATCAACCTCCGCCACATCCTCTTACTCACATACCACTTCCACATTTTATCATTCTTTTCATCTCATTATTTCATGGCATATGATTCACACACATGCGTCACCATTCATGATCATTCATGCATCAATGCCATATAGCAGTGCATCATAGTTCACGATCATGCATACATCAATGGCATATAACAATGCATCATAATTCACGATCATACATGCATCAAGGTCATATAACAATGCATCATAATTCAATAGAACTCATGGCCGATAAAATAATCCACTTTTATTTTATTATTATTTTATTATTATTTTATTATATTATTATTTTAATATTATATTATTTATTTCCATAAATAAATATTATCTTTAATATTCATGATTTTCCAAAAATCATGAAAATCAAACAATCATTAAACAACTAATTAGAATCACAATTTCACACAATTTCGTGGCCAAATTCGCATTTCACATAGTTTCCCAAATTTCCACCAAATGCACTTAATATTCGGATATTGGCCAGATTGCACAGTTTTCGGATTAATTCAATTAAAATATCCATATGACCTCCGAAAATTCTCAAATTTTACAGGGTGATAGCCAACATATTTTTGTACCTTTTTCATGAAGAACACTAAGCCAAATTCTTTATAGATTAATTTATACAACTCCATGAAGCTTCTGGAACCCCACCGTTTCGTCCAGAACACACATCACCGAAAAACTTAGATTTGACCCCTTAAATCTCTTTCGTTTCTTCTGAAATTCAGTATGTTATGCATCAATGTCTCCTCTACAAGTTTCATGAAGAGATCTAGGTTAAATAACCAAAGTATGATCCTCTTTCAAGTCCTTGAAGTCTCGGGTGTCTCGGTTCACTTCAACAGAACCATCCGTCTCAAAGATCTAGACGATTTACTAAGGTAAACTCATTTGTTTCTCCTCAAATTTGAGTATGTTGTAGTTTAGGATGTTACCTACAACTTCCATGAAGACAACAAAGTGAGATTTCCATCATAAACCAACATGCAACCAAGAAATCATCAAGAGGTCAGTAGGAAATTCGCAGATCTAGAACCTCCGTATCACAAAGCATTTGACCCCTCATATCACCTTCGTTTTCCATGAAATTTGAGTATGTCATTCCTCAAGATGTTAGCTTCAACTTTCATGAAGACACCGAAGTCAAAATCACACTCCAAACCCACATGCAAGCTCGAACAAGAAACTGTCTACCACAAACCGAACGGAAACAGCCACAATACATGAACATATGCAATCCTTGCTTGGTATTTCGCCTAAATCCCCCTAAAACTTAACATGCAAACACCAAAAACAACATGCAAGAGAAGTCATAGACCCCCACTTGCCTTAAAGAAGAACACACAGCAACACACGGCGGCGTAGGACGGTCGGACAAGGCGGCGACGGCGAGACACGGCGGCGGCAACTCTCGGCTCCACCTCCTCTCTCTCGGCCTCTCCTCCGCTCAAGCTCTCTCTCTCGCACACTCTCTCGGCCAAAATGAAGAAAACGGCCACTCTCTCTCTTCCCTCTCTCTTTTATATCCCCATCTTCTCATGATTAGCAATCATGAGATTGCCTAATCCCACCAATGCATGCCATTCCTTTATGCCACTTGTCACACTAATTTTTGAATTGATTTTGGGCTTGGGCTTGGGCTTAGGCCCAACCGGCCATTCCCCTTGGCTGGTCGACAGCCACCTCTTGGGCCCAATGGGCCGACTAGCTTGGCCCACCAAGCTTGAGGCTAATGGGCTCAAGGCCCATTCGAAAATTAGCCCTTTTTCTCCTTTTTTTTTTTTTTTTTTGAAATTTCTTCTATAATATTTTTAAATTCCAATTTCCATCTTGGCCAAAGTCTTGGAATATTTTTAATTATTGAAATTCAAATCATATGGCCAAGCATTTATAAATTAAATTTAAATTTCCACAATCACAAGCACAATTCATCAAATTAAAAGATAAATTGGCTAAAGCATAGACCATAAAATTCTATCACCTAATTAAAGACATTTGACACACCTTAAGGCTTGGCTTTGAATTTCCGGGATGCCACAAGTCAGGACTGGGGATTAGGGCTTTGCGAACAGGGGGGCGACGGCAACAATGCGGTAGACAGGGATGGCGAGGGATGGCAAGTGGAAACGACGACGGGCGAGTAGGGCTGATACCTACCTATGGAGAGGGTCCGGCACGGCGGCGTGGAGAATGGTGACGGTATGGAGCGGCGGTCGGGATGGTGCAGCGACAGTGGGCCCTCAACCTTCGCAGATCTGGAGCGACGTCGGGCACGACTCGAGGTGACGTCGGGGGGTGGGACCTCTTCTTCCGCCCTCTTCGCGAATCCAGAACTCCTTCGCCTCCTCCGACCTTGCTTCTCTCTCACTCTACTCAGATCTGAGCCTCCACCAGCCGGATTTGACCTCCTCGGACTCGCTCGCCGGCAGCCTCCCCTGAAGTCTCTCAGTGGGAGGTCGGCCGAGCTCGCGACGACCCGATTTCTCTCTCGCTCGCTCTTCGATTCCTCCCCCGAAGTCTCTCAGTGGGAAGATGTCAGAGCTTGCTCATGCCGTTCTTCGACGAAGGTGGTGCCTGATATAGCTAGAACGAGTATCTAGAGGGGGGTGAATAGGTATAAAACGATTTTTCACTTAAATCACACAATACTAGACAATCGATGGAAATAAATGACAATCGAAAAACTGAGAGAAGGGAAAAGAGAATTGAACACAATGTTTATAGTGGTTCGGCTTTTGTTGAAGCCTACGTCCACTCTTCTGCACTGACAGCCTATTGGCTGGATTCCACTATGAACAAAGAAGTGTTACAGCGTTGTTCTTCCTTGATTCAGTGGTGTAGATGATCTGCCACACTTGCTCAAGATACCACTAAGTATAAACACTCTTTTGTGTATACAATTTTGCTCAGAATGAATCGACTGAATATCAAGGACCTTCAGACTCTAGAATTCGTCTATCGAGCATACACTAAAATAACTTGAACGACTTCCTTTTATACTCCTTCATACCATCATACCCGTTGGCACTTACCAAAGGAATTCCTCCAATCTACCCGTTGGACGGAATCAATTAAGGAGATCTTTCGAGCTATTAAAGGAACATGGCGATAGCCCATCAATTCTGTTCGCCCATACAATCAGGATCTTGGTTTCCAAGAATAGAACTTTCCAAGATTACTTCGTCAACCATCGGATCTTGAATAGAAAGAATCCGTTAGCTTAACCCAGCTACGATATCTTCTCCAGAGAATAGGACTAACTCCTTAACCAAACACTTAGGTTCTGAATAGCCTTTCGACAGTGGATTAGAAAACGTCAATGAGAATATCTTTAAGTCTTGAGTCTTGAGTCTTGAGTCTTGATTCTTCAGACTCTAAACCGAAAGTCTGTAATAATCCAGACTAGACTGATAGAAACGTTTTGTCAGCTTCAAAATATTATGGCGGGATTTCTCCAACAATCTCCTCCTTTTTGATGGTGACAAAACTTTCTTGTAGATTTGAATAACTTTGACCTGCAAAATATTACTCAAGTAATATGGCTATCTCATAAAAATTAATAAAGAATAACCAGACTCTGCATCCACAGAAAAATTGGTTAGTCCTTCACAAGTAAAACCATATAACAATACTTGATGTAACTGCAAGCATTCAGATATCAAAATCCACACTTAAATCAGACCAGGTTCAAGTTCAAGCTCACACCCAAATCAAAACCATAAAAGAAATAAAATTTAAAGTTCAGAGTTCAAAAGGTTCAAAGTTCAGAGTTGAGTTCAAAGCTGGCAATTTCTCTCCCTTTTTGTCATCATTAAAAAGGTGAGAAAGTAATCAATTTTGCTTTGGAATGCGAACGATCTGGAAATCTCCCATGGATTGAACTAATCCTTCGAGCCTCTTCAAGTCTTCCCTTAGATGAGCTACCTCTTCTCCTTTGGCATTGGCTTGAATTTGAAAAGAGAGATCTTTGATCTGATCTTGCAGGGAAACAGAAGATGCTTTTCCAGCATTCTTCAGGACTTGAATTTCACAAAAGTCAAAGCATAGATTTGACCACGCATTTCTAGAAGGATATCAAGTATGCGACGAAAATCTGCCGAATTATCCGTCTGTGTACTGACATTTGCTCGGTCTGATGGAGTAAACGCAGACGATGGATCTTCTGTATAATCGCGCAGTTTCGATGTTGATGTATCATGACCTTCTCCAGGCATTTGAGAAGCCTGAAGATCTTCTGGATTTGCTTTAGAGCGACTTACATCTTCATAAGGAACAGATGTAGTTTTCCTGTGCTCAACTCCTCCCCCTGTTTCTATTGCTTCTCCCCCTGCTTCTAAAGCCTCGGATGGGAAAGAATGAGGGTCAATCTCTGCAGCGTCTTCATCTGCAGACTTTTCTTTGTTTGTCTCTTCTTCTTCTTCAGCTTCTTTCTCTGCTTCTTCTTTCTCTGTCTCTTCTCTCTCTTTCTCTTCTTGCTCTGCTCTTTCTTTCTCTTCTTCTCTTGCCTTTTCTTGTCTCTCTTCTTCTCTCTCGTTTTTCCTCTTCTTCTTTTTCCTTCTCCCCGACGTTCCGTTGATTCGATACGTAACGTCTTCTCCTTATCAATGCAGAAATAGTGCAATCCTCCTCTTCTTCTTCTTCTTCATCCACCAAGATACTCTTCTTTTGCTTTTTGGATGGTAGAATGATTTGCTCATTTCCTTTTCTTTTAGATGCCGAAGGTACTGGAGATTTCACTTTGAACTGCTCCATTTCCTTTTCAAGCTCTTTCAGACGCATTTTTGTCACCATTCGCAGACCCACCACCATTTTATCGCATGGTCGAACACACAGAGATTGTGGGGGCTCAATGTTCAAGTGTCTGAAGAGTTTGGTCACAAGGCTTGCATAAGGCAATTGTCCTTTGTCCTTCACCATTGCTCTATACATGTGAAAGAGAATGATGTGAGGAAGAGAGAATTTCTTCCCTTTGATGATTGCATACATCAATTTTGCCTACGAATTTGACACATCTGTCTTTGATGTCGATTTTGGCCTAAGACAGTTGATGACAATTTTGTGCAGCAAAATATTGATGGCACGCATTTTGTGACATCCCGATTTTCCAATTCTGGTTTCAATTAAATAAGTCGGGCATTTCATCTTCGCGTCTATAGCTTTCTTCTCGAGTTGGCCACTCACGAGATAACTAGTCTATCAGGTGAAGCCGTTAAGGAATCTAAACGCAATAGACTTGAGAATTCGACCAGAAACGACCGCTCGACCGTACTAATCGCAAGGGTCATTACGGTACAGATCGATTAGAGACCGGAGATAGGTCGATTCAACGTAACCATGTAATCGGTGTGGGTGATTCCACCTAATTGCACAATTCTTGTTGATCGACACTAGACCGATTTCTCTATCGTTTTGGTACCCCGTGTCCGTATTTGAAACCTCGAGATTTCTACGACAATCGAGAGTCGCCAATGTGTCGAAGATGTACTTTGTGGCTTGAAAATAATCAACCACAGGTCAATTGCACAGAAAATTCCTAAAAGCTACCCGGTAGATTATGACGCGCTAAAGTCGCGCCAGATTGAAATCAACCGAGAAATTGAACCCAATTACAGAAATTGGAAGTTCTGTCAAGTCACAATTCATTTTAGGAACGTCGACTCATCCTCAGAAGATTTTTCTACAAACCGATATTTTTGGCAGAAAAGCAAAGTAAGGCCGTTTTTGTTCGAGATTGTCAGAGGGTCGTTTTTGATTGAATCTTCGGGATGCAAGTGGGATCATTTGATGGGAAAAAGTCATGAGACGGACGAGGATACCTTGATGGATTTAATTGGGCTTCAAATGGATGTGTTTGGTTGAGAATTGGATGAAATTGATTGAGATTGAAGAGGGAAATGTAACAAATTCGTATGCCATGGGGAGAGCTATTTTGCACCTATTGGCAAGGTTGTGGAGGAAGCTTGAGGAGAGAGAGTGGCTGAGGTCATGTGATGTCATGGTGGGGGCAAAGCCAATGAGAGAATGGCAAGTGTTGAGCTCTAAAGAGCTCAAGGAGACCCCCTTGCTAAGCAGCCTTCTTCTCCTTAATTTGTGGCTTTCTCCATTATTGTTGAAGGAGAGAAGCTCAGCAAAAACCAGAGGAACCGAGCAGCACCAGCCCCTCCATCGTCGCACGCCCGGAAGGCCATCGTCGGCCGTTTTCCTCCCTTGTTTTCCCCTCGTTCCGTTTCGCTTCTGCCGACCTTTCGCCAAAGATTCGAGTTAAAAGTCGACTTCCCTGATGAATCAGCGAACGCTCCACCAACGTCCGTGACGAGGACATCCAGCCCGTTCCGGAGCACCCTGCCTCTCGCCGGAACGATTCTCCGGCCGTCCCGAAATCCCGAGAGAGAAGCTGCCGCTCGCCGGACCGTCTGGACTCGCCCGGTTCCGCCTGTTTCGGGTTTTCTTGCTGTTTCGCCCCTTTCCGACCCCTCCTTTGCCCATCCCAACCTCCTACAAGATCCCCAAGACCCCGGGAGCCATTGGTTGCCAACCACCCGCTCGCCGGAGCTCCGATCAGCCCGTTTTTGCTGTTGAAGTTGCTGGTTTCCTCTCTGCGTTCAGCCGGATCGAAGCGAGAAGACAGCAAGGTTTTGGAGACTTCGAGGCCCGTTTTCAGTGTCTTCCCGGCCTCCGTTGGTGTCGCCGCTTTGGGGTTTATCGACCGCCTTGGTGTCGTGGTCCCCGTAAACTCACCGGCGCGCAAAACCGGTGAGTTTATCCTCTAATTCTTGCTTAGTGAGTTAATGACGCTTAAGGGGTGTTTAGATTAGTCTAATTAGGTTTATGTGATTAAATTAGATTATTTTAATGTAAATTAGATTAGTTGTATGATTAGTTTAATGGATGTTTAATTATGGCTAATTGTATGATTAAATTAGTGTAATCTTGTTTAAGCCCTAATTAATTATTTTTAATTAAATAATTATTTCGAATTTATAAATATTATTTTATTAAATTATATTATTATAATATAATATTTAATTATTTAATTTTCGGAATTAAATTAATTATTTAATAATTTCGAAAATTATGCCGGGATGGCCGGTCGTTAGAATTTCGCACTGATCGCAGCAGTGCGGTCGGTTTGTGTTAATTGTAAGCTTAAATTGAGAAATTGAGTGATTGATGGTTATGGTCAATTATTCCAAAAGTGTGGAATTGAGTGATATTGATGAAGTTTTGGTATTTAACTTGAAAATACCCGGTGTTGGCTTTTGGCACCGTAATTGGTTGGTAGGTTCGGTTTGTATCGATTGATTGAATGTATGTTTATGTGGGGATTTATCCCAAAGTTGATTAGTGTTGGTTTTTGATGGGAAAATGACTGTGAGAGGTTGTGAGTTGAACCTAGAAAGCCATCAAATCTAAATTATGCCGAGTGGGGCCGTAATGCCACTACATATTACATTGCCGAGTGGGGCCGTAATGCCACTACATATAACATTGCCGAGTGGGGCCGTAATGCCACTACATATGTATTGCCGAGTGGGGCCGTAATGCCACTACATATTACATTGCCGAGTGGGGCCGTAATGCCACTACATATGTATTGCCGAGTGGGGCCGTAATGCCACTACATATTACATTGCGAGTGGGGCCGTAATGCCACTACATATAGACTTGCCTGTAAGGCCGTGATTGAGAGTCGAGAATGAATAGTCAGAATGACCGTGTGATATTTCGATGACATGTAATCGACTAAGTCGATTGATCGCTGAATCGATCCGAGTAATTGAATTGTTTGGATGATGTGGTTGTCAATATTTATTGATTAAAGGCGACGTGCGGGGAAGGAATTGAGGCGAGGTAAGTCCCTGTCCTATTTGTGTGGCTAGAGCGCCCGAGGCGTATTTTCTTCCTAATTGAGTTTTAGAGGGTAGGACTCGCCGAGACATTGTCTCATCCCAGTTTGGGGAAAATATTTCAGGTCTCTAGATGAGGGTCGTGGAGGACCGGAAGTCTTGGAGTTCGGAAGGTGGAGGCGAAGAATCGGCGAACGTGTCGACAAGTTGGTCCTAGGACAGGTTCCTAGTTGTTGAGCCTGTCTATTTTGTAGACAATCCGGTGTTGTATATAAACCTATGTGTTTATAGAAAGATTGTTTGGTTGTGATTGATTGCCCTTTTCTATCCCAAGTTAAATGTTGTAAGGAGATTTGTTTCGCTTCCGCATGTGTAATTAAATGAATGGGTCGGCGACACGTCCCGGGAAGTCGCATTTGTATCGACAGTGGGATGTTGGCGCGCTCGGAGGATCGGGGCGTGACACATTTTCTTGTAGACAATTTTACCTTATGTACTGTTGCCTTTGACAAGATCCAGCATAAGACGAGCAATGGAAACTTTAATCGGTTGATATGATCCTCTCTCTACTCCAATGATATCAACCAACATGTCCACATCTACTATGTAATCTTGGTCTCGGACACTAAAGGACATTCTATTCGCATCTAAAAAGCTAAGATTCGAATAGAAATATGCGTCGATTGAGCATATCCTTCAAGTAGTGTCGAGCAAAATTGCTCAAGTTGCGGTAGATCGAACTTCTCCCTTAAGTTCACATGAATAGCATCCAGAAAATCAAAATCAACGCTTCTAGGGTTTATCACCGCTCTCTTCAACTGCCTGAAAAACAAATTTTCCTGTTCTTTGGATTTAAACAAATCCATTCTCTTCCCTTTCACCTTTGTAGCAACACCCAATCTCGGTTGAAAATCATAGAACATTTTATCATCATTATTCCCATCAGTAGGAGTCTGTCCAGCAACACGAGGATCACTAGGAATACTTGCAAGTGCTTCCTCAGCCCTTCCTCTAGGAGCAATTCCCAACTCCTCCATTTGTCGCAGAAAAAGATATTCATTCCCATAGTTCTTACTTTTGAGAAAATCATTCACGTGGTTCAACGGAGTTCCTATGCTTTTCAAAGCACGATAGAGTTTATAGATAAAAGAGGGTTTTTGTATTCTTACAGGCTCGCATCCTCGATTATCTCATCCTCTCGATGGTGACCTGCACTTTGTGGGGTAGATGGAGAAGAGTCACGTGCTGGAGAATGAATCGGGCTTTGTTGCTGACTCGATAACTCATCTTCTTCGGTGAGATCAACATGGGTAGGACCCTCTCTTGCTCTTTGTGGTCCCCTGCTTGCGATTCTTGAGGACTTCATTGAAGAAGACATCTTTCTTTGACACTGAGAGATTTCTTTAATTGATTTCCCAAGAAAAGTTGACAACTTTCTCGAGTTTGAACACGAAATGGAAACGAGATTGAGAGAAAAATGCTTTTCGAGGGTTTAGATGATAGAGAGAAGAAAAACTGTTTATATTTAGCTCTGTTTCAAAAAGGAAAAACCAATCGGTACGAAGGAAAGTGAACTGTCGTATTCTTTTAAAATCAATAATTGCCATTTTTAATAGAAGTTATATTTTTGAAAAGACACGATTCCCTTTTTCTCGGTAATTCGTAAATAATCATACCTTTTCGAGACAGAATAAAATAACAACTTACAGTTAATACCCATGAGTCTGAGTCTGAGTCTGAAAGTCTGAGAGTCTCTAGACTTTAACTTCCTCAAGCTTCAAAATGTTGAGTTTGGAGCGAATAAAATCGAATTGATTTTTCTCCAAAGGCTTTGTGAATATATCCGATTGACTCTTTGAATCAACAAATTGAATCGAGATTTCTCTATTTTGAACATGATCTCGATGAAGTGATGTCGAATCTCTATATGCTTTGCTCTTGAGTGAAGAATTGGATTTTTAGTGAGATTTATTGCACTGGTGCTGTCGCATTTGATTTCTGTGCATGAGTCTTCAATTCCGAAGTCTTGTAGCTGTTGTTTAATCCACAGAATTTGCGAACAGCAGTTGCCAAGAGCTACATACTCTGCTTCTGTTGTTGAAAGAGCCACAGTGCTCTGCTTCCTTGAAAACCAAGATACTGTCCTGTTTCCAAGCAACTGGCACGTACCTGAAGTACTCTTCTATCAACTCAGAACTCCGCTAGATCTGCGTCTGAATATCCCAGAAGATTAAAGTCTCCTTCTTAGGATACCATAGACCAATGCTTGAAGATGAAGCAACGTATTTAATAATACGTTTTGCAGCACTGAGATGAGATTCTCTAGGATCTGATTGAAACCTAGCACAAATGCAAACGCTTAACAAAATGTCAGGTCTAGAAGCAGTAAGATAAAGAAGTGAACCCATGATACTCCTGTATAATTTTTTTATCAACTTTCTTCCCTTCTTCATCTTTGTCTATCTTCAAGGAACAAGACATTGGTATGTCGGTCTTTTTGCACTTTTCAAGCCCAAATCTTTTGACAAGATCATTAGCATATTTTTCTTGATAAATGAAAGTTCCTTCCTTCAATTGTTTTATTTGAAGTCCAAGAAAGAATGTTAACTCTCCCATCATACTCATTTCAAATTCATCCTGCATAGACTTAGAAAATTTATTGCACAGACTTTCATTAGATGATCCAAAAATAATGTCATCCACATATATTTGAACAAGTAAAAAGCTTTTGTTTTCCTTTTTGATAAATAAAGTAGTATCAACTTTACCTTTAACAAATCCATTCTGTATTAGAAACTTACTGAGTCTATCGTACCACGCTCGAGGTGCTTGCTTTAAACCATACAAGGCCTTTTTCAAGATCGAGTCCGGCTTCTTTGGGTCTTCAAACCAGGTGGTTGTTCCACATAAACTTCCTCATGGATAAATCCATTCAGGAAGGCACTTTTGACGTCCATTTGGAATAACTTGAAATCTTTATATCAAGCAAAAGCAAGCAATAATCGAATAGCCTCTAACCTTGCTACTGGTGCGTAAGTCTCATCATAGTCTATCCCTTCTTCTTGCAAATATCCTTTGGCTACGAGTCTGGCCTTGTTTCGTACAACTTTTCCTTTCTCATTCATCTTGTTTCTGAACACCCATTTGGCTCCAATAACAGTTTTACCTTTTGGTTTAGATGTCAATTCCCAGACATCATTAATGTTAAACTGTCTAAGCTCATCTTGCATGGCTTCAATCCAGTTTTCATTAGTCAAGGCTTCTTCTATGCTTTTTGGTTCAATTTCAGAAATGAGAGCTACGGCACTAGACTCTTCACACCTTTTGGATCTAGTCCGAATTCCTTCATTAAGTTCGCCAATAATTAGATCTTTGGGATGACTGGACTTATGCTTCCAGTTGCCGGTTGATTTATCTTGCTGATGATCCCTTTCTTTGCTTGAATCTTCACAAATGGCTTGATGCTGGTCTTCCTGAATTTGTGACGCCTCTTGTGTTGAAGACTTTGGAGCGGTTGGAGCAAGGTCAGACTCTTCATGATAAGTCTGACTGGATTCATCTTGTACTGAGTCTTGAAATTTGACATTCATTGACTCCTCCACAGCCTGACTCTTCTTGTTATAGACTCTGTAGGCTTTGCTTGATGAAGAATATCCAAGGAAGATGCCTTCATCTGATCTTTCTTCAAACTTACCAACATAATCTTTTGCATTTTTCAATATAAAGCATTTGCAACCGAACACATGAAAGTATGAAACAATAGGCTTCTTACCTTTGAATAATTCATAGGGGTTTTCTTTAGAATAGGTCTTAAAAAGACTCTATTAATGATATAGCAAGCTGTTGAAACAGCTTCAGCCTAAAAATGAGAAGAAATTTTGCTTTCAATTAAAAGAGTTCTTGCCATTTCTTGAAGAGATCTATTCTCCCTTTCCACAACTCCATTTTGCTGAGGAGTATATGGAGAAGAAAACATATGCTTAAAGCCAGATTCATCACATAATTTTGTAAAATCTTGATTTTCAAATTCACCACCAGGATCTGTTCTTATGCTTGAAATAACACATCCCTTTTCATTTTGAACCTTTTTAGTAAATTTTTCAAAATACGAAAAGGTTTCGGATTTACTTGCTAAGAAAAATACCCAAGTAAAACGAGAGTAATCATCCACAATTACTAAGCAGTACTTCTTACCTCCAATACTCTGGGTTCTGATTGGTCCGAATAGATCCATATGTAGTAACTACAGTACATGATTAGTTGAGACATGATTTATAGACTTATATGAATTTCTTACCTGCTTTCCCAGAATACATGGAGTACATAGATCAGTCTTTTGATAAGGCAATTTGGGTAGACCACGAACAAGCTGCTTTGATGAGATTTTGGCTAATTGCTTCATATTAATATGCCCAAGCTTTCGTACCTACAGACTTGCTTCGTCTTGAATTGAAATCAAGCATTGTGATTCTTCTGGTTTCACATCCAGGAGATAGATATTTCCATGCCTTCTACCCAAGAAAGACTGAGTAGAGTCTATACTGGTTCCGGAACAAATTCCATCTTGAAAGAAGATCTTAAAACCAGTATCACATAGTTGACTGATGCTCAGAAGATTGTAATTGAGTCCTTCCACTAGAGAAACATTACTTATTGTGAGATTTCCAATTTTCACATTTCCAAAACCCACAATTTTTTCCTTTGCTATTTCCTCCGAATGAGACTTTTCCACCATTTACTTGAACAAGCTTTATAAAGCATTTTGAATCTCCTGTCATATGTCTTGAACATCCACTGTCCAGATACCACTTTACCTTTTTCTTGATGGATTCCTGCATTTAAAGAAAAGTCTCAAGCTTTCTTTGGTACCCACATTTTCTTGGGTCCTTTTGTGTTAGTAAGATAAACAGTATTAGCCCAAGTTTTCTTAACATGTTTCCAAACCATAGGACATTCTTTTTCAAAATGATCCGGACTTTTGCACTTAGAACACCGAGAGCATCTCGACCTACATGGCTTTACAAAAACCTTTTTGAAATGATTTTTATAAGCTTCTTTTGAAAGTCTTTGCTTAATTCTTTCTTTCACTTTAGGAAAATCAATTAAGGGAATAGTTTCTTATGTCATACCTAAACCAGACTTATTGAAATAAGGTCTCGCACCGAAAGAATTTTTCAAGTTTCTCTTAGACCTATTGAAAATTTCTTTGAAATATTCGATGAGTCAATTTTTTAAACGAGAATTTTCTTTCAAAAGATTTTCTTCATTTTCTTTAAGAGTAGAAACATTCATGTCTAAACATTTAACTTTTTCTTTCAAAATATTTTCCTGCTGTTTTTAAACCGAGTTTTCCCTTTTATGTTCAGAAATTCTTTTAAGAGAAGTCTTAAGACTTAAACACAGCTCATCAATATACTTAGAAACCTTGACAGGAATTTTGAAATTACTTACTTCAAATTCGCTATAAGTCTCGATTCGAGTTTGAGTCTCGAGTCCGATTGCGCCATCGACACAAGTTGGCATATTCATCATCACTTTCATCACACTCGTATCACCTGTGTTTCAGCTTTGAAAGCCTTTCGAGACTTTTCAGCCTTTCCTTTCTTCTTCTTTAGAAGAGGATAGTTGGGTCTGATGTGTCCCTTTTTCTTACATTCAAAGCAAACTACATCTTTGTTTGCTTCATCATCATCAACAGTCTTGGTCGTTGTCTTTGAAAGCCTTGTCTCTTAGAGTTGAATCTTCTTCCTTTTCTATTCAACTTCTCGAATCTTCTTATCATAAGGGCAAGCTCCTCATCGTTCATATCGTCTTCGTAATCAGTAACATCGAATCATCATTTGATTTCAATGCAATGGATTTCTTACCTTTTGGATCTTCGTCTTCGTTTATTCGTTCCACTTCATAAGACTGAAGAGTCCCAACCAACTCATCGACAGATAGTGGCATGATTCTTTGTGTCTCTCTTATTGAAGTCTTTATGTGATTCCAGTCCTTGGAGAGTCCACGCGAAGCTTGTTAACCTTCATGGAATCAGAAATTGGTTGACCTTGATTTTAAAGACCATTCACAATTTCTGTAAAACGACCGAACATGTCGGTTATTGATTCTCCGAGATCTCATTTTGAAGGCTTCATATTGACCGAGAAGAATATTGATTCTGGTCTCTTTCACTCGATCAATTCCTTCGTAGGTGATATGTAACCTATCCCAGACTTCTTTTGCTGTATCACAAGAAGATATTCTGTTATATTCAGTAGGTGATAAAGCACAATATAAGGAATATATTGCTTTTGCATCAAGAGTTTGTCTCTTGATTATTTCTTCCTGAGACATTCCGCTAGCTGCCACGGCTTCTTTTCCTCTTTCTGAGACAGCTGCAACTTTAGGAATGATTCCTTTTTCTACAACGTCCCATTCCAGAGGATCCTTTGATCGTAGAAAAGCTTTCATCTTGTTCTTCCAGATGTTGTAATCCTTTCCATCAAAGTAGGGTGGTCTGGTATTGCTTTGCCCTTCCATCAACCTTGGTGCTAACATACTAGCCATGGATCTTTTACTCTGAAGTAAAACACTTCAAATAAAGTGAGTACACAGGCTTTGATACCAATTGATATAGCTAGAACGAGTACCTAGAGGGGGGGTGAATAGGTATAAAATGATTTTTCACTTAAATCACACAATACTAGATAATCGATGGAAATAAATGACAATCGAAAAACTGAGAGAAAGGAAAAGAGAATTGAACACAATGTTTATAGTAGTTCAGCTTTTGTTTAAGCCTACGTCCACTCTTTTGCACTGACAGCCTATTGGCTGGATTCCACTATGAACAAAGAAGTGTTACAGCGTTGTTCTTCCTTGATTCAGTGGTGTAGATGATCTACCACACTTGCTCAAGATACCACTAAGTATAAACACTCTTTTGTGTAGACAATTTTGCTCAGAATGAATCGACTGAATATCAAGGAACTTTAGACTCTGGAATTCGTCCATCGAGCATACACTAAAATAACTTGAACGACTTCCTTTTATACTCCTTCATGCCATCATACCCGTTGGCACTTACCAAAAGAATTCCTCCAATCTACCCGTTGGACGGAATCAATTAAGGAGATCTTTCGAGCTATTAAAGGAACATGGCGATAGCCCATTAATCCTGTTCGCCCATACAATCAGGATCTTGGTTTCCAAGAATAGAACTTTCCAAGATTACTTCATCAACCATCGGATCTTGAATAAAAAGAATCCGTTAGCTTAACCCAGCCACGATATCTTCTTCAGAGAATAGGACTAACTCCTTAACCAAACACTTAGGTTCTGAATAGCCTTTCGACACTGGATTAGAAAACTGTCAATGAGAATATCTTTAAGTCTTGAGTCTTGAGTCTTGAGTCTTGAGTCTTCAGACTCTAAACCGAAAGTCTGTAATAATCCAGACTAGACTGATAGAAACGTTTTGTCAGCTTCAAAATATTCTCGCGGGATTTCTCCAACAGTGCCCTTTTATAGGCGAGGGAATCCGGTCGACGGAGCTTCAACCGCCGGTCCCCTTCGCGCGCCGAGCGGTTCTCCTCATCTGAATCGATGTCCCATCCGAGCTCATCCAACGACGCGTGCTCGGCATTGATGGCGCTCGAGACCTTATCTTCTCCGGCCGACGTCGGGCTACTCCCCTCGGCCGTAGGCCGTCCTTTGCGCGCGTCGTCGTCTTCTGCGCATGAACTACAGAGGCGAAGAAGGAAGGAGCGAGGAAGAAGAAGAAGGAAGAAGACGGAGAAAAGGGGGGGGGCCGGGCTGGAGGAGAAATGGGCCGTAAGGGCCCATTCGAGGGTTGCCTCTCTTTTTTTTTGCTTTTTCCTGTTTTTGTTTTTGTTATTTGTTTATTATTTCGAAAAAGACAAAATAAATAAAAAATTAATTAATAAAATAAACCTAATTAAAATTGAGGCGTCGACAAAGACCAGTAAGAGAATCACGGCTGCCTTGCTGTGGTATTGGAGTTGGATGGTTTCTGTAAGTTACTTTCTTTACTCGTGGGTTGGATTTCACGTATTGGCTGGCGCATAGCCAACTGCGAAGCATGATGGAGTCAACAGTCCCTATAACTACAAGGACTGCGTGACAATTCTTGAGCCTGGATGTAACAGATTCTTATGCTTCATGAGTTCAACATTTGTATATTTTGTGATTCTTATTGGTACCTGGCCTTCAAGTTTGAAACCAGAGAAATCCCATGTGATGGTTCTTTTACCGAAATCTGAGCCTTATATTCATCATAATTTCGATAAGTTTATGATCATCAGCTAATTTAGGATGTCTGCTTTGTGGAAGGTTTATCCTTGGCTTCTTCTTTGGTGCCATCCCCTGGTACATTGGACTACTTCTTCTTGTCTGCGGAAGGATAGACTACCGGGAAAAGCCTGGATATATTTCTTGTACAATCGCTGTCTCTTTCTTCATTCACAAAAATAGCTACATTCGCTTGTTTGTTACTTCCAGGTAATTTATATGTTCATGCCCCTACCCTCTGTTGGGTGCTTATGCACTCAGGTGTGCATACTGGCACCTATAGTTGTCTGCCTTTGTTGTACTCTGTAGAATTAATATCGTCATTCGTCTTACTATGTACCTCTTCCATCAGAGCAGTTCAGTAATACATCACATAAGTTATTGATTCTCTCCCTTGTCCAAATAGGTGTCTCATGTACAGCTGTATATATGGTTCTTTCTGTCCCGAATACACCACGTAACATGTTAATTGAGGAAGCCTCTACTGTCTTCTAGCTTATCTTTGTCTGGTCCTCTAATGACTTCTTATTCCTGGCAATGCCTATGTTAGTTTATCCTCGAAAATGAAATCCATGTTCCCTGTTGATATTGAACTTCAGGACTGCAGAGTAGATGCTTTGCTATATGATTTTCTTGAGTAGGGAAAAAGTTTGTCTGGCACATTCCTTCATATAGATCTTTTGTATGCATCTCTAAACCTCTCTATATATGAGCCATTTTGAATCCTGGCCTTTGCTTTTCATTACATCCCTCTCTTACATGTACATGTTCAATTCATTTTGCGACGGACAAAAACTGAAAATTCCTGCGATGTCCATATGCAGGCAATCCTGGCAACAATTGCAATTGTCCTTGGTGTCACGAGAGAAGCCGATGATTGGTAACATCATAGCAAATGGCCATAATAGGTATCTGAAAATGGCATGGTTCATGTGATATAGCTGGTGACTAAGTGAACAGATGGGGCAATCACGTTATCAACCGTAATTAATCACAAATTTTCCTTCTGTCTGATGAGCAAGGAAAACAGCATGATTGTGTTGGTCCGAGAAGTCCATCTTTTGGAATCATTCCTAGTCTTCAAGTATCGTTTTGTGGAATTAAGAACAAGGTTATCCTGTCTTTTTGATTGGCGAGCCTCATGACGTATGTATATAATCGTTGCTGTGACTATATCTACGATGTTTCTTTGAAATGTTATATTGTGAAGCTAGATCTGATGGTCAATACTTTCCTTTTCATCTGAATATCCTGTAAGAAACAATGCGGGAAACGTCCCATATATATATATAAATGGGTCCACATAAATATTAAAAAATGAAATGATAATAAAGATTTGTTTGGGGAACGCTTCAATCCATTTTGAAACAAAACGAGTTTTTTCTCGTCACTTCGAATGAAAATGAAAAATAAATAAATGTTGAATTGACTCCTTCAATCTCGACAATTAAATAATAATAGATTATTATTTTGAGTATGCTGCTATGGTGAAATCGATAGACACGCTGCTCTTAGAAAGTAGTGCTAGAGCATCTCAATTCGAGTTCGAGTGGTGGCATGGCATCTTCTAAAACAAATGGAATAATACGTATATGGGTCAAAAATGGTAGATGATATTTCGAATATCTTATCTTGCTCTTTTCGGTGAAGATTCGAGTTGAGTTCGTGAGCTTGACGGTGGATGATGATTGAATATTATGCTCTTATAATCATGTCTAGTATCTACGGCTTAAGGACAGAGGCAAGGATTGCCATAGATTCAAGCTGTGGATAAAAGAAGATTAGAGACATAGTCCAAGAAATCTATAGGAACTTATGCAAGAACGGAAGTCTCAGACTCTCGACTCAATTGTACATTTCATCAAAAGAAAATGGCGATGCCATTTTAGTTTCGGTCAAATCATCCTTCATCAAATTGTAAGAACTAGGCCTTGTTTGGTAGAAAGGAATCGGCTAGGAATGGAATTGTTACTTGGATATGCGATTTTATTGCCTTTGTTCTGGGGAAAGATGTGGAGTGCTCCTCCATCGAACAAGGAGAATAGCCAATCCATGGTTCAGCTTATGGTGTGGCCAAGATGGCCAATCCATTCCTTGGGGCAAAATAATAAGAAAATTATTTACATATTGATTTTGAGTGTACGCTTTATTTTTGTTGTCTTGCATTATCCATTTTAAAGACATTTTAACATGTTCCAATCCAACATATGCAAGCACAAGAAAAGGAATCGCAATGTTCTTTCCAAATTAATGTTTCCGAGCAAACGCAGGAATTGCAATAAGTATGTCATTTCAGTTTCTTGTTTCATTTTCTTTCATGCCTTCCTTTATTTCATTTCCCGGTTGTTCCAAGTCATCAGTTATGGGATAATATGTGAACATAGATGTTTTTTTTGAGAGGAAATAAAAAAAAATAAAAAAACAAATAGGGAAATTTGCGGTGTTAGATGTTGTTGCTCCATGAAACTTAATCGAGAAGTCCAGATCACCTTGCTTTCCAAGCAAACAGCATCCTTTTTTTTTGGGTCGAAGTAGCAAAATGCTAATCGAAAAGACGGTTTTCTAGAAGTCCGAGACATGGTGATTATGAATTGTCGTCGAACCGCTTTTGACAAGGCGTCATAGACTAGTCTGCCTTTTTTGGCTGTGTGGGGCCGACGCTGAACCATCTTCGGCCAAATGCCAAATGCCAGCGCGCGCGCTCCTGCATACGCAGGGGCTGACGTTATACTGGGGAAATTTTCAGCGTTCGAGATTTTAACTCCACTCGTCTTTCTTGCCCGCCACGATACATAATTTGATGCGTCCGAGCTAAATCGCACTGCGTTTCCGGTTTTATATCCATTCTATCGGCCATCTCCAAACAGCTTTTAAAAAGATTGAAAACAAGAATTTAAAAAATATTTACATAATTCTTTTTAAGATTTATAAACATTCAAATTAACGAAATGAAATGATCTGGAGTGATTTTTTTTTTTTTCAAATCATGCCATCTTGCACCTACCCTTTTGGCCTTAAAACGTGGGGGATGATGTTTTACGGGGGAAATTGTCAGTGTTTGAGATTTTGACTTGATGCGTCTTTCTTATCCATTACGAAACATGATTTGATGTGTCACAGCTAAATTGCACCATGTCTCTAGTTTTATATCCATTCGGTAGGCCATCTCCAAATAGCTTATGTCAAACCCATGAACAAGCTTGAAAACAATAATTTAAAAAATATTTACATAATTTTTTTTTAGGATTTATAAACATTCAAATTAATGAAATGAAATGATTTGGAGTGGTTTTTTTTTTTTTTACTTTTTTTTTTTTCAAATCACGCCGCCTCGCACCTACCCTTTTAGCTTTTATATAATGTCGAATGCTTAAAAACTTCAAAAATTGCTTTAAATCGATGAATCAAGGCAAATGTAATTCTTTCACAATTATTTAAAATATATATTAGAATTTAAAATTTTAATGAAAAAGTAAGAAAAAGTTACTTTTAACTTATTAGAATTCGCAATGAACAAACTCTGATATATTCATACATTTCAAGGAAAAATAAACGGCAATGGATCTTTTTTCAATTCTTGTACCATAACTTGATAAGTGTCCTTACTATCTATAGTGATGGTTGAATGGCACGAGTTAATGTTTCTAGAACATAAGATTGTGAGTTCAGGCAAATGCTCATTAGTAATTCGGGTGTTATGCTGGGGAGTTGAGGTAAAAGGACTCACCCACCTTAACTCAATATGTCACTAGTGGTGCTGAGTGAAGATTCCTTCACAATCTTCAACCTAGAATTTTTCAATTGGTGCCATAATAATGTCCGGAGAAAGTATCCATAATGGTTGTGCTTCTCGACTTGTTTGGGACTCTATATGAAATGGTTGAAATATATGGAAAGCTATCTCTGGTCTTATAGAACGATGCTAAACAATTTGCTTCAAGGCAATGTGTGAAATTATTGAAGCTCTCACTTTTCAATATCCTAAAATCTTGATTTTATATCAAATGATGCTTATATAGAATGATCGAGGCATTCGTATTAGGCCTCCTTTTATGCAAAAAAAGAGCGATAACTAACGTAAAACGTGATCCATCCATAATTTGGAATGGTGATGATTCAACCATTTTATGTAGCCATCTTATGTAGCAAGTAATGCTAGAGATACCAAATTCGTATACTAATTAAAACTATGAAATTACACGGAAAATGATAAGTGATTATTTAAGTTAGTGGATTCATTTAAGCACTTTGAAATTTTATTGGACCTTGACAAGGAAAACGATGGTTAGTTTTGGTAATTGGGAGTTTGTCATTTATTACATCAATGGTAGTTGTAATCTAACTTTCAAGTTTTCAACACACAAAACTTAATTACAAGTCACAAAATAGATAATTGCTTCGTCCTGTAATCAAATTTACTCATAATTTTGGTAAGGCTGGCTATGAAAATCAAATCTAAATCCCAAAGGAAAAGGACTCCTTTGTATTTCTCTTTTGCAATATATGTGCTTGGTTTGGATAGAAACACTAGTTTGCTTGGAGGTCACGTTCTCCAGTTTTTCTTTGACCTTACGTTCTCCAGTTTTTCTTTGACCTTCAATTATGTGGCATGTGATCAGCATCCGAGCGCACGTCAAAAGGGGAGAACAAGAGAGAAGAAAAGCAATTGATAATGAACACTTATTTCTCATAGATTTTTCTTTTCAAATGCTTCTGGACTATTTTCTCATAGATTTCTCATAGATTTTTCTTTTCTCAATGGTGACACATTCCTAGTCAAAGGCCACATGGGGGATGCAATGTGGAAATAGGTGGTTTGGCAACTTCAAAGAATCTTACCTTGAAATCGACAAGGATGAGTCGGATGGAAAGACCAATGAAATTACAAGAACTTTTGGAAGGAATCTCACCTTGTCTAGTGATTTGTTCCCATGGCAATCCCTATGGACTCATACTCAAAAGTAAAAAAAAAAAACTTGTCTCCAATGGCATAGGATTTTCTTAGAATATGTGTAATACAGTAACTTATTTCCAAGAACATGGCGATATTAATTAAGAAACTTATAGTAAAGATCATGCTAAAAACGCTTCAGGAGAAGCTCTTCTATATGCTTTTGCAAAAACGAGGCTAATCAACGTAATCAATGCACGTAGATACTGCATGAACAACGAACTCGCACGGATAACAATGACTCCTTACATTATCTTCGCCTCTATCCCCAGAATGAGCCAAAGTTGCAGCGAGAGAGCGAACAAAAGCTAGAAAACAACCGAAACGACAACCTATTGCTCTATTCGCAACCGTTCAAGTCGATGTTATATGTTCACTAGGAGATGATAAACTGCAGACAGTCAAACGATATTGCAAAATTATTTATTAGGCATAAGTATTTCAAATTTGATACAACACTTGTCAAAGGCTTTTTACACCATCACGATGAACAAGATGTGAATCCCAGGTTTTTCCTTTCTCCAATAACATGCCTTGCCAGCAAAGGAGAGATTCCATCGCCGATGAGAAATTAGACACTGTACTTGTGTTTAAGGGAATTTTCCAGTGCAAGATCTTATGGGATCTTCATAAGACGTACTATTTTCAATAATCTGTATATGATTTAATACGTGTGCTATACTCATCCTCGCATTTTGAGCGGTGAATAGGCTTTTCTTCTCTTTATTTTGGGTTTCTTTCTTTTTTTCTTTCATTTTTGATTCCAACTCTGGTCATGGTCAAGAAGCTTCTTGGCCAACACACACGCGGCTGTGTATGTGCCACGGCTATATAAACACGACACTACACAATCGCCCTTGCCCAACATCAAACCATTGAAGTCTCTCTCTCACAGCAAACAGACAAATAGATACGCACACGCAGAAGAAAAGATGGAGGCATCGATCCAGTCAATTGCGCTAGCAACGGTTCTCGCTGTTCTGACCACATGGGCATGGAGGGTGGTGAACTGGGTGTGGGTGAGGCCGAAAAGGCTCGAGAGGCTCCTGAGACAGCAGGGCCTCTCCGGCAAACCCTACACCTTCCTGTTCGGTGACCTCAAGGAGAACTCGCGGTTGCTCACAGAGGCCAACTCCAAGCCCATCGCCATCTCCGATGACATCAAGCCTCGTCTCTTGCCTTTCTTGCATCAATCCTCCCAAACCTATGGTATGCACTTCTTCATAGTATCACTCTGTATGGCACTTATATTTTCCTTTTAATTAACACTCGCTTGGTTTCGTCCTTTGGTCGATGCTGTTGCTGATGGAGTTTCAGAACATTTGAATATACTATTCTTTATCTTGGAAATTCATACTTCCCTGTTTTGCGTTTTTGCGACCAAAGATGTTAATGCATCTCAATTCCTTTAGATAATTGCTTATTTTGATATGCACACAATAAGGACATCTTACCATACAAAAGCGACATTAAATAAAACTTGCATGTGACCATGTCGTGTGACATTTAAACAGTAATTACTAATTACATTGCCACACACACGCATATATAGAAGCACAACACAGCTCATATTTCTCAAGATAATTACCAAAAAAACAAAACGATCACAAATATATTGTAAGAATGTCTTTTAGTCATAAATTTTTCAATTTTGCCAAATTAATTCTAAACCTTTTGA
This sequence comes from Eucalyptus decipiens, assembly GCA_014182575.1. NCBI lineage: Eukaryota > Viridiplantae > Streptophyta > Magnoliopsida > Myrtales > Myrtaceae > Eucalyptus > Eucalyptus decipiens. Next base: position 15,445,612 of record CM024614.1, on the reverse strand, counting down.
CAATTTGCTAATATAATCATTTCAGATAATTTTGACAAAAAATCATGGATGTGGATGCCAGCCTTCTCATATGGCATGTCCGACATTGATGTGAATAATTTTACAATTTATAATTAATTTTCTAAAATTCATTCTTTTTTTCCTTTTTTTTTAAAAACTGTGGCCACGCCCTTGCCAGCTCTAGGCAAGGGTGTTTGTGCCCTCACATGTGGTTAGCAATCTCTGTCGGCCGCCACCAAGGCCCTAGACCGGTGAAGGGAAATAAGTAAAAAATAGAACAAAGAAAAAGGAAAGAAAAAAAAAGAAAAAATTCAGAAAAAAATTCAAAAAAAAATTGCAAATATTATTCACGTCAACGTTGACTATACCATATAAAAAGGCTAAAAAGTAGTTCATGTTAGTGCTGGCCATAGTAATTATTATAACCATCTTTTCCCCCTTGTCAATATGAATTAAGTCACGCATTTACATGCAATCCTAAAAAACAGCAGACCATGTATTTCATTTTGCACTGTGGCTCTTACCAAGTGCATTGCAGGCAAAGACTCGTTCATGTGGATAGGACCAACACCGAGAGTGCGCATAACGAACCCCGAACAACTAAAGGAGATCTTCTCCAAGATAAACGACTATCCCAAGCCAGGCTCCAGTCCCCTTGTGAAGTTGCTCGGGGATGGACTCGTGAATCACGAGGGCGAGAAATGGGCACGGCACAGAAAGATCATCAATCCAGCATTCCGCATGGAGAAGTTGAAGGTACATGAAACTATTCCCTGGTCAACTGAATTGAACCACACACATTGACGCCTCAGGATTTCTCTTTTAAATCCTCCTTTGCTTTGGTCTGTTGCTTTTGCAGCTTATGTTGCCCGCATTTTATTCAAGTTGCACCAACATGGTTGGTAGATGGGAAAAATTGGTATCAGTAGAGAGATCCTGTGAGATCGACGCCTGGGTCGACCTTCAAAATTTGACCCGTGAGGTGATCTCTCGAACAGCGTTTGGCAGTAGCTTCGAAGAAGGCAAAAGGATCTTCGAACTTCAGTGGGAACAAGCCCAGCTCGCGTTAATAGCCCTTCAATCGGTCTACATCCCTGGCTGGAGGTAAAATCGTTCATCATCCGTAAGTTAATTGAATCTAAATGAGCTTATGGCTTAGAATCATGACATTCTAAAAAAAATCCAACTATTTGATTCAATGTTTCGCAGGTTTGTGCCAACTAAGATGAACAGGAGGATGAAGAGCATAGACAAGGAAGTGCGGGCTCTGCTCATGGACATCATCCGCAGAAGAGAGAAAGCAATAAGTGAAGGGGAAGCTGCTGGCGATGATCTGCTGGGGCTGATGCTGGAGTCAAACATGAAGGAGAATGTCGGGATGAGCCTTCACGATGTGATCGAGGAGTGCAAGCTTTTCTACATCGCCGGACAAGAGACCACTTCGGTCTTGCTGGTTTGGACCATGGTCTTGTTGAGTGTGCACTCGGATTGGCAAGCACGAGCTAGGGAGGAGGTCCTCCAAATCTTCGGAAGCGGGAAACCTGACCCTGACGGCTTAAGCCACCTCAAGATTGTAAGTTCAATGCTCTTTTCCTCTTTTGTTGAGAATGGGACTCATAATAGGTCCGATCTAGAGAGTTCTTCACAATTTTATCACATGACACATGATGATCATTCTATAATTACTGGATGAAATTTTCCGATCCTTAGTAGATGAAATGTTTGTTTAAAAATAATGTTATCCTATGAAGATGAACATGACAATGAACTGACAGGAAAATTTCTTTGCACACTTGAATTGAACTTGGATTTCCTCTCAACACAAGAAACTGATTTTTTGGACAATAGCCTCAAGCCCCTTTTTCTGGATAAATTACAATATATTTCCATCTCTTCGAGAATATATATATCATTCCAGCATCGTGATCGTTCATAGATGCTCCTACGTGCGCATCTCTACCATATGAATTCTTCTAAGAATTTGTCGCAATCAGGTCACAATGATCTTAAATGAGGTTTTGAGGCTATATCCACCGGTGACTGAGCTGTGGCGGAAGGTTCCTACTGAAACAAAACTCGGGAAGCTGACCATACCCCCGGAAGTCCAGCTATTAATGCCGACACTCCTCATCCACCATGATAAAGAACTTTGGGGCGAGGATGCCGAGGAGTTCAAGCCACAGAGGTTTGCCGAGGGAGTGTCCAAGGCCACCAAAAACCAAGTCTCCTTCTTTCCATTCGGATGGGGCCCTCGTATATGCATCGGCCAAAACTTCGCGTTGATAGAGGCAAAGATGGCGCTTGCCATGATTCTTCAGCAGTTCACGTTCGAGCTCTCTCCATCTTATGCGCATGCTCCTTCTAATGTCCTCATCCTCCAGCCACGATATGGTGTTCAGGTCATCTTGCGCAAGGCAAACTAAAAGTTACAGATCAGGGTGACATGTAGTGTAGACAAATACGTGGATAGATATAATGTCACACTACACCATTTTCGAAGTTTGTACGTTGTTGTTTAAGAATAGAAATTTAGTGTTTGTAAACGTAATCAAATGGCCTCTTAACTAAGTGACCGGTTATTTTAGTTTAATAACAGCAAGACGCTGGATGTATCTGAATCTTCCTTTCAGAAAAACCCCAGTAGACGATAAGCTATGCCTTTTCCTAGTGCTATAATAAACCCGTTTATTTCTTTTCAGATACTGATCTGGCCAATGACCAGTAAAGATGGCTTTATTATCCCTATTCTTCAGATTTTAACGTGCACTAGAGGATACAAAAATTGAACCACATTTCTCCACAAGGGAGAAGAACCACACCAGCTTTATTTTGCGCTAGAGACCTTCAACTGCTTCGTCCAAAGCAAATGGAGCCATTGCCGTTAGCGAAAGTTTGATTCGGGGATAATTTTTTCGTTGATCCTGGAATTTGGTCGTGCTGCATGGAAATTTCTGTGAGATCTTGATGAAATGCTTGTAGGGATTCTTTGGATTTTAATTTTGTCTTACGAACTTCTATCTTTGCTAATTCGCTCTAGCATGGGATGATGTGTTACGGATATTTCTTAAAATATAAAAGTCATTTTCCATTTCTTTCTTTTGCCTTGTCATTTTCAAATAATTTCCTATTCAATTCTATCGAAAACCCAAAAACTTAAACGGTGACTTTTATGTTAACTTATTGGTCAATCCATTGATCAAAAGTCAATTCTGAATCAAAAGTTGGCTTTTTACATAAAAAGATTATAAATGATTCTAATTTCACTCTAGCCAAGTTAGTTTTCAAAAATTTCAAAGATTTAACCCAAAATGTTGAAATTAAAAGTCAATCATATATTTGATTTTTGGATATAGGAAAACCAAGCTAATAAACTAAAGAAATTCAAGTTGATCATTTGAGACTAAAACTTAATTTCACGAATTAAAGTTCAATTTTACCTTTAAACCACGATTCATTTTATAGCATAAGAGTCATGACATCAATTCAAAGTCAATTCGGATACAATAGGTTACCCTAGGTATGAACAATTAATCGAATAAGTGCCTCGTGATATTCCTTGAATTCAATTTCGATTAATTTGCGATTTCGATCAAGAAATTATGTGAAATTGCCCAATTTGGCCTAAAAAGTCCAATTGCATGTACCCATAATGCAGGTCCATTATTTTTCGTGTTAATTAAGTAATTAGGTCAATATAAAATAACCGAATCACATTTATATGGTTTAATTAGCTTGCTTTCTTTAGAATCGGACCATTTTCCTCTAATTGAACGAGTTTTCTTTCCAATTTGATCATTGAGGGTCTAAATTACATAAAATTTAGGACGTCAGGGGCCAAGATGCCTGAGACGTCACTGAATCAATCGAATTGGCATGCATCATTCCCAAGACTGATCGGTTCCCGATACGATCTTGTTTTGAGGTGGAATTGTGGATCAAACTAGGGGGACCAATTAAAAGATTTTGGGACCGGAAATAGAACTGATCGGTCATGAAATTGGAAACTGATTCGGCCATCCAGTCTTGTTTGGTCTAATTTGGTCTGGTGGAATTGGTAAGTTTGCTATTTTATACCAAAAATAAAATAAACAATGTTGTAGCTTGTTGCTTGTGGCATGGTGCATAAATACATGTAGCTTGCTCCTTGTCCCTCGAGAGTTTCCTCATCCACACAACAAGCTTTTCTCTATACTCTCTGTTACTAATGAAATGATAGTTCATCAGCAAAGGTAAATGGCCTTTCTATTCTCTCAATCCTCCATGAAAGAGTAGTTCTTCAGCAGGAGAGGGATAAGGCGTTGACTTGAGATTAAGTTGACAAGTCTTGCAATGAATGCTGGGTCAGTATCTTGAAAGGCTAATTCTCCTTTTTACCTAACCACTGGGATTCGCCCCAGTGGCTACCCTTCCAACATGGAAGGGGGAGGTGAGAGGTTCAAATCCCCACCTTCTCAGGGGGGGATGGGATGGGGACACGTAAGTTTCAGGAGTGGGTTTCGATTCCCACGCCCTGCAAGAGGTAGGGCAAAAGTCTAAGAGTGAGTATAGAGTAGGAATAGAGTAGGACTGACAAAAAAAAAAATTCTCCTTTTTACCTGAAGTTCTCGCATTGATGATTTCTCATTTCCTTTCTTCCAGGGCTTGACTTGTGATACAACTTGTTGGGACTAGGTTTTGGCTTGCCTCTTTTCACTTATTAGGAGGATAGGTTCCGTTGGTATTAGTTGAGCTTAAGGGGGCTTCACTGACTGAATCCGTCCATAAACCTAGATTCCAATGATCTTGTAACCAAAGCATCAAAACAAAGTTCTACGGTGACCCCTCTCAAGACTCAAGGCTCAACACCCA